>OY757919.1:68895842-68953342 GCA_963585895.1 Sepioteuthis lessoniana
CGCTGATCCTCTTCACATCTTTCTATTCATGGTTCGCCTCACATCTCAATCTCTCTCTCTCTCTCTCTCTCTCTCTTTCTTTCTTTCTTTCTTTCTCCATGTTTGTGTGTATTAAGAGTGATGCTGAGTATTTACATTAGTCGGTTCTTGTTGGCACCAAGCTGTTGAGATAAACTAATTTTTTTCGAAAATAAAGTTATTTAAAATGAGGGCATTGAAGAAATTGATATGCTTAAAATTTAAGAATTAACAAAAATATATTGAAGTGAAAAAAACGAAACGAAACTGAAACATTTAGAAATTCTCTGATAAAGATAGAAAAATATATGTGGGAAAAGAGAGTGAACACCGCTATTTAGAGGTTAAGAGGGAAAACAAGTAATGATGAGAGAGAGAGAGAGAGAGAGAGGGAGAGAGAGAGAGAGAGAATAATGTAATATGACAGAAATATCAAGACTAGAAGAGAGAGAAAGAGGAGTGGAAAGAGCAGTGAAGTGAGGAACCAAAAAAAAAAAAAATAAATAAATAAACAAAAAAAAAATAAACGAGTGAAATACTTGAAGAATTAGAAAGAATCCTGAATGCGAACCCCAAATCTTTCCAAGGTCACCGTGTTTCTCTGAGTTTGCGGTAATTTTTGCGCTTAGCGTTTCAATGATCACAGTTGGCGGTATTGCTGGTATCACTAAACCCAGTTGGAAATGTCTGAATTTGTAAGATAGTCAACTCAAGTATTATTAATTTTGGCTCGTATTTTTTCTTTTACTTTTTCATTAAAAAAATTAACCATAAGGAAAACAACTCGAATTAGAAACAATAGTAAAGTCAGTGAGACTCGAACTCACATCCTCCTTTCACCTTGGAAAAACTGGTTAAGTGTACCAGCCTCATTATCAACCGAACAACGAAATTTGCAGAAACTCATATCGAATCTATAAAGCCAGACCTTATTTTGTCTTTCGATTTCTCAGCGCCATTAAAAAATATTTATTTTAATGGCATGTCAACCTGTCTGTGGTTATTCTATGTTTACAGATCATTGTACATTTTTGTGTAGTTGTTTCAGTGGAGGTGCCCGTGGTGTAATGGTTATCGTCGTTGGAAATGGACACGGCGACACGAGTTCAAATCCTGGACCAGGCTAATTACATAGCACTAATACCCTTGGAAAAGGTATGTATCCAATTATTCTCCCTCCAGCTAGTAGTAGGGCAGACTAGGTTCTTCAGCAACTGGTGAGGCAATTAGTCTAGGAGAAGGAAAACTCTGAATTCAAACCTGTTAAACTTAAAAAATTGACCTTGTGTCATATCCTGCCCGAGCGGAGTGGTTGGTAAATATGGGTTGTTTCTATGAGTTATTTTTTTCACACAGTTATGTCATAAGAAGTATTCCTTTCAAATACAAATAATTTGCACTCAGTTGTATCGCTTGAAGTATGCCTATCAAATATCTGACTGATAAAATGAAACGTAGTTTCTTCCAAGCAGCGATCGTGTCGATACTTTTATATTGATGCACTACATGGACGTTAACTAAACGGCTGGAGAAAAAAGCTTGACGGCAACTACCCAAGAATGCAGCGAGCAATATTGAACAAGTCCTGGAGGCACCACCCCACAAAGCAGCAGCTTTACGGCCACCTACCACCCATCACGAAAACTATCCAAATTAGACGAACCAGACATACAGGACACTGCTGGAGAAGTAGGGAAGAGCTCATAAGTGATGTACCCCTGTGGACCCCTTCACATGGCCGAGCAAAAGCAGGGCGACCAGCTCGAACCTACATACAGCAGCTCTGTGAGGATATGGGGTGTAGCCCTGAGGACCTGCCAGAAGCGATGAGTGATAGGGAGAGGTGGCGAGAAAGGGTCAGGGATATCCGTGCTGATGGCACGACAAGATGATGATGATGATGATCAAATGCTACTAATTATATTAAGTAAAAGTAAAGTTGGTGATCGTAGTCGAGGGTGATCTGAAGGCTCCCTTTTTCAATAGCTACTACACCGAGGTGTAGAGGAGAGCACTTCTCTTTTTCTTAGATTGCTCCACTTTACTCTTGATCCGTACCTTATAATTCTGAGTGTTAAGCAAGGACGCATCAAGTACCATTTTTGAGCCTTTGGAAGGGCAGCATGTGGGACTGAAGCCCAGTCTAACGGGCCATTAGCGAACATTCTACCCACTAGACCAATAGGTTAATTATTCATATTTGATAATAATCATTTGTTTGCACACAGTTATATGGTTTGAAGTATTCCTATCTAATACGACTAATATGGTTACAAGTAATTATTTATATTTGATGATAATCATTTGCTTGCAGACAGTTGTAGAGTTTCAAGCATGAACGCCTCGGGTGGTGTTATGGTTGGCAACTTAGACTGGCAAATCTTTACGAGTGAGTTCGAGTCTCATTGGTTGCCCAATTCATACGGCTTTGTGTACCATCTAATCAAAAGGTAAATTACTATAAGGTTTCAAGTAACTAATAATAATCCTTAGTAAATAATTATCGGTTCAAGTAACTGTTTTTAGTACCAGTAAATTACAGTTATATAGCATTAAGTATTTCTACCGAATTCGAAAATTTTTTAACTTGTATATAAGTTATATAAATATCCAGAAAAAACATATGCAATTTTCCACTGATGACGAACCGAGTAGGTTGCAATGAAAAAAGAAATTTAGAATGAAAAAGAACAAAATACTTATCAAAATAAACAATTACAGTTAACCATACTTAATCTAAAAGTTGAGAAAATAAATATAGGCTTGTAATAATAATACCAGTGTGAAAACAATAACAACAAGCATAGCTCTTTGTCTTGTCAACGGGGCTTTGAATATGCTGACTGTAACAACAGTAGAGGGTAAGACACCCCCCAAAAAAATCCCACTGTGGTGTCCTGGGTATAACATTAAACTTAATCTGATGGTGAGGCTCCTGCTTTCCTAAAATCAAAAACATTCACCCTGAAGACGACTTTCGACTTATATGCTGAACATTTTTCTATTATATACTCTTTTAGAGTTTTTCACATAAACGTCAGATGTTGGCTTTTCACTGGTGTTTGAGTGACAGCAAGTCTCCACAAGTCTCCAGGACTCTTCTCTGTATTCTGGCCGTTCTCAATAATGTTGTTCTTTGGATGGTCTACTCTCGTCCATCAACTTCCTATTCCTCCAGTCCCCTTGGTAATCCTTTAGTTACTGTGCCCAAAGCACCAATCACAATTGGTATAATTGTCACCTTCATGTTCCATAGTTTTTCAATTCTCTAGCAAGGTCGTAGTACTTATCTTTCTTTTCGTATTCTTTCAGTTTTATTCTGTGGTCAGCCGGGACAGCAAAGTCAACAATTTTGCAAAATCTTTTTTTTTTCTGTTGATTATTATAAGGTCTGGTCCTCTGGCCGAGATTAGGTAATCCGTCAGTATGTCAAAGTCTCATAAGGGTTTTTGTGTGTCATTTTCTAGGACAGGTGCTGGGTTGTGCATATACCATTTGTTGGTATGGTCAAATTTAAATTTCTTGCACATCTCTCAGGGGATCACCTTTCCGACCCAGTCGTGTCTAGTCTTATACTTCTTCTGTGCTAATTTGCTACATTCGCTTATTATGTGATTGATGGTTTCATCTCTGTCACTGCATAACCGACATTTGCTATTTTGTTGCGTCTTATCTATTCTCGTTTTGATATGATTGGTTCTTATGGCGTTGTTTTGTGCTGCTATTAGGAGAGATTCTCTTTCTCTCTTAAGGTTCCCTTTTCTCAGCCAGGTCCAGGTTTTCTGGTGTGAAATATTGTTTTATTAGTCGTTTAAAATGCCTACACAGTTGTTTTTCTTCCCATTTTTGTTTCCTAGTTGTTGTCTTTCTTTTGTTCATCGTGTTGTCTGTATCGTTTCTAATGGCTGTAAATAGTCCCCCTTCGTGTTTTCTTATGTAGTCTTCGAATCGTTGTATCGATGCGTCAATGCTGTCTTCGATGCTGGTAAGTCCTCTTCCTCCCGCTTTTCTTGATACATATAGTCTGTCCACGTCCTCTCTGGGATGTAGTGCCTTATGCATGGTCATTAGTTTTCTTGTTCTTTGGTCCATTTGTTTAAGTTTATATCTGGTCCACTTCAGAAAGTGTCCGGAATATCTAATATCTGGTACAGCCCAGGTATTTATCCCTTTTATAAGGTTTCTGCTATATAGTTTTGTCTCGAGTAGTTTTCTAGTTCTCCGGCAATATTCTTTTTGAATTTTGTCTTTCATTTCCACTTGTTTGATGGTGTCAGCCTCCAAGATGCCCAAGTATTTGTAGGTTTCGTTTTCTCCGAGCGTTCTAATTTTGTCTTGATTTGGTTGTTTTATTCCGTCAGTTATATATTGTTTGCCACTTTTCATTACAAGCATTCCACATTTTTCTATGCCGAATTCCATTCCTATGTCCTGACTGTATATTCTGACTGTGTGTATTAGAGTTTGCAGTTCTTTTTCATTTTTTGCAAATAGTTTGATGTCATCCATGTACATTAGGTGATTGACCTTTTCTTACGATCTACTAAGTTTGTATCCAGCTGTGCATTTTCTTAGTATGTGGTAAAGTGGTATCATGACAATTACAAATAGTAAAGGTGATATTATTATTATTATTTAATTTTTTTAATACTTAAAATAATTTTTAATAGAATGCTTTTGTATGTGAGCAAATTTACAGTCGAAACACGTGTCGGCATAAATAATAAATAATAAATATTCATTCACACCAAATATATATCTTTCTTCCGTTTATCTTTATGACATATTTGTCTGATTCATTTCATTTCATTTCTCTCCCGTCTCTCTCTCTCTCTCGCAAACAAACGTATATATATATATATATAGAGAGAGAGAGGTGATCTTAAATAATGTTGTATAGCCATAAGGAATGAATTAGCATGGAGAAAGAATGACCATAACACTTCGTTATAAAAATATACCTTTCTTTATTCTTCTGGGAATCAAAGCTTCTGTAGATGTGTGAGTGACAGAGACAGGGAGACGAATATAGATTGTCATATTGACCCATAACTTCTTCTCTTGACGATACCACGCTGTGTTATCTTCAAAGTCCCACTTAACATTTCTACTGCTTCTTAGCCAGGGGTACTCAACCGGAGGTCTGTTGTGGGCCCTTGTTTCAGCCGGGCGCTCAGCCACTCGCTGGCGCTCTCTGTGACTGACCGAATCTCTTCTGGCCGCAAGCTGAGACTCCAAGACAGAGAATCCTCTATCTCGCGTGGGCATCTGCATATATTATTTCATAGCACCAACACATTTCCGTTCAACCACATGACTGTTTCCACTTATTTTCACAGCTGTGTCTCATGAAGAGAATCTCTGATTGACGGTTCGGCCAAGGTTCAACACGCAACTATCAGAACGAGCAGCCTTTGATTTATGGAATACATGCATCTCGAGAAATGCTTAAGATATTCAAGTTCTGTAAATTTCACATGGTTTGTACTTTTCAGCTATACAAAATTTGATGGGAGACCTCTGTTCAAGCCTGGAGCACTGTGTTTGATCTGCCATCAGTTTGAATTGCCTCAAAACAAATATTTTGGCGAGATTAAAATAATTTCATATCAAAAATTCCAGACAAGGCAAAGTTTACATTTATGGAAAAAAAAACCCTGAAAAATAAAGTGTTTTTTTCCAAAAAGATTCCATTTATTTGATGAATTACCCTCGTATTTACCTAACCTCTCCACCACGAGCAGGATGTAACAGAAGGTTACTTTTTAAGCGGAGTACAGCTGGTTTGAATTCCGAGTTTTCCTTCACCTATGCTAGATGTCTTTCTAAAAATAAAGATTCTCGTCTGTTCTACTATTTACCTATAGCTAAGGGAGTACGGACTCATTCATGTCCATCCAAAGAGCATTAGCGTGAAGTGAAACAAACTGTTTCATCCAGGATTTGAACTCGTGTCGCCGATTCTATTTCCTTCGATAATGACCGTCCCTCGGTGTGTATGTGTGTAGGATTTATACTCCTCCAATTTTTAAATGATGAACTTTATTGTATTGAAAACTTCAGTACTCCAAATATTTCATACAACATACCAAAATAAAAACTCTCAAAATTCACTATCGGAAAAGTTCTCCAAATATTTCAAACAATAGTTTATCGAATATTGATATAGATATAAAACGCAGGAAATTGTTGAATCCAGTACCATTTAAACCACAACAGTATAAAACAAACCTGGCGCTTTTAATATATACCCATATTTGTTCAGGTTAGTGCTAAAACGTTATAAAATCCCCAATCAAGAATAATTTGACTTCATCGTTTATATATACTTTGATAGATAGTTGGATCAAATAGACTGAAAGAGAAAGAATGAAGTAGACTGACATTAATATAGATAGATGTGTTATGGAATGTTTAAAACAGGTAGATATGAATAAAATAAGATAAATATGAACATATATAAATAGATAGATTGACAGACAGGCTGATGTGATATAATATTGCAATAGAAAATAAGTTACGTTTTTAAATTAAATTTTTGTACATTATTCACATCTCATAAATTTGAAACAAACGCCATCAACGAAAAGAGAATGTTTAAAACTTTCTCATTTGTCATTTAATTTAAAAATTCTCACGCCCTGATAAATGATCCCATTTTTTCGCACTTAAAAAACGAAACGTTCAACATAGGCAAAAGTTAAAATCATCCTCTGAGGACCTTGTTTTTTTTTTTTTCATATTTGTACTTTTTCACACACACACACACACACACACACACACACACACACACACACACACACACACACACACACACACAAATTTGACCCTAAAAGCGTTTTTAATCCATAAAATCTTTACGCTTTTCTATGCGCAACAATGCTGAGCAAAATCCCAATATTTTTTCAAGTATAAAATAGGTTGATAATAAAACAGGATAAAAATTCATGGCTCAGAGCTTCATGTTATCGATCCTTAGTTGAGCTAGTATTTAACATGTGTTGAATACTAGTTTACCAGAGGATTTAACTCATGTTGAATTCTAGCACACCTGAGGATCAATAATGTGAAACCTTGAGTCATGAATTTTTATCCTGTTTTATTATCACCCTACGTTATACTTCAAAATATTATATATATATATATATATATACATGATGGCTGTCCTCTCTGTTTCGAGCGTGACCATCTCCTTTATCTCATGTCCCCTCTCCCCTCCTCTCTCCTACTTCTCCCTTAAATTGTATGTGTTCGTAGGTGACTCTTCAGGCCAGGCAAACTGCGACAGATTTTGCCACAGAATTGGCACAACCGATCAGTTTTGTTTGCAGTGACATTATTTGGGTGCAAGATAGATTTTGCACATTTACGCAGATGGCTTTTGAGACTAGCAAGAGATAGGCACAATTTTCCACATATGTCACAGTTAGCGTGGTGATTTTGTGGACCCAGTGCTGGACCCTCTTCGCCTTTGCGAATCAGACGTTTATAAACACTGTACTGCATACGGCTATTCTCGAAGGATTCTATGCTTTTGTGAATCAGTTTCCGCCACTCACTTCTATCTGAAGCCATTTTTTCCCATTGGTCCACAGTCCTGATTGTTTCAGATAATATTTTTTTTGCATTAAAACCGAAGAAGAGATTTAAGGACACAATAAAATATACATACATACATACATACATACATACATACATACATAAAACACACACACACACACACACACACACATATATATATATATGAGAATGTGTGAATATTTGTGCGTGTGTGTGTGTGTGTGTGTATTTGTGTTTAGGTCTTTACGTGTGCTCGTGCAATGCGTTCTAAAGTCCTTCAATTAAAGGAAGTTAGTTCTCTTGGGTGAAGTATGATATAAATTCATATTCCAAAACTCGTAATAAATTGATCATTGCATGGCTCGATTCAGATGATCGCAGAATAATTATTCTTCATAAACGAACTAGAAAAGGAAAGTGATAAATTCTAATAAGGATGGAAAAAAAAAAAAGAATTGCAAACTCATCAACTTCTTTGAGCCCTGATTTTTATCTTAGAGAATTATTGATTCGGCATTGCTTTTCTGATCTCGATTTTCAGTAATATTAAGAAAGAAAAGATTTTCCTAAAAGCCCGAATACAATAAAACAGATAAATAAATTCATTTTTTTTTTTAAATCATGATTGGATATGCAATGTTATTGAAGTGGGGAAAATTGAATGAATATGATCAAATTTTAATTGCGGAAAATCAACTTTTAGAAGAAATCCCCAAAAATATAAACGATAAAATTAAAAGATGAAAAATGATTTTGTGTTTGTGTGTGTGTGTGCATGTGTGTGTGTGTGTGTGTGCATGTGTGTGTGTGTGTGTGCATTTCCGTCTGACAATTGTGTCATCCCATTAACCTTTAAATAACGAACCTTAAGAATAAATAATTTGGATATTTTAGTTTGGTTGGTGTTTTATGGTATATCAACCCTTATGGGTTATTTAATGCAAAATCTTATATATATATATATATATATATACGAGTTGTAAGCAAATAGTTTGTAGGTAACTGTTTTAAAACTAGTTGTTAAAACTCATTTGTTTGCACAGAGTTAGATAGTTTCAAGTATTCCTATCAAACACTAATAATTCTATTTGATATATAGGGGTTGGGTGTCCTCGTAGTGTAATGGTTAAAGCGATTGACCCCGGAATCGTAGTAAAGCGAGTTCGTACTCCAGTCCCGCTATTACGTTCACTTTCGGGCAAATACCCTTGGAAAAGATATGAACTCCCATATCCTCCCAGCTATGGGCTAAATAGTACCACTACTGTTCTTCTAGGAGAATGGCTTTGGGATTTAAATAACTTAAAAAGGTTGATATGCCATTAAACAAAGAAACCAAACCAAACCATCTATTTGATATTAATCATTTGTTTGCATACAATTAAATGGTTTTAAGCATTGAAATTCAGCAACAGTAATTCTATTTATCGAGCATTCCTGGCTAATACAAATAATTTCTGAACTGCTGTATGGTTTCAAATAAATAGCAATAATAATCCTTAGTCTGGTTTGGTCTGGTTTTATGGCATATCAACCAAAGTAGATTATTTAATGCCAAAGCCGGTATATATATATATATATATATATATATATATATATATATATATATATATATATATTATTTGTAAACATAAGTCAACTAAGTTAAATAGTTCCAAGTACTGCTGTGTATCACTTACTATTCAATTAAACGTCAGTCATTTGTTTACCCATTGTTAAAGGATCAAACACTTCTATTTCAAACACTTCAATTTAGCAGAAGTCTTTTGTTTGCGCTCAGTTTAAATGTCAAACAGTTCTACTCGACCCGTAGATAGAAGCCTTTCAGTTGCTACCACTCTAGGCCTGAGTGAACCTGGGAGCGATGGCAATGAAGGGGAATACCACATTCTCCAAGGCTCCAGCATTACTGGAGCCTCATTATCAGATTGTTTAATGTCATATCCAGGACACTCATTGAGGGGAGGGTCTTACCCCTCTGTAGAGATGCAGTCGTTACCTTAGTAAATGATTGAACAATTCTATTTTACTCATAGATCGGACCCTAATGGGTACTACAACTTCGGGTTAAAATGGACCTGGGAGTAATTGCAGAGAGCTGCTTTGATTCTAATCTGAACACACAGTGATTTTAAGCAGATTTACGTTAAATATCCAACAGCCCTGTCGAATGGGACTGCAGAAGGGTAAGACCCATTCCTCAACGGGTGTCTTGGGTATGACACTAAACTGCGTCTGATGGTGTGGCTCTAGTCTGTGAGTTTTGGTTAATATAGAGTACCTCTTTACCGCTATCATTCTCGGGTCTACTCTGACCCGGAGTGGTAGTACCTGTTAGGGTACCATCTATAGATCAAATAGAATTATTTAATCATTTACTATTCCTGAGACCCTTTAACTGTATTCAAACAAATTATCAATATTAAATAGCATTAGTGTCAGATAACAGTTTTTGAAACATATGATCGATATTAAATGGAATTATTAGTGTGAGAAAACAATAAGTGACACCATTTAACTGTGTGCAAGCAAATTGACTTTGGTTGGTTGATTTAAAAATGTTACCCACAAACTACTTACTTATATATATATATATATATATATATATATATAGTCATCCACAGACAGACTGTTTCGTTGTATCACAACTCTTCAGTGTGGCAAGACACGTAGGATGCTTGAAACTGGGATCGAAACTCGCCCAACTTAACGTTAGACTTAGTATCTGACCACTCAGCCAACAAGCGTACCACGTCAGCTAGAGAATTATAAGTGGTAGCTTTTGTTTGTTTACATTTATACCTTACCGGATACTAGAGTGCTCAATTCGTTCGAAGAGCTTTGCATATATATATATATATATATATATATATATATATATATATATATATATGGTAAAGTGGAGTAACCAAGGGAAAGGAGTAGCGCCTCTCCCTACACCTCGGTGTTGTAGCTATTGAAAAGGGAGCCTTCGGGTCACCCTCAACTATGGTCGCCAACTTTACTGACTTTTACTATATGTACAAACAGTATCTGGTATCAAATAAACCACAAGAGTTGACATGCCATAAAACACGACCAAACCAAACCAAACCAAACCAAATCTGATTCCATTATTTTTGCCTACAATAGTAATATTAAAAAGCTTAATATAGCAAACATTTACAGACCTTAATTTCGATAGAATGATGGGATAGCTTTAAACAAAGATGTCTGCCCCGTGGAGCAAATTTTGAATGTTTGTGTACACTATTTTTGCGAGACATAGGGTATATCGAAGGCCAAATATTTAAGGGTTTTAAAGGGTTCATTAAAATGGTCTATAACTCAGATTGTGAAGATCCATCTGACTCTTTTCTCATTGCATACTGATAAATATTACTGCTAGTACCAAAAAAAAAAAAACAAAAAAAAAACAAACAAAAAAAAACAAAAAAACAAAATTAAAAAAACAAACAAATAAAAAACAAAAAACATACAAAAAAAAACAAAAAACAAAACAAAAGAAAAACCCATAAAAAACAAAAACAAAAACAATTTGAATTAAGGGTATATTTTTCCATGTCATGTAGAGTTATAACTGAGTGCTGAAAGAAAAAAAATCAAAGACGTTTTAGTCAAGTTTCCACTCTCCAATAGCTCAGTCGGCTGAGGCTGCATAATAATACACCGACTGCTTCTCTTCAGAGAGACAAGACTCCCACGACGACTATCCCAGATATGACACTAAACAATTTGGTGGTGAGGCTCCAGTAATGCTTGAGCTATGGGGAGTGCAGAGTACCCCTTCATTGTCATTGCTCCAAGGTCCACTCTGACCCGGAGTGGTAGCACCTGATAGATTTATATTTATGCATCAAATTGAACTGTTTCAAATTTAAACTGATTTCAAACAAATGACTTGTGTTAAATTGAATTGTTTGAAATAGAACTGTTTGATCATTTAACTGTGTGCAAACAAATGACTGATGTTTCATTGAATTGTTAATGTTAAATAGTAATACTTGAAAACATTTAACTGCGTGTAAACAAATGATTAATTGTAAATAGATTTATTCATATTAGATAGAAATTAGTGAAACCATTTAACTGTGTGCAAAGAAATGCGCTCAGGCTTGTTTAAAAATGTTATCATATACTTAATGTAAAAGTATAAAGAGGATTTGGCATTAAATAACCTACAATGGTTGATATGCCATAAAACCTTACCAACCTAAACCAAACTACCCCCAAGGACTAATATTGGCATTAGTATATCCATGATATAACAAGTCCATTGGTATATTGTTTGTCAGTGGTCCGGGACACAGGGGTTCAGTCTCAGGTCGAGTCATATGAAAGATTAAAAAATGGTACTTGTTGCTTCCTTGCTTAACACTCAGTACTATAAAGTACTATAAAGTCAAATGTAAGTGGAGAAATCCAGGGAAAGGAGTAGCGCTCCTCCCTACACGTCGGTGTAGCAGCTATTGTAAAGAGAGCCTTCGAGTCACCCTCGACTACGGTCGGTCAACTTACTTATATCCGTAATATACTAACACCGAACACAAAGGAAGGAAAGACATTCGTTTGAGCATACCAAGAATATTTAACATTTTATATACATAATACGTATACAAATTGTATTAAAAGGAAAGAATACACAAAAGTGTCCTAATAGCTAGAAATATACACAAATTGTTCCATGAACAAGCAGTATGCATAAAGGATATACAATAGTAAAAAGCTTATTTGATAAGAGTGGGTGAGAGATAGCCATGTGGCTTTATCGTTCCCTGGCAGGAGGCATAGACAACGTTTCCACTATTTTAGGATGAGAGGCGAACATAGATCGAGAATGACTTTTTGGATGTCATATAACCCCCTGCCAGACATGCCAATTATCTTAGGGAGATGACTATTTATTGTCAATCCTGTCATCAAATTAATCACGAGTTGAAAAGATCTCGACCTCACCAAGAATTTTCTGCATATAATTTTTCGTCGGAGTTTACTTATTTTTGCATTTTTCGATTGTTCATTATTCATAATTTTTGTTACAGAGTTTCAATACTGTAAAGTTTGTCAGTAGATAATATCTAATAATATCCGTTTTAAAAAATAAATAATAGATATCATATCTTATAACATCAGTTTTGATTGTATAATATTTAATCTGAGATAATGAAATCTTAGTTTCTTTGGTTTAAAAGAAAATTATTCATTAAAAAATCGTTAGGAGTTTTTTTTTTATGGACAATACTATAGACTTTATATTTACGAAAAAAAAATTATTTTCTGTGACCTGGAGGCAAGTTTGGTCGGGTTTCGTGACATTTGCAGATATCTCTTGTAATGTCTGTTCACTTATGTTAAAAATTACCCTTTCAATGTTAGTTTTCAATTCAAATGTATGAGGATTGTTTTGAAACTCTACACCTTCCAAAATTATCCAACAGAAGAATATTGTAAGATTTATAAGTTTCAACATAAACACATGTTCGTTTTTGAAAGACGATGTAGCTGACACAACAGAAACGAATAGATGTTTTAATGGCTTTGTTTGGTTTAATTATTTCTTTGTTTAATAGCATATCAACCTTTGTATATATATATATATATATATATATAAGAAAGTTTTGAGCTATACATGTGATATATATATATATATACCGGACATTGGCCTAGGGGTTAGAGTGTTCGCCAATGGCCCGGGAGACCTGGGTTCAATCCAAAGACTCAAAAAATGGTACTTGATGCCTCCTTGCTTGGCACTCAGCATTATAAGGTACGGATCAAGGGTAAAGTAGAGCAATCCAGGAAAGGAGTAGCGCCCTCCCCTACACATTGGTGTAGTAGCTATCGAAAAGGGAGCCTTCGGGTTACCCTCGACTATGGTCGCCAACTTTACTTACTTATATATATATATATATATATATATATATATATATATATATATAAATATATATATATATATATATATATATATCACATGTACAGCTCAAAACTTTCCTATAAATATATAATTTCTTTGTCTGAAGATGCAGATCTAACGTTTTAAAAATATAGGGTCTGCTGAAACAAATATTACAAAAAATGAGTAATTTTTAAATGTTTTTCTTTTATACGGAATATATATATATATATATATATATATATATATATATATATTGGGCTTTATATGAGATCCGTTATATTATGTTTCCTGTTCATTTAATCTTGAGTAAATAGAAACACACACACACACACACACTTATATATATATATATATATATATATTCTTGTAGTCACGATAATCCTTTATGTCAAGGTCATAAATTGATATAAAGTGGGCGTAATAGCACGACTGGGGTTTTAACGAGCTTACTAAGTTATCAGAGAGCAGCACGTTTAGCCACAACGCCACATCGAATCCCTCAGAATGGGATGAAGCGAGTTAATTTTATCATCATTTCAGTTTCTAAAAACTGTTGCTTTTAATCGCATTGTTGTAATTTTACGATTATTGAAATTAGTGCAAGTTCTGCTCTTGTATACTTAGCCTTTTGTTTTTATAAAATTATATATGAACATATATAAATATATGTATATATTCATTCATGCATATATATATATATATATATATATATTGGCAGAGACTAATAATGCAGTAAAAAATTAGATCAGATGGTTATCAGACCCCACTTAATAGTATTTAAAAGGGAAACCAACCACGTGGGAATAATCTGTCTGATGATTGGATCGGCTAGAAACTAAAAGTCACTAAATGTCGTCGACTTTGTTTCGACGCCACCTCATGTATGCATTATCATCGATATTGAACACTCTTTATAGCAAAGAACATGATATATATATATATATATATATATAATTGGAAAAAAAAACTCAGTAGACCAACATTTTGTTATTATCAAATTATTTCAGCAGGCTACTATAATGCAGCTTGCCTCTTCAAATAGTTGTAATAACAGAGATAATGAAATACACAAATATTACACATTAAAAAAAACAAACAAAAAAAACCTTTGGGAAAAGTGGGTCGGTGGAAGATCAAAAGGAATCGAGTTAGACATTGTAGCCAATCCAATGTCTTAGATTTCTGCTCGGGTAACAATGTCTAACCAGCATTATTTTCCGCGACTATTTTTAGAAATGAATAAAGACGACGGGTCTTAGTACTTACGAGTGTATATATTTCCAACTATTTTTTGTCAATTATGTTTTTAGCGTATCGTATTTGTGTATAGCAAGAATTTTTTTAATGTATTAATATATACCTACGGGCAACTTTACATTAGAAAAATGATATTTCAAATTATGATTAGTACAATGGTAATTTCATTGAAAGCGGGTACAGCAGATATCTTTGCAGACATATCTTTTTACCAAATGTGAGCAAGCGATTATATTCGGGATTCAATGAAGAGTCATAGTTAACCTCCTTACCAACATATTCCTTATTAACTTTTTGGAGATGTTAGTAGTGCAGACCGCACATTTTCAGTTTGGATCTGGTATATATGTTGGCATGTCGGGGGTTGGGGTATGTGTTATCGGTTCAGAAAACAGAGTCGACAAGCCGAGTTTAAATTTTGATTAAAACTGCGTTGATTTTGGGCTAATATCCTTGGGGAAGTGTTGGGTATCCTAGCCTAGAGAAGTCACAACAAGTGATATAAGTGTGGAATTATAAAAAATACCCCTGGAAAGATTTTCGTGAGAGACGAATTAGCCGAGGGCAACACATTTTATTCCGAACTCGCTGTGTACTATTTGGTTTACGAACAAGCTGTGACAAATAAGAATGACAGTCTCTGAAATAAGATTTCATCTACTTCGTTAAAGTTTGAATATAGTAGTCAACATACATAGTTTAGTTGTGGGGCTTTTAATAGAGATTACTGGTCTTTCTGGATTATTTTCCTGAGTATTTTGGGGAATAAATAAAAACGAGTTAATTTTATTTTTTAAAAATATTTTCGATTATCTTTTTTTGTCGATCATGTTTTTAGAACCGAGTTAAGTAAGTATATTTAAAAAAAAAAAAAAAAAACTTCTTTTCCGAGGTGTCTTTTAAGACTTCCTGGTAAAATATCGTATTGTTTAAATGTTTATCAGTTTTCTCGTGATATTCTTCTCTGCTTGGAATGACGATAGCTCCTCCTTTATCAGATCTGCTTATACCAAAAACAACTTTTTCTGTGAGTATCTTAAATACTTCACGTGGTCCTGTAGTTTGATTGTCAGGCATTCAATGTCATTTTTATGTTATTTTTTTAAATGTCTTTTCTTACTGCTATTTGAAATATTTGGATCGTTGTGTCTATGTAATTTAGGGGAATGAGTTTATACTTTCTTTTAGTGATGCAAAGATGTTTGCTTTTTAACGTGATATTTCATAATGCACTTTGGATTTTATTCTTTTAAACCCTTACGTTAAGCTTGCTTCTGTGGAGAAAAAAGGTTGTAAGAAAAAAAAAAAAAGTAAACAACAAAAATGATGATTATATTTATTATTACTGTTTCTAACAAACTTTTAAAAGTCTATCTATCTATCTATCTATCTATCTATCTAT
Organism: Sepioteuthis lessoniana; assembly: GCA_963585895.1. NCBI lineage: Eukaryota > Metazoa > Mollusca > Cephalopoda > Myopsida > Loliginidae > Sepioteuthis > Sepioteuthis lessoniana. The sequence continues at coordinate 68,911,976 of OY757919.1, forward strand.
CTATCTATCTCAGTATGTTCCTTATCTATCTTAGATAGATCAAACATTGGCCTGATGATCTCGTCACATGTCTATAAAGGTTAAGTTGGTGACCGTAGTCGAGGGTGACCCGAAGACTCCCTTTTCAATAGCTATTACACCAAGGTGTATGGGAGGGCGCTACGACATCATTTTTCTTTCCTTCACAATGTTCATCAGGTTGTCATATGACTCAAAGGCTACAATTATTCTTTTTCTGACCCCCTTCATTTCTCAACTATGGGTTAAATAGTACCACTGCTCTTCTTCTACAAGGATAACATTAAATGACCCACGAAGGTTGATATACCATTAAACAAAGAACATTATTTGTAATGTGGTTTCTATATGACATGTTCAAGATTTAAGGCATCGTAGCACCTGATTTCCGGGACTTGAATGCGTCTCTGGAGGGTAGCAGTGACGGTTCAGGATTAACAAGCGCACACAAAAATTGATATAACAAGTTTCATGTCTATCGTGTTAAAATAACCTTCAAATGTGTCCGTTTTCATATCTCTCTACAAAACAGATATTACAATTTGATTGTAAACAATTCAAGACTTGAGACAATTTTTTTTATGTTCTCTAGAATCAAACGAATACATATGCCTTCTAATATTCTTTTTGGAAATTGTGTTTGTCTATTTTCTTTGAAGCATTCAAATAGCTTCCATATTGACGGTGAATTGTCAAAAAAAGCAACCCCCCACAACTCCCTCCCAAACTCATAAAACAAAGAAAAAAAGCACATAAGGTTTAATGATAATCGTATGAGGCATTTTCATAGGACTCATAGAACATTTTGGTTAAAATAAGCGAATGAGAACGTTCATTTAGTTTGGCGGTATCTATACACTTTATCGTCAAAAAATGTTATTGAAAATCTATCTATCTATCTATCTATCTATCTATCTATCTATCTATCTAACAAGTGGCTGAAATAGTAACGTTATTCTTGTGTAGTTGCTGTCAAGCTTTTCTCCATTCGTTTAGTTAGCGTCCATGTAGTGCATCCATACAGAAAAAACTTTGTTTCATTTTATCGGTCAGGTCTGAGTTCCATATGAGCGATAGCATATCGATAGCTGTCCATGCCTTTGCTAGTCGCGTTTTGATGTCTGTCTCGGTTGATGAGACACTGCTTCCTGGGTAGGTGAACTTGTCAACTAGTTTCAGTGAATTACCGTTTAGTGTGGAGATGTCGCCTCTTTGATTAAAGCACATGTATTCCGTCTTGTGTGCGTTGACATGGAGGCCTATGCCAGCAGCTGCTCGTTCCAGACTATGTTGCAGGGTTTCGACTTGGGCGGGTGTATTTGCCAGAAGCGCTATGTAATCGGTGTAGTCCGCGTCCGTAATTGTTTTTGCGGGGTACCTTCAGCTTCTTTTCTTTGTCAGCTTTAAACCGTTGTCTTTCATTTTATCAATAGACATTTTAAGCACGTAGTCGAAACAGATGATAAAGAGGTATGGGGTTAATGTGTCTCCTTGCATCACACCTGCTACAATGGTGAAGTAGTCTGTGTTTCCATCTGGGGAACGGACTTTTACTTTCGTGTTTCTATGCCTTACTTTCCCCATTTAGCGGAAGTGGCGTAACTCGTGGTGCATTCGTTTCCGGTATTGTCACACTATTGAATAGGTTGCTGAAATATTAGGGCGAGACGAAAGTTTTGCAATATTTTGGTAACATTAGGCACAATTCAGAAGCTCCGTATGCATTTATCGAGGTCTTGAAGGTGATTAAACCACCATGGACTGTGAGATGCCAAACTCGCCTGATACTCTCCATGTGCTACTCACTATATTTGCCTCTATTATTTAGACACGACCTTAGAAGCCGCTGTTTGAGGCCTAACCGACCTTACCTGATCATCGAGGTTCTTGCAACCCGAGCAAAATTTCTTGAACACTCTGAATAATGTACTGCGATCAGCTGCGCCTTCATCTTTCACATAACGAAGATTTTTGGTTGCTCCCGGTGCGTTATGATCCAGTTCTAACTCGTAAAGTGTAAGTTCACGAATTAGACTATGTTGCATGCTCATCTATGCGGCTTTCAATTCACACACGGAGTGAAGCAATGCACAACGTGTAAGCGAATAAACTACCGTGGTGTTCGTGGTGTAATGGTCATCGTCGTTGGAAATGGACACGGCGACAAGAGACTGATTGCATTTCCCATAGCACTAATACCTTTGGGAAAGGTATGAATCCAATTATTCTCCCACCAGCTATGGGTAAATAGTAGGGCAGACTGGGTTTTTCAGCCTTGGTAAGGCAAATAGTCTAGGAGAAGGAAAACTCTGAATTCAAACCTGTTAAACTCCGCTTAAAAATTGACCTTGTGTCATATCCTACTCGAGCAGAGGGGTTGGGTAAATATGATAAACTACCGTAATATCATCCTCCCTCGGCTTGAACAGTTTCGATCACGTGATATACGAGCTGCAAACTAATACGCACTAAAATAAGGCAAACATTGTCTCACCCTTTTATTTATTTTTTAATTACCGGGAGGAAAAATGCTATTGACTATTGCGTTGTCAGGTTTAATAATTTCTGTTTTCAATAAAGTATCTACATCAGTGTATTCTCATTAGTTTGTTCACGGTCTGAAATTTTAGTTAATCTGGTTTCAAGAGTTCCCAGTAAAAATTCGTTTTTGCTCTGTCGGCAAGACTTAGGATACAGCAAAGCGTATTCTAAGTAAAAGTGTAAGAACTCCCTCCCACTCACCAAAAAGAAAGTGTTCTGGGGATGACTCTAAAGTGAATCTGATTCTGAGGCACCACTTCTGAATATGTGGGGTAGCTTTGAGTACTTTTTTTTTATTGCCATTAGTTCTCAGTCCACTCTGCCACGAAATGGGAGAACCTTTCAGGGGCCTATCTATGAGTCAAAAAATCTGTTTAAAAATTAGTCGTATTCGATAGGACCGTGTGCCAAAAAAAAAAAAGAAAAAAAAAAGAAGAAAAATCTGAAACAACGACAAAAAATATAAAAATAATCGTGATCGCTAACTTCTGGGTATAAAATATCCCGAGATGTATTGACTTTTCGTTAAAATGAGCCGAAAATGACTGTATGTGTTTGAGTACCTCTACTCAGATAGCTACAAGGTTATGATATTACAAAGACAAAAAGCAGGTACTCGTTGGGGTGACTGTATTGGTTCCCCTGCATTATAATTCATAAAGTTAAAATAATAGTACGTATTTAATGAGTAGAGTGTTCGCCAATGGTCCGGGAGACCGGGGTTCAATCCCAGGTCAAGTCATACCAAAGACTCAAAAGATGGTAATATTTACCAACCCCTCCGCCCGGGCAGGATATGACACAAGGTCAATTTTTTAAGGGGAGTTTAACAGGTTTGAATTCAGAGTTTTCCTTCTCCTAGACTAGTTGCCTAACCAAGGCTGAAGAACCTAGTCTGTCCTACTATTTACCCATAGCTAGAGGGAGAATAATTGGATTCATACCTTCCCCAAGGGTATTAGTGCTATATGAAATGCAATCAGTCACGTCCAGGATTTGAACTCGTGTCGCCGTGTCCATTTCCTACGACGATAACGACTACACCACGGGCACCTCCATAAAGACTCAAAAGATGGTACTTGATGCCGCCTTGCTTAACACTCTGCATTATAAGGTACGGATCAAGGGTAAAGTGGAGCAATCCAGGGAAAGGAGTAGCGCCCTTCCTTACATAGCTATTGAAAAGGGAGTTTTCGGGTCACTCTCGACTAATGTCGCCAACTTGTTTTAAGTGAACCCTATTTTACTAACGGGCCATCGAAGAAGGATATATATTAATATATTTTAATCCTGTTTTAATTGGTAGTTTTTCATTGAATCCTGAGTAACAACAAGTTTCTTCTTGTCTCTTGATCTCTTGTAAGTATTCTTGCCAATCTTAACTGCTGTGATGTAGATGTTCACAGTTCTTCCTCTAATCTCCAGTTCTCCAGTTTCTTTTCCAGTCACTTGGTGATCTTTGCAAGGGCACCAACTACAGATCATATTACTGTCATCATATTCTACAATTTTTCCAGCTCTCTGGCTACATCAAGGTATTTGTTTATCTTTTTGCTTTCTTTTATTTTCACTCTATGGTACGCTGGAAAAAATCTATGCGACGATAAGTTCTTTTTCTTTTTCTTTTTATTATTCAACATTAAAACCAAATAGGAATAAATACTAGAAGCAATAGATACTCGATAGGAATAGATTTTAGAAACCATAGATACCAGATAGGAATAGATACTAAAAACCATATATTGTTAGCAAAAAGAAAAAAAAAAAAAAAGAGAGAGAGAAAAAAAAAGAAAAAACCTAAAAAAAAACCTGACTTCGACATTATATAAACTAAAAGCCAAGCTCCCAAATGACTTTAAACTGTCACTTACACTTAACGGTGAGGATCTTTCCAAACTATTTATACTATATGCCCTATACAAGATTTTTCCAATCCATCATATAATACTTCAATCGGAATTCTAAAATGTATTATCTCTTCCATATTACACAAGAATAAATATCATTTTTACCTTGCAACATGTGAATGTGATTGATATTGTTTTCTTTGTGTGTGTGCATGTGTGCGCATATGTGTGTGTATTTGTGCGTGTCTGTGTGTGTTTGCATGAAAATAGACTTCAAAAGACTATGATGAAAATAATAATCTTTATTTTCTGGTGAATGAACCAAATAAATTCTCAAATTGGTAGAATTAATTAAGATAGCCTTATTGATATCAACATTGAGTTTGATAATAGTATATATTTATCATTCTAAATATCATATCTACCCCACTGGATTCTCAGCTTCCTATTAACTAACTACTTTTTAACCAGGTTCACTTGTATCTTGTTTCTGTTACTTGAATATGTATGTTTTTCTATCAACCTTTTTGTGTGCTCCGTGTCTTTCTTTTCCTAGCATCACAATACTATCTATTGTAACTTATCTATTATTCATTTTTAAATTATAATTACTCTAATTGCAAACTTAATCTGCAGATAAAGTGCTATTCTGTCTATAATTGCTACCGTATATATGCGAGAGGAATGATGACATCTTAGTTGTCAACACGGATCTTGGGAGTTATTATTAATTTTCTGCGAATCATTTTCAATATTCTTTTCAGTTTATTTCTGTTGCTTTTATCACAACTCTCAGATGATTATTCTGCGACCATTAAGTAAGTAGTGAAATAAAGAATAAGCCGCCGGGAGAGAAAAAAAAAATAACAATGTTTCCACGAAGACATTGACGTCATAGACAGCATCTATAACACTTGATTGTGTTATTCAATTAATTCTCCAACTTAAATGCGTTAAAGTAATAAAATTGTTGGCAAAGTTTCGGTTTTTCAAGTTGTCTGAGATCTCTTTGATTCGAGACAATAAACAACGCTGTAAATCCACAGCTATACTACTACTACTACTACTACTACTACTACTACTACTACTAATAATAATAATAATAATAATAATAATAATTATCTAGAGGATTTTCCCGTCTCTGCGGATCACAGAGTGGAATAAAGGAAGCGAAAAGATGGACAAATACTTGGACCTTGCCAGAGAACTAAAAAACTGTGGAACATGAGGGTGACGGTGATACCGATAGTAGTTTGTACACTTGGAACAGTCTCTAAAGGCTTGGAAAAAATATTGGAGGAACAGGAAATCAGGGGAAGAATCGAGACCATTAAGACCACAGCATTGTTAATATCAGCTGGAAAATTTGGAAGTGTCTTAGAGACCTGAGGAGACTTGCTCTCATTGGGACTACAGTAAAAGACCACAATTAACCGCTTGTGGAAACAAATGAAAAAGAGTATAATAATAATTATGGAAAACGCCCGATCATGATGGAATACATGGATTCTGGTTCAAGAAATTCACCACCATTCATGATAGACTAGCACTCGAAATGAACAGACGCCTACAAGAAGCACACGTACCCAAATGAATGACCAAAGGAAAGACCCATTGATCCAATAAGTCCTCTTCAAAGCAGCCGCTCCAAACAGCTATAGACCTATAACGTGCCTACCTATGATGTGGAAAATACTAACGACATAAATAAGGGAATAGATTTATTATTCGCTTACAAGCCGCGGATTGTTCCCTGAGGAACAGAAAGGATGCCGTAAAGGATCCAGAAGCACAGGGGAGCAACTCTACATAGATTAGCATATCCTCAACGAGAGCAAAACGAAACGGAAAAATTTAGCTATAGTCTGGATTGACTACAAAAAAAGGCATATGATATGGTCCCACAAAGCTGGATAATAAGTTGTCTCAAAATATACAAAATATCAGATGAAGTCGTAAACTTTATCGAGAAATCTATGAAAACCTGGAAAGTGGAATTGACAGCAGAAGGGAAAAGCAGAGCTGAAGCGAAGATCCTAAGAGGTATACTCCAAGGAGATGCACTATCACCATGACTATTTATAATTGTGATGATGCCACTGAACCACATACTCAGAAAATGCACAGCCGGACACAAACAGTAAATCGTAGGAAAAAATCAATTACCCAATGTACATGGACGACACCAAACTGTTGGCGAAAATGAAAAAGAATTGGAAACTCTAATACACGCAGTGAGAATATACAGTCAGGACATAAGGATGGAATTTGGTATAGAAAAATGTGCCATGATAGTAATGAAAAGAGGCAAACGAAACCTCATGGACGGAATGGAACTACCAAATTAGAACGCTCGGAGAAAAGGAAACGTACAAATACTTGGACATCTTGGAAGCTGACACCATCAAACAAATGGAGATGAAAGAAAAAAATTAGCAAGAGTATGTCAAAAGAACCAGAAAGCTACTCGAGACAAAACTATATAGTAGAAACCTTATCAAACGAATGAATACCTGGGCTGTAACCTTTGTAGGATATTTGGGACCATTCTTGAAGTTTACCAGAGAAGAACTTAAAGAAATGGACCAGAGAACAATAAAACTAATGACCATGCATAAGGCATTACATCCGAGAGATTATGTTGACAGACTATATGTGTCAAGAAAATAAGGTGGAAGACAGTGTTGACGCATCAATACAACGACTTGTAGACAACATACAAAAGCACGGAGGAAACCTGATTACAGCCACCGGATAACACGAGGACCAACAGAATGACAATAACCAGAAAACAAAAAATGAGAAGAAAAACAACTCTATGGTCATTTAAAGCGACTAATAAGCAACATCTCACACGGGATAACATGGACGTGGCTAAGAAAAGGAAACCTTAAAAGAGAAAGTGAATCCCTCCTAATAAAGTAAGTAAAGTTAGCGACCATAGTCGAGGGTGACCCGAAGGCTCCCTTTTCGATAGCTACTACACCAAGGTGTAGGGGAGGGCGCTACTCCATTCCCAGGATTGCTCCACTTTACCCTTGAACCGTACCTTATAATGCTGAGTGTTAAGCAAGGTGGTATCAAGTACCATTTTTAAAGTCTTTGGTATGACTCGACCTGGGATTGAACCCAGGTCTCCCGGGCCATTGGCGAACACTCTAACCGCTGGGCCAGCACAAAACATTGCTATAAGAACCAATCATATCAAAACGAGAATAGATAAGACGCAACAAAACAGCAAATGTTGTAATAGAGACGAAACCATCAATCTCATAATAAGCGAATGCAGTAAATTAGCACAAAACGAGCATAAGACTAGACATAACTGGATGGGCAAAGTGATCCACAGGGATTTTAGCAAGAAATAGAAATTTGGCCATACGAACAAATGGTATATGCACAACCCAACATCTGCCCTGGAGAATGATACACAAAAAACCCTATGGGATTTTGATATACAAATGGATCACTAATCAACTAGACCTTATAATAATCAACAAAAAGAAAAAAAAGAGAACTTGCAAAATTGTGGACTTTGCAGTCCCGGCTGACCACAGAGTAAAATTGAAAGAAAGTGAAAAGAAGGATAAATACCTCGACCTTGCTAAGGATTGAAAAAACTGTGGAACATGAAAGTGACGTTTATACCAGTTGTAATTAGTGCTCTGGGTACAGCCACTGAATGATTAATAAAGGGACTGGAGGACTTGGAAATAAAAGGATGAGTGGAGACCATCCAAACTACTACATTATTGAGATCGGCCAGAATTCTGAAAAAAGTCCGGGACACTTGAGGAGACTTGCTGTCTCTCAAACTCCCGTGAAAGACCATCAGCTTATGCTGATGTAAAAAAAAAAAACTCTCAAGGAGTAAATAATTATAATAATTAGTTGTGGGAGGAAAAACCCTACCAGAGATCAAAATCCAAAAAGGCACCTTCCAGAGAATCTTGCTCTCGCCACTGTTAGTCGTTCAAGCAACAATGCCACTCAACAATGTTCTTACGAAATGTACAGAGGGCAAAAATTTATAAAATCTCAGGAAAAGATCAATCACCTTATATAGATTGATTACATAATGGTATTTGCAAAAAATGAAAAAGAACTGGAAACTCTGATACAAGCAATGAGTATATGGAGCCAGGATATAGGAATGGAATTTGGCATTGAAAAATGTGCCATGTTTATGATGAAAAGTCGGAAAAGAGAAACAACAGAAGGAATAGAACTACAAAAAATAGGAAAGCACCAGGACATTTGGAGAGAAGGAAATTAGAAGTACTTAGAAATATTGGAAGCAGACACCATCAAACAAACAGATAAATACCGTTATATCGTCTATCTACATAAGGTGATTAATCAAACAGATAAAAAAGAGCACCTCAAAAGAAGAAGAAAACCTTTCTTGAAACCAAACTCTGCGGCAAAATTTTTTTCAAAAGAATAAATATCTGGGATGTCTCCTTAGTAAGATAATTGAGACCATTTTAAAACTGGACAAGAGAGGAACTGAGATAAATGAACCAAAGGACAAGAAAACTGATGACTATGCACATAGGTTTACATCCGAAAGAGGATATAGACGGCATGTATAAAGAAAAGGAGGAGAAAGAGGAGGAGGAGTCGCCAGCATTGAAGATTGCGTAGATGTATCAATATACGTTCTCGAAGAGCAAAAAAAGACTAATTACTGTTGTCAGCAACAGCAATGGCAACATAAGAAAAAACAGAAAAAAAAAAAAACAGAAAAAAAATTTAAAATTAGAAAACAGAAATGGGATGAAAAAGAATTGCATACATATTTCAAGCAGCAAACTGGTGAGATTGTATACGATAGGACCTGGACATGGCTAGGAAAGGTAAACCTTTCGAGAGAAAGTGAATCTCTCATAAAAGCAGTATAAAAAACGCCATAAGGACCAGCTATGTTAAAGCGAAAATCGATAATATGCAACAGAATAGTCTAGGTTATATGGTAACAGAGATGAAACAGTTAATCATATAATAAGTGAATGCAGTAAACTAGCATAAATGGAACGCCTACATATTGGTGTATATTTTTGTATTATTTATTGAAAAGGCAACCATAAGATTTATATATAATAAAATAATGGAGATATTGAAGAATATCTCGCTTGGTTGTGGGAGGGGGAGTAGTAGAATATATCACTTGGCTGCAATGAGGATATATAGATGAGTTAATCTACGAATGAACAAGCAGAATTATGCGATACATATGTATTTACCCAACCCGTCCGTAAGAGCAGGATATAACACAAAGTCAATTTTTAAGAGGAATTTAACAGGTTTGAATTCAGAATTTTCCTTCTCTTAGACTGGTTGCCATACCAAAGTTAAAGAACACTGTCTGTCCTACTATTTACCCATAGCTAGAAGGAGAATAGTTGAATTCATACCTTTCCCAAGGGCATTTGCGCTATGTGAAAAGCAAACTCGTCCAGGATTTGAACTTGGTTGACTGTATCCATTTTCAACGACGAAAACCGTTACACCACGAGCGATTTCATTTGGATATATTTAGTACTTAATACACATATATGGTTGGTTGGTTGTGTTTTTCGGCATATCAACCCTTGTAGGTTATTTAATGCCTAATACTGTTTAAAGATATATACTGAATATATATGATTTGTAAACGAATAGTTTATAAGTAGCAATTTTAACGTGCTTGTGTTTATTTGTTTGCACACAATTATATGGGTTCAAATATTGCTAACATAAATAGTTCTATTTGCCACAGTTAAATGGTTTTCAGTATTGTAAATGATTAAACAGTTCTATTTGCTCTATAGTAGGGACCCTACCAGTTTCTACCCCTCTGAGTCAGATTGGACCTGGGAGTAAGGGTAATGAAGGAGTACTCGACATTCACCAAAACTCCACTAGAGCCTCACCATCAGATGCAGTTTAGTGTCATATCCAGGACAAAGGTTGGAGGGGGATCTTATCCCTTTACAATGATGCAGTCGGCGAATTCTACAGTCCCAGCCGACTGAGTTGATATGTATATGCATATATATATATATATATATATATGTGTGTGTGTGGGAGAGAGAGAGAGAGAGAGAGAGAGAGATAGAGAGAGACTGAGAGAGACTTAGTTACTATAAAAAAAGAGCCTTTGCTCTGACCCGGCTCTTCTAACAGAAAAAAAAGTATAACTTTCTGATGAACGGATGTTATTTTAACTTCACGCTGCATGTCTTGATAACATGGAATATTATTTTTCCCGCCTGTTGTTTCTTAATTTTTGGTCCAGGTGAATAATAAGTGGAGAAATGAATGCAAATCCCCAGGAAAAATAACAAAAGTAAATATACAGAGCGAGTAAACGCAAGGGGTGAGGATTTGCCGATAGGGCAATGATAAAAGCATTATTGTACCGCAAAATAGAAACTTACACAACTTTTCCAGAAACATTATCCGCCAATCGTAAAACTTGATCAGGAAGCTAGTTTCACTGTTGTGAATTCGACTGTGTTGATTGATTGATCGGTTGATTTTAACATGTCAGTCCATTTAAGTTTAGTTCATGCTTAGATGTTAGAGAATTACGTTCGTAATACATTTATATTTACATTTTAATGTATAGGTGTTTCTTTTTTTTACACTTAGTCATATGATATCAAGTATTCCTATACAATACAAATTTGTACAGTTATATGATATTCCAAACACAAATAATTTGTACACAGTTATATGATATGAAGTATTCCTATCAAATACAAATTTTTTTCCAACAGTCGTAGGATATCAAGTATTCCTATCTAATACAAATAATTTTCCAACAGTTGTAGGATATCAAGTATTCCTATCTAAGACAAATAATTTTCCATCAGTTGTATGATCTTATGTACTCCTATCTAATACTAATAATTTTATGGCTTCAAGTAATTCTTTCTATTGAATAAGAGTCTTTTGTTTGTACACATTTATATGGTTTCAAGGTGCACTTTGCGTAACGGTTATCGTCCTAGGAAATTAAATCAGTGACCTGAATTCAAATCCTAGACGAGACACTTTGCATTTTTCTTCGCGCTAATACCCTTTCTTTTCTTTCCATATGTAAAATGATAGACCAGATTGGGTTCTTTGGCCTTGGTTAGGAAACCAATCTATTCAGCTTTACTTAAAACTGACCTTGTGTTACATCCTGCCCGTGATGGAAGAGCTAAGGAATATATATATATTTATATATATAGTCTCATGTAACAATAATCTTTATGGAAACAATTATAGATTAAAGTAACTATTCTTAATAGAAATAATTTACTGTTATATGGTATCAAGTATTCCCATCCATAACTAATAATCTTTATCCGATCTATTTCTCTCACAGATAAGACTTTAACAGAGTGAACCTGGGAGTAATAGCAATGAACAGGTACTTTACACTCACCAGATCTGGAGCCTCTCCGACTGGGCGTTGAAGAGCATTGTGTTGGAAGATTATGTTAGAGCAATATTGAAGTGGTGCCGCTGTCTACGCAATTATTTACTTCAAGTTTTAATTGTTCCTTTTCATGTTTGAATAATTTCAGATGTTCATATAATCAGTGGGAGATAGTGATTTTCTATGGTTAACTAAGTTTAGGACAAGATTAGACGTATGAGGCATTTAGTGGAAATCAAACTCGCAGCTTATGGTCTACCAGCCTAGTAAGGTACCCCTTTAATCGCTACGAAGTAATTTCATTACTGTCTTGATTATTTCTCTTTTGTAAGTTTCGCTTCTGTTTGTAGAGAAACATAATTCAATAAAGACGTTTAACAACCGCTTTTCAACGCGCATAAATGAAAATCAGTTTTTTGTTTGATTGTTATAAAATAGCAGTTTGTTTAAGCGTGTGAGGAATAACGCGTTTTATCAGAACCCATGGAAATTCCATGAGTATTTGAACCTCAGATAGGAACAAAAGGATTACATTTCATTTAGTACATGATATTAGTGCTGGAATATACGTCAAAATTAACTTAGAATTTATCATCAACAAAGCTTGCCGATCGTACTGATTCCTTTAACTCTCTCTCTCTCTCTCTCTCTCTCTCTCTCTCTCTCTCTCTCTTGTCATCGGTTCCTGTCGGGCTTTGCTCTCGACAAGTCCTCATGATGGCTCTCAATGTTCGCACAGAATAAGTTTTTGTTGGTCGACCTACATTAGTGTGTCCATCTGTAGGAGTCCATCGAAGAACGTCGCTTCTGAGTTTGTTCTTACGTTTCCAGCTGTGCCCAGCATGTCTCGCTTGGACGATTAGTGAGATGGGAGGTAAGTGGCTGTGAAGCTACTATTTTGTTGGGTGTTACTTCCAATATTTATTCAAAATATCTCGCTGAATTCTTGTGAAGTTTCTCTCAAACTTTTTTTTCCGAGCGTTTTGATAGAGTTCAAGTGGTGCAATAGAATTTACATGGCTATTGCTAGGAAGAATTTGCATTTTAATTACTGAGAATATTTAAGAATATTTTTAATAAATTGAATTAATATCTCGGACTCGTAGTTCTCCTTCGTGCACAGCATATGAAGAGGGAGTCCACATGGCGCAGTAACAAACGTTTTGAATTGCGACATCGTAATAAGCGAGGTCGAACTCCAGTTTCACTATTGCGCCCCCTTTTCGGACAAATACCTGTAAGAAAGGAACACTCTCCCTTACCACCCCAGCTATGAGTTAAATAAGACCATTTCTATTTCCCTCTAAGTATAGCTTTGATATAAGATAACTCAGAAAGCTTGATATGTCATTAAACAAAGAAACTTTAAATAGTATCACTACTATTATTCTTACTAGGATGGCTTTGGTATAAAATAACCTAGAAATATTGACATGCTATTAAACAAATTAAACCAAACTAAACCAACATATGAATGGCCAAGGGCACCTTATGTGGTGAAATAGTTTGGAAGGTGGATTAGTAGACCAATGTGTTTGATGTTTTGACATTTAAACTGCGTACTTATGCTAAACTGAATTGTTTGAAATAGAGCTGTTTTGACATTTAATTGAACTGTTTTGATATTTAACTGAACAGTGTTGACATGTAGCTGTTGGTAAACAAAAACTGGACTTATACTAAACTGAATTGTTTGAAATTTAATTCGGCTTTAAATGTCGCGAAAAGGGTTGATGCATCGTAAAACAAACCGATCAACCAACCAATCCTAGATAGGCTGTTCTGCTATTGCTAGAGAGCCCAACCAGTAGTCTTACACCGTCGACACTCTTCCATGGCCTGCAAAATGTTCTGATCTTCATCCTACAGACATTCTAAGCTGTAGAGTGCGAGCTTTTTGTAGGCTATGGAAGAGTATCAATGGTGTTACATTGCAGATATTTCCTAATGGCGCCGCGTTCTCTGAGAATTGTCATCCATGAAAACAGAATGCGGGTGATCATCAAAATGACACAAGAATAGTCTTTGAAGGACTTATTCCAGGTACCTTTGACCGTTCGGGTTGCCTGGCAATATCTTAGTGTCAAACTTGCTGTTATACGAGCTGGATCTAAGTCTTCATGGTGCAGTGGCTGACGTGCTAGGCTGCATTATCGTTGTAAGCGAGTTTAAACTCCACTCATGCCATTTCGCTCACTTTCAGATTGATGCCTTTGGGAAAGGTATGAACCCCTTTAACCTTCCAGAAATGGGTTAAATAGAACAACAACTGTTCTTCAACAAGAATGGTTATGTACAAGAATAATTTGAAATAGTCGCTGTTTCATCATAAAATATAATGTTATGCTGAAAAAAAAAAGTAAAAAAGCTAAAGAAAAAATCGAAGCGTTCTTTTATATGCTAAATTCATGTACCTGATTGGGTCCTATCTATGGGTCAAATAGAACGAAACTGTATATTTATGCTAAACTAAATTGCTTGAAATAGAACTTTTTCGGCATGTAAACTGTGTACATATGCTAAATTGAATTGTTTGAAATGGAACTGTTTTTGTATACTAAACTGGATTGTTTGATATAGAACTGTTTTCACGTTTAACAATATGTAAACGAAAACTATACTTATAATAAACTGAATTCTTTAATTTGAACTGTTTGAATAAACTGAATAGCTTGAAATAGAAATGTTTTTGACAATTAAACTGTGTACTTGCGCTAAACTGAATTGTTTGAATTAGAACTGTTTATGTATAAAAGTGTATTTGGCAATAAATAACCTACAAAGGTTGATATGTGATAAAACTCAAACAAACAACAGACATTTATTTAAATCAAATGTTTTAACTTTTTTATTATATTTTCCTGCTAATGTTGTGTGGTGGGCGTCTTGAAAACATTTGACTTGACGAAGAAACAAAAACGAGATAAAGTTGTTGATACCAGGAAGGAAACGATAAACACGTGGTCACTAAAAATACCTCTCACTTTATTGCTTATGCAATCATTTCTTTTTGGACCGATCTAATAAACAAGAAGATGTGAAGGGGTATTTTCTGCATAAAAGATTCATTCTTTCGTAAATCGTAGACGACCCTGAATAGGGGTAGCTACAGTTTCGCTTTGTATTGAAATTTTGGTTGTGATTTGTCGCGCTTTCAGTAACTAACTGATACTCCTTTTTCTTGTCTGACCACTTCTGACACCTGCAACGTGATAGACCTTTTGCTGAGCACCAGGTTCGCGGGTGGTAAGTGGCGGCCATTACATTACACTCCTCCTTTTTCTCATTTGCATTCTCAGGTAATATTGTTATGTTGAATTAATTTAAAATAGCGAAATGTAAGTTTTCTCTGAATTCTAATCATGTTTTTAGCCCAACAGGCATTGATTTAAATTAAAAGTTTTATTCATTTTTGTTTAATCGTATATTGACATTTTTGGGTTATTCAAAGCCAAAGCTATTGGCCTAATAAGTAGAGTGTTCACCAATGGTCCAGGAGACTGGGGTTCAATTCCAGGTCGAGTCATACCAAAGACTCAAAAAATAGTACATGATGCCACCTTGCTTAACACTCAGCATTATAAGGTAAGGATCAAGGGTAAAGTGGAGCAATCCAGGGAATGGAGTCGCGCCCTCCCCTACACCTCGGCGTAGTAGCTATTGAAAAGGGAGCCTTTGGGCCACTCTCGACTAAAGTCACAAATTTTACTTTTAATGCTAAAGTCATCATTGTAGAATAATATTAGAGGTACTATTTAACCCATAGGTGGGAGGATAAGGGGCTTCATACCTTTCCCAAGGTTATTTATCCGAAAGTGAACGTAAGAGCGTGACTGGAATTCGAACTCGCTAATTTCAAGGCAGCAGTCCAGGGCTTTAGCAAATACAACACAGGGACTCTTTATTAAATGTTTTAAATCTATCATAACTTCTTTTATTATAGCTTTCCAGTGATTATAGTTTCATAGTACTAGGACATTAAATTCATAGAAGAAAAATAATGATGAGATATATTAACTGTCAATTTCTTGCCGGACCAATAGTTTCCGGCGCAATAGGTATCGCTTTATATACTTTTGTGTGTGGTGTGATGAGAAGAGTAGAGTTGGTTTGGTTTGGTTTGGTTTGTTGGGTTTTATGGCATATCAACCTTTGTAGGTTATTTAACGCCGAATTCCTTTTTATGTAAATAATCAGTTCTATTTAAAACAATTCAGTTTAGCATGAGTACACAGTTTAATTGTCAAAAACATTTCTATTTCAAACTATTCAAGCAGTTATATATAACAATTCAGTTTAGTGTAAGTACAGTTTCAATGTCAAAAATACTTCAATTTAAAACAATTCAGTTGAGCAAAAGCACGCAGTTTAAATGTAAGTACAGTTTAATTGTAAAAAAAACATTTCTATTTCGAGCTATTCTGTTTAGTCAAGCAGTTAATTCAGTTTAGTAAAAGTACAGATTTTGTTTACACACAGTTACATGTCAGAACAGTTCTATGTTAAACAATTTAGTTTAGTGTAAATACAGTTTCAATGTCAAAAAACAGTTCTATTTGAAATAATTCAGTTTAGCACAAGCACGCAGTTCAAATGTAAGCACGATTCAATTGTCAAAAAATATTTCTATTTCAAGATCTTCCGTTTAGCATAAGTATGCTGTTAGTTCTATTTAACCCATAGATATGGCCCTATCAGGTGCTACCACGCCGAGCCAGAGTGGACCTGGGAGCAATGGCAATGAAGGGGTGCTCCGTATTCCCCAAGGCCTCAGCATTACTGGGACCTCACCATCAGACTGTTTAGTGTTATATCCAGGACACTCGTCTTACCCCTCTGCAGAGATGCAGTCTGTGTATTCTACAGCCCCTGGGCAAGATGAGAAGAGTGATCTAGTTTTTTTTAGCCCACGATGGCGAGGGTGATCTAGTTTAAACTACAGGGTTATTAACGGATATATTATATTTATTTCCTTATTTGTTAAATCATTTACTCTTTGATAATTATTTTTTTTTAATTTTCTAATGTTTTTATCTATTAGCCTCTCTCTCTCTATATATATAATACAAAAAAAAAAAAAAAAAAAAGAAAAGACGTTAACCCAAAGATGGATGAAATTGAGATGCCGTTAACATCGAATGAATTGAAAACAGATCGCCCCGATAAGAGTTGGAATTCGTAGACGAATTTACCAAAATTGTCCCGATCAATTTCGGACCTTGCATGTGTAAAGAATGTTTTTATTAAAAATGCAATAAAGTGAGTGGTATTTTTAGTAAGCACATGTTTTTAAATTTGCTCAATGTCATCGGCATCTCAGTTTTAGCCAACTTTGTGTTTACGTAATTTTTTCAATGTTATAAAAAACTTAAAAGACTCTTTTAAAAACATTCTTTATACACACACACACTAATATATATATATATATATATATATATATATATATATATATATATATATATATATATATGTGTGTGTGTGTGTGTGTGTGTGTGTGTGTGTGTGTGTGTGTGTGTTAGACCATCTTCCAAGGATGTAGGATACGAATTTAAATCTCATCAGAACCTAATTATTTACTTCTGGCTCATGTTGTTTACTTAGTGGTCGTAGAGTGTAAAGTCAACACAAACGCTGCATTAAAAAGCCATAGAAATAAGATGAAAGAAAAAATACCGACCAAAAATTAATAATAATCACAATGCTTCATCAAATTAATACTACTAATTAATAAATATTAAGTTTACTATGACTCCAACAATTAATGGTAAGCAAACAATATGGCGTCGAGTAAAAAGGGGAAAAGGAAGAATGCAGGTTTTTGATTAAATCTAAATAATGTCTGTAGGTTAATTTTTGTAGCTCAATTAGTAAGTAGCTATTTCTGACAGACTTCAAAGGAGAAACAAATTCGCGATCAAATTTCGCTCATAGCTAATTCTTCATTTTTGATTCATGCAGATTACTTGATGGTCGTAGGATCTAAAAACGACCTGAATATTGCAATGAAAACAGCAAAAAAGTTTTAGAAATAGTAAAAATTAATACTGAGAATATCTATTTGAAAAAATTTACACCAGAAAGCTAAATTGATCGAATAATTGATCGATTTTAACGACATCTGTTTATTTTATGCCAAGTGGTTAGGAATCGCGTTTACTGTATATTAATATTTACATTTTTATATATTTGTTTATTAAGAGTTTTTTTGTACACAAATATAACCGGCTCATTAGTCTTGTGGGAAGAGTGTTCGCCAATGGTCCAATGTCACGTCATACTAAAGACTCTAAAAATGGTACTTGATACCTCCTTGCTTAACACTCAGTAATATAAGGTACGTATCAAGGATAAAGTGGAACAATCCTGGGAAAGGAGTAGCGCTCTTCCCTACACCTCGGTGTAGTAGCTATTGAAAAGGGAGCCTTCTGCTTGCTCTCGACTACGGTCGCCAACTTTACTACTTTACTTATATATCGAACCATTCCGTCCCAAACAAATAATTTGCTCACAGTTGTATGGTCTTAATTATTCCTATCTTTTACTAATAATTACATGATTTCAGGTAATTATTTCAATTGAATAATAGTCATTTGCTTGCACACAGTTATGTAGTTTCAAGCAATCAATTATAATCCTTTGTAAACAATCAGCTTCAAGTAAATATCTTTGATATAAATAATTTTCAGTTATATAGTATCCATATTTACCTACTCCTCCGCTCGGGCAGGATATGACACAAGGTCAATTTTTAAGCAGAGTTTAACAGGTTTGAATTCAGAGTTTCCCTTCTCCTAGACTAGTTGCCTCACCAAAGCTGAAGAACCTAGTCTACCCTACTATCTACCCATAGCTGGAGGGAGAATAATTGGATTCATACCTTTCCCAAGGGTATTAGTGCTATGTGAAATGGAATCAGCCGCATCCAGGATTTGAACTCGTGTTGCCGTGTCCATTTCCTACGACGTTAACCATTACACTACGGGCACCTCCATCAGTTATATGGTATCAAGTGTTCCTGTCGAATGTGAATGATTTTTGAATACATCTATTTGACACATAGATGGAAACCTAACGGCTGCTACCGCTCCAGGTCAGAGTGGATCTGGGAAAAATAGCCGCAAACAATCCTCAAAACTTCAGAAGTAGAGCTTCACCATCAGATGGCGTAAAAAATAAAACCAAATCGAAAACCAAACTATCTAAACGCAATTTACCTTCAATTTTGGGTGATGAACTAAATCCAAGACGTTCCAAGTCCCATTTAGCGTAGATATTAGTTTATTTTTTAAGAAAAAGTATTGTTCAAATATATTAGATATGGAGATGCACGAATAAACAGATAAAGAGATAAAAAGAGCCGTAATGAAGAAAGTACAGGTTGCTGAAGCAAAATATGGAATAATCTTTAAACCACCCTTTTTAGATTGATAAGTCCAAATTTTTGAAAAAAGCAACCCCCCCCCAAAAAAAACAAGAAAAAAAAAAACGCATTAAATCTAAATTTTCTTGATTGGCTCTATTATTCAAGCACTTTTTAAAAAATTAAAATTCAACCTAATATAAGTGAGCAAGAAAAAGAATCTATGATTTGCTTAACGCCGAAACCAAGCCAAAGTTTCCTTGTCTACCACATACAAAGCAAAAGAAAAAAAAAAATTACAGAAAAAGAGCTTTTAAATGAAAAGGGGGTGAGGAGGATTGAACAAAAAACGAAAACAAGGCTTTTCAACTGCTCTCGCTACGGCAATTAAGAAGGACCACACAATGTCAATAAGAAAGCAAGCTAATGAATTGAAAGTCCATGAGAAAACTGTGAGGACAGTAACGAAACAAGATTTAAGCTCAGAGATTAACCCCCTTGATTACGCTATATGGGGCATTTTAGAAAACAAAACAAATGCAACTTCTCATTCAAATTTTGGATTGCTATTGAGGTGGAATGGAATAAAATGTCTGAAGAATTTATTTTGAAGGCATGCAAATCGTTTCGAGGACGTCTTGATACAATAATTAAAGAAAATGGCGTCCATATTGAGTAAATTTATTGTTTTGTGTCTATCTTTTTATTTTGTTGTTTATTTTTAGAATTAGAATTAATCTTGTTTTATGATAGAGTCGTTTATTATAATAGTAAAATATTCCTGATTTTGCTCCCGCACCCTGTAATGGACATTGTGACATATTAGGAGTTGTGTATAGAATAAGAAAACATAAGAGAAAAGAAATGTCGGGAAAAGAAATTCCCTAAGAAGCAATATTTACTCGAAAACGCAGACAAGCGGCAATTCGTGCAGATGAGATTGACTGATATACTCCATAAATATTTATCCAAAACACGGTACAGCTTTGAGTACTGATCACCCATATCTTTTGTTTGAATCATAAGATACCTTCGCTCGCTGCCAAGGAATCGTTGCAGGAGGTTAAACAAAGAATATTGAAGAGGCGTAAATTAATACTACAACTACTACTACTACTACCAATAATAATAATCTAAGCTTGTCTATTTATAAACATGTATTAGTTGGGACTTCTATCTCTTTCTCTCACACTCTCTCTTTTTGCCTTCAATCAGTCTCCTCAGGTAGGAGTAGGTTAATATTATTTATTAATCACATTTTCTCAATCTAGTTTTAGTTCTATCTATCTATCTATCTATCTATCTATCTATCTATCTGCATGCCGAAGAGAAGAACGCTTGATGTCAGGTATATACATTTATACGCAAAAAGAATGATATATCAATTAAGATGTGAAGAGAAGTGACGACGCAAAAACGTGACCGAAATATGTATATTAATGTTTAGCTATATATATATATATATATATATATATATATATATATATATATAATAACTCTCATTCACATGTTTTATCTAAATCTTAGACTCTAGAAATATCACAACAATTTTTCCCAAGGGAAAAATATACTTTGCTAATACTCTATGATCTTGTTTCTCAAACATAATGAAAATCAACAATCATGTTTGCAAACATCAGAAAAAAGAAAAATCACTCAATTCAGAGCGATATCACGTGATAGACCGGCTCAGAATTTTGTCGACTTCGGATACGTGAAGTCATTATGCCAATTTTCTTGTAACACACTATCGTATGTTTGTATTTATCACCCCCTCCGCATATATATATATATATATATATATATATTAGAAATACCACCCAGTCTGTGTTTTAAAAATAATTTTTTGTCCAAGTAGTACAATCATCCTTATTAAAATGTCGTTCTGGAGGGTGTAGAACTTTATTTTAACAGCAATTTGTACACGTTTTTGTGCACACACACACACACACACACACACACACACACACACACACACACACACACACACACACACACACACATACAAGCACACACATTCATATGCACACACACTCACACGCACACACAACAGCTCGAGTCATACTGAAGACTCTAAAAATCGTACTTGATGCCTCCTTTCTTAACATTCAGCATTATAAGGTAAGTATCAAGGGTAAAGAGGAGCAATCCAGGTAAAGGAGTAGCGCCCTTCCCTAAATTTCGGCGTAGTAGCTATTAAAAAGGGAGCCTTCGGGTTATCCTCGACTAAGGTCACTAACTTTACTTTTAGATACCGGCCTATTGGTTTAGTGGTAGAGTGTTCGTCAATGGTCCGAGAGACCGGAGTTCAATCTCAGGTGGAGTCATACCAAAGACTCAAAAAGTGGTACTTGATGCCTCCTTGCTTAACACTCAGCATTATAAGGTACATTTCAAAGGTAAAGTGGAGTAATCCAGGGAAAGGGTTAGCGCCTTCACCTACACCTCGGTGTAGTAGCTATTGAAAAGAGAGCTTTCGGGTAGCCCTCGACGACGGTCACCAACTTTACTTTTATATATGTAATACGTATAAATATAAAAGTAATGTTGGTGACCATAGTCGAGGGCAACCCGAAGGGTTCCTTTTCATTAGCTACTACACCGAAATCTAGAGGAGGGTGCTACACCTTTCCCTGGATTGCTCCACTGTACTCTTGATCCAACTCTTATAATGCTGACTATTAAGCAAGGTGGCATCAAGTACCATTTTTGAGTCTTTAAACCCCGGTCTCCGGGGCTATTGATGAACAATGTACTCATAAGTTATATATATATATATATATATTTGTGTGTGTATGTGTATGTTTTATTCTCCCAGATCATTCTAAAACTATTGATTTAATAAAGAACACATATTGATGTAAAGTTGCTTCTGGATAATACTTCCATAAATCATGATGAGAATATATGTGTGCGTGCGTTTGTGTGTGTGTGTGTGT
Organism: Sepioteuthis lessoniana; assembly: GCA_963585895.1. Taxonomy (NCBI): domain Eukaryota; kingdom Metazoa; phylum Mollusca; class Cephalopoda; order Myopsida; family Loliginidae; genus Sepioteuthis; species Sepioteuthis lessoniana. The sequence goes on from OY757919.1 coordinate 68,934,095, forward strand.
GTGTGTGTGTGTGTAAACATGGGTAACGTAATGTACGTTAAACGAATGTTGTCTGAAGCTGTCCTTGGAAAACTTTGTCAGAGCGATTGAACGGCATGTCAACCTTTCAAAGATTATTTTATAACAAGAGATTAGAAAATTACATTCATTGTGCGATTATATTTTCATTTTTTTTTGTGTAGTCGATTCTAAAGATTTTTTTTTTGCACACGGTCCGATTGAATTCGAATAAATTTTTTGCACGCGGTCCGATTGAATTCGAATAAATTTTTTTGCACACGGTCCGATTGAATTCGAATAAATTTTTTTGCACACGATCCGATTCAATTCGAATAAATTTTTTTGTACGCAGTCCTAATGAATACGAATATTTTTTTAAACATTCACTTTTTACTCATTGGGGGTACGTTAACAGGTACAACCACTCCGGGTCTGAGTGGCCCTGAAAGTAATGGCAATGGGTACTTCACACTCCCCAGAGGTTCAGAATCGGAACTTCGTCATTAGATGTAGTTTAATATCATACCCCGGACACCCCTTTTTGTGGAGGGGGTCTTAATCCTCCGGAGGAGACACAACGTATTCTACACTACACTGACACGGTGACAAAACTCAGAACGATACCAAGATATTTTGACAAATAGTCTCGTTACTGTCACGCAAGGCTAGTTGATAGATAAGTCTGAATAAGTGATCACTTGAAGAGATCACTCTCCCATAACTATTTTCCCTTCCATCCAGCTAATAATAGCTAAACGCTTATATTTCAGTAATCAACGTTGACAAGACTCTCTAATTAAATAAACACGCACAAACACTATTTCTTCACACACAGACACACAGACATACACACAAATATATATATATATATATATATATATATATATATATATATATATATATATATATATATATAGTGGTAAGTTAGTATGAGAGAAATATCTCAGATATCGATATGGTAGAGCAATTAGCAAAAGAAACCGTTTTTAAGTGAATTGATGTGTCGCTACACGTAGAAGAGAGTGGGTGGAGAGAAATGAGTTAAATGTTTTGTGTGCTTTTGGGAAGGTAATCTGTCTGCCTCGGCACCATGCGTTTGTATCCAATGAATCCAACAGGTCAGGTTCTGCCCAAGAGTTCGGGCAACTGCAGTTCTCATCAGAGAAACAGAAACATGGGGTGTCTGACAAGGAAAGGCGATGAGATGAAAAGAAATCAAAAGAAAAGGAACAGGTACAGATGGGGGCAAACGAATAGGGCGAGAAGGAAATTGCAACGCGTGGAGGCGTTGAAGTTGGAACTAAGAAAAAGCATTAAGCAATTATATGTCGAGGTAAGAAAAATAATCAACTTCAATTTGTTTGAGTTGTCCTGATTATGACCCTAAACTGCTTCTTGTGGTGACGATCCAATTTTGGAGCCCTAGAGATTGGTTGATTTTTACGGCATGTCAACCCATCTGGAGTTATCTTATACCTAGAAGTTAGGGAATTGTTTACATTGTATGTTTATATTTACGTTTTTTATGGAGTTGTTTCTTAAGAGATTTTTGCACACAGTTATATGATATCAAGTATTAGTATTTAATACAAATAATCTTGTAACAGTCGTATGATTTCAAGTATTCCTATTTAATACAAATAACTTGCCAGTCACGTACAAATTCATATGTATATATATATATATATATAATATAATATATGAAAGCACATAGTACGCTGTAAGAAATCTTAACAAGGTAATATAGTAGAAACGTCATCACTTTTTTGAATGATGTAATAGAAGCGCTCGTTTGGCGAGTGAGGCTATCGAGTAGGATAATAGTTGAAACTCTCGTCCTTTTTATGACGGCTTGATTAGACCTGATTAAGTATTTCATATTTGATTTAGCATTATCTAAAAAATGAGAACCTCACTGAATGGTAGACTTTGCTGTCCCTGCAGACCACAGAGTAAAATTAAAAGAGAGATGAATATTTAGACCTTGCTCGAGAACTAAAAAAAACAACAAAAACAAATTATGAAACATGAAGGTAAATGGTGCACTTGAAACAAAGGATTGGTAAAGGGAGTTGAAGGTTTGGAAGTCAGAGGACAAATATATACCATCTAGACAACAACATTATTAAGACCGGCATTATTAAGACTGAGGAGAGTCCTGGAAACTTGAGGAGACATGCTATCACTCAAACTCCAGTGAGAAACCATCAGCTACCGCCGGTGTGAAAAACTCTCAAAAGAGAAAAATAATAATGTACTTGGATAAGTAAAAAGTTTGCAATATTTTGATAACGTGAGATACCGTTCGTCAGTTCCGGATGCATTTGTCGAAGTCGTGAAGGTGACGAACGACATTGGACTATGAGACATCCATCTCGCCTGAGACTCTCCGAGTGCTATTAACCGGATTTGCCTCTATGGCTCCGAACACGGCCTCGGAATCTACGGTTTTAGGCTTATTGATCTTACCTGATCGTCATGCAAAATTTCTTCCATCATCTGATTATTATACTGTGATCAACTGCACCTTCACCTTTCGCACAACAAATATTTTTGGTTGCTTTGACGATCTTATGGCCCAGATCGAACTCATAAAGCATAAGTTCTTGATGTAAACTATGTTGCATATGCATCTGTGCGGTTTTCAAATCACACACAAAGTGAAACAATGCACAACGTGTCAGCGCATCAACTACCTCGATATTAACAATTACAGCGGATCACTAGCACGGTTTGAACTGCTTCGGTCACGTGATATACTTGCTACAAACCTACGCGTACCAAAATATTGCAAAACTTTTGACTCACCTTAGTATTCTACTGAGGTTTGGTTCGTTTCGTTTTCTTTTGTTTAATGGCATATCAATCATCGTGGGTTATTTAATTTATTTAATGCCAAAGCCATTCTTGTAGAAAAAACAGTAGTGGTGCTATTTAACCCACAGCTAGTGGGATAAGGGAATTCACGTACCCAACAGTATTAGTCTAAAAAGAACGTAATACCATGACTGGAGTTCGAACTCGGTTACTACGATGTCGTTATGCTGTGCGTTTACCATTACGCCATGTATTTTAAAAAGTTGTTCGTCACTTAAACTATACATTCTCATCTAGAAAGTTTCAAAAAATTAATGCAACTGTCTTTTTGGCAACTTTTATTTCAACTATTTTAACTTCTGAAAGAAATAAAAATGAAAGCATTTGCAGATTGCCCAACCTGCGAAGATAAATTTCTGAAATCTCTTCTTGGTGAACGAGTTAAACGTTCAGATATGTGCCCGGGAATTTTGGTAGCAAACAAAGATGGCTGACCTGAACTCGTTTGTTTCTATACGCTCCCAGTTTCGAAATTTATCAAACAAAAACGCAATATAGCTGACTTGTTTGGAAGTGTAGACTGGAAAATTTCCACTAAATTCGTCTGCCACACGTTTGTATGATTTATGCACGAGATATATTTTTGCCTTTAGAAAACTAATACAACGCACAAGAAAGGATGCGCGAATCAGATTAACACATGGTTAAATCATTTGAATTGCGATATGCTGTTGTCCCTGAGCACGTGACCAATATTCTTGGCTAAAATTTATGTATGTGTATATTCTGCTCTCTTTGTGTTGTGTCCCTTATGATACACAACGGTATATAACAAATATGCATCTCTTTCGAGATGCATCTTTAGAACTGCAGGGTATAGGGAAATAAAGATTCATTGTGAAACAAACAAGGTAATCGAAGTATACACCATTGACTTGTATGCCACTGCCAACGGCTAACAGGGCTGTATATGCCCCTGCTACTTCCGACACCGCCTAAAATAAAAATGAAAATAAGAATAAGCCGACTGGATTTTTGTTATCAGTGAATTTCCGGAAGGCTTTTTTCTGCATCTGTCAGATTAAGAAAGCGCCTATTGTTAAAAAAATCGTAGTCAAATTGTTTGAAGATATGAGACTCAGTAGATGGACAATAAAGTAAAGTTTTGGAGAATACGTTGAACAAGCCAACATCAAGATTTCCTGCTTCTTCCTTCTGGTTGGTTTATTTATGGCATATCAACCTTTGTAGGTTATTTAATGCCAACATTTATTTATACATATATATAAAATGTATACGATTTGTAAACAAATAGTTTGTTGATAACATTTTTAAACCAGCCAGAACTCATTTGTTTGCACACAGTTAAGTGGTTATACATCTACGATTTGTAAGTTTGTAGGTAAACTTATTTTTAAATGAGTCAGAGTCAATTTGTTTGCGTACAAGTATTGCTATTGCTTGCAAATAGTTAAGAGTTTTCAAGTATTGCTCTTGCTCCAAGGTCCACTCTGGCCTGGTGTGGTAGCACCTGATAGGGCCCTATCTATGGGTTAAATAGAACTAACGGCATACTTATGCTAAACTGAATTGTTTGATTAAACTGAATAACTTGAAATAAAAATATTTTTGACCATTAAACCGTACTTACATTTAAACTGCGTGCTTATGCTAAACTGAACTATTTGAAATGGAAATGTTTTTTGACATTGAAACTGTATTTACACTAAACTGATTAGTTTAATATAGAACTCTTTTGATATTTAACTGTGTGTAAACAAAATTTGTACTTATACTAAACTGAATTAGTTGAATAAGAACTGCTTGACTAAACTGAATAGCTTTAAATATAAATGTTTTTCACAATTAAACTGTACTTACATTTAAACTGCGTGCTTATGCTAAACTGAATTGTTTGAAATAGAACTGATTATTTACATAAAAATGGATTTGGCGTTAAATAACCTACAAAGGTTGATATGCCATAAAACCCAACCAACCAACTAAACTGAAATGTTTGAATTAGAATTGTTAGACTAAACTGAGTAGCTTCAAACAGAAATGTTTTTGACAAAATGTATACTCATGCTAGACTGAATTATTTGAAATAGAACTATTTGCGTAAAAATGGATTTGGCGTTAAATAACCTACAAAGGTTGGTATGCCATAAAATCCAACCATCCAAATAACCAACCATCAAGTATTGCTATTTAACACAAATAATTCTATTTAATATTAATCATTTTTTGGCACAGTGTGAAGTGGTTTCAAGTACTGATCCAACTAATAGTTTTATTTGGACACAGTTACATGATTTCAAGTAATATTATTGAACACTGATAATTATATTCAACATTAATCATTTGTTTGCACAAAGTTAAATTGTTCCAAGAATTGCTATATAATACCTATATTTCAATTTTTGTATACTGTTGTATTATTTTAAGTATTCTTATTTAACAGGAATGATTCTATTTAGTATTTATCCTTTGTTTGCATATACTTTAAAAGCTTCAGAATATTGTTATTTAAAATAAATTCAGTAGTATTGGTCAGTTGATATCCTTTCAAAATATCCGAGTAAAAGAAAGAAAGTAAACACAAGAAGAAGAAAGAGAAGAAAGGCGGGTCTTTGGCTTCAAGATGGTAGTATCAGTCATGTTGAGAATGTAGGAGCATTGATTAGCTGACATCCTTTCAAATCACGTAAAGAAAGAAAGAAAGAAAAAAAAAAAGAAAGAGGAAAGAAAGCATTGGAGTAAGAGAGCGAAAAAGGGTTTGTCTATTGGTCTAAGATAGGGAAATCAGCCATGTTAGCATCTTGAGAACGCAAGAGCAGTGGTCGTTTGAAATCTTCTGAAATTGCCTGAGAAAAGCAAAGAAAGTTAGAAATAACACGTAGAAAGAAGATATATTTGGATACCTTTTATCATTTTTGAAGAAGGGCATCAATTGTGCTGTTGTGTTGAGAAGGTAGGAAATGGTCAGCTGAAAATCTTTCAACTTACTTGTGTAAACAAAAGAAAAGAAGAAACGGTTGAGAAAAAATCTCCCACCCCCCAAAACAAGTGAATTTAAGATTTTATTTGGTTAAAGTGAATAGGAAACTCATTTGACCTTAGTTTAAAAAAATCCAAGTTTATACTTGAATTTTGAAGGGTGTATTCATTAAATTTATGATTAGGTTATTTAACAAATTTCTAATTTTCTCTTTGAAAATTTCCATGTCACAGATCCATCATATATATATACATCCATACATACATATGCCCACATACACAAACACACATATACGCATATATACACATACAGTGTATCACAAAATTGAGTACACCCCTCACATTTCTGCAGATATTTAAGTATATCTCTTCATGGGACAACACTGACAAAATGACACTTTCACACAATGAAAAGTAGTCTGAGTGTAGCTATATAACAGAGTTAATTTATTTTCCCCTCAAAATAACTCAAAATATAACCATTAAAAGCTAAACCCCTGCTAACAAAAGTGAGTACACCCCTTAGGGAAAGTTGTCTATATTAACATGCACCATGTCAATTGTCAATATTTTGTGTGGCCACCATCATTATCCAGAACTGCATTTACTCTCCTGGGTATGGAGTTTACCAGAGCTTCACAGGTAGCCACTGGAGTGCTCTTCCACTCCTCCATGACGACGTCGCGGAGCTGGCAGATATTTGAGACTTTGCACACCGCCACCTTCCGCTTGAGGATCTCCCAAAGATGTTCTATTGGGTTCAAGTCAGGAGATATGCTTGGCCAGCTTTACCCTCAGCCTCTTCAGTAAAGCAATGGTTGTTTTGGAGGTGTGTTTGGAGCCATTGTCATGCTGGAACACTGCCCTGCAACCCAGTTTCTGGAGGGAGGAGATCATGCTCTGCTGCAGTATTTCACAGTACATGTTGGAGTTCATGTTTCCCTCAATGAAATATAACTCTCCAATACCTGCAGCACTCAAGCAGCCTTAGACCATAACATTCCCACCACCATGCTTGACTGTAGGCATGACACACTTATCTTGGTACTCCTCACCTGGTTGCCCGCACACATGCTTGAAGCCATCAGAACCAAAAAAATTAATCTTCATCTCATCAGACCATAGGACATGGTTCCAGTAATCCATGTGCTTTGTTGACATGTCTTCAGCAAACTGTTTGGAGGCTTGCTTGTGTATCGTCTTCAAAAGAGGCTTCCCCCTGGGGTGACAGCCATGCACATCAATTTGATGTAGAGTGCGGCATATGGTTTAAGCACTAACAGGCTGACCCCCAACCTCTTCAATCTCTGCAGCCATGCTGACAGGACTCCTACGCCGATCTTTCAAAGAAATCATTTGGATGTGACGCTCAGCATGTGCGCTCAGCTTCTTTGGACGACCTACTCGAGGCCTGTTCTGAGTGGACCCCGCTCTTTTAAAACGCTGGATGATCTTAGCCACAGTGCTGCAGTTCAGTTTCAGGGTCTTGGCAATCTTCTTGTAGCCTTGGCCATCTTCATGTAGCACAATAATACGTCTTTTAAGATACTCAGAGAGTTCTTTGCCATGTGGTGCCATGTTAGAACTTTTAGTGACCAGTATGAGAGAATGTGAGAGCTCCACTACAAATTTGAACACACCTGCTCCCAATGCACATGGGCCTAGTAAGACATGGACCTTGTAAAACTAATGAGTCACATGACATTTTGGAGGGAAAACGACAAACAGTACTCAATTTGGACATTTAGGGGTGAAGTTTCTTAGGGGTGTACTCACTTTTGTTGGCAGGAGTTTAGCTTTTAATGGTTGTATTTTGAGATATTTTGAGTGGAAAATAGATTAACTCTGTTATATAAGCTGCACATAGACTACTTTTCATAGTGTGAAAGTGTCATTTTGTCAGCGTTGTCCCATGAAGAGATATACTTAAATATCTGCAGAAATGTGAGGGGTGTACTCACTTTTGTGATACACTGTATATATAAACATATATACACATATATATATACACACACACACACACATATATATATACATATACGCACATATACACATATGCATATATATATAGATACATACATACATATGTATATATACATACATATGTATATACACATACATATATATCCACGTATGCCCACACAGACACACACACACATATATATATACATATACATACATATATATATACGTAAATACATATATATATATACATACATATATACATACATATGCACACACACACACTATATATATATATATATATATATATATATATATATATATATATATATATATATGCGACTCTTGTTCGAGTAGGAGATGATGGGAATATTTGCATAAAGATCGCTGCTTTTTCTGTCTGTGGGTTCGAGTAAACAAGAGAAAGAACGGTTGTTGAGAATAAAAGCATGGTAAGACGATGATGAAGAGAGAATGAGTTGAAAGGAAAGAGGAGTGAAAAAAAGAGAGAAAATGTACGAAATGACAGAGAAAAAGAACAAAAACTGATGTAAAAATATTCATAGAGAGAGGAGTGAAAAAAAGAAAAAAAGAAAAGAAAAAGAAACTGTAAAAGCCAAAGAAAGAGACTCAAACTATGAAATTTCTTTGTCGTAAAGACGACATTGTGTTTGATGAAAAGGTGATATAAGTAGATTTTTGGACTTTTGAATTTGGCCATGTCTGATTTTTAGAGGGAGAAGAAAAGTTAAAGAAAGAAACTGAAAGAACAAAAGAAAAAGACTTAATAAACTTTTGAATTTTGCCGTTTTTAAGACCGACATTTATTTCCTGATTACTATAACAAATTTAAAGCATGGAAAGAAAACGTTGGAAGGTAAGAGGTATTGAAAAAGAGAAAAAAATGAACAAGAAACAATTACAAAGAAGAGAGTAGTATAGAAAGTTAGTGCGCGTGCACGTGCGTTCGTGTGTATGTGTGTGTGTGTGTGTGTGTGAGAGAGAGAGAGAGAGAGAGAGAGAGAGAGAGAGAGAGAGAGAGAGAGAGATTGAAAGAGCCAAAAAATAGACGAAAAAAAGAAAAAAGCCCCCTGAAATCAGTTGGAAATAAAAAGAAAGAACATGATGTGACTCAGGGAAGGGAGAAATTATATATATATATATATATATATATATATATATATATATACATTCAGAAGCTATGTGAGGATACGGGATGTTGTCCTGAAGACCTGCCTAGGGCGATGAACGATAGGGAGGAGTGGCGAGAGAGGGTCAGGGATATCCGTGCTACCAGCACGACATGATGATGATGATGATGATATATATATATATATTGTGCAATTAGAAGGAAACTCAAACCTGGTTAAATTGTCATTATAAATTTGTCATTTCGGCAGAGAATATTATCATACTCACCGTCTCGTCGGATGACTTTACATTTAAGACTTGGAGTTTCCTTCTAATTGCACTATATACGCTATGTATGTGAGTTTTGTTATATAAACCTGGAAGGAAAAAGATATGTAACAATAGCCATACATCAAGCACTCACATAGATTTATATGATATTCCTTATATATTCTATACACGAATGATCCACACCCACTGTCTTCGGACGCTGACTGGATTTTACTGATATATATATATATATATATATATATATATATATATATATATATATATATATATATAGTTATCCACAGACAGATCTGTTTCGTTCTATCAGAACTCATCAGTGTGGCTGGGATCGAAACCCGGTTGACTCAAACGCCAAGCCAAAGCTTCTAACCATTTAGCCTCGAGGAGATATTAGCTACAAAGTACATTTTAAACGGTTATGAATCACAATTACTAGGAGGTGCCCGTGGTGTAATTGTTATCGTCGTAGGAAATGAACACGGCGACACGAGTTCAAATCCTAGACGAAACTCAGTGCATTTCACATAGCACTAATACCCTTGGGAAAGGTATGAATCCAATTATTCTCCCTCCAGCTATGGGTAAATAGTAGGACAGACTAGGTTCTTCAGCCTTGGTGAGGCAACTAGTCTAGGAGAAGGAAAACTCTGAATTCAAACCTGTTAAACTCCGCTTAAAAATTGACCTTGTGTCATATCCTGCCCGAGCGGAGGGGTTGGTAAATAGGATAAATAGGATGAATCACAATTACTATTGTTTACATACATCCGTTCAACGGCTTCCGAGATCTCAATTCAAATACGAAGAGACTTGCAAAGGCGCTAATGGCAACACGATATATATATATATATATATATATATATATATATATAGATAGATAGATAGATAGATAACGGAATTTCTCATTACTCTGCAATGAGACTAATTGGCGTGCCCGATGAAAAGGTCATATTGTATTTTATAGGATTTCCTAAGTTTTTCTTAGTTTTGCACACAGGCTGATACACATTGCGTTTTATACATAAGCATAATTAAAATATCTTATATAACTAGATTGTTTGACTTTTGAATGCTGCTGTGTTTAAGACCGACAGTTATTTCCAAACAACAAGAAAAAAAAGTTACATGTGTCAGAGTGAAGTAGATGAACACTGAAAATAAACCTCTTCATCATAAACCACAGGAAATGAGTGAGTCAAAGTTAACGTCTGATAAATGTACCACTTACTCTCTGTTCTTGGCGTACAGGTAAGCCGGCAACTGCCTCCTTCTGCGAGCGGACGTGCTACTTATGAGGATGATCGCTGTCATCAAAAAGAGTATTACACCTCTCAGTGTAAGGTCCATTGCTGCAAAACAAAACAAAGGTTAGTTGGCAAGGGTAATCGCTTGATAAAACAGAACAAAGGTATGTTGGCAAGAATAATCGCTTGGTAAAAATCAATATAGACGTGAGAAAAAGACAAGAATCAATGTACCACATATGCTTGAGTCATGAACGGCCCCTTATTTTAAGCCAAAAAAGGTGTTTTTATCACATATTACGAGTAATGAACGGTCCCTTATTTTAAGCCACAAAAGGTTTTTTTTTAATCACACATTACAAGTAATGAACGACCCCTAAATTTTGGCTATACTAGTGTAGTTGAAGCGAGAGGAAAATGAAATGTTCTATCCAGCACTGAGATTGATCTCATAACCCCCACGTTATGAGTAATGTTTATTTGTTTATGTATTCATTTATTTATTTATTTTTATAGATCTGTTACCCCTGTTAAATTAGTATGGCTCGGTCAGTAGAGAGATATAAAAGGCAAGGCAGGGGCGCTTCGAGTTAGCAAGCTCGACTAGCAAACCTTCACGTGTGAGTTCGTGTCTCACTGAATGTCTCGTTCATACGGCCTTGAGCCACATCTAAGCAAAAAGTTAAGCAAGTTACTGAAATGATTAGCAAGCTAGATTAGCAAACCTTCACGTGTACGTTTGAGTCTCACTGGGTGCCCCATTCATACGATCTCGTGCCCTATCTAAGCAGAAAGATTAGTAAATTGCTGCAATGGTTCGCTTACTAGACTTGCAAATCTTCACGCGTATGTTCGAGTCTCATTGGATGCCCCATTCCAGAGGCCATGTACCACATTTAAACAAAAAAAAAAGTAAATTACTATAAAAAGCAAGGCAGTTTCTCTCGCAGGATGATTTATTTTGTCTGGAGAACTTTTATCCCCCACCCTTTCACTTTCAGGATTTTTGCCAGTTACTGAGAAAGTCAAAAGGATTGCCGTGGAGAGAAAAAGAGAAAACTAGGAAGTCAAAGTGAGCAGAGACTGAAATAGACAAAGGCAATTCCTTAATTTAAACCACAGCTCGTCTACAAAAATATTTCTTCAACATCCATCGACATAAAAAGAAAACATTCAAACGCTTATTTATACTTTCAAAACTACTGTAATACAATCAAAATCAATACGATTCCGAAAAGTGTAGTGTAAACCTTGATGTAGCCTACCGTATTTACTTGGAATTTTCAAACATACTAAAACCCTACCACTTTGTCCAGTCGGCTGGGGCTGTAGAATACACCGAATTCACCTCTGCAGAGGGGTAAGACCTGCTCGCAACGAGTGTCCTAGATATGGCACTTAACAATCTGATGGTAAAGTTCCAGTGATGCTGGGGCTTTGGGGAATGTGGAGTACCCCCTCATTGCCATCCCTTCCAGATCCACTCTGGCCCGGAATGGTAGTGCCTGATAGGGCCCTATCTATAGGTCAAATAGAACTAAACTGCATACTTATGCTAAACTGAATTGTTTGGATTAGAACTGTTTGACTAAACTGAATAGGTTGAAATAGAAATGTTTTTGACAATCAAACTGTACTTTCATTTAAACTGCATACTTATGCTAAACTGAATTGTTTGAAATGTAACTGTTTTTGACATTGAAACTGTACTTATACTAAACTGAATTGTTTAATATAGAACTGTTTTGACATTTAACTGTGTGTAAACAAAATCTATACTTATACTCAACTGAATTGTCTAAATTATAACTGTTTGACTAAACTGAATAGCTTGAAATAGAAAAGTTTTTGACAATTAAACTGTGTACTCATGCTAAACTAAATTGTTTGAAATAGAACTGATAATTTGGATAAAAATGGATTTAGCGTTAAATAACCTACAAAGGTTGGTATGCCATGAAACTTAAACAACCTGATATGAAAATCTAACCCACTACTGATTGGCAATAGCGTGGATAATTTAATAATTAATGTTAAGTAAAAACTTTATTATCTTAACTAATGGTCTTTGTTTCGGTATAGGGTCTGCGTGGAGACTTTGGATAGAAGTTACGACTATGTAAGGCCTAAAAACAAGGTAAACTTCTCGTGTAATGAACGATCCCTTGTTTTTGAGGTGAAAAACTGGTCTTAAAGAGTCGTTCATTACACGAGTATATACGTCAAGGAAAGGCAACTATGCAAATAAGGTTGCCCGCCGATAAAGGTTTGGTTTGGTTTCTTTGTTTAATGGCATATCAATCTACATGGGTTATTTAATACCATAGAGATTCTTTTAGAAGACCAGCACTGATACTATTTAACTCATAGCTTGGGGAACAAGGATGTTCATACCTTTACCAAGGGTATTAGTCCGAAGGTGAACGTAATAGCTTGACTTGAGTTTGAACTCATTTCGAGGCCACAGTCCAACACTTTAACCATTACACTCCCCATTTACATCTCATTATGATGATGTCTTCTACCCCCCCTCCAAAGCGCGTTCTATATCATCATCAAGGCGTACCGACAGCACTGATTCCTTTGAATCCCTATAGCCATCCGTCCCTATCGGCCATCGCTCTTGTTAAATCATTTAAGCGGTATCCAATGACCACACAAAGCTGATAATTGTAAGTTTTCGGTGGTCGGCTAACACTGGCGTGTTCTTGTGTTGGAATTCATAGTAGCACGTCACTTATGAGTTCATCCTTACTTCTCTAGTACACTGGAGATTATCTTAACATCTTATTGTTATAGAAGCCCTCTGACGAAAAATCGACGAAAAATACTGGAAAAAAATACCGCCTCTTTTCAAAGCATTTATCATAATTTGTTACCACCAAAAAGCTTTATACGAAAGATAATTTTTGATTAAAATGTAGTAAACAAGTGTGAACCCCAGAAACACATTCATATTCACTTTAGGTCCAATCCCCTGGTGAAAGATAAGAGGTCCCTTCTCTTCCCAGCTGTGGGTTAAATAGTATCACAGGTATTCTTCAAGCATAAGTTTGGTATAAAGTAACCAACGAATGTTGATATGCCATTAAAAACAAAGAAACTTGGCACTTCGTGTGGTGTAATGGTTAGCAAGGTAGACTAGCAAACCTTCACGAGTTAGTTCGACTCTAATTAGGTGCCCCATTCATACGGCCTTGATCCACTTATAAGTAAGAAGCTTATTAAATCACAAAAAACAAAACAAAACAAAACAAATAAAAAAAAGCCACATCTAAGCAGGAAGGTTTGTAAATTACAAAAACCGAATAAACCAAATCATTAAAAATATTGTGTTAGGCTGGGTTAACAAGGGGTGTCCTCGTGGTATAATGGTTACAGCGTGGGACAACAGAACCATCGTAAGCAAGTTCGAACTCCAGTCGTACAATTACGTTCACTTTCGGACAAATACCCTCGGGAAAGTTATGAACCTCCATATCCTCCCAGTTATGGGTTAAATGGCATCATTGCTGTTATTTCAGAAGGATGGCTTTGGCATTAAATAACCCATGATTACTGATATGCCATTAAACAAAGAAATCAAACTAAATCTGGGTTAGGATTAGGGCTAATCTAAAAAGAATTAATAACAAAATGGAAAAAGACCGTTTCATAAAAGCGTCTAAAAATCTTATTAAAGGCATTTAAAAAAGGTTACATCCTGATTTTATTTGTTACATCATTATATAATGTGCACACACACACACACATATACATATATATATATATATATATATGTATATATATATATATATATATATATATATATATATATATATATATATATATATATATATGCATGTATATATGCACTCAAAATCTGTTTACTGTCAGTCATTAAATCTGAGCAATGAAACGTTTATTCCAGTGAATGTTATTCTAATGACGAAGGATCAAAATTCATTTTGCTAACAGTTGTTTTTCTTATCAGTCTCCTTGGTATAATTATGGTTACTTCGAGATCTGCCAAGTCAATTTTGAGTAAAATGTCTAATTCTATGGATTTCTTAACGTACTTGTAAAAATAAGATTGCTTATAGGAGTAATAAATCTCTCTGTGTTAGGTTTTGTTAATATACATCCACATTAGAGAAAAGAGGTAAAAACAACAACTCCTCTCGAGCAAAAAAAAAAAAAAAATCAAATAACCCCCAACAAAACACGATAGACCAAAAAAAAAAAAACCCTGATAAAAACATCGTAAATGAGAACTCATGTTTCAACAATAGATTTAAAGATATCTTCGAAAAAAAATCTAATGCTGGTTATATTTATACTAAAAAGCTTACAATGTTTTAAATCTCTCTCACCATTTCGGTCTTTATCTCTCTTGTGTATATATAGTCCTAGTGATATCGGAACGATAGGATAAATTAACATTTTGAGATATCATTGTTTGGTTTATTGTTCATATTTTCTGTAATGTAAATTCGATTTTGTGTTTTCCATGTACCATTTGTCTACAATAGGCATAATTTTCCGAATTTAGTTTTGCCAAATGATCGCAAAAGCATGAAAGTATTATTCGCAATATGGGGCTTTAATTTCTGTATCATATTGCTTATATATGCTCTATCTCAGATATGGAGCACCCTCTCTAGATACTGCAGCGCTTAGTTTGTTTTCTTTTTTTTAATGACATACCAACCTTCATGGGTCATTTACTACCGAAACCATTCTTGTAAAAGGACTGTAGTAGTAGTTAACCAATTTCTGGGGGAAAACGTTATGATATAACTAGAGTTCGAAATCGCTAACTACGATGTCGCAGTCAAGAACGTTAGCCACTATACGACAGAATCTTGAATATATATATATATATATATATATATATATATATATATATATATATATATATAGTAAGCTGAGGGAAAGTCATGTTTGATCTGAAGAAGTCCTGTTAATTTTTTAGAGCATTGATTTATATCAATGCTTTTTAATAGGATGGAAATTGATTTATTATCTTAATGTGGCCGATTGTTGTTGCTTTTTTAAGAGAAAATCATTTGCTCAGTGGATTTTATTGACATTGATCGGGATTACTTAAATCTAAAATTCTATTTTTGAATATTTTAATTGTCCTGCTTGGTATTGTTCCAGACTCTGGATTTACTGGATTAAATACTGTCACACACACACACACACACACACACACACACACATATATATATATATATATATATATATATATTACTAAAAATTTCATGTATTTGAAAAAGACAATCATCAACTGAAATATGCGTTTCGTCAAAACCGATGAGAAAACAATATACTTTTAGTCTATCACTCGTATATTGCATATGTGTTTACAGAATGGAATAAGATGTTTTATTTTCATATTCTGACAATAATAACACAATAAAATAATGTACTCAAGTCTGCATCTAATTGCTAGTGCAATCCGTAAAAAGAGAGGTCTACGAAGATATCATATCCATGGATGCAAAAAGTGAAAGGCAAAGAATTATACCTACATATATAATTTTCAATTATTCCTTGAAATGATGTATATATATATATATATATATATATATATATATATATATATATATGTGTGTGTGTGTGTGTGTGTGTGTGTGTGTGTGTACAAACCGAATTCAAACCTGGATGATGTTGTTTGCGTTTCATATAGAGGAAAGGTGTTAATTTTCTCTCCATTTATGCGTAAATAGTAGGGCAGTTTTTTTTAACCTTGGTTGAGGAAACAGGTCATGAAGAAGGAAAACTTTGAATTTACGCTTGTCAAACTCCGTTTAAAATTGAACTTGTACTGCATCTTGCTCGAGCGTAGTGTTTGTGTATATATATATATATATATATATATATATATATATATATATATATATATATATATATATATATATATATATATATATATATATATATATATATATATATATATATATATATATATATATATATATATATATATATATATATATATATATATATTGAGAGGGGGTAAAAGGGGGAGGGAATCTATGATATTACAGAATACAAGTTACAGTTTGTTTTATTAGAAATATTTGCTTTTTATTAAGCTGACTGATCTGTTACTTCCACCACGAAACGTTGGCCTCGTGGTGTAATGGTTAAAGCGATACACTGCGGAATCGTAGTACGCGAGTTCGTACTCCAGTCGCGCTATTACGTTCACTTTCGGGCAAATACCCTTGGGAAAGGTATGAACCCCCTTATTCTCCCTCCAGCTATGGGTAAATAGTAGGACGGACTAGGTTCTTCAGCCTTGGTGAGGCAACTAGTCTAAGAGAAGGAAAACTCTGAATTCAAACCTGTTAAACTCCGCTTAAAAATTGACCTTGTGTCATATCCTGCCCGAGCGGAGGGGTTGGTAAATAGTACCACGAAACGTTGGCCTACCCCAGGGTTGAGATAGCTAAGTCTTTCCTTCAAGCTCAGGTAAAGTTTAGGATTAAAATGTTGATTTTTAAGGTAGGTAGGTGGCCACTATTTCAATGTTTATTTGTGATAGATCAGACGGATACCTATAGTTTATTCATTTGGAATATTGTCTCGAGTGTTACATTAAACGTAGGGGGTGCGCTTACACACACACACACACATATATATATATATATATATATATACACTCATATTGCGGACGCAGTTTTGCAAGCATCAAAGGAATGTCAATCCACCGCACAAAAATGGGATGCCCAAGTCGACAACGACTTAAATCTCAATCAGATATAAATAAATCGATGGAAGGGAACCAGAGTCAAGAGAATTTCCACAGTAATCAGGGTCACTTTGTTTGTCAACCCACCGCACCCAGTGTGAGAGAGAGTCCAATTCACATTGGCCTCAAGCAAATGATGATAGATGGAAAGCCCTCGATGATGAGTTGTCCTTTATTCTCCGAAACAGCTTGAAGGGATCTATCGGAGGGAAATTGTATTCTTTCACTAAAATTATACATGCAGTGTGCCTTGATCTCTTTGGAGCTGCAGACGTCCAAAAAAGAAAATACCATACGAACAGCCAATAGAAGACAGAGAGAGAAGAGCCGGCTTAGAGTAGAGCAAAGACTGGGAGTCGGAAAAGAAAAAAATTCCCAAAGTAAAGGAAAGGATCTTTGTCATTGCAAGAGTGGAAAACGCAATGAAGCGGCGACAAAAAAAAAACAAAAAAAACAAAAAACGATAGGCTCGGCAAATCCCTCCCCCAAAAAAAACGTTTAAATTCACCAAGAAATTGTTCCAGGGGGAAAAATGGGGTCCTCAATATACCAAAAAAAGGACCCACTCACCGACATTCCTCTAGGCCGTCTTAGTGAGCCAAATCATCCACATCCCACGGAAGAAAAATTTGACAATTCACCTTTAAAACTAGGTGAAATAAAAAGACTGTCAGAAAAGCTAGAGCAAGGGTTCGTCGGGGATTAACGGAATCTCACATATGCTCTACAAAAGATGCCCTAAAATATTAGCACTCCTTTGGAAGCTTTTACGAGAATCTCATACAAAGAAATTTATTGCAGAGAGTTGGGGATAGGCAGATGGAATCCACATACAAAAAGAAAAAGATTCCAGAAAACTAGATCAGTTTCGACCAATTTCCTAACTCATTGTAGAAGGTCAGATCTTTTTCGGTGTCATTGTGAAGAGAATGACAAGATTCGTGATAAACAGTTGGTATGCCAATGCATCAATACAAAAGGCCGGAATTCCGAGCTTTCCAGGTTTTATTGAACATACGACTATGTTGTGGGAACGAATAAAAACGGCCAAAAATAAATCAGCCGAACTTCACGTAATTTGGTTAGATCCAGAAGATGCATATGGCTCAGTAAGACACCAACTACTTGAGAAAGCAATGGAGTTCTTTTGGATTCCAAAGGATATTAAAAACCTCATATCATCGTACTTTAAATGTACCTATGTGACGTTTTCTAATCATAAATATTCAACTAACAGGCAAAAGTTGAATATTGGCATTATGATCGGATGTGTTATCTCTCCACTACTTTTCGTTTTGGTAATGGAAATGATATTGAGCAGTGCTGAAGTCATCATCAATGAAATAAACGGTTCATCTATGAAGGCTATTATGGATTATGTAATTCTAGTCGACAAACCCAGATCCTACTTGGAACAACTGGTGACCCGCCTATAGGAGCTCTTCAAATGGGGTGGGATGAAAATAAAGCTTCAAAATGCTGCGGTTTATCAATGATTAAAGGAAACTGTTGAGAGATAAAAGTTCTCTGTTGATGGGAACGAAATCCCACAATCTGCGAAAAAGGCGCTGCTACTCCCTACCACTTACTGATCGACATCGTTGACAGGATCTAAGCAAACTTCTGAAAGATAGATTACGCTCCATTGATAAATGTGACCTCCTTAATAAAGATAATGTTTGGTGTATTTATTTTTGATTATTTCCTAAATTACCATGGCCAATGCAAGTATATGAGGTATCAATTACAAAAGTTGAAAGAATGGAACGGTTAATCAGTAAATATGCGAAAAATGGTCAGTAGTACCTAACACCTTAACAAATGTGGCACTATACAGTTCATCAACGAAGCTTAAACTTCCAACGTTGTCACTTGCTGAGGAATTTAAATTAGGTAAAGCGCAACTTTCCCAGATGCTGCGCGACTCTCACAACCCACTAGTAAAGAAAGCCCAGCCTTCCGTAATAACCGGTCGGAAATGGAAGGCGAAAATTGTTATAGAGAATGCAGAATCGGTACTTAAGGTGAAAGAAATAATTGGCACTGTGGCAAATAGAAGAG
>OY757919.1:68958342-68963342 GCA_963585895.1 Sepioteuthis lessoniana
AGTAGCTCTATTACAGATATTGAGCACTCTACAAATTATACCCCATTTGTTCTGCCATGAACCCAGCAAATGAGATAGTGACAACCATACATTGTTGTAATATATATATATATATAGTTGTTATGGAACCAACATAAATGACAGCAATAATAAATTATAAATGTTCTCTATTAATGGAAAAAGAATCTACAGAAAGATGAATGCTTAAAAGTATTGCCAGATTTATAATTTAAGACACTATTCATGAAGCTGTAATCTTCAGAAATATTTAATGATAATTATATATATATGTGTGTGTATACGTGTGCACGTGTATGTGCGTATGTGTGTGTGTGTGTGCACGAGTGTGTGCGAGGCTCTGGGAGGTTAACACTGAACCTATCCATCAGCGTTCAAATCATGAATAAGGTTGCTTACATTTTACACATTGAAAGGTATAAATTCAATTATTCTCCAGCTAGTTATGAGTAAATAGTAGGGCAGACTTGGTATGGCGACCAGTCTAAGAGAAGGAAAACTCTTAATTCTAACCTTCAACTCCGCAAATAGTCCTTGTATTGCATCCTTCTCAAATAGAGGAATAGACTATATATATATATATATATATATATAGGATAAATGCATCAGTGGCGATAGAAGTAGATGCCCGTGTAACAGAAATGTATTAGTTTGATTGATAATTTGATGTATGAGGCCAGTGTTAAAAAAGAAGTTAATAATAATTATGTAAGGTTATTCACTGATGCCACTGAATCAAAGGAGAAAAAGCAATGATATAACCATAATTTCACTTTTAGCGGCAGAAAATACTCCCATAATAAAATCGTGTATGGTAAAAAAAGCACAAGCTTACAAAGGAGGTGACAGTAGCTGTAGTTTGGGTCTAGAATTAAAATTATGCACTCAAAAGATATTGAAAACAAATGCTAAACAAAATTTCTCATCGCACTATAACTACGATTGATTGCAACGTTTTCCCCATTTCTGTTTGATGACCCTGCACATCACATGGAACTCCAAGTAGCGGATTTCAAGAGTTCGAATAATTCTGGGTTTTATACATGCTCTGCTATAAAAGCATCGAGCCTTTTTTTTTCCTGCAGACTTCTCTTATTTGCATTTTTTTATTGTCATATATATATATATATATATATATATATATATATATACATTTTTCTTCATCAATATACCTGCTTCTTTCTTAATACTTAAAATATCTATCAAATCAAGATTCCACCAAATTATGTTTTCTTGCCAGTGAGAGAATTTTTCAGAGGAACCCAACTTTTTTTTTATAAATATAAATTTTGTATATATTTTTCAAGTAGAAAAACAACACCTATTTTCTGATATATATATATATATATATGTGTGTGTGTGTGTGTGTGTGTGTGTGTGTGTGTGTGTTTATAATAGTTTGGCTGATTTTTCCCATGCTCGCATTCCAATTGAAATGGCAAAGATGTATTCCAATTTGAAGAAAATTGTGTAATATCTAGAAGTTTTGCTATCTGAAACATTTTGAAATTATTCTAGTTCATGGTAAACTTGATAATATGACATTAACTGAAGGTACTGATGTCGTGATACCTATTATAAGGATTGTTTGGTTGGCTGGTTGGTTTTTAAAGCATATCAAACCTTGAAGGGTATTTAATGCTAAATCCTTTATATATATATATATATATATATATATATATATATATATATATTTAATTTACAAATCATATATCTCATAATTATTAATTATGTATATATATAATGTAAATTTGTAAACAAATAGTTTGTAGGCAATATTTTAAACAAGCCAGAGCTCATTTGTTTGCATATAGTTAAATGGGTTCAAGTATTCCTATTTAAAACGAATAATTCTTTTTAGTATTAATCATTTGTTTGCATACAGTTAAATGCTTTCAAGCATTGCTATACAACACCAACAATTTTATTTAACACCAGTCATTTGTTTGTACTTCATTAAATGGTTAAACCGTTCTATTTGACCGATAGATAAGTTACTGACAGGAACTTCGGGTCAGAGTAGACTTGGGAGTAATAACAATGAAGGGGTACTCGAAACTTTCCAAAGCTCCATGACTGGAGCCTCACCATCAGTTGCAGTTTAGTGTCATATCCAGAACACTCGTTGGTGGAGAGTCTCACTCCTCTGAAGGTATGCCATCGGCGTGTTCTACTGCCCCAGCTAACGAGATTGTGAGATTCTGGACAATTATGGCCAGGATCGGGTTTGGTACCTTTGTAACATTATGTAAACCCATTTTTGTCTTATGTGTCACATATAGCGTAGACTCGCCTAATCAAGGAAGACAAGTATTTATATGCTCAATATTCCCAATACGGTGCAGAGATGATGGATGATATTAATTAGATGAGAAATGGATTAATTTCGAATTTTATGAAAAATGGCATTTAATTGACAATAATCTGAAAAATATCCAGTATTTCAAGGTCAATAACCTGTCAATCTGATCTCTCTGATAAAATAAAACGGAAATTCTTCCAAGCTGTAGCCGTGTCAGTACTACTGTATGGTTGCACCACTTGGTATCTAACAAAACTCATGAAGGATAAACTAGACGGGAATTACACGGTGATGGTCAGTGATATTTCAGGCAAATCAAGGAAGCAGCACCTCATTAAGCATCAGTGGCATGGCTGTTAACATCGTATCTCACAAACCATCCAAGAAAAGCGAGAAAGACATGCCGGGCACTGCTGGAGAAATAAGGACGAACTCAATCAGCGAGGTTCTCCTATGGTCTCCTACACACCAGTGTTGGGCGAACAGCGAAGACCGACATTCCTATATTATATACGGAAAATGGATGCCGTCTAGAGGAATTATTAAGTCTGATGACCGTTAAGAACGGATGGCCAGAAAGCGTCAAAGGAATCCAGGCTATTGGTACGCCTTGATGATGATGATGATGATGATGATGATGATGATGATGATGATGAATTCATTTGAGAAACCATATCTAATACCGGAAGTTTTTTTCACTACATAATTTAGCTAATTGCCATACAAAAGTGATGGATTAGTTAGACTGTTTTTTTTAATTTCAATTGTCGAGGATTTACTATGCAGGTCTGTTAAATGAGTAAAAACAAAGGAGTAAAAGTGAGATGAAAATAACAACTTCATAAATTTGGTTTGGTTTCTATGTTTAATGGCAAATAAACCTTCACGGGTTATTTAATACCAAAGCCATCCTTTATTTAACCCATAACTTTTGAATAATGGAGTAAAATATTATTTAACCCATAACTTTTGACCCATAACTTTTAACCCATAACTTTTGAATAATGGAGTTCAAACGTTTCTCTAAGGTTATTCGCCCAAAAGTGAACGTAATAGTGCGACTGGAGTTCGAACTCGTTTACTACGCTATCACAGTTCAGCACATTAGCCACTACGCCACAACACTAGAGGGACTCCCCCGCCCTTCAGAAATTTGAACCACCATATTTCTCATTTCTAATCCACGATACAAACTCTATAATAATGGAAGAGGAATCCACAGCAGGGTTTCTAAAAGTGGTCCACATAGACTCCTGGGGTGAATAAAATTTGGCATGGTGAATAAAAGCATAAGGATCCACGGGGTAGCAGAATTTAGTATTTATTTGTATTCACAAGTCTTTTTTATAAGAGAAGAACAAAAATCGCGAGATCATGGAGACTAGTTTCGAGATTACGTATTACTTGCGGAATGCCTAATTGGGTGGGATGGCTACCGAAAACATACGAGTCGTTTAAATGAATTAAGAAAACAAGTCTAAGTTGTTATTGTTATGGATGATGATGATGATGATGATGATGATGGATAGATCGAGTCATTCAAATGAACTAAAAAGACAAAGCTAAGTTGATGATAATGATGGGTAATTCTAGTCATTTAAATGAACTAAGAAAATAAGTCTAAGTTGTTGATGCTGCTGATTATGGATAGATTGTGACATTTAAGTAATAAAAAAGACAAGTCTAAGTTGATGATGATGATGTTGTTGATGATGGATAGATTGAGTCATTTAAATGAGAAAAGAAAACCAAACCAAATCAAATTAAACTAAGTAAAGTTAAGTTTAGTATAGTTAAGTCGGTGTTATGGTTAAAGCACTGGACTGCGGAATCGTAGTAAGCAAGTTCAAACCCCAGTCGCGCAATTACGTTCACTTTCGGACAAATACCCTTGGGAAAGGTATAAACCTCCTTATCCTCCTAGCTATGAATAAAATATCTTTACTGGTGTTCTTCTGAAAGGATGGTTTTGGCATTAAATAACCCACGAAGTTTGATATGTCATTAAACAAAGAGACCGACCGAAAACTAAGTTGATCATGATGATGATTGATAGATTGTGTCATTTAAATAAATTAAGAAAAGTTGATCATGAAGATGATGATGGATAGGTCTACTCATCTAAATGAACAAAGAAAACAAGTTGATGATGGATAGATCGAGTCATTTAAATGATGACAAATAGGTAGAACGTATGTCCGAAAAGTGAGATTCAAACATTGACCTATCCTGGTGCACGTAGTGCAACTGTAATCGTCTCGCTAACCCGTGTTCAAATATTGGACAAACCTGTTTACATATCACTTCGCGTTAATGCTCTTGGGGAAAGGCATGAATCCATTTGTCTCTCCATCATCCTTTTGTAACTGGTACAAAAGGCAGGATTATTTAGTCTTAGTATAGCAACCGGTCTAGGAGAAGGAAAACTCTGAATCATACTCTCAGATATAGAGAGGGAGCAAAGAGAGCCCACAAGTTTCTGACTAAATCTTTAAATTTACGTATAAATATAATTCAGAGTGGGGGTTTTTACTTTCTGTTTAGGGAGACATTGAGTTTCGAAATACTTTTTCAATATGAAAACTGCTGTTTTGTAGCTGAAAACTAGCTCTATTAAAATATATCATTGTGCTCTTTGTATCTGTTTGAGTCCCCATTGTAATACATAGGTAACGTTGTA
>OY757919.1:68968342-69033342 GCA_963585895.1 Sepioteuthis lessoniana
AGATTGTAGTAGTATCAGTTTCATTAATGGAGAGAGTCTGCTTGAAAATGAACTTCGCTTTGTTTTGTTTTCTTTGTTTAATGGCATATCAACCCTTTTAGATTATTTAAAGCCAAAGTCTTCCTTGTAAAAGAACAGTAGTAATACAATTTAACCCATAGCTATAAGAGAATTCATACCTTTCTCAAAGGTATAAGTTCGAAAATGAACATAATAGCGCGAATGGGTTTCGAACTTCCAGGCTGTATTCTTCATATTAGCCATTACGTCATGGGGACTTCTCCAAAAATCAACTTTCGGAATCCTGGTTTTTATTGAGGCTATGAATATTGAACGCGTACGTTCTTGGTTTAATTAATACTATTGTAGGAAATGAACTTGGCGACGAGAGTTCAAATCATGGACGAGGCTGTTGTCATTTCACATTGCGCTTGAGAAAGGTATGACTCTTACTATTCTCCTTCCAGCTATGGGGTAAAATAGTTGGGCTGACTTGGGCTCTTTAACCTTGGTATGGCAACCGGTCTAGGAGAAGGAAAACTCTGAATTCAAACCTGTTAAAAATCGTTTAAGAATTGAATTTGTATCGCATCCTATAGAGGGGTTGGTAAATACACACACACACACATAGCCGTGGTGTAATGGTTATCGTCGTAGGAAATGGACACGGCGACACGAGTTCAATTCCTTGACGAGACTGATGGCATTTCACATAGCACTAATACCCTTGGGAAAGGTATGAATCCAATTATTCTCCCTCCAGCTATGGGTAAATAGTAGGGCAGAATGGGTTCTTCAGCCTTAGTGAGGCATCTAGTCTAGGAGAAGGAAAACTCTGAATTCAAACCTGTTAAACTTCGCTTAAAAAATTGACCTTGTGTCATATCCTGCCCGAGCGAAGGGATTGGTAATATATATATATATATGTATATATATATATATATATATATATATATATATATATATAATGAATGAATGTTTAATGACCCCTCTGTAGTAATCTTATTATTGTCAGTTTCATGTATTTGAATTTTTTTACTGATAATATAATAATGATTAAAACTTTCTTTTGCATTTGAAATTGTTCAAAAAGAGAAATTTGAGGTAAGTCTAATCTTTTTTAATAAAAGTACATGCTTGATAAAAATTGAGATGTGGGGAGTAAACATGAATTCATTTTAGGCTTTATTCTGCTCTATTGACCGATATTGAGCACTTTTTTGATTAATAAAAAAACGTATTTTAAACGATGTTTTTATTCAACTATATATATATATATATATATATACACGTGTGTGTGTATGTGTGTGTCTGAGTGTGTGAAATTTAACTGGAGTTGATGGTGAGGCTCCAGTTTTGAAATTTGGGGAATATGGAGTACTTCTTCATTTCCATTACTCCCCGGTCCACTCTAACTCGGAGTGTTAGCACCTGTTAGGGTTCCATCGATACGTCAAATAGAACTGTTCTATCATTCGTTGTGATTACTATTGTTAGTTATTTGAAACCAAACAGTTGTGTGCTAATTGTTTTTAATCGGTGGTGATACTTGATAGACAAAATTACTAATGTTAAAAAAACAATAATTGAAGCCATTTAACTCTGTGCAAACAAATGATTAATATCAAATACAATTATAGATATTAGTTTAAACAAAAGAAACAAGACATGTGGAACACTGCTGGAGAAGTAAGGATGAACTCATAAATATTCTTCTTTTATGGACCCTTACACATGGACGTACCAGTGTTGGCCGACCTATAACCGTTACGCTATGTGTCCTACTGGATGATGGTGATTAATATTAAATTGTCATACTTGAAACCATGATAAAAATAAGTGGAAAAGTGGCTAAATCAAATACTTACAACGGGTTTAAAAGTAAGATTTCGTTCTTTATGCTGGGAAGAACTTATTAAACCCGTTGGAAGTGTTTGATTTATCCCCTTTCCTACTTATTTCTATCATCTTGTCAGATTTACCAAAATTTACTTTTTCTCCTCTTGAAACTATCAAACTGGGTGCAAACTAATGAGCTCTGGCTTGTACAAAAATAATGTTAGCTACAAACTGTTCACTTACAACGGATTTACCGTATTCGACGGTATTTAAGCTCACTTAAAAAAAAAATAAAAGCATCTTTTAAAATTTCCCTGCGTCTTATATGCTCTCTATTGGTTTAAAATTCGCGATTGCCGGTCGAAATTAGCTACCTGGCAACTCCTATTAGCTTAGACTTTAGAGTAACTTTCAAATAAAGAAAAATTGATAACAAGGAAATCCAAATAGAAGGAGAGATTTATTGAGAAGCAAAGTCGACACTATAGCGTTTCGGTTCTAATAACCATCATCAGGGCTATGAGGGATTATATTAGTGATGGATGTTTAAAAATGCAAAATACAAAAACCTAGGGAAAATTAGTATAACAAGAAAAAGTTGGCCGTTTAATTAGTGAATCAGCGTTTGTTGTTTTAAATTACGTCATTTGACTTATTAGAAATATTGTGTAGAATTTATGTTCCGTTTGTTTATCGAGAAAAATTTCGAATTAAAAGGAGGAAGATAAAGAAAGACAAAAAGAAAAAGAGAAAGCATGAAATGATGACATATGTGGAATATATTCACTAAAGATGGAATATATTGTAGCTGTTTAAAATGGATTTGCTCAAGTAAGGAGAAATATTATAAAAGCCAAGACGAGTATTTAGGGAAATACTTTGTGAAATAGCAGCGGCTTCGAAAATTCGTCTTCGTCTTTATCATGAATGTAAATGAGCATCTTTGCAGAATTAAAATCGAAGTTGTTATTAGATTGGGAAATGTGTTGAAATAGTGCATAGTTTAAGTTACCAATTCTTATGTCTCTTTCCAAACAGTAACTTTCATATACCTATTGTCATTATTTAAAAGGCTATTTATGCAAATTAAAAGTGTTATCATTGATAATATTCATTATATTAATTTCATCACGTTTAATATGAGTACTTTGTTTTTTTTTTTCTTCCTTATTTGCTCTTCTGAAATTAGGGTGCGTCTTAAATGCCGTCAAGTTCGGTATATATTATGTGTGTATAGATTTGGTTTCATTGTTTAATGGCACATCAACCTTTTGAGTAACCCAATGCCGAAATCCTATTAGTAGTAGAACCGTAGTGATACTATTAATCCATAGTTGGGGCGGATTAGAGATTTAAAACTTGCCCCAGAGCATTTGTTCGAAAGTGCGGCAACAGTTCGAACTCCGGGGACCTCTTGCTAATCACGGCTAAGTTTATCGTTAAATTGGAATGCTGAGAGGATCAAGCCTTTTTGTGAATGTCACGCATGAGTGTCCATTCGTGCATGCCTCCCTCTCCATTAAAATGGCATGGTGTCAGAATCTGGCTCTGTAGGAGGTTGTATTAATCAATAGGAATCCCCCCACCCCTTCCAAATGATTAACTTTTACAATGGTAACAATGACGCCCACTTTACAGTAGAAAATTCACATTTACGAATGATCCGTGGAAATCTTTTTTTTTTTAATTATCTCCTAGATATATATTATTTGTGCAACTAAACTGATGTCTTTACAATAATAAAGTTAATGAGAAAATTAGACCAAAAACAAAAACCAAACAAAAGACAAAACACTCCTCAAAAGTATATTTTCTGCACTGTTGAACCAGGTTCTATGTTCACTGACTTGAATGTGTCCAACACCTCAGCATTGTAAATAACTTATTTGTTGGAAAAAAACGGAAGCAGGTCGAAATGCAGTACCGGTTGAATCTTTGACGAATGTAACTGACACCTTTCATCATGCAGTGCCTGAATTCCAAGAAATATGAGTAAAGGAAACATTGGTTCTCTTGATGTCAGTAAAACAGATGCTAACAGATATGCCTTCTGATATCTGGTAAAAAAAGCAAGCTGGAAACGTTGACTATCATGCTGAAGAAAGAAGGACGCGTAAAATATAAAAATGAAGAAGATTGGTTTGGTTTAATGGCATATCAAGATTTGTAGATTATTCAATACCGAAGCCATCTTTGTTGAAGAAGAGCAGTGATATTATTTAACTCATTGCTGTTGGGGGGGGGGGATAAGCGATGTTCATACCTTTTTCAATGTATTAGTTCGAAAGTAAATGTAATAGCGTAAGTGGAGCTCGAAATCGCTTACTTTGAGGTTGCGGTCCATCACTTTATCCATTACGCTACAAGAGAAGAGAAGGGAAGAGAAAAGAAGAGATGGAGAGAACGAGAGAAAATAGAACTATTTTCATAAAAATGGAATTGGTGTTAAATAACCTACATATGTCATAAAAACCAACCAACCAACCAACCTAAGTTTTATTTATTTATATATATATATATATATATATATATATATATATATATATATATATATATATATCGGCAACCAATGAAACCCTGGGTCACAGAAGCTACTATATATATATATATATATATATATATATATAATCCTGTTAAAAGCATTGATTTTGATCAACGCTCTAAAAGAATTTACAGGACTTCTTCAGACCCAACAAGAAATAGAATTTACCACCAGACAGAGAGAGAAAAAAAACTATTTCTCCTTTTTATTAAAGCTAGCCTAAACTTTCGAGTGACAATAAGTATAAAAAAATTATGGCATGTAAAATTACTTCCGGTCTCATCCTACTTCAAATTTGACAGAGACAAAAATAACAATAATACATGTCAAAAATTAAAACATTTATAACAAAATTAATCAGATAATCTAATTTTAGTATATCATTTTTTATCATTAAAATGAACTAAAAAAATAAAACTAATGTTAATTATGGTAAACCCCCGCCTAAATTACAATAATAGAGTAAAGATCACTGTGTAAATTACAAATTCCAATTCATTTACCAATTTAATAAATCATAGTTAATCATTTTCTGTTTATCTATTTATTTAATTATTCACTTAATTTTTTTGAAAATAGTCAAAATTTATTTTTATGCCTATATCTAGCTATTAAATCACATCTCTGATTTAATAGGTTACCAGGATCAGGGTATAACATTATTTGTATCTTTTTTTCCAGACACAAATTACATCTACCATCAAACTAGCTCGGAGTAGCAGATCTTTTCAATATTTTCCAATGAATTACGGGGGTTAAACCCTTATTTTTCAATTTCCAAAAATGTTTGGATAAAGCTGTTTGATTACTTAAGCGTCCATGAGAGAACGAATGAATATGATTATTATATCCTAATTTCAATATAACCGATGAAATTCCAATATAAGTTTTTTTATCTTTTATATTTTCCTTTGCGAAAGGAATAGCTTGATATACTACGGTTTTTAAATTACACAAACTATTCGTAGGACAATTAATTTTAGTTTTACAATTATCATTATTATTATTATTTACTCATTAGAGTTTTTCACATCAGCGTTAGCTGATGGTCTTTCACTGGAGATTGAGTGACAACAAGTCTCCAGGACTCTTCTCAATATTCTGGCCGTTTTCAATAATGTTGTAGTTTGGATGGTCTCCACTCGTCCGCCAACTTCCAAGTCCCTTTAATAATCCTTTAGTTACTGTTTCAAACGCACAAATTACAATTGGTATAATTGTCACCTGCATGTTCCATAGTATTTTCAATTCCCTAGCAAGGTCGAGGTACTTATTTTTCTTTTCACATTCTTTCAATTTTATTCTGTTGTCAGCCGGGACAGCAAAGTCGACAATTTTGCAAGTTCTCTTTTTTGTTGATTATCATTATGTCTGGTCTTCAGGCCGAGATTAGGTGATCCGTGTGTATGTCAAAGTCCCATAGGAGTTTATGTGTTATTTTCTAGGACAGTTGCTGGGTTGTGCATATACGATTTGTTCGTATGGTCAAATTTAAATTCCTTGCACATCTCCCAGTGGATCACCTTGCCGACCCAGTCGTGTCTAGTCTTATATTCCTTCTGCGCTAATTTGCAGCATTCACTTATTATGTGATTTATGGTTTCATTTCTGTCACTGCATAGCCTACATTTGCTATTTTATTGCGTCTTATCTATTCTCGTTTTGATATGATTGGTTCTTACTGCGTTGTTTTGGGCTGCTTTTAGGAGAGATTCCGTTTCTCTTTTCAAGTTTCCTCATCTTGGCCATGTCCAGGTTTTGTCGTGTGTTTTATTAGTCATTTAAAACCCCCATAGAGTTGTTTTCCTTCCCATTTTTATTTCCTAGTTATTGTCATTCTGTTGTCCATCGTGTTATCAGTATCGTTTCTGATGGCTGTAATCAGTCCGCCATCGTGTTTTTGTATATAGTCTTCGAGTCGTTGTATCGATGCGTCAAAGCTGTGTTCAATGTTGGCAAGTCCTCTTACTCCCTCTTTTCTTGATACATATAGTCTGTCAACGTCGTCTCTGGGATGTAATGCCTTATGCATGGTCATAAGTTTTATTGTTCTTTGGTCCATTTATTTAGGTTCATCTCTGGTCCAGTTGAGAAAGGGTCCGGAATATTTAACGAGGGGTACAGCCCAGGTATTTATTCCTTTGATAAGGTTTCGGCTAGAGTGTTTTGTTTCGAGTAGTTTTCTAGTTCTCCTGAGATATTCTTTTCGAATTTTGTTTTTCATTTCCACTTGTTTGAGGGTGTCAGCTTCCAAGATGCCCAAGTATTTGTAGGTTTCGTTTTCTACGAGCGTTCTAATCTTGTTCCCATCAAGTTGGTCATGATATTTCCTAATTACTTCCGAATTATAAGTGTTAACTATTAAAAAAAAAACAACAACTATTTGTTGGGTATCACTTACCTTTTCAGCATAATGAGCTGTTCCATCTGCCATATATGGCAGTAGCGGAGATCAGTTTGGAATAAGCCTACAAGTCAGACCAGAAGAGCCGTTCCTATTGTTGAAGTATATCATTACTCTATCACTAATCCTATGTTCTTATTACTAACAGTCTCTCTCTTGTAAATACTCTTTCCGGTAAATATAACTATTTCCTCACATATCGTGGTTTGTCTTATTATTATTACTACTTGTGTTCACTAACCAGAACACAACACTATTTGTGCAAGAATAACTAATTTTTAAAAGTTTTCCTATTAAATATTTTATGTAATATATTATACTGATTAAAGTGTTTATGTATTAATTTTAAAAATATTTTCCTATGTTTATATCAACGAGTTTACAAAAAGAGGGGATTAATCATATAATTTTCCTTGTTCACATTTTTATGATAATTTACAATAGTGAATAGTTTCTTTATCCCTATACAAATTAATATTATTATTAAAATTATTATTAGGTTTAATCATTTTTGGCTCTTGATAAGTAAACTCTTCTTTAAAACCACTATTCTTGAGGGCTTCAATATACATTTTACTACTTTAAAGTACTTTAACGGATGATGCAACTCTTATGTCATGTGGCAATTTTTTGTCATGTGATTAAAATTGGCGCCAAACTGAAAAAGCATACATTGCGAGTTTATTGGCCTTTTCATTTACTTCGGTTAACTTAGTTTAATCATGCTTCTACCTCTGGAAAATGCACAACTATCTTAGCCACTAAACAGAGTTATACTCACTGATGTAAAATAAACATCCCCCAACTCTTATATCGCTTCTGCAACCAAATGAAGGCGATTTTCTTGACTTTTCACTTATTAAGGTTAATGAGGCTGCTTTCAGCAGAGGGACAAGATTCCTCATCAACGTGTATCTAGCATATAATACTAAACCATCGAATGTTGAGGCTCCAGCCCAGAAGTACCCTTTCATTGCCATTACACTTCAGTTCTCTCTTACCCGGATTGGTTGTACTTATTAGTGTCTCTTCTATGGGTCAAATAGAACTTTTTAATCATTCACTATATTTGAAACCACTTAACAATGTGCAAACAAATCCGTACTTGCTCGTTTAAAAATGTTACCTACAAACAATTCGTTTACAAATCATATATATATATATATATATATACATATATATATATATATATATTTAAAGATTTGGCACAAGGGTTGATATGCCATAGACACAACCGGCCAACATTACTTAGGTTAACTAAGTCTAATCGTGAATCCACCTCTGGAAAATGCGCAACTATCTTAACCACAAAACAAGATCATGTAAAATCAACATCTTCCAACTCTTATGTCGTTTCTGCAACCAAATGACGGCAATTTTCTTTACCTTTTTACTCATAATTGTGGTTATCTTTGGGTAAGTGTCGGTTGAAACGAAACGCAGTAGGCAACGTTTGTACTTGCCCGTGATTTGGCGCCTCGTCTGATATAAATTTAGCCGATTTTTTCGTCTGTGAGTTTGGATGAAAAATACTTACAGGTTATTTACACTCATCTTATGCCAAGTTTATAAATATAACATCTGGCTATAAAAATAGTTGCACGGGCACTTCCGTGTTCTCTGCGTTTTGTATGAAAAGAAAATGTATTTCAAATGTTATATCCGGTTCAGTGGAATTTCTACGTGTGATTATCTAAATTACAGTAAACAAAAATCTGCCCACTTTTAATGATAATCAGCAGAATATCACCCCACAAACTCCCGCACACAGGTTTGGATGTAAATAAATGAAAGAGACGTAAAAATAAATTCGTATTGCTATGGTTAATTCTGGATGTGTACAAAAATCTCCAGCTTTTAAATACTGAAAACAGTAGCTTAATTACAACTAGTAATTATTAATTACAACTAAGTAAAGTTGGCGACCGTAGTCGAGGGCGACTAGGAGGCTCCCTTTTCAATAGCTACTACACCGATATGTAGGGGAGGGCGCTACTCTTTTCCCTGGATTGCTCCTCTTTACCCTTGATACGTACCTTATATTGTTGAGTGTTAAGCAAGGAAGTATCAAGTACCACTTTTTAGTCTTTGGCATGACTCCACCTGAGATTGAACTCCTGTCTCTCGGGTCATTGGCGAACATTCTACCTCTAAACCAATGTGCCGGTATCTAAAAGTAAAGTTGGTGACCTTAATCGAGGGTAAACCGAAGGCTCCCTTTTCAATAGCTACTACACCGATATGTAGGGGAGGGCGCTACTCCTTTCCCTGGATTGCTCCTTTTTACGCTTGATACGTACTTTATATTGCTGAGTGTCAAGCAAGGAGGTATCAAGTACCATTTTAAAAGTCTTTGGTACGACTCGACCTGGGATGAACCCAGGTCTCCCGGAGCATTGGCGAACACTCTACCCACTAGGCCAATGCCAATCCTTCAAATATTTTCTTGATTTATAAATTCAGTGTTATGATGGTATGCAGGTGAGCAGGCTTTAAAAAAACATGGTTAAACAAAGTGAGAAAAATTATCGAGTTCATCTGTTGACAGGTGATACCAAGTAAACAAAGATGTTTATATCTAAAAAGAACTTAAAAACTCACAATTTTAATATCTTCATATTTTAGATATCATCATCATCATCATCATGTCGTGCCGCTAGCACGGATAGCCCTGACACTCTCTCGCCACTTCTCCCTATCGTTCATCGCTTCTGGCAGGTCTTCAGGGCTACATCCCGTATCCTCACATAGCTGCTGAATGTATGTTCGAGCTGGTCGTCCTGCTTTTGCTCGGCCATATGTGGGGGTCCATACGATTACATCACTTATGAGCTTGTCCTTGCTTCTCCAGCAGTGTCCTGCATGTCTGGTTCGACTAACTTGGATAGTTTTCGTGATGGTAGGTAGGTGGCCGTATAATTGGTGCCTTGTGGGGTGTTGCCGCCAGGACTTATTCAATATTGCTCGCAACATTCTTGTGTAATTGCCGTCTAGCTTCTTTTCGAGCCCTTTTTTTAGCGTCCAAGTGGTGCATCCATACAGCAGTATCGACACAACCGCTGCTTGGAAGAAACTGCGTTTCATTTTATCGGTCAGGTCTGATTTCCATATGATTGTTAGCGTCCAAATGGTGTATCCATACAGCAGTATCGACACGACCGCTGCCTGGAAGAAACTGCGTTTCATTTTATCGGTCAGGTCTGATTTCCATATGATTGTTTTAAATATAAATATTCTCAAATCTTGAGTCTCTCGATGACAGAGTCTGAAAACGACGCTTCGGTTTATCAACACATCAGTTAAGTAAAGGATCACTGTAATTCATTGACTCTGCGCGTCAATATTTCCTTTTACCAAGGCTAGAGAGCCTGGTCTGCCCAACTCATATGTTGTTTGGTTTGGTTTCTTTATTTAAGGGCATATCAACCTTCATAGTTTATTCAAAACCAAAGCCATCCTTGTAGAAGAACAGCAATGTCACTATTTAACCCATAGCTGGGGTGCTGAGATAAGAAGATTCATACCATTTCTGAGGGTATTAATCCGAAAGAGAATTTTCCGAAGAATTATCTCGACTTAATGTCGGATACGATTAAGAAACAGGGCATCATAAACCTTAACAACTATAGCAGTAATAGTTATACCACTGTCGTGCTTAGTGAGTCCAAAGTCGCCTTTTTTGAAGAAGAGGAAGATGCAGCCTTTCAGCTATTTCTATTATGTTTTGTTTATGGACTATGTTGCATAATCGAAACAGTAAGTGATAAATTTCCTTATATATTATAAGGACAAACGTGAACAACGGTAAGGCTTCAGAAAGCTTTATTCTGCTTAAAATTACTGGTAAACGTTTAGTGAGATTTTATAGTTAGTTACTTAACTAAAGACTTCTCCTAAAAGGGAGGTAATCATAAAATAAGGGTCTTTATTCTCGATTACTTATTACAAATATAATAATACAAATAATAAGTATACAAAGAAACAAATATCTTAATCTGGGCGTTTGGTTTCGGGAGTTAAAAATAGTGCCCTTACGAAAGAAACCAATTTTACTGCAATTAACATAACGAGGCTTGCATTTAGTTATATGTTGTTTTAGTGTATTCTATATATTTCAAGGAGGAGTACTCGTGGCGTAGTGGCTAATGTGCTGAACTGCGACATCGTAGTAAGTGAGTTCGAACTCCAGTCACGTTATTACGTTCATTTTGGGACAAATATCCTTGGGAAAGGTATGAACCCTCTTGTACCTCCTAACTATGTGTTAAATAGGTCAACTGCTGTTCCATAAGGGTTGATTAGGTATTAACAACCCACGAATGTTGATATGCTATTAAACAAAAGAAACCAAATTTACGAAACCTAAATATTTTTAAATGCTTTTTAGTAGAATTCAGTTATGAAATGAAAAAGAGTTTATTTCTATTTCATTTTATATACTTCTAAAATCTTGTTCCGAATCGATCAAAAACACTGAAAAGCTGTACTCACATTGATATTCGGGATTGCAACCAAACTCGTTCTTTTGTATTCCTACTCTCACTCAAAATTTCTAATGCCCCTTGCGACCATTTGTAATAAAATCCAGATCTTTTGTTTGTTCAAATACTTATCTACAGTCTTTTCGATAGCTTTTATGCACACAATCCTATGAAAAAAAAAGAAAAGCATAAATATTTGAAAAATCTGTTTATATTGCCTCAGATTGCAAGGGACACGAAGAATTTTGAGCATGGCAAAAGATACAAATTAACTCTTCCAAATAATAATGTGAATTTGCCTTTTCAATTTCGGTTCTGAACAAGATTTTAGAAGGATAATAAAAAAAATATTTAAGACATTCTTTAAAAACGCTTTTCACTTGAGAATCAGCATTCTGAATCAAACGACTTGATTCAACTTTATGTTAATGGTTCTTCTTGCGTAATGCTTCTGTTTTTAGTCAAAAAGACGAAGTGATTAGAAGTAAATTGTCTATTTAAATACTAATGAACAACATTCGAAGTCAGCACATTGATAATTACTTTCTCTTGGTGTTATCTAGTTTAATGCAAAATGTCACATGGACAGGAAACATCCATCGTAAATTTCTTAATTTCTACAAGGGATATAAAGGAATATACCCGGTATTGCACCTCAAAGCCACAACAGATTTTAAGGAAATATTGATTCAATAAGACGCAAATTTCCAAATACTTATATAATCATTCATAGATACATTGCATAGTGTAATGCTCAGCAAGCAAGACTAACAAACCATTGCAAGTGAATTCGAGTCTCACGAGGTGACCTATACATCCAAGCAAATCTTAGTAACCATTCAAGAATAGATTAAAAGCATTCCATATGGACCGTAATAAAATGCTTTAAAGAGTGTTTATCGAATGGGGTATCAAATTAATTGAGTTGTTTAATGTCTAGAACAGTTTGGCCTAAGTCAGATCAAGATGTGTTTTAGAATATAATTTTTAAAATAGCAAACACTCGATACTTCTGCAATTATATATGTATTTACCAACACGTCTGCAAGAGCAGGATGTGACACAAAGGCAATTTTTTAAGTTGAGTTTAATAGGTTTGAATTTTCCTTCTCCTAGATCAGTTGCCATACCAAGGTTAAAAAGCCCAGTGTGCCTTAAGATTTACCCGGAGCAGGAGAAAGACATTTCGATGCTTGGCTTTCCGAAGGGTATGAGGGCCATATAAAAAGCAAACAGCCTCTTCCAGGTCTTTGAACTCAGGTCACCGTGTCCATTTCCTACGACGATAAACACAGCTCAATTTTTTCATAACTATGTATAAGTGATTCCCTGACAATTAGTGTCTGCAGTTGATAGAAAAGAAGAAAAAAGGTCGGCATGAAATAATCTAACAAGGGTGCTCATGTCACATATATATATATATATATATATATATATATATATATATATATATATATATATATATATATATATATATATATATATATAACTACAGAGAGAAAGAGAGAGAGAGACTTTTTTTTATTTAGCCAGTGGTTAGGATACAAGTTTGTGGGCGAGTCTTCTCAACTAATAAAAATTAAATGAAGTTATATAAATGCTATTTGATACAGTCATAAATTCAATCTTTATTGCTTTCTTCAAAAAATGGGTAATGAAAAAGTTTCTCTTTTTTCATTTTGTATTAAAAAACGTAACCCGAAAGTTTTTATTTTCAGTAATAATTACATCAAAAAATACTGATAAAGTGATTGTCAAATTTGTTGGAGCTATATTTTTGCAAAAGGAAGATTTTTTCTTACTTGAACAATTCTAAGAGTCCCTTATGAAAACTTAATAGTGATTTTGACATTCGTCTTTTCTTTCATACGATATAGGATCTTGTGCGGATATTATTAGATATTATTTAATACCAAACTCCACAGCACTGAAAATCTTTAACAAAAATGTATGTAGAAGTACAAATATGATTACACCTTCTATATATGTTTGTAAAAATTTGTTTTCTTTCTGCAATATTTCACTAGAAATGATAGTGTATACATCTTTCTATTTTAGCTTAGTCCAACAGATAGCCAAATTTACCGGTGTGTGTGTGTGTGTGTGTGTGTGTGTGTGTGTGTGTGTTGATCATATATATATATATATATATATAGTCTAGTGTAGGCCGACCAGTAAAGACTTGCATCATCAGTTCTGTGTGGACACTAGATATTGTCTTAAGAATCTGCTAAAACTAGACGATTAGGAGGGGAGGTTTGAGAGAGTCAGGGAAGTGACCTGAAGTGTTAGAGTCCCATCTATGGGTCTAATAATCATTTACTGCTCTTGAAATCATTAATAGTCTGCAAACAAATGATTAATATTACATAGAATTATTTGTGTTGGATAACAATAATTGAAACCATTGATCTGTGTGCAAACTCTGAATTCAAACATTGTAAGCTCCGTTTGAAAATAATTCTACCAACGAACTACTCACTTACAATATATATATATATATATATATATATATATATATATATATATATATATATATAATTTGTCATTAAATAACTCACATGTGTTGATAGGCCATGAAACACAGATCAAAACAAACAAATCATACTATATATATATATATATATATATATATATATATATATATAAATATCATACAATAACTGATGTTTGTACAACAGCATTGCTTCCAACAAAGCCTTCATCAGATGATGACTCTGGGTTCAGGCATGGTTTCGGGGCCGAAGCATCATTACCACTAGCCCAGAGCGCCGCAGCTGTCTCTCACGATACCACCAGACTTTGTCAGATTGTTATCACTCTATGGGATTACCATATGTATAATATGGCACAAAACCCCCCATAAAGATTGATATACCATGAAACACAAACCAAACCATACTATATATATATATAATATGGCACTAAAAAACCCCACAAAGATTGATATACCATGGAACACAATGAAATCAAACCAAACCAAACCAACTTATTGTTGATAGAATAAGTCACCGTTGCATGTTAATTTTTTAGGATCAAGACAAGGACCTTTGATAAAATTGAATCGAAAATTTCATATAAAGATTGCTATCCGTTTGGTTTTCTGGCATATCAACCATTGTTGGTCATTTAATGTCAAATCCTATTTATATACATATATTAAATATATATGATTTGTAAACACATTTTATGGTTACACACAGTTAAATGATCAAACAGTTCTATTAATAACAATTCAATTTAGCATAAGTTAAAATTGGTTCTAAGTATTCAATCAAAGTTCAGACATTTATTCACACACAGTTAAATGATAAAACAAATATTTCTATAACAATTCCATTTAGCACAGTTTAAATGTCAAACGGTTCTATTTGACTCATAGATAGGACCCTATCAGGTGCTACCAGTGTAGACCTGGGAGCGATAGCAATGAAGGGATACTCCGCACTCCCCAAAGCTCCAGCATTATTGGAACCTCACCATCAGATTGTTTAGTGTCAAGTCCAGGACACTCGTGGGGGATGGCGTCATACCCGTCTGCAGAGATGCAGTCCATGTATTCTACAACCCCAGCCAACTGGGCTGTTCATATAGACAGAATATTAGGGAATGGCGTACAGTATACGTTTATATTTATATCATGGAGTTGTTAATAGGTTTTTGCACACAGTTATATAATATAAAGTATTCCTATCTAAGACAAATAATTTGTGCAGGGATGTATGGTTTCAATATTTCTTATCTAAAACTAATAATTTATACAATTTCATGTTTTCAGACTACCATTTCTATTTGATAATCAATTTGTTTGCTGGCCCAGTCGTTTGGGACTGTAGAATACACAAACTGCATCTCTGTAGAGAGGTAAGACTCTCTCAACGAGTGTCCTGAACATAGCACTAAACAATCAGATGGTGAGATTCCAGTAATGCTGGAGCTTCGGAGAATGCAGAGTATCCTTTCATTGCCATCACTCCCAGGTCAACTCTGGCCTGGAGTGGTAGCACCTGATAGTCTATGGGTCAAATAGAACTAAATTGTGTGCTAATGCTAATCTAAATTGTTTGAAGTAGAACTGTTTATATGTATAAGAATGGGTTTGGCATTAAATAACCTACTATAGTTGATGTGCCATAAAATCAATCCAAACGAAACCATTTATTTGCACACTGTTATATGGTTTCAGGTGGTAAACAATTCAAGTTTCAAGTAACAATCTCTTCATGAAAATAATTTACACACAGTTATATAATATCAGTATTTCTACCTAATACAAATAATTTTCAAATTTTACTAGACCCGTTGATAGGACCCTTACAGGTACTACCACTCAGGGTTAGAGTGGACCTGGGAGTAATGGCAATGAATCAGGTTCAGCAAACACATTTCATTATTTGCCTTTATGAATTATTATGGAGAGCACTCAATATACTTAAGAGACTGGATTTTGTTTTTGTGATACTAATAACGCTTCAGTTACCGAGTTGTCCAATTGGCTGGGGTGTAGAATACACCGACTGCTTCTCTGCAGACGGGTAAGAACCCCCGCCAAAGAGTGTCCTGGATATGGCACAAAAAATCTGATGGTGAGGTTCCAGTAATGTTGGAGCTTTGGCGAATGCGGAGTACTCCTTCATTGCCATTGCTCCCATGTCCACTCTGACCCGGAGAGGTAGCACCTGATAAGTGTCCTATCTATGGGTTAAATAGAACTAAACTTCATACGTATACTAACCAGAATTGTTTGAATGACAACTGTTTGAATAAACTGAATTGCTTGAAATAGAAATGTTTTTGACAATTAAACTGTGTATTTACATTTAAACTGCGTACTTATGCTAAACTGAATTGTTTGAAATGGAATTGTTTTTGATGTTGAAACTGTACTTACACTAAACTGAATTGTTTAATATAGAACTGTTTTGAGATTTAACTGTGTGTAAACAAAATCTATACTTATACTAAACTGAATAGCTTGAAATAGAAATGATTTTGACAATTAAACTGTATACTTATTCTAAACTGAATTATTTGGAATAGAACTGATTATTTATATAAAAATGGATTTGTCATTAAATAACCTACAAAGGTTGATATCTCATAAAACCAACCAACCAACCAACCAACCAACCATAAATTATCGAGGTACGGAAACACAAACACCTGCGTACATTTTTGTGACCGTATTTATTGAATTTGATTTAATCTGATACAAAATTTTAAGACCTTTGCAAAGAGGACGTATGGGTAAAGGCAATGAAGAGGAGACTGCACATAACTGGAGCCTCTCCATCAAACGCAGTTTAGTATTATACAGAGGACACCCTCTTTTGGGGGGGGGTGAGGTCGTACCCATTTGCAGGGGATACAGTCTGCATATTTTAATCCCCGACTGACTGGGCTGTTAATATGTCTATTCACGAAAAAAAAAAAAAAAAAGAAAAAAAAAGAAAAACAAAGAATCCTGGAGTATACATCAGAAGAAAATAAGTATATTCACGCTCTAATTTGAGTTCGATTCTCGCTCGATACCCCATTCATACGGCGTTGAGCCTCATCTAAGCAAAAGAGCTTAAAAAATTACAACATTCACTCTTTAATTAACCTAGTCTTATCCAAAGAAAGAAAGAAAGAAAGAAAGAAAGAAAGAAAAAAGTTTTCGACAAAGCGACAAGACGAGTTATCCAATAACGTATGTGTCTACATTTTTTAGGGTAAATCGTAATCTGAATCAGACTTACTGTCTCGGTCGTAAAAATCAATTTCCTCCCTTTCTAATTTTTCAGACCACCCTCTAGTGTTCCATATATTCGTTGACCTTCAAGGAGCGTCTCTTGGTGGGGTTAATAGCTTGAAAGATAGTCACGCATACCATTAGTAATAAGTTTGATTCTCTCAAGGTGTGATCAAAAAGCTTTGAACTTTGATTTTAATGTTCATCTTTTAAATGAAGGCGTGTTGACAGCAGGGCAACTCGTATAGTAAATTAATGAGGAAGCACTCGTTGTGTAATGGTTATCGTTGTAATAAATGGACAGGAGGTCCCAACTTCAAATCCTGTACGAGGCTGTTTGTATTTTACATATCACTCATACGCTTGGGAGAAGTAAGCATTGAACTTGTCTCCTTCCAGTTTAGAGTAAATAATAGAGTAAACCCGTCTAGGAGAAGGAAAAACTCTGAATTCAAATCTTGTAAACTCCGCTTGAAAAATTGATCTGGTGTTACTTCCTGTTTCTGCTGAGGTGTTGATAAATATCTATATAAAAAAGTAAAGTTGGCGACCTTAGTAGCCACCACACCGAGGTGCAGGGGGCGCTACTCCTTTCGCTGGATTGCTCCACTTTACCCTTGATCCTCACCTTATAGTGCTGAGTGTTAAGCAAGGAGGCATCAAGTACCATTTTTTGAGTCTTTGGTATGGCTCGACCTGGGATTGGACCCTGGTCTTCCGAACCAGTGGCGAACAATCTACTCATTAGGCCCGGTGAAATATCAATATGATAAAATTAAAACATCTAGATAAGCCATATTTACCAACCCCTCCGCTCGGACAGGATATGACACAAGGTCAATTTTTAAGCGGAGTTTAACAGGTTTAATTTCAGAGTTTTCCTTCTCGTAGACTAGTTGCCTCACCAAGGCTGAAGAGCCAAGTCTGCCCTACTATTTATCCATAGCTGGAGGGAGAATTATTGGCTTCATACCTTTCCCAAGGGTATTAGTGCTATGTGAAATGCAATCAGTCTCGTTCAGGATTTGAACTCGTATCGCCGTGTTCATTTCCTACGACGATAACCATTACACCACAGGCACCTATCTAGATAAGCTAGTACTCTCAGGTTCGCTCTGATCCGTAGTGGTTGTAACTATTTGGGTCCCAAGTAGATCTGTCCAAAAATTATTTGTATTTGATTGGAATAGCTGATGCCATATAACCGTAAATTATTTCTATCGCGAATATTAACTAGAAGTTATAATGTTTTACTAAACCACCCAAATTAGACGAACAAGATACGGGGGACACTGCTGGAGAAGCAAGGACGAACTCATAAGTGACATTCTCCTATGGACCTCTTCACACGGACGAGCAAGTGTTGGACGACCAGCTAAAACTTATCAATAACAGATGTGTACGGACACAGGATGTTGTCGAGGAGACCTACCAAAAGCGATGGACGATAGAGACGAATAGAGAGAGAGAGAGAGAGAGGGGAGGGAATCCGTGCTAGTGGCACGACATAATAATGACGAAGAATTATTATTGGTTTCTTTATTTAATGGCATATCAACGTTCGCGGGTTATTTAATAACAAAGTCATCCTTATAGAAGAACAGTACTGTTAATACTTAACACATAGTTGGTGGGATATGGTGATTCATACATTTCCCATAGATATTTACCTGAAAGTGAACGTAATAGCACAACTGGAGTTCGATTTCGTTTACTACAATGTCGCTGTTCAACACATTACGCCATGGAGACTTCCTTCCGGATTATTATTAGTAATTTGAAACAATATAACTGTATGCAAGAGGGTAACTTTAATAAATCAGACAATCAATCGACAGTGAAAATTCAAAAAAAAAAAAAAAAGAGTATGAAACAAATTCGTCTGTGTTTTGTTCAAAAAGTATTTTTTTAAATTTTTACTCTAGTTTCTTTGTTTTTAATGGCATATCAACCTTCGTGGGTTATTTAATTCCAAAGCCATCCTTGTAGAAGAGCAGTGGTACAATTTAACCCATAACTGAGGGTAGGATAAGGGCGTTCATACTTTTCCCGAGGGTATTAGTTCAAAAGTGAATCTAATAAACGCGGCTGGAGTTCGAACTTGCTTACTTCAATCTTGCAGTCCAGCACGTTAGCCACTACACAATGGGAACTTCACCAGCTATGTATTATACAAATTTGATAAAAATGCTCATCACCTAAAAAAATCACCACTTAGTAACTGTTTTTTCGTACGTATACATCATACATATATAAGATTAATTCTTTAATGAAATATAGAATTAATACTATTTATTTTTGATATTATCTTCGTACACACAAAAATGACAAAAACTATCGGTAATCTTTATAATGCTCAACAGAAAGCTTCGTCTTACTTCCAAGTTGGCTAATCGTAACCAATTGGTATCTTAAAAGAGCTATCATAGCATACGAAAGAAAGTCCAAACGAAACCAAACTCACTTTTCAAGTTTACAAGAACATGATAACAGCGCAATACCCAGACTACAGAACTAGAGCATATCGACGCTTCGCTCTAAATGCACCTGAACTTCTGAAATTGGATTTGCTGTCAGTGAGGTACGTTTCCCAGATCAAAGAAACATGAAAGAGTACGAAGAAGGCTACGCCCTCGACTAGTCGGGTAAACTCCAATCAGAGATGGGTATCTCCGGCATTGACTTCATAGTAAAAAGAAATCCACCACATTTTAAACATTTAAAAGGGTGTCCTCGTGGTGTAATGGTTAAAGCGATGAACTGCGGAATCGTAGTACGCGAGTTCGTACTCCAGTCGCGCTATTATGTTCACTTTCGGGCAAATACCCTTGGGAAAGGTATGAACCCCCTTATTCTCCCTCCAACTATGGGTAAATAGTAGGACAGACTAGGTTCTTCAGCCATGGTTAGGCAACTAGTCTAGGAGAAGGAAAACTCTGAATTCAAACCTGTTAAACTCCGCTTAAAAATTGACCTTGTGTCATATCCTGCCCGAGCGGAGGGGTTGGTAAATAGTACCACATTTAAACAGTTCGATATCTCCACGGGTTACTCTATTCGCATAATTAGTATACGCTTTCCTCTACATAACTGAGCTCAGTCAATGGGACTTAGAATATGCTGATTGTGTCACTTGCAGAGAGGTAAGATCCCCCAAAAGGCGTGTCCTGGGTATGACACTAAGCTGCGCCTGTTGGTGAGGAAAGT
Organism: Sepioteuthis lessoniana; assembly: GCA_963585895.1. Lineage (NCBI taxonomy): Eukaryota > Metazoa > Mollusca > Cephalopoda > Myopsida > Loliginidae > Sepioteuthis > Sepioteuthis lessoniana. Next base: position 68,988,550 of record OY757919.1, read on the forward strand.
AGAATAACCTTTCATTGCCAATACGCCCAGTTTCAATCTGATTCTGAAAGGTAGTATCTATCAGGCTCCTATCTATGGGTCAAGTAGATCTGTTTGAAAATTATTTATTATGAGATTGAAATACTTGATATATAACCGTGTGCAAAAAATAAATAAATAAATAAATAAAATGTACAATAAAATAACCCCAGACAGGTTGACGTGTCATTAAAGTCAATCAGTCAATCAGTCCAAACAGCCAACAACGTGATACATCTTTCAGTATGTATGCTTCAACTCGCAAAGCAAGAGAAGAAATATAAAATGTATTCTCTCAGCAACAGAAAAAATGTTATTATACTTGGTGATTTTAATGGAAGAGTAGGTTGGGATTTTAGCACGTGGAAAGGTTGTATTAGGAGATATGGTGTAGGAAAATCAAACGACAAGGACGGGCTCGTCGTTTGAATATGCATAGAACAAGAACAATATTTTAGCAGAAAAATATGTAACATTGTTGGCAAATTATACCAAGTGGTGAATAGATAAGTTATTAAAAAAAAATCCAGCAGTCGGAAGAAAGACGAATTAACAAAGTTCAACATCTAATCTGGTGAGCAAGGAGTGACAAAATATGCTTAATCTAGCACTCTGGACAGAAAACAGCGGTTAACTGAGTGTGTCGAGGTCACCAGTGATCAGACATCCAAGTGCTGACGGGGAATGACCGGACGATGCCACCAACGCAAAGTGGAAGTGGGTTTTTCTGTTAGACACGAATAAGAAGACGATGATATTACTCGAATCGCCCTCTTTTGGCGGCAGGGGTACGAGGAGATAAGCGTTCTCGTGAACGGAGAACGAGGAATGATTCAAAGATTCGCGATGAGCCAGTTTCAACTTGAACGAAGAAACCAACCTGCACATTGTATCCGTTATCCATTGCCACCGACCTTCACGGCCTCAGAGACTGAGTGGAGAGAATAAAGCAATAGAGTTTCTAACGCTTCAGGTGAGTTGTTTGTCTTTGTGTGTTTCTTCTCCTTCCGATATCCAACGATTAGCCCTCACAAACATCGCAGTCATCGGTGACTACGCTACAGACTGACTGAAAAACACGTTGATGAACGTTCAATCAAGAGACTACATTCTAATGCGCCAGAAGGACCTAACAGATGCCCACAACCCCAGAGCAATGCCCAGCATGGAAGGTCACACAGACTAGTTCCTTGTCTGTTGTAAACTTGACTTAATTTCCAGCCGAAACCAAAGAGGAACGGAACTCCCAAGGAACGCTAAGATTTCAATTGGAAACCATCAGCTGTCCAAAAGACATTTTTCTAAAAGCTTTCTGGGATCTCATTAAATCCACCATCTTACAAAACTCTGAAAGTGTAGAGTCCCCTTATATTGTAATTATTGTTGTTTGTTATCACACTTGCCAGATAAATTAATCTGGTAAGCGGCTATTATAAAATCCTTAATCACTTCTCCAATCTTTTCATTGTATTTCTTTGCTTAAAACATCCTTCCCCAAACAACACAGAAAGTGTCTTAGGTTTCTGAAGAAACTGCGACTAGTTCGACGAAGATAACTGAAATAACATCTAAGAAGAATTGTTGGATAAGAGAACTGCTGACCAAGAACATGTCTTGTCAGCGAGGTTAGAATACGCTAACAGTATCCTCTGTAGAGAGGTAAGACCCAACAAAAAAAAAAAAAAAAAAAAAGAAAATAACACCCCAATAAAAAAACAAAGAAATAACAGAGGTTAGGTAACTGTATTCATTGTACATATATATTTACATTTTTTGTATTATTTTTTGTATTATTATTTTTTGTTTCTTAAGAGTTTTTTGCCCACAGTTATATGATATCCCTATCTAATACAAGTAATTTACACATACTTGAGCGGTTTTAAGTATTCCTACCCAGTTCTGATAATTATATATTTTCAAGTAATTATTTCTTTTAAATAAGTCATTTACTTGCACACTTACATGGCTTCAAGCAACTAATACAAATCTTCAGCTTAAACATCTCGAACAATAGCTTGAAGTAAGTATTCTAATACAAATAATCTACAGTCATATGGCATCAAGTATTCCTATCTAATACGACAAATTTTCAAAACTTTTATTTGAACCCTAGATGGAGCACTTCCAGTTTGGGTCAGAGTGGACCGGTGAGTAATGGCGAAAAGGTGTATTCCACATTCCCAGAGCTCCAGAACTCAAGCCTCACCAACAGATGCAGTTTAGCGTTATACCTAAGACACCCTATTTTATGAGGAGGGGTCTTACTTCTCTGCAGGCGATACAGTCAGTGGATTCTATGTCCTGTTGACAGGGCGAAAAAGTGAGTTGACTCGGTGACCTAAGTTCATATCTTGTACAAAGCTGTTTGTATTTCATTTCACCCAATTACCATTGAGAAAGACATGATTACAACTCTTTTTTTTATATCTCAGCTATAAGTAATATAGCAGCATAGACTGGGGTCTTTAACCTTAGTAAGGTCAAAGGTGAACTTTGAATTCAAACTGCGGAAAAATTGACATTTTGTCGTTGACCTTGGGTTTGATTAATACCTACTGTATTTCTATGTTGATTTATTCTATTCTTCCGATGTCCATGTTAGGAAAATCTAACCTAATTCAAGATTACACATGTTGGGTTCCAGGGAAAGTCTATAATCCCTACCCAACCTATAAGAGATAATACATTCTCTATCATACACGCAACCCCCTTAAAGTTATAGTCTGACTGTGTTGTCTTAATTGCAGAAGAAAAATAATTGCCGAACTTAGTCGTATATTGCTTTGTAATGACGTAATTGAGCGTAAAATTGGAAGGCTTTTTTTTCACGATTGAAAGGCCATTAGGTACAACCAAAAGACTTTCTTTTATCCTTTCATCCGCCTTTCTTGATTATTGCAAGATGATCCAATTAGAAAAACAGGCGTTCGCGTTTGGAAAGGAAGTCGCTTGAATGTTACTGATAAAAATCAAACGCCTTGGAGTTTCCCGAGTTTTCGTTTACCTTTTTTTTTCACGCAAAGAAGTTTCATTGGTATTTTCCGTTCTTTGTAATTCTAGAGGCTGTGCAAATGATTCGACCTTTGATAAGATTGAGGAACTGCGCTGAAAAAATCGTTTCATCTTTGTTTTAGGAAAGACTCGATTTTCACGTATTTAGATTGATAGAAACAGTTCTATATATATATATATATATATATATATATATATATATATATATATATATATATATATATATATAATAAAACACAAATGGCAGTTGTTAGTAGAAAAAAGATTAACAAAGATGACGTATTTCGAATAAGATATGTCTGCCCACTCTCTTGCTTTCTCTCTCTCTCTTTTTCTTTCTCTTTCTCTCTCTCTCTCATATATATATATATATATATATATATATAAACTGGAAATACATCAAATTATGAATGCAAAGTCCGTTACTGTGAGTTTAATGTAGTGTGTACAATCATCAAACTTTTCCCTATCTATATATCTATCTGGAGAGAGAGAGAGACAGAGACAGAGTTATATATATATATATATATATATATATATACACAATAAAACAGAAATAGCCCTAGTTAAATAGAAAAAATAAAAAATGATGACATATTTCGAATAAAATCTCTCTCTCTCTGCCTCTCTCTCTCTCTCTTTCTCTCTCTCTCTCTCTCTCTCTCTCTATATATATATATATATATATACATACACACATATTATGCATATATATATATATATATGTATATATGTACAATTCAGAAAAATATCCGATTATGAACACGACGAGAGAGAGAGAGAGAGAGAGAGAGAGAGAGAGAGAGAGAGAGAGAGAGAGAGAGAGAGAGAGTGTGTGTGTGTGTGTGTGTGTGTTGCAATAGAATTACTAAGATAGCCATTTTTCTTTTGTCAGAAAAGAAAAATTAGCTACAAATGAATCAGCATAACCTTTTTTGTTGTTGCTTTATCTTGTAAAAGCAGACAGAACTGAAACATTAGACGAAAGGGAATAGAAATCAAAGTTTGATGTAGACAATTGCCGGTGTAAAGATTTTATTATCTTGTACGAATCTCTTCATTTTGGCAGTCACTCATGTTTACAGGCTGACACACCAATCTTGAATAATATCAATTGTAGAACTTACATTTTTGTTGTCAGTGTGGCTTGGAGACGAAAAATAAAGTAAAAAAGAAAGAAAAATATAAACTGCTACCTGTAAAAGGACAATATCGATATCAATATGGTAATAACTAAAACAAACGAAGAAAAATAAATAGATGAAACCCTAACATTATTACCAGAGTGGACTTGGGAGTAATGGCAATGAACGGGTACTCTATGCTCATCACAACTGGAGCCTCACTTCTTGGTGCAGGTAAAATTTACGCCTTTTACATTTTTTTTTGCTAGGGGGTGCAGTATTATCCCTCTGCAGTGTATACAGTCAGAGTATTTAAGCTCTTTCGATAGGGCAAAGTCAACATCGAAATAAAGTTGTAAAGTTGGCGACCGTAGTCTAGGGCGACCAGAAGGCCCCCTTTTCAATAGCTATTACACCGAGGTGTAGGGGAGGGCGCTACTCCTTTCCCTGGATTGCTCCACTTAACCCTTGATACGTACCTTATATTGCTGAGTGTTAAGCAAGGCGGTATCAAGTACCATTTTTAAAGTCTTTGGTATGACGCAGCCTGGGATTGAACTCAGGTCTCCCGGACCATTGGCAAACACTCAACCCACAAGGCCAATGAGCCGGTGTTCGAAATAAAATACAACACCCTAAATGTGTTTCAATTTACTCTAGATTAAACGTACCTATAATAAAACTGGTATTCAGTTCCATATTCAAAGCAATATATACAAGGCCAGCCTTAAACCAATTGCTCTCAATCAGGCTCCGAGCCTAAAGGGGCCTCCGTACTAGATTGTAATCTGCTCTCAGTACACGCATTAAGTCATCGCAATAAGTTCCAAATTAGACTTCCCACTTCTTAAGACAGGTCCTGAATACATATGAAACAGGTTCAATAATATAAGAGCATATTGATTCTACTCTTGTACTACTGATCGGTTTTTGAGTTCAGGCTAAAGTCAAGGTTTAAAGTGTGGTTTTAAACGCAAATGAATTCGCCAAACTGAAACACTAATAATAATTATTATACTAAAAAAAAAAGGAGTTGTGTAGACTCAGATGCTTAAGGAACACACACACACGTATATATATATATATATATATCTCATGGCCGTTTGAGAAATTTAATGCCGCTTGGATTGTCTAGAATTAACAATTACTAAAGTTAGTAAGGATATGAAAATATTGAATTGCATCCGGATGTCTCACGAGAGAAATGAGGTCAAAGACATCTGGCGGTTGAAGAGCTTCCCACGATCGAAATTAATAATAATAATAATAGAAGAGAAGAAACCATTAATCACATAATACGCGTATGTAGCACACAAGCGCAAAAGGAGTATAAGACTAGGCATGGCTGGGTTGGAGGAAGGTTATTCACTGGGAACTGTGCAAGAAATTAAAATTTGACCATACTATCAAACGGCACTTGCACAAACTAGAATCCACTCAGGATACATGAAATTCTCTGGGATTTTGAAATACAAACAGATCACCTAATCCCAGCCAGAATACCAGACCCTGCGATAATTAACAAACAAAAAAGAAAAAAGTGAAAACGTCGTATAGTGGACTTTACCGTCCCAGTTGACCATAGAGTAAAAAAAAAGCGATAACAGAGACAAATACTTGAACCTTGCCAGAGAACTAAGAAAGCTGTGAACATGAGAGTGACGGCGATCCCAATTGTAATTGGCGCGTTTGAAAGGTCCCCAAAGGCTTGGAAAGAAGACTGGAAGAGTTAAAAATTAAAGAACGAATCGAGACCACCCAAACTACGACATTGTTAAAATTGGCCAGAATACTGAGAAGACTACTGGAAACCTGATGAGACTTGCTGTCACTTAGAAACCATCAGCTAACGCTAGCGTGAAAAACTCACAATAATAATAATAACTTGGTAAGATACTCCGGACCTTTCTCAAACTGGACCAGAGAAGAGCTAAGAAGCATCGATCATAAAACGTGAGAATTGATGACACTGTAGGCCTTACGCTGAAAAGGTGATGTGGGTAGACTATATGATACGATAAAAGAACTCGCCAGCTCTGGTGTTGAAGCAGCAATCCATGGTCTTTAGGAATAATAATAAAAAAGGAAAATAGATAAGTTACATCAGTCAATAAAAGCCAAAACAAAAATAACGCAAGTTTATACAAGAAAACAGGAATTATTGAAACGAGAAAAGTAAAGCAATTATATAGACAATTCAATAGACAAATTAAGGAAATTGTGTACGAGTCGACCTAGATATGGCTACGTAGAGGAAACATAAGTAGAGAAACTGGATCACAACTAACTGGAGTCGAAAATGGCGCTATAAGGACTACCTGAAAGATAAAATAGATACGTCATAGGAGGATAGTTAGTGAACACTATGTGGCGAAAGAAAGAGAGAGAGAGAGAGAGAGAGAGAGAGAGAGAGAGAGAGAGAGAAAGTTGGAACAGTAAACTACATAATGAGCGAACTGGCATAGAAAAAGTATAAGAGCAGGTACGACTCGATGGAGAAGATGATACACTGGGAATTTTACTATCAATTAAACCTTTATCATTCTGACAAATATGCAAAGAGGAATACTTGTCATTATCGCATAAAATTATCAAGGATTTTGAGATACCATCACACAATCACAGTCAGAAGAAAAACAAACTTGAGCAACGAGTGAACTTCGCCTTTCCAGAAGATCACAGACTTAAAATAAAAGAAAGCGAAAAACTGAATAAATACCTGGGCCTTGCTCGAGAGCTAGAAAAGTTATGGACCATGAAGGTGACAGTAATGCCAGTCGTAGTTCGAGCCGTTGGAACGATCTCAATGAACCTGGAAAAGTGACTAAGGGAACTACTAAACCGAGGAAGAATTAAGATCGTCACGACCATAACGCTGATATGATCGGCTTATATACTTAAAAGAGTTTAGGAGAACTGAAGAGACTTGCTGTCACTCGGATTCCAGTGAAAAACATCTGTTAGAACTAGTGTGAAAAACTTTCAAGGAGCAGAATAATTATCATAACGAAAGGAAAAACAAGAAATTTTGAATATAAAAATGGGAAGAAAAAACAATTGATTTAGGTTTCTTTTATGACATATGAACCATTGTAGATTATTTAATGGCAAATCCTCTTCATACATATATATTTAAAATATATGATTTGTAAACACATTTTATAGATAATATCTAGAAACAAGCCTGAGCTCATTTTTTCACATACACAGTTAATTATTATCATGCATTGCTATCTAATACGAATAATTCTATTTACTATTAATAGTTTATTAAATGGTTTCAAATATTGTTATGTAATAGTAACAATTTAACATCAGTCATTTATTTGCACTCATTTAAATAGATATACATGATATGTAAGAGATTAATTTGTCAGTAATTTAATTTCTAAATTAGTTAGAACTAATTTGTTTGCACACGAGAATTGCTATTGTTTCTGCCCAGGTCATCATCATCATCATGTCGTGCCACTAGCACAGATATCCCTGACTCTCTCTCGCCACTTTTCCATATCGTTCATCGCCTCTGGCAGGTATTCAGGGCTACATCCCGTATCCTCACATAGCTGCTGAATGTATGTTCGTGCTGGTCGTCCTGCTTTTGCCCGGCCATATGTGGGGTCCATAGGAGTACATCACTTATGAGCTCGTCCCTGCTTCTCCAGCAGTGTCCTGCATGTCTGGTTCGTCTAACTTGGATAGCTTTCGTGATGGGAGTCAGGTGGCCGTATAGTTGGTTCCTTGTGGGGTGTTGCCGCCAGGACTTGTTCAATATTGGTCGCAGCATTCTTGTGTTATTTCCGTCTAGCTTCTTCTCCAGCTGTTTTGTTAGCGTCCAAATAGTGCATTCATACAGCAGTATCGATACGACCGCTGCCTGGAAGAAACTGCGTTTCATTTTATCGTTTAGGTCTGATTTCTATTCAGTATTAATCGTTTGTTTTCACACATTTAAATACTTCTACGTATTGCTATGGGTCCCTAAAAATTCAATTAAATATCAGTCATTTGTTTACACACAGTTAAATGATCAAACAGTTCTATTTCAAACAATTCCATTTAGCATAAACCATTTGTTTGCACACAGTTTAAATTGCAAATATTTCTATTTGACCCAGATATATGACCCTATCAGGTGCTACCACTCCGGACAAAAGTAGACCTGGGGGCGATGGCAATGAAGTGGTCATCTGCATTCCCCAAAGTTCCAGCATTACTGGTGCTTCACCATCAGATTGGTAAGTGCTATATCCTGGACACTCGTTGGGGCGAGATTTATCACCACCTCTGCAGAGACGTGTATTCTATAGCCCCAGCCGACTGGTGATTGAGATGAAACAGTTAACAGTATGATAAGCGAATGATACAGAAAGAGTACAAAAGCAGCCCTAGTTTTAATTAACAAAAACAACAACAACAACAACAACAACAACAACAACAAAAAACTTGTTATTTAGTGGATGTTGCCTTTCCATCAGATCACAGACTGGAAGGGAATCAGAGCGAAAAGTTGTACAAATACCTGGAACTTCTCAGAGAACAGAAAAAATTGAGGTGAAAATGAAGGTAACAGTGATACGAATTGGAGTCGGAATACTTGGAACCAGAATCTGGAAAAGAGAATAGGAGAACTTGAGATTAAAGGAAGAATCGAGACGATCTAGACCATAGCACTTTTAAAATCAGCGAGGATAGTTAGAAGACTCCTAGACATCTGAGGAGACCCATAAAGTCTGGTATGAAAGCAAACTCGTGAGAGATAAAATAATAATACGGTTAATCAGTGCCATTAGTAATAAACCAGAATCTGTTCCATAGAGTATTTGAGTGTTTTGACCAGTTCAAAAACTGTTTCTAATAATTGATTGAAAAAATATATTGAAAGAACTGAACATCGGAAAAAACTGATACTATCTACATGATATAATTGCAAAGTTAGCAACCTTAGTCGAGGGTGACCCGAAGGCTCCGTCTGTTAATAGCTACTACACCGAGGCGAAGGAGAGGGCGCAACGCCATTCCTTAGATTGCTCCACTTTACCCTTAATACCTACTTTATAATGCTGAGGGTTAAGCAAGGCAGCATCAAATAACATTTCTTGAGTCTTTGGTATGACTCGACCAGGGATTGAACTCCCGTCTCCCGGACCATTGGCTAACACTCTACTCATTAGGCAATTATATCCACATGATATATATAGTATTGCAAAAACCAACAAGAATATGGAGAAGAATGTCAGAGTACTGGAATAACTGTGAGGAATATAAACGTGACACTTGGACTCATGGTTATTGAACCGTTTGGTTGAGTTTTGAAGATTGGAAGAATTCGACACGCGAAAAGGAACTGGTGCCATCCAGATGATAGCATAAACAAAATCAACAAGAATCTTGAGAAGAATGCTGGGGTATTGTCATTTAATACTTCTGTTAATGGACACTGAAGGGACCCCCCAACAAGTGTCCTGTGACTCAGTTGGCTGGGGCTATAGAATACACCGACTGCATCTCTATAGAGGAGTAAGACCCCACCCCCAACAAGTGTCTTGGATATGGCACTAAACCATCTGATAGCGAGGCTTCAGCCTTGGAGATTTGGGAAATGTAGATTTGGCCTTCATTGCCATTACTCCCAGGTCCACTCTAGCAGTACTTGAAACTATTTAAATGTGGTAGCTCCTAATAGGGTCCTATCTATGGGGCAAATAGAACTGTTTGTCATTTAAACTGAGTACTTATGCAAAATTGAATTGTTAGAAATAGAACTGTTTGTTCATTTAACTGGGTTTAAACAAATGTCTAATGTTTAATTGAATCATTAATATTACATAGCAATGCTTGGAATCATTTGACTGGTGTTAAATAACAATAATTATTCACTGTCGGCAAAAAAAGATAATACTGAATAATGATGAAAATATTGAATAATAATGGTAATATTGAATAAAATTACTAGTGTTGAATAACAATAATCGAAATCATTTAACTTTGTAGAAACAATAGCAATACTGATGTGCAAACAATTTATCTCTAAGTCTTTTAAAAATGAAATTACGAACAAATTATGTGTCCAAATAAATGACTGATGTTAAATTGTGACTGTTATATAACAATCTTCAACTGAATGGACGCTGACTAAACGGATGGAGAAAAAGCTTGACGGCTATTACACAAGAATGCTGCCAGCAATATTGAACAAGTCCTGGAGACAACACTCTACAAAGCAGCAGCTATACGGCCACCTACCACCCATCACGTAAACTATCAAAATTAGACGAACCAGTCACGCGGAACACTGCTGGAGAAGTAGGGACGAGCTCGTGATTGATGTACTCCTGTGGACCCCTTCACACGGACGAGCAAAGGCAGGACGTCCAGATCGAACCTACATACAGCAGCTCTTTGTCGATACGGGATGTAGCCATGATCTGCCGAAAGCAAAGGACTTTGGGGAGGTATAGCGAGAGACGGTCAGGAATATCCGTGCTGATAGCGCGACATGATGATGATGATGATGATGATGATGATGATGATGATGATGTAGCAATACTAGAAAATATTTAACTGAACCAAAAAAATTAGCTCAGACTAGTTTAAAATGTTATCTATAAAAATGTATTTACAAATTATATATTTAATATATATATGTTTAAACAAGACTTAGCATTGAATAACCGACAACGGTTGATACGCTATAAAACCAAACCAAACAGAACCCTCCCCTATCAAGAAAAGGAAAGATATTTAAATCTTGTCAGAGGAATTAAAAAATGATGAAATATGCCGAAGAGATTGCACTAGCAATTATAAGAGAGCTGAGCTTGGAGTATCTGAAAAAACGTTTGTGAGAAAAATAAATAGTTGTCTTTTTGAGGATCTTTAGCTGGAAGTAACGTTTGGCTTTTGTATTGTTGCCAGAATTTGTCTCAACAAAGTGAATACACTGAAAATAAATAAAACTGCAACAACCGGAAAGAAGTTATTAAGTTTAAAATTCCCAGAAGTATAAGAAATACAGCTGACGAAGCCTCGGATGATGCAAATTATGGAAGAAAATGAAGCTAAAAATCCTCAGGAGGTTAAGAATTGTATATTTTTTATTGTTGTTAGTCGTCGGTTTAAAGTTATATATATATATATATATATATATATATATATATATATATATATATATATATATATATATATATACAACAGCATCCATGCACATACATATATACAGAGTGTGGATAGTCATACAAATGTATGTATATACATAAATAAGTGTGTGCGTGCGTGTGTATAAATATTTTGTTTTTCTCTTTCTTTCTTTATATATATATATATATATATATCCTTTTCTCTCTCGCTATATACATATATATATATATATACACACATGCATATATATATACACATATATACACATATATATACAAAAAGACATCTATCTATCTATCTATTAACTCAGAGAGAGAGAGAGAGAGAGAGAGAGAGAGAGAGAGAGAGAGAGAGATCAAAATAAGCAAGAGAAAGTTGGTTGGAGGAGTGGGAGGGAAATTAATGTAAAGCGAGAAAAAATCTGGTGAGTGTTTTGGGATGTTTCCGTTTCCGACTTTCGGAAGTTGTGAGCAACTTTGAGACACTTTCCCATTCTCTCTCTTTCTCTCTCTCTCTCTCTCTTCACACACACACACACACACACACACACACACACACACACACACACACACACACACACATATATATATATATATATATACAGGAAGCAATGCTGAAAAATTGTTAGGGTAACCAAGAAGAAAAATTCAATTTTTCATAATTCCAATGTTTTTTTAAGATTTAAAAAGATTTAAAAAACAACATTCGAGGTGTGTTGAGCTGCGGAATGAATATGTGGAATAAGATGTAGACTTTGTCTTTTGAATTTATCTTTCTTTTGGTCTGGCCGAGAACCTTTTAGCGTCCTCTCGTACGATCGTCTATTTAGAACGACGTTTGGCAAGTTAATCATGCAGAATATTGCAGTAGCTAAAATAATAAGATATCCATCCAATTGGCTGTATGTATCTAAAAAAAAAAAGCCAGGCAGTTTGATAGATACATACATAGATATGACATGAAATAAATGAAATAAAGAAATAAAATGAATAAAATAGATATATAGACAGTTATGGAATGAATTGAATAAAATAGACAGATATAGAATGTAATATAGAGAAAATTATATATATATATATATATATATATATATATATATATATATATATATATATAAACACACACACATACATATATATATATATATATATATATATATATATATATATATATATATATATATATATAATTTATAAGCGAATAGTTTATAGGTGACTATTTCTAAAGGATTTGCTGGAGCTCATTTTTTTCATACAGTTAGATGGTTTCAAGTATTCTTATCTCACACTAATAATTTAATTCAATATCAATCATTTTTTTCCCTTAGTTAAATGGTTTCAAGTACTTTTATCTAATACTAATAATTGTATTTGATATTTATCATTTGTTTGCTATCAGTTAAATAGTTAAAAGTATTCCTATCAAACACTAATAATTATGTTTGATATAATCCTTGGTTTTCAGGCAGTTTAACGGTTTCAACTATTGCTATTTAACATTAGTAATTCTATTTATCAAGTATTCTTATGTAATATAAATAATTTGCGCTCAACTGTGTGGTTTCAAATAATGAAAATAGTATGAGAACTAAAAACGCTACAGAACATGAAGTTGACGATGATACCAATAAGTATTCTGAGCGTTGAGAACGGTCTTCAAAAGTTTAGTAAGTAAGCCGGAAGCACTGAAAATCAGAGGACGTAGCGAGACCATTTAAACTACAACATTGCTAAGATCAGCTAAAATAATGAGAAGTGTCCTGTAGACCTGAAGAGACTTGATGTCACTCAAACTTCATTGAAAGACCATTAGCTTTCACTGATATGAAAAATAAACTCAAATGAGTAAAAAGCGACTAATAAGCAACATTTCACACGCGAAAACATCGACGTGGCGAAGAAAAGGAAACCTTTTGAGAGAAACTGCATCTCTCCAAACAGCAGCACAAAACATCGCAATCATATCAAAGCAAGAATAGATAAGACATAACAAAACAACAATTATAGGTTATGTGATGATAGAGACGAAACGATGACTCACATAATAAGCGAATGCAGCAAATTAGCACAGAAAGAGTATAAGACTACATACGACTGGGTGGGCAAGGTGATCTATTGAGGACTGAGTAAGAAATTAAGAAATTGAAATTTGACCAAACGAACAAATAGTATATGCACAACCAAGCATCTGTCCAGGAGAATGAGACACACAAACTCCTAAGGGATTTTGACATACAAACGGATCACCTAATCTCGGCCAATCAAACAGACCTTATAATAATAAAAAAAAAAATGGAAAATTGTTGTCCCGGCTGAACTTAGAGTAAAACTAAAAAAAAAAAAAAATGAAAAGAAGAACAAATACCTTGACCTTGCTAAGGAATTGAAAAGACTGTTGAACATGAAAGTGACAATTATACCTATTTTAATTGGTGCTCTTGGTACAGTTACCGAATGATTATTAAAGGAACTGGAGGACTTGGAACTGAGAGGATGAGTGGAGACCATCCAAACTACTACGTTAGTGAGGTCGGCCAGAATACTAAAAAAGATACCTGGAGACTTGAGGTGACTTGCCGTCACTCAAACTTCAGTGAAAAATCATCAGCTAACGCTGATGTGAAAAACTCTCAAGGCGTAAATAATAATAATAATAATAATCCTTAATAAATGACTAGACAGTTCTATTTGACCCATAGATGGAACCATAACAGGTACTACCAATTTGGGTCAGAGTAGATTTGGGAGTAATGACAATGAAAGAGGACTCCATATTACCCAAAGCTCGAGGACTGGAGCCTCACCATCAGATGCAGTTTTGTGTCAAACTCAGGATACTCACTGGAGCAGGCGTGTGTCTTACTCCTCTGTAGAGGTGCAGTTTGGATATTCTACAATTCCAGGCGTCAGGGTGGATCCCGAGTTGAGAAAAACTCAAAGACAAGAATCTGTCATTCCACGATGTCGTCATGCATAGCACATATATGAATGATGTAAAATGCCAGTTGCAGCATTTGCATGAAGTCTTGGGAACAAGTGAGTAAAATTAAGAGAAAGCGAACCCAGTAATAAACATTTAGACCTTGTTAGAGAACTAAAAAATCTATGGAACGTGAAGGTAACGGTGATACCAATTGTAATTGGTTCCCATGGAACAACCTCCAAAGAAATGATAAAGAGACAAGAACACTTAAAAATCTAAGGAATAGTACAGACCATCCAGACTATAACATTATTAAGATCGGCCAGAATACTGGGAAGTGTCCTGGAGACTTAAAGAGACTTGCTGTCTCTCAAACTCCAACGCAAATCCATCAGCTAACGCTGGTGTGAAAAACGCTCAACAGAGTAAAATAAAGTGAATATGTGATTAGACACGACTCGGTAGGGAAGGTGATCCACTGGGAATTGGGGAAAAGTTGAAATATGAACATACGAATAAATAGTATATGCATAACACAGAAAAATGAGACGTAAAAAAATTACTGGGATTTTGAGACACAAACAGATCACCTAATCTCGACCAGACGACCAGACCTAGTGATAGTAAAAAGAAACTGACTGCTTGCAGAGTAGTGGACTTTACCGTTCCGGTTGATCACAGGGTAAGACTGAAAGAAAAGTAAAGAGATAAGAACATAGACCTTGCTAGAGAACTGATAAAAACTATGGAACATGAAAGTGAAAGTGATACCAATTGTAATTGGTGCATTCGGTACAGTCACCAAAGGATTGGTACAGGGATTAGTGGACTTGGAAATAAGAGGAGGAGTAGAAACCATCGGAACTCTGCTTAAAAAAATGACCTTGTGTCATATCCTGCCCGAGCGGAGGGGTTGGGTAAATATGATTGAGATCAGTCAGAATACTATGAAGAGTCCGGGAGACTTGAGAGGACTTGCTGTCACTCAAGACTCCAGTGGAAACCATCAGCTGGTGTAAAAAAGGCAATACGAAAAAAAAAAAAAAAAAGACAGTACAACTTGAGGAAATAAACCAGAAAATTCTGGCAAAAGAAGGAAGATTAAAGAGATATCAACAAAGGGTAAAATAATATAGACAGAACAGGACATTCCAAAACAATGAAAGAAAATTCTACCAACAACTGGGTGGAGATGACGCAAAAACATAACAACAACCGGATGCAAAAGAAACCGAAAGATTTTGGAAAAAATATGGTAACCAAAAAAAAAAAAAAAAGAAAAAAAAAAGCATAACGGAAAAGCCGAATAGATAAACAATATGACTAAAGAATTAGAAGGGCTCGAAGAAGGCCCGAAAACAGAAATACACATAGATTTACTCAAAACGACACTAAAAAAATATCAAACTGGAAAATACCAGGTCATGATAGAATACATGGTTTCTGGTTCAAGAAATTCACCTCCATTCACGACAGACACGCTCTAGAAATGAATAGATTCTTGCAAGGAGCACGAGTACCTGAATGGATGACCAAAGGAAAGACCACATTGATCCAAAAAGACCTAAGCAAAGGAACCGCTCCAAAAAACTACGGACCCATTATCTGCCTACCGATGATGTGGAAAATATTAACAGCACAAGTAAGGGAAGAGATTTTCTACTCACTTACAAGCCGCGGATTCTTCCCTGAGGAGCAGAAAGGATGCTGCAAAGGATCTAAAGGCACAGTAGAGTTACTAAGGAGTAAATGAGAGCAACACTAGACGGAAAAATTTAGCTATGGCTTGGATTGACTACGAAAAGCATATGATATGGTTCCGCAAAGCTGGATAATAAACTGCCTCAAAATGTACAAAATATCACATGAAGTCATAAACTTTATCGATAAAAACCATGAAAACATGGAGAGTGGAATTGACAGTAGGGGGAAGAAGCTTAGCTGAAGCAAAGATCCAAAGAGGTATATTTCAAGGAGATGCAGAATCACCGTTACTATTCATAATTGCCATGATGTCACTTAACCACATACTCAGAAAATGCACAGCCGGATACAAACGCAAGAAAAGATCAATCACCTAATGTACATGGATGACATCGAACTACTTGCAAAAAATGAAAAAGAACTGGAAACTCTAATACACACTGTTAGAATATACAGTCAGGACAAACGACAAACGAAATCTGACCGGAGGAATGGAACTACCAAGTCAAGACAAGATTAGAATGCTCGCAGAAAACGAAACCTACAAATACTTGGGCATCTTGGAGGCTGACATCAAGCAAGTGGAGATGAAAGACAAAATTAAGAAAGAATATCTCAGAAGAACTAGAAAGCTACTCGAGACAAAACTATCTAGCAGAAACCTTATCAAATGAATAAATACCTGGGCTGTATCCCTCGTTAGATAATCGGACCCTTTCTGAAGTGGACCAGAGAAGAACTTAAACAAATGGACCAAAAAAAAAAGGAGAAAATTAATGACCATGCATAGTTAATGACCATCCCATAAACGACGTTGACTGACTATATGTATCAAGAAAGGAGGGCGGAAGAGAACTTACCAGCATTGAAGTGTTGACGCATCGATACAACGACTCGAGAACTACATAGAAAAACACGAAGGAGGACTGATTACAGCCATCAAAAACGATATTGACAACACGGTGACCAGCAGAATAACAATAACTATTAAACAAAAATGGGAATAAAAACAACTCTATTGGCGTTTTAAACGACAAATAAAAGACATCTCGCTAGAGAAAACCTGGATGTGGCTAAGAAAAGGAAACAGAATCTCTCCTAATAGCAGCACAAAACAAAGCCATAAGAACCAATCAAATCGAAGCGAGAATAAATAAGACACAACGAAATAGCAAATGTAGGTTATGTGGTGATAGAGACGAAACCATCAATCTCATTATAAGCAAATGCATCAAAATAGCACAGAAGGAATATAAGACTAGACACGACTTGGTGGTCAAGTCACTCACACACACGCACACACACGTACACACACACGCACGCGCACACACACACATACACATTGTTGCAAGAAACTGAAATTTGACCATACGAATAAATGTTATATGCACAACTCAGCAGCTGTCCTGGAGAATGACACACAAACTCCTATGGGACTTTGACATACAAGCGGATCATCAAAACTCGGCCACTCGACCAGATTTTATAGTAATCAACAAAAAAGAGAACTTGCAAAATTGTGGACTTTGCTGTACCGGCTGACCACAGAATAAAACTGAAAGAAAGTGAAAAGAAGGATAAGTACCTCGACCTTGCTAAGGAATTAAAAAAAACTATGGAGCATGAAGGTGATGATTATACCAGTCGTGATTGGTGCATTCGTTACAAATACTTAAGGACTATTAAAGGGACTGAAGGACTTGAAAGTTGGAGGACTAGAGGAGACGATCCAAACTACAGCATTGTTGAGAACGGCCAGAATACTGAGAGGAGTCCTGGAGACTTGAGGAGACTTGCTGTCACTTACTCCATTGAAAGACCATCACCTAACATTGATGTGAAAAACTCTGAAGGAGTAAATAATAATAATAATAATACTGAGGAGAGTCCTGGAGACTTGAGGAGACTTGCTGTCACTCAAACCCCAGTGAAAAACTATCAGCTAACACTGATGTGAAAAACTCTAAAGGAGTAAATAATAATAATACTCTGTATAAAAAGTATACGTTAAAAAAGCAGTGTGCATCGAATTTAAATGTTAAATGACTTACAAAGGAAACAACGACTTTAAATAAAGCCCACACATTGACAAACCACTTCACTGTGCAAACAAAGGTTTAATATTGAATAGAAGTTTTAGTCTTAGACAACAATAGTTAAAACTATTCATCTGTGTAGAAACAATAGCAATAATAGTGCGCAAATAAATTAGTTCTAACTCATATAAAAATGAAATTAATGACAAATTAAACTCTTACATAACATGTACGTATATCTATTTATATGTGTGCAAACAAATGACTCACGTTAAATTGTTACCGTTACCTCGTAATACTTGAAACCCTCAGTTTGCAAACAAATGATTAATAGTTAATAAATTTATTTGTATTGAATCCATTTATTTGTGTGCAAAAAATAAGCTCAAGCTCGTTTAAAAATTTCATCAACAAAATGTGTTTAAACATCATACATATTTAATATATATGTATGAAGAGTATTTGCCATTAAATAACTTACAGTGGTTGATATGCAATAAAACCAAATCAATCATTTGTAAGACTAGTTTCTGTTAAAATAAAGATTAAGATTACTCGTCGAATCAAGTTTGTTTTACTATTTGTGGATTTATAACCGTCACTAAAGCTGACAAAAGGTATTCTTATGTAAACTAATTACATCTCTGCACAGACACACACACATATATATATATATATAATCATATTAGGTTTAGATTGATTGATTTTAACGGCATGTCAACTCGCCTAGGTTATTTTATGCCAAGAGATTAGGGAATTGTGTTCGTATGCAATGTGAATAATTTTCAAACCTAAGGATGGGACGCTAACAGGTACAACCAGTCCATGTCAGAGTGGACCTGGGAGTAATAGCCAAAAAGGGGTCCTCCTCAGATCTTCAGAACTGGAGTCTACCATCAGCTGCAGTTTAGTGCCATAAGTAGGGCTCCCTTTTTTGAGGGGGATCTAACCCCTCTGCAGAGAATACAGTCAATGTAGTTTAAACATAATCAGGCACAAACCGGTTTCCCAATCCGTCCATTCACCAGATATTCACACACACACACACACACACACACACACACACACACACACACACACACACACACACATTGTTTTTAAGGTTTTAATTATCAATCAGTGATAAATCTTATACTGCTGTAAACAGAGTTGACACGGACATGAACACTATACTGGAACTGTGAGTTTTACGTCAGATTATGTGCCACAACTGGTTGTACGGTCTCCATAGAACTTAAGATAGTGTCAACCCTCTACCAATAGTTGTTGTTTATTGCTTGAAATGAATAAATATAACTTCGAAATTATGCTTTCCACAGCCCTCACCAAAAGCAAAGTTAAAACAAAAATCCAATTTGGTAAAAAAAGAAAAGAAAAATCAAAACAAAAAAATCACCAAAAGCAAACAACAAAAACAAAAACAAAAACAATACACTCCCATCACACAGACATGACTCTAGAACAATAAACTGAAGACATTAGCCCCAAGCCATAAACCAGCACAAACCGGTTTTCCTATCCCATAATTCCACAGTAGTTCACATTTGGAGACCGCATAGCAAAGAGCTAACGTCGTGGGTAGAGACAAACGTTGCCACTTGATCCCAAGCAACGAAAGAATTGGACAAACTCTCATTCATAATTAGTTTTTCCATGTTTATTGATGTTTAAATAAATCCTGCTTGGTCATCTCAATGGGTTTCCAAAACATCTTTTACCGGGAGGAGTTTAAATCAATGCGTCAAAAAAGGGATCCTAAAACTTATCCACCTCTCTTTAAAAAAATAAAAAAACACGCCTGTTCTGTCGTACTGCGGGACTAAATATCACGAAAATCAAAACTCAAATTTTCTCAGGCTTGTTTCAATAGAGGCAACTTCTAACTTGTCACCTGTCCATCAACGCCTCCATACTTCCTTTGAGCCACCACGGGGAGCGTTTGTGGTGGAAGACCATTACATAACAGTGTCACATGGTCTGAAGATCGTCTGAGGCGTGAAACTGACACTCATCACACACACACACACACACACTGGCTGTGGGGTTATGTTTCGATCTCAGTGTCTAGCCACACTGATGAGTTGTGATACAAAGAAACAGTCTGTCTGTGGATGATAATATATTTGCTTCCCTCCCGGGGGCTGAGCACTTTGGCGAAGGAATTAACGGTTGCCATTCGCGTAATGTAGAGTGCTTCTAACGAATTGATCCCTTCGGTCTCCGATAGCGTAAAATGTAAACAAAAGGAAGTTAATATATATACGTTAAATTCTCTCGCTTCCGTTCGGTTTGTCGTTGGCTACAGGGTTATGCTTTCAGGCTGATGTAAAGTTTGCCGGGTTTTGATCCCAGCTTGAATCATCTTGCGTGTCTAGCCACACTGATGAGTTGTAATACAACGAAAGAGTCTCTCAATGGATGACAATATATATTATTTAGTCTTTATTAAAAAATATCAAACCCAGTCAGAGTCACTATCAAAACTTACAGCAGTTTTTTTTTTTTATTAGCCTATCGGTTTGGTCGCAGTTCTCTTTCTTTTTTCAACAACCTAGGCCAGTCGCAAATTGACTTTAATTGAAAATATCTTTTGTATCGTAGGGTGTGTTAGTTATAGTTATCATTTACAATACCGGGAGAATGGGACACCCGGTGAGAAGCAAATCCACTCTTACAATGCTCTGCTAGCGATTACAACGCATGAGGTATCCACTGTATGGGTTAGTCTGGCACTTGTGTTAGACTGATCCCTGTGCGTGTTGTTGCTAAGCAGTCACCCAAATAATCAGTGAACAGACTCTTCGTGATTTGATCCTATGTACAACATAAGGACGTAATTCAAGTGTTCCCAGTGAGGATCAAGCTAACTAATCAGTTGTAATTGTTCTAAATGACGAATTTGCTAACAAATGCACGATGACAAAGTGCCGGCTCTCTTATTGTCATTTATTCATTTATTTAGTTTGCTTACAATACTTATCATTCATCCGTAGAAGCAGCCCACCCCCCAAAAAAACTGCAGCTGATGTACGACCACTGACCTCACATCTTACAAATCACCCAAGACCAATAAAACACGCTAAACAACGTTGGAGAAGTAAGGACAAATTCATGAGTGACGTTCTTATATGGACTCCTACAGTGTTGGCCGAGCAGCAAAGACTTACGTACATCAGCTTTGTGCAGACACTGGATGACGTTTAGAGGACCTGCCAGGTGTGATGGATGATAGAGACGAATAGCAAGAGAGAGTCAAGAGTATTCAGGACTCGATGATGATGCTGATGTTTCTGTCGAATTATAACAAGGCATGTGGTTGAGTACGAATTTCATATCTAGGGTCACCTCAAAATGGTTAGCGAGCAAGAGTAACAAGCAAGAGTTGCTGTTCATTGTTCGTGAGTTCAATTCCCACTTGGTGCCCCATACTTCTTGGTTTATACAATTAAGCTATGTTTAGTAAATAATGGGGTAGTAGGAGCGCTTCACGTTGTGTAATGACTAGCAAACTTGACTAGCAAACTATTACTTGTAAGTTCTTGGCTCACTGGGTGACCCATACATTTGGCCTTGTGCCACAAAGCTCAGTAAATAACTATAAGGTAGGTAGGCTAAATGTTTTTTCTAAGTTTTTCTTTCGATTTAGATATTTTCCAAGAATATTTACAGAAGCCTTGATAAAACCTCCAAGCTCAGTTGCCAGTCTATGATCTTCGATGAAAACCCACAAGATCAGTGGTGTGGTACAGTTAACTGAAAATGGATTACAAAAAAAAAAGAAAAAGAAAAAAAGAAAAAAGAAAAGAAAACTAAACAAAAAAAAAATTGTGCAAATCGATTTGATAAAAATAGATGAAAATTGATAACAATCCAGTTTCAAGATTTTCGATTGTTTCGAAAGCAAGATTCTTTACAGTGACATCTGCAATCTTCTGCACACTTTTCTTTCGCATTTTGGTTTGGTTTGGTCTGGTTTTATGGCATATCATATTTACCAACCCCTCCGCTCGGGCAGGATATGACACAAGGTCAATTTTTAAGCGGAGTTTAACAGGTTTGAATTCAGAGTTTTCATTCTCCTAGATTAGTTGCCTCACCAAGGCTGAAGAAACCAGTCTGCCCTACTATTTATCCATAGCTGGAGGGAGAATAATTGGATTCATACCCTTTCCAAGGGTATTAGTGCTATGCGAAATGCAATCAGTCTGGTCCAGGATTTGAACTCGTGTCGCCGTGTCCATTTCCTATGACCATAACCATTACACCAGGGGCACATCAATGGCATATCAACCATTGTAGGTTATTTAATGCCAAATTCATTTTTATACATATAAACAGTTCTATTTCAAACAATTCTGTTTAGCATAAATACACAGTTTAAATGTCAAAACATTTCTATTTCAAACAATTCAAATTAGTATTAGTACTGTATTTTTTGTTTACACACAAAATGTAAGAACCGTTCTATTTCACACAGTTCAGTTTAGCATAAATACACTGCTTAGTTCTATTTAAGCCATAGATAGGACCCTATCAAGTGCTACCACTTTGGGCCATAGTGGACTTGGGGGAGATAGCAATGGAGCGGTACTCTGCATTTCCCAAAGCTCCGGCATTACTTGAGCCTCACCATCAGACTGTTTAGTGTCACATCCAGGACACTCGTTGAGGGAGTTTTACTCCTCTGCCAAGATGCAGTCAGTGTATTCTGCGGCTTCACCTGACTGATCAATTCGTATTTTGATTTGACGAACTGCACTTAAA
This sequence comes from Sepioteuthis lessoniana, assembly GCA_963585895.1. Lineage (NCBI taxonomy): Eukaryota > Metazoa > Mollusca > Cephalopoda > Myopsida > Loliginidae > Sepioteuthis > Sepioteuthis lessoniana. The sequence continues at coordinate 69,011,270 of OY757919.1, forward strand.
ACCTAAAAAACAAATTCGATTCTTTTTGTTTTATATCCTTGCAAATAATTGTCCAGCGAAACAAGGTCTCATGCGATATCATATTGAGATCTGGTCATTCATAATTATTTATTATTTTATTATATATATTATATATATTTATTATATATATTTGTCACAAGGCCAAAAATATGAATCACCCTTGGAAAATCGAACCCCTCAATAATAGTCTGCAAGTCTTGCTCATTTGCCAATACACTACGTAAGGTGACTTAAGCATGGCTTAGATTTGGCAAAAGGTCACTAGTACAGAGTAACAAGTGAAGATCGAACTCACTACTCAATAGTTGTCATTTGCAAATGTTAGTTTAGCTTGAAGACATTATAATTTATATATCGAGCAAGATTAAAAGAGGAAACCAAAATATATTATTCATATATCGTACAAGGAAATTATTATAGGAAAATATTATATATTATCTGTATGCCTTACAAGATTAAAAGATTATAGAAAAATATTACACATCATTTATATACTATAAGTTTAAATGGTTATAGGAAAATATATATTATTTAATATATCCTAAAAGATTAAAATATTATAGGAAAATATATATTATTTTATACATCTTACAAGATTACATTATATATTATTTATATATCCAACAAGATTAAAAGATTATCGTAAAATATATTATCTTATTTTAAAATAGGTTGGTCCACGAAGAGATTTGTATTTTTTATACTTTCTTTGGACCTACAAGAAACCTATTTATATATATATTATTTTATATATCCTGAAAGATAAAAAGCGCACAGGATAATATAGTGTAATGGTTAGCAAGCCTAACTAGCAAACCTGCAAGAGTGAGTTCGAGTTTCATTGGGTACTCCATTCATTTGGCTTTGTGCTGCATCTAAGCAAAGCACTTAGTAAATTACGAAAAGATACCAGAAAAATATGTATTATTTATATGTCTTAAAAGGTTAAAGGAAAATATTGTATATAACTGTTAATAGTAATTCTGCATTTTCTTGTTTGTCGCCCCTTCAAATATATTAGTTTTTTTTAAAATAACGTCTGTATATTTGGTTATTTACTAAATTTATTAAGCTTAATTTGGAACAAAACTACAAGCGTAGACTTCCCAATGAAGATAACAATTATTTCGACGTTGTCATGAGGTTTCCAAAGTTTACTGTGACATATCTGTTGGTAATAGGAAATACCTGGGTGGAGTAAGACATCAAAATTTAAAACCGAGACAGAACAGAAAAAAATTGTGATTTAAACAATTCAGACTCGAGTGTAGGTGTGTGAAGACGAATTTTTGGAGGAAATAAAAACGAGCAGAGATTAGAAAAAAATCGTCTGGACTTGGGCAAAATTAACATTTATATAACAGCAATAAAGAAAATATCCATAAAACTAACTCTTGGCTGAAAAGTTTCAGAAAATCTTTGTGGATAGATCAATAGATATAGAAAGTCTTTGTTGAATAGAGAGAGAGAGAGAGAGAGAGAGAGAGAGAGAGAGAGGTTTAAAAAAAAATTTGCATGAAAACAAAAGAACAAAAAGACATTTACTTCCCACGGACTAACATTTTGGCTGAGATCTCTATTATTATTTTACTTCTTGAGAGTTTTTCACATCAGAGTTAGCCGATGGTTTTTCCCTGGAGTTTGAGTGACAGCAAGTCTCGTCAAGTTTCCTGGACGTTTCTCAGTATTTTGGTCGATCTCAACAATGCTGTGGTTTGGACAGTCTTCACCCGCTCCGTTACTTCCAAGTCCTCCGCTCCTTGTACCAATCCTTTGGTGACTGTACCAAGAGCACCAATTACAATTGGTATAATAGTCACTTTCATGATCCATAGTTTTTTCAAATCCTTTAGCAAGGTCGAAGTACTTACACCTTTTTTCACATTCTTTTAATTTCACCCTGTGCTCCGCCGGGACTGCAAAGTCCACAATTCTGAAATATTATTATTACTCTTTTGAGAGTTTTTCCCTCTAACGTTAGGAGATGTTTTATCACTGGAGTTTAAATAACCGCAGGTCTACTCAAGTCTCCTGGACACTTCTCTCTTATCTTAATAAAGCTGAAATTTAGATGGTGTCCACTCGTCCTCTTATTTATGAGATGCCCCCCAATTTCAGCTGGGCAAATAAGAAAAAAATTTAGTGAAAGAAAGTATTAATATTAAACGTGATGAAATTAATATAAGGAATATTATCAAGGATTACACTTTTAATCTGCATAATAACCTTTAAAATACAGTAGGTACATGAAAGTTTAAGCTAATTGGAGTTACCGGGAAGCTAATTTCGGTAGAATATCGCGAATTTTAAACCTACATATAGCAGAAAGACGAAGAGAAATTTTAAAAGATATTTTTGTAAAAAGTGCGTCTTATATGCCATCAAATACAGTATTTCTTGTATTTTTCTGTGAGCATATTTATGTATTTGTCCTAAATATTGCGCACATATGATTCAAATTAATCTTTTATTTTAGTCGATAAATGTTAAACTCCTGATTGATTGGTTGGTTGATTGGTTGATTTGAGCGTGATGCCAACGTGTCTGGGGTTATTTCATGCATAGAAATGAGGGTATTATGCGTTTATATTTACATTTTCTGTGTCGTTTCTTTAGATATTTTTACACAAGGTAATACGATATCAAGTATTCCTATCTAATACAAATAATCTTCAAACGTTTATTTGACCCATAGAAAGGCACTGATTCTGAATCAGAGTGTCCCTGGGAGTAATGGCAACAAAAGAGGTACTCCATTCTTTCCGGAATTTCAGAATTGAAGCTTTACTATCAGATGCAGTTTTTTTTGGGGCGGGAGATGGGGATTTTACCCTTCTGCCGGGTAAGCAGTCGGCATATTCTAAGTCTCGCCGACAAAGTAAGAATGTTAACAGCTACAAATTCTAAACTACCAGTGCATATTATAAAAGATAGATTGTTTTTTTTTATTAATAGAATTTCTTAGTTCAAAGTTTGGGGAGGATATTATAAACCAACCCGGTCGGCTCGGGCTACAGAATACACTGACTGCATCTCTACAGGGGGAGGGGTAAGGCCTACTTCAACTAGTATCCTGGACATGACACTAAACTGCATCTGAGGATAAGGCTACTGTCTTGTAGCTTTGGATAATACAGAGTAATCCAAAGCCCCAGTACTTCCATGCCCACTCTGACCCGGAGTGATGGGACCCTAACAGGTACTATCTATGAGTCAAATAAAACTGTTTAATCATTTATTATACTTTAAACCATTAAACTGTGTATAAACAAATGAACTTTGGCTCGTTTAAAAAAATCATGTTATCTACAAATTATTCATTTATATATGTATTAACAGGATTAGGCATTAAATGAACATCAAAGGTTAATTTACCATTAAACCAAATAACCTAACCTATATAATACACGAGTGCGTATTATATAAGAATTACAGTGTAATTCAAATAATTTATTTGACTTAATAAATAAATAAATAAAAATAAAGAAGAATAAAAGAAAAAAAAAGAAAGAAAAAAAGAAGTAATGTGTTGCCATGTAAAAAATATTTGGAAAGCTTTGGCTTAAGGGAATCGAAGAAGATTTTAAAAAAATATGTAACGATATTTCATTTCTTGACTTTTAAAGTTTGTTCGGAGAAAAAGAAATAAAAATAATTGCAAAAGATTTTGGGGCGTGTAACTTGTTGCAGGAAAGGATATATTTATATTTCTGATTAAAAAAAAAAAACTAAACAAAACAAATTCTTTTTATCCTTTTACTTACGAGTCATTAAATAAAAAGAGACCTTTTTCATGAAATCTGAAAGTAAAATATAAAAGAAAAAATTCATATATATATATGTGTGTGTGTGTTCCATTAGATCGGAGAGATATGGTGTTGCGAGGGTGGTATCACTTACTGTGTGGGGTTTGAAGATTGTTCTCAGAGTTTTGGTAAGGATCTAATTGTGTTAGAGACATCAAGACGTGTGGGCACATTTTTTTTTTTTTATCAAATTGAATGCCATCAGCCTCGCCTAATCTCGACCATTTTAAAGATTACTCATACAGGAAGTCTCAAAAAGCTAAACTTTTAAACGTGGAAATAAAAGGAAAGTAGAGTTTTCTTTAAAAAAAAAATTATCAAGTAAAGGAACACAAGGATAGACAAATTTTTCTATGTGTGGGTCTATATGTGAGTTTTAAATATATTAGGTATTTACAAAAGTACTCTGTGCCGCCTTGTGTGAAAACTTGAGGGTAAATCATTATCATCATCATAATCATCAAGGCGTACCGACAGCCCAAATTCCCTTGATTCTTTCCCGCTATTTGTCATCGCTCTTAGACGGCATCCAGTGTTCGCACTGAGCTGATGAATGTAGGTTTTTTACTAGTCAGCCAACACTGTCTAGGAGTCCATGGGAGAATGTCGCTTAAGAGTTTATCATTACTTCTTCTCCAGTGCCCAGCATGTCTTGTTCGTCTTGATTAGATGGTTAGTGAGATGGGAAGAAAGAGTCTGTACAACTGCTGTTTATAGTTTTGCTTTCGTTTTTTCTAAAATAGTACACAGTATCCTTGTGTAGTTCCTATCTAGCTTTTACACTGTTGAAAAATATATTTTAATATATAAAATATTGGAGACTTTTGTACCTACCGAATACGTTTAGTTGTTTAGTTGGTTTTACGGTATATCAATCCAAGTTGGGTTATTTAATGCCGGAGTCAGTCTCTTTTGGAATTTCTTCCAAGCAGCAGTTGTGTCAATCCTACTCTATGGATACACCACATGGTCGCTGGGGAACTGCACAAGAATGCTTGGAGTTATATTAAACAAATCCAAGAAGCAACACCCGCCGAAACAACAGCTGTACGGCCATTCGCCTTCCATCTCTAAAACCATCAAAGTAAGACAAACAAGACATGCGGGACGCAGCTGGAAAAGCAAGGACAAACTCATAAGTGACGTCCTTCTATGGACCCCTTCACATGGTCGTGCCAGTGTTAGCCGATCAATAAGAACTTACGTACAGCAGCTCTGCGTGGACGAGTGTCCTGAATATGATACTAAACAATCTGATGGTGAATTTCCAATTATGCTGAAGCTTTGGGGAATTCGGAGTACCTCTTTATTACTATCTCTCCCAAGTCCACTCTGACCCAGAGTGGTAGCACTTGGTAGGATCCTATCTATAGATCAAATAGAACTAAACTGTGTACTTATGCTAAACTGAATTGTTTGAAATAGAAATGTTTTGACTGTTTGCAAACAAAAACTATACTTAGACTGAATTAGATTGTTTGAAATCTAATACGGCCCTAAATGACCCGAAAAAGGGTTGATACACTGTAAAACCAACCAACCAACCAACCAACAAACAAACCAACCAAAAGTATTTTAGAATAAGTTTTCGTTTTAATCTTTATACAAATTTCATGTGACATCTCAGTTATCCTTGATGAAAAATGGACTCTGTGACCAACTTCAACACCCTTGGGACAGACATTTAATTAGGTTCGGGTAAATAGACTGGATTCTCTTGGTAAAACCGGTCTAGGAGAAAGAAAACTCTGAATTCTAATCACCCCACAAAAACTGGGAGGGGTAGAGTAATTTAGCGCTTTTAGTCAGGTCAGAGATAATTCAAATCTGGTCAGTCATCATACCTTGCACAACTTATAACCTCTTACTTGTAGAGGAGATAGGTGTCACCAAGTGACTCTCCCATTGCTCAGAAATGAAGGGAAAAGGTTTATGGAACTATAACCAAAATAAATGATTCAGATGAAATGAGTTAATTTCGAATTGTAATTGCATATTCTTTTAACTATTCAATTGGTTGGTTCATACGGCATATCAACCCTTGTAGGTTATTTAATACCAATTTCTGTTTATACATATATATTAAATATATATATTTAGTTTAATTGGGTTTTATGGCATATCAACCACTGTAGGTTATTTAATGCCAAATCCTGTTTATACATATATATTAAATATATATATTTGGTTTAGTTGGGTTTTATGGCATATCAACCCTTGTAGGTTATTTTATGCTAAATCCTGTTTATACATATATATTAAATATATATATTTGGTTTAGTTCGGTTTTATGGCATATCAACCACTGTAGGTTATTTAATGCCAAATCCTGTTTATACATATATATTAAATATATATATTTGGTTTAGTTCAGTTTTATGGCATATCAACCCTTGTAGGTTATTTTATGCCAAATCCTGTTTATACATATATATTAAATATATATATTTGGTTTAGTTGGGTTTTATGGCATATCAACAATTGTAGGTTATTTTATGCCAAATCCTGTTTATACATATATATTAAATATATATGATTTGGTTTAGTTGGGTTTTATGGCATATCAACCATTGTAGGTCATTTAATACCAAATCCTGTTTATACATATATATTTGATTTATAAACGAATAGTTTGCAGATAACATTTTTTAAACGTGCCAGAGCCCATTTATTTACACTCATTTAAATGGTCACAAGTATTGCTATCAAACACTAATAGTTTTATTTGCACTCAGTTAAACGGCTTCTTATGGGAGAGGGATTGCCCGGAGACGCATTTGATTGGTGCTACTTTGTATAAAGGCTCATGGATTTTTTTGTGATTTTTTTTTTGCTGTTGTTAGGTTCCTGACCACAAACTGGTGGTTGATCAACACTAGCTGGGTCACCCTAGTGAAGGTGTATGATGTTGAAAGACCCGAAACACCTAAGGATCTTGGGAAGAACATCACTGACGATGTAGTATAGAGAGTATTCCTTGAAATTCAGCATTAGTAATTCTATTTATCATAAATTGTTTTAAGTCTAATAAATTTATCATACAGTTATATTTGATTCATAGATGGGACCCTAACAGGTCAGAGTGAACCTGGGAGTAATAGCAATGAAGGAGTACTCCATATTCCCTAAAACATCCAGGACTGGAGCCTCACCATCATATGGTTAAGTGGTCATAAACAGGACACTGGTCAGGGGAGATTCTATTCTTCTGCAGAGTTGCTGTCAGCGTATTCTACAACCCCAGACAACTGGGCTCTAACTATAAAAAACAAACAAAAAACAACAACAAAAAACAAAACAAAAAAAACATTAAAAAAAAAAACAAGACAAAAATTGTTGACATCACAAAATATATACCTCCTCCCAAAAGATATATGTCTGCATAGATGGGCAGGCACGCGCATATCGTTCGTATATGATAAACATCAATGCATACTTCCGGGATAAATCGACACATACACACACATAGGTAGCTATGCAAAGCATTAACAATATGACATATCAGCATAATTTCATTTTAGCACATATATGTACAGTCGGACTAGCGGTCACATTCAAAAGATACAGTGAAATGAATTCCAAGCAATTTACACAAACGAATTTAAAGAAAAATCTCTTCTTGCAAACGCTGCGATTTCATCTCAGTAAATATAGATATAAAAATGAACATATGAAAATATGTATATTGGGCGTTTCAGAAATATTGATATAATTTCGCAATCTAATAAGTTGACCATTTCTTGTTCAAATGTTTTCGAATCTTAACAGCATGAGAAGAAACTATTCAAAACTCTTGGTTTAATGTTTTATGTCTGTTTTTGTCTTTTTACTGGAAAATAAAAGGTGTTTAAATATTCAACATAGAATTGTGAGTTGTTTTTACACATTCTGTTAAAATTTGAGATTATTTGAACCAGAATTGGTCAAATTATTAGATGACGAAATGATATCAATTTTTCTGAAACATTGTACGTCTAAAATAAAATAAAATTATTTGAAACGTTGTATATTCAATCTTTCTTTCTCCCTACTCTCTCTCTCTCTTTCCATCTATCTCTGTCTCTCAGTCAGTTTCAATTTTTCACACACGCACATACTCCTCCTCTCTTATTCTTTGGATACATACATATATATGTACATATGTATGCATATGTATATATCGTGACCGGACAAATCGGTATAAAAACGTTCTTATAAATCAAGGAAGTGCTCAAATACTAACCAGCAGAGTAAAACGAAACCTAACATAAAGTGTTATCTCACTTTCTCATGCAAGGTTCATTACAAAAAAAATTAATGTATTTGAAAAATACAATCTTTTGATGAAGCATACGAATAAAATGGGAAGGCGCTACTACATTCCCAGGATTGTTCCACTTTACCCTTGATCCCTACCCTATAGTGCTGAGTACTAAGCAAGGCTGCATCGTACCATGTTTTGACTCTATGGTATGACTCGACCTGGGATTGAACCCCGGTTTCTCGGACCATTGGCGAACACTCATGAGGCCATGGGCCGGTATAATTTTTTTAATGTATATATCTATGTATCTATCCTAAAGGGTGTTGTCCTTGTGGTGTAATGGTTAAAGCGATGGACAGTGGAATCATAGTAAATGAGTTCGAACCCTCCTCGCGCTATTACGTTCACTTTCGGTCAAATACTCTTGGGAAATGTATGAACCCCTTATCCTCCAAGCAAGGGGTTAAATAGTACCATTACTGTTCTAAAAGGATGATCTTGGCATTAAATAACCTACGAAAGTTGATATGCTGCTAAACAAAGAAACCAAACAAACGCTAGCTATTCTACGATTTGTATCATCTATGGATATATGTATCAATCTATCGTATGATTTGTATGCATGTATATATATATCTATCAGGTATGCTTGTGGGAATATATTAGAAACTCCAAACACATTAGGAAACCCTGTTTCATACATGTCAATGAATAGAACACACACGTGTAAATTCATACAGACAACAAAATGGCTGGAAAGCAATCATTAACGTACTTATTCTAAATAACCTGAATTTTTCTCGCTCCTTCAATATGTCGTCAGTCGGTCATCGCCGGCGGTAAGATTTGCTGAATTGTTGATTGACACCTTCGAGGACTCTTTAACCGGATACACATAATGGCAACCCGCTTTTATCTTCTAAAATAAAATAAATATTTAACAAGCATTTCTCTTACTATCCCGAATATCAACGCATTTATCATCTACCAGAGAACTATTACTGTCTATAAAAAGGAATTTTGCTTTAAGGGAGATACTGTCTTCAATAAGTACGGTACAAGGTTAAAAAGAAATCGAACTTTCTCAAAAATATATTTATTGTTTTACCGACAACTTGATGTGACTCGTCTCTTTTAAAATATCTCTTTCCATTGTTGATACGTGATTATAGTTTCTAGAAGGAAGGGTTCGTGGACAAGGTTGTTTTCTGATTTGAGGGACAGTGTACAGATTCCATAGCGCCTTTTCTTCTGTCTCTTCTATTGCCTTTTAATTATCCATGCCTTCCACCAAGCAGGATTTGACTCAAGGTCTTTTTTATAGTTGGGGTTAGGAAATCGGTCGGCGAGGTATCAATGTTGATCATAGGTGAACTATACCAGTTATTAAGTCGTTTGAGACAAAATCAAATGACCTTGCTGTTCATAGATTCGCTAGACCCAGACGTCTAGTATAATGTGAATCTATGCCTCAAAAATTTGTGCAATGTCTTAAATAAAGCCTGTCTTTGACGGCACGATTTTCTTACAGTGACCACTCTCCAGTATCAATTGATGGTTTGGTTTAGTTTCTTTGTTTAGTGGCATATCAACCTTTGTAGGTTATTTAATGCTAAAGCTATTCTCCTAGAAGAACAGTAGTGGTACTATTTAACCCATTGCTGGGAGGATAAGGTATTCATACTTTTCCCATGGGTATTTGCCCGAAAGTGAACATAATAGCGCGACTGGAGTACGAACTCGCTTACTACGATTCCGCAGTCCATCGCTTTAACCATTACACCACGAGGACACCCCCAGTATGAATTGATATTAATCATGATGGAAAAAACAATCTGAGACTGCGCCTTTTTGTGCGTGTATATAGTAGTCTTCACGTTAGCGATTAACGAATCTCTAAGGGTTACTGATAGCGTTCTTTAGCTAGGGCAACCAGTATAGGTGAAGAAAAATTATCAGTATATAAACCTGAAATGTATTGTTCGGAAGAATCTGTTGACAGAGTCGTCCCTATGGTTGCTGGCGCCCTTGGAAAGCAGATGTTCAGCACCCTCTTTGAATATCTTTGATGGCGCCCAAGGCAATAGCCTGAGTTGCCGGTACCTTGAGCCTGCACTGTCTGTAGCTCACTGGTGCTCAAAAAAAAAAAAAAAAAAAAAAAAAAAGCGTGGCTATTTCTTCAAAAGCCTTTAACCCTGTTAACTAAATGATCAGGTTCATGTATCTAACTGAATTTGTCTCCTTTAAAATACTCTCTTCCATTGTTGATACGCCGTTCATTACCTTGTGGAATTTAAGGTTAAGTAACGTAGCTCATTTTCCTTAATCTCTTTTATTGTCTTCCAGTGACGACTTTCCAGGATCCATTGATATCAATCTTGGTTGACAATACATCATTTAAGATTGTTTATGTGTGTGTGTGAGAGCATGTGCACGTTTTGTACAATAGCAGTCTTTATGTAAGCGATTTTTCGAGTCTGGCTCAAATCCCGAACGAGGTTGTTAGCGTTTCATTTCGCACTAATACCTTTTGAAGAAAGCACAAATCCTTAATCTCATCACTCAAGGATACTTTTCTAATTGTCAAGATCAACCTGAACGCTATACATACTGGCTTACTGTAGACTTTACTCAATTTCACACCATCTTTTGTCGAGAAGTATCATATCAGTTTATTGTGGAAAGCGATAAAAGCAAATTTGAGCATCAAAAGCACATATTTTTAAAGGTGAATGTCTACTTTACCAGTTTGAAATGTTCATTGCAAAAAGAATAAATTCATTGAGTCTCCCTAAGATGTATAACACAATCGAAATGAATAATAACTTAAACTTAATGAATAAGGATATTTTTGATTTTGTACGAAATAATTTTTATGGTGTAATCAGTGCATACCCTGCAACTAAGGAATAAATGCCATTGTTGTTTATCATTTCCAGAGACTTTGGTTTCAACAGCTGTTTTTGGTGTGTGTCTATCTGTCTATCTGTCTCTTAATTTATGTTCGACTCAACATTTAATCGTCTCTTATTTTACGTTCTGTTTCTGAAAGGCGAACAGACATCAAAGGTAAACGTTTTCCTCTTTTGATAAAGTCAATTGATTGTATCTCTTATAAAAAATGGTCGTAAGTTTATATTGACGTAATTCAAGTAGGTACAAGTGGAATTAAAAGTCTGGAGAGCCGAGGATTTTGTTTTATAAGATTGTAGAGGTCATTATGCAATGAATAAAACAGGTGGTCGTGATAAGTTTTGTAGCTTAAAAAATTATTGTTTATTTTTCATTCTTTTTGTTTTATATTTTTTCTTCGTATTTTTCATCTTTTACATTTTTGTCGTTATCATAATGCCATGATTTCTTTTTATTTAAACATCGTCTCATATTTTTGTGAGTGTTTGTCCTTATTGTTAACGCCATTGTTGAAGAAAGATAGAAGGAAAAATAAATAGCGGAAATAAAAGATGAAAAAAAAAAAAAAAAAGAAAAAAATCGAAAGAAAAAAAGTAAAGAAGGAATACAAAAATGCAGGAAAGAATAAAGAAAGAAAGCAAAGACAAAGAAAAACGAAAGATGAAAAAAAAAAATGAAAGACAAATAAAATAAAGAAAAGAAGAATTAAGCCAAGACGGAAGCAATAAATAAAGTAAAGATTAAAGGGAAATGTAAAAAGAATGCATAAAGAAAGAGAAAGAATGCAAAGAGAGGATGGAAAGAAGAAATGAAAAAAAGAATGCATAAAGAAAGAGAAAGAATGCAAAGAGAGGATGGAAAGAAGAAATGAAAAAAAGAATGCATAAAGAAAGAGAAAGAATGCAAAGAGAGGATGGAAAGAAGAAATGAAAAAAAGAATGCATAAAGAAAGAGAAAGAATGCAAAGAGAGGGTGGAAAGAAGAAATGAAAAAAAGAATGCATAAAGAAAGAGAAAGAATGCAAAGAGAGGATGGAAAGAAGAAATGAAAAAAAGAATGCATAAAGAAAGAGAAAGAATGCAAAGAGAGGATGGAAAGAAGAAATGAAAAAAAGAATGCATAAAGAAAGAGAAAGAATGCAAAGAGATGATGGAAAGAAGAAATGAAAAAAAGAATGCATAAAGAAAGAGAAAGAATGCAAAGAGAGGATGGAAAGAAGAAATGAAAAAAAGAATGCATAAAGAAAGAGAAAGAATGCAAAGAGAGGATGGAAAGAAGAAATGAAAAAAAGAATGCATAAAGAAAGAGAAAGAATGCAAAGAGAGGATGGAAAGAAAAAATGAAAAAAGAACAACGAAAGAAATGTTGAAAAGAATGAAAGGAAAAATAAGTGAAAGTGGGGATGAAAAATAAATCAAAGAAGGAAGGAAGGAAGAAAGACAGAAATGAAAGGCGAGGAAGACACAAATGAAAAAAAGAAAAAAAGAAAGAAAGAAATGAAAGAAGAGAGGAAGATATAAATGAAAGATAGAAGAAAGAACGGGAGAAGAAATGAAGGAAAGATGAAATGTAGAAATAAATGAAAGTAAGAATAAAAAAATAAATGAAAGATGGAAGAAAGAAATAAATGAAATTAGAAAGAAATGAATAAAGGAAGAACAGAAGAAAAGATTAAAGAAAGAAATATAAGGTGTCTCAATATACATGGGAGATGTCCTCGTGGTGTAATGGTTAAAGCGATGGACTGCGGAATCGTAGTAAGCGAGTTCGTACTCCAGTCGCGCTATTACGTTCACTTTCGGGCAAATACCCTTGGGAAAGGTATTGAACCCCTTTATCCTCCCAGCTATGGGTTAAATAGTACCACTACTGTTCTTCTAGAAGAATGGCATTGGCATTAAATAACCTACAAAGGTTGATATGCCATTAAACAAACCAAACCAATCAATATACATGGGACCCATGTGACAGCAAATAACTCTACTACTAATAATGTGTTCTGTTTTGTTTCAGATTTTAAAGAACGTCACTTATGATTTCTGCAGCAGCGCTAAGCTTGTCTTGCTCGTCGAACTAGGATGGTTGATGAGATGGGAAGTAAATGGCCGTGCAGCTGCTCTTTTGTCAGGAGCTGCTTTCAGGATTTTTTCAAAACAGCACGGACTATCCTCGTGTAGATCCCTTCTAGCTTTTCTCCCGGCGTTCCATTAGAGTCCAAGTGGTGCAACCATACAATAATACCGACATGGCTACAGCTCGGAAGAATTTCCGTGTTATTTTATCAGAGAGAGTAGATTTTCATTTTTTGCTAACCAATGCAAAAACAAAGGAAAGATATTGTCAATCAATGCAAAAAGAAAAAAAAATAAGGAAGGAAGAAAAAAAGTATACTCTTTCTAAAAGAGAACAAGCAAATTGAAAAATAAATAAAAGAATGAATAAATTGAGAAACCAATGATACATACATATTTTTTAAATGTCGGAGAGTGCTCATGACCTCCTCAGTCAAACATCAAACATCACTTAAAGATAAAGGTAGGCATTTGAGAATCCAAATGTTATCAATCCGATACTTGCAACTTGCTCATAAAAATTCCAAGACACCTCCATGCCATGATAAACGTACCGTTGTGTAAATGACCGTATTTATTGACACAGAGAAACGTGTGTAGGTAGCATTTAAGATGTATCATACATAAATTGATACAGTTGAACGCCTGTTGTTGAACGATGGATCAAGTTGGTTAGTTTTGCCGGTCATCACTTGTGAATTTGATCCTCAAAGGTGTACTAGTGTCATGATCCTGAGCTTAAACTAAGCAAATTAAGTAAATACTTGTATGTTAATATTTTGCTCATGAACTTTATTCTTTTTTAAAAAAGAAGAAAGTTTTTAAATATTATCATTTCCTATGCAAACATGCTTATTCAAACATAAATAAACGCGGCAATGCAAAGATGTGAGCGCGCGCGCGCGCGCACACACACACACACACACACACATATATATATATATATATATATTACCGAATTTTTTTGGAAAAGTCAAATTAAGGTGAGAGACAAAGTGGCAGCATTTACATTTTATGTCTTTTGGTTATTCCGTTCTTAATCAGGTCGAGAGCCTTCAACACTCCTTCACACACTCACATACGCGCACGCTCACTTGCTCAACGATCAAGCGTTAGCACGCGCGTTTTCTCTATTTAGATACGAACAGGATGTGATTCAAAGTCATTTTTTTAAGCGGAGTTTATCAGGATTGAACTCAGAGTTTTTCTTCTCCTGGTTACCTAACCAAAGCTAAATAACACAGTCTGAGCTACTGTTTACCCATAGTGGGAGCGAAAATAATTGGCTTTATATCTTTCCAAAAGGGAATTAGGGTTATGTCAAATGCTATCAGCTTCGTAGAGGATTTGAACTCGTGTTGTCGTGTCCATTTCCTACGGCTCTAACCAATACATAATAGGCTCGTTTTGAAAATTCATTTTATTCTTAATTATGAATGACTTTTGATTCCATCCCTCTCTGTCTGTCTGTCTGTCCGTCTCCAAACACACACACACACGCACACACACACACACATAAATATATATATGAGAGGGTAGTTCAAAAAATTCCAAGCTTCACTCAGAAAGAAATTCAATAGTTGAACATTTTTACTGAGACAAACTTTTACCACTTCTTATAAAACTGGAAAAACTTATTCAGATTTCTCTCTTTATTTCTGTGGAAGCGAGACCAGTAGAAAGTTAAAAGATGTGTGACAAATCTAAAAAACTTTTTTTTAACAACCCTTATATATATATATATATATATCACACACACACACACACACACACACACACACACACACATATATATATGTGTGTGTGTGTGTGTGATTGATTGTGCGTATATATATATATGTATAAATACGTACATTTATACACACACACGTACATAGGTATATATGTATACTATGTATGTATATGAAGGTTGTTCAAAAAGTTCTAAGCCTCACTGAATGTGTTCGTACGTATATATATATATATATATATATATATATATATATATATATATATATATATATATATATATATATATATATATATATACTAGCAGAAATACCCATCATTGACTGGGTTCAGAAAAAGCCTTCACAAATTGTTTTCTAATTATTGAAAGTTACTGCTTCGATATTATTGAATGTTTTGGAGCGGAATATCTGCAAGCTCTTATTGCCAGGCTTTGGCCAAAAAATTATAGTATAGTCTAATATACTACTGAATTCAATACTCTTTTATCCTTATTAAAATATGGTTAATCAAGTAGATTATAAATTTATATTAATTCTTGTAACTCAAAAGAAAGGATTGCCAGTTTTGGGTAAAAAAAGGTATTTCCTTTATACCAGGTATAATCTTAACCTTTTTTTGTTCAATATTTTGATTGCCCAGTCAGCTGGGGCTGTAGAACACACCGAATGCTTCTCTGCAGAGGAGTAAGACCCCATCCCAACGAGTGTCTTGGATATGACACTAAACAATCTAATGGTGAGGTTCCAGTAATACTGGAACTTTGGGAATATGGTATACCCCCTTCATTGCCATCGCTCCCAGGTCAACTCTGGCCCGGTGTGGTAGCACCTGCACCTGATAAGGGTCCTATTTATGGGTTAAATAGAACTAAACCGTGCTTCCTTTACTATACTGATTTTTGCATTTAAACTGCGTATTTCTGCTAAACTGAATTGTTTAGAATAGAATTGTTTTGACATTTAAACTGCGTACTTATGCTAAATTTGATTGCTCGAAATAGATCTATTTTGACGTCTAAACTGTGTACTTAAGCAAAACTGAATTATCTGAAATAAAACTGTTTTGACATTTAACTCTGTGTATTGCCCAGTCGGCTGGGGCTGTAGAATACACCGATAGCACCTCTGCAGAGAGGTAAGACCCCCAAATGAGTGTCCTGAATATGACACTAAACAAGCTGATGGTGAGGTTCCAGTGATGCTGGGGCTTTGGGGAATGCGGAGTACCCCTTCATTGCCATTGCTCCCAGGTCCACTCTGGCCCAGCATGTTAGCACTTGTTGGGCCCTATCTATGGGTTAAATAGAACTAACAGAATACTTATGCTAAACTAAATTGTTTGACTAAACTGGATAGCTTGAGATAGAAATGTTTTTAACTATTAAACCGTACTGACACTTAAACTGCGTACTTATGCTAAACTGAACTATTTGAAATGGAACTGTTTTTTGACATTGAAACTGTTCTTACACTAAACTGAATTGTTTAATATACAACTGTTTTGACATTTAAATGTGTGTAAACAAAATGTGTACTTATACTAAATGTTATATAGTCACATATGTAGATTCCCATCTACATCCATGCACATATATACGTAGAATAATTCACAATGACACAATAATAAAGACAGACACGGGAAGTGACAAAGACGCAGGAAGTCTTCTTTAACAAATATTACCTCTCACTTTGTTGCAAGGGCTCGAAAAGGTTGTGTGGGGTTTTACTGTGAGAGGGAGCTGGAGACCGAACATAACTGAAATATTTTGACCCCATTGTTATGACCGTCACGTTGTGTCTTTCTCGTTCTTCTCAACCGGAGCCCTGGGGTCCACTCGGCTGGGTGCTGGATTTCTTTATTGCATCTTATCAGCATCTTCTCTGGACCCAAACTCCATCGGGTTCCGGAGGGCCCACTCGGTCGGGTGTGGCATTTCCTACCACATCTCACCTCCAACTGTCTGGAACTCTACTGGAAACTCCACTCGCCTGGCTCGTCGAACTCAACTGACTTATATAATCGTTCGACGCCCACTCGATCTTTGAAATCGAATGTTTAATCGTCATCAAGCGGAAATAACTGTCAGGCAGTTCAGAGGTCACTCTCTTCCGGTGCATCACTCTTGAGTGTACCATGGGAATTTTTTTAGCTCGTCCCATTTCATCAGCCAATTTCCACCCACGCGATTTCCTCTCATAACTGCCATTGAAATGTATCACCCCCTTCCGGTGCATCACCTTGGAATGGCATTTTTGGCCGGGTCAAAAGGTCAAAATACTACATAAACTGAATTAGCTGAATTAGAACTACTTGACTAAACCGAATAACTTGAAATCGAAATCACACACATATATATACATATATACATACATAAATATATACATAGATATATATATGTACGATCATATAATTTACATATAAATATACATGTGTATATACATATATATCCACACACACACACACACACACACTCATATACATATATATATACATATATAATCATATACATACATACATATATATGCAGTTAAATTCGATATATATACATATACATATATATACATGTATAAAATTATATTATATATATATCATCATCATCATCAAGTCGCGCTTCCAGCACGGATCTCCCTGGCCTTCCCTCGCCACCTGTCTCTATCGTCCATCGCTTCCGAGAGGTCTACCTGTATTGGCACAGAGCTGTTGTATATAGACTCTAGCTGGTCGTCCTGCCTTTGCTCGTCCATCATGTGAAGGAGTCCACTTGTGTATAGAGTGTTCACCAATGGTCCGGGAGACCGGGGTTCAATCCCTGGTCGAATCATACCAAATACTCAAAAAATGGTACTTTATGCCGCGTTGCTTAGCACTCAGCACTGTAAGGTGAGAATCAAAGGTGAAGTAAAGCGATCCTGGGAATATTTTACTTTAAAAAATTGCAAGAATAGATTTTACTCATAGGAAAACTAGAATTACGTGGATCTCGAAGAAAGTTGATGGAAACGAACATGCAAAGTCAAGATAAAGAGACAACAACGAAATGGAGAAATGAAAAGTCAAACACGTGGTCACAGAAAATGCCACTCACTTCACTACCTATGTTTCCATTACCCACTTGACTAGTCTCAGAAATAGAAAGCCGTGAATTGGTATATCAAAGTTGATCAAGGAGAGAACTATTCATTGAAAATAGTTGTCAATGTTCAACAAAAGGGAGACGGCTTTGCTTAGCTCCGAAATTTAGATCATGATTTGTCACTCTCTTCGTAATCATTTGCTTTTTTTAACATCCCAATCATGTTTTTGATCCCCTCTAACACACGCACACACACACACACACACACAGAGAGAGAGAGAGAGAGAGAGAGAGAGAAAGAGAGAGAGAGAGAGAGAGAGAGAGATAATAAACAGAAATCATGCTATCAGTTCTTGTGATTGTCCTTTCTTGTCAGACGCACAGCTGGGCACCAGAGACACTGGTGGTGAGAGACGTCTACTGCATTATAAAACATACGAGGTATTTTCAAAGGTATCTTAAGCTATGATAAATATGACAGAGATAAACAATACAAGAAACGTAATTTTATTTCAAAATAGTTTCTTCAGCATTCAATATTCTTATTCCAGCAATTTTTCAAGCGGTCGAAGCACCCTTGAAACTTTTTGGTGCTTCTTTTAATGTCTTCCACGTCCTCACATCTTAGCCGTGACATGAATTTCTAGTTTAGCGAACAAGAACAACTCAAAAGAGTATAGAGAATGCTACACATGTATAATCCTATGTTTTGCAAAAACCTCTGATAAAGCAATATTGAGAATTTGGACTAATGTATCTAGATAGCATTCTAGACGTCTGGAAATTATCCCTTCATTATATACGTTGTTCAGCAATTGTACAAGTCTTCATTTAAATCTACAATTCAAAATTTAGAAATTAAAAAAACAAAATTAAAGATTTAGTCTTCGTAATTTTTTTTATCACGCCACGTGAATAACAGATAAACATCCATATATACCCATAGACCGATAGAGAGAACCCTATCAGGTGCTACCACTCCGGGTTAGAGTGGACCTGAGAGCGATGGCAATGAAGAGGTACTCCGCATTCCCCAAAGCTCCAGAATATCTGGAACCTCACCAACAGATTGTTTTGTGTCATATCCAGAACACTCGTTGTGTGGGTCTTATTCTCTGCAGAGATGCAATCGGTGTATTCTGCAGCCCCAGCTGACTGGGCCACTCGTTAGGGGACTATTACCCCTTTGCGAGGTGCCCGTGGTGTAATGGTTATCGTCGCAGGATATGGACACGGCGACACGAGTTCAAATCCAGGACCTGACTGATTGCATTTCACATAGCACTAATATCCTTAGGAAAGGTATGAATCCAATTATTCTCCTCCAGCTATGGGTAAATAGTAGGGCAGACTAGGTTCTTCAGCCTTGTTGAGGCAACTAGTCTAGGAGAAGGAAAACTCTGCATTCAAACCTGTTAAACTCCGCTTAAAAATTGACCTTGTGTCATATCCTGCCCGAGCGGAGGGGTTGGTAAATATGATTACCCCTTTGCAGAGATGCAGTCGGTGTATTTTACAGCCCTAGTCGGCTGGGCCACTCGTTAGGGAAGTCTTATCCCTTTTCAGAGATGCAGTCGGTGTATTCTGCAGCCCCAGCCGACTGTTGCCCAGTCAAATCCATAAATTAATACATACGAACACATATATGTAAACATCTGAATACACACAATACACACATGCACGTACATACACACATTTATGGATACTTTAGGGAGAGTCCCAGTTGCGTCGTGGTTAGCGTGCTAGACTGTGACATTTTGTGAGTTCCGACTCAGTCGCACGATTGCGTTCAGTTTCAGACTAAGACCCATGGGAAAAGTATGAACTCTTATCTCCCCAATTATGGTTTAAATAGTACTATTACTCTTTTTCCACAAGGATGGATTTGAAATTAAATAACCCACGAAGGTTGATATGCCATTAAAAACAAAGAAACCATTAAAAATCATGAGGATATAATCGTACGGTTTAATGGTTACCGAACTAGTTTAGCAGACCACTCACCGGAGGCCTAATACTTCTGGCATTTTTGCCAGAACTAACCTAAACTCTATAAATAACAAATATATACACGTGTACGCATATACGCGCACGCACAATTATATGTGCACATGCACACACATACACTACAAGGTGCACATCAACACGTATAATACGCGTACGCATACACTCACTCACATAAATATAGATACAGCTGCATAGACGTAAAAACAAAACACAGACTCTCACGTGAATTTCAGTCAAGTCACATTGAAAGCACTTGTTTCTCGCTACATAACCGAAGTTTAAACAACGATGAACCTGTTTAATACTTAGGTGGGTGACCCCTTAAGTAACAGCAGCCACTTTAAGCAATCTGAGGTCCTGTGTGCTTAGTAAATTGTAACAAGCAGTTATATATATTTTTTATTCAATTACATTCAAATCGCGCAGAAAGCATCGGTTCCCACTAGATCACCGAAGTTAAGCAGCGATAAGCTTGTTAGATACTTAGATGAGTAACCACTTTAGCAAAAGCCCGGTACTTGGCATCAAACCTGAGGTCGGTGTGCCATATCTAACCACTGTTAGCAACCTTAGTTATGTGCAACATTTAAGAACTGTAAGCAACTTGAGGTGTGTATGCCATATCTAAATATTGTTAGCAACCTGAGGTGTGTGCCATATCTAAGTACTGTAAACAACCAGAGGTCTACTTGCCATATTGAAGCAAAGCTTTGTCAATAACCTCACGCACAGGGCATAAATCCTCTGATTATATCACGCACCCACAAATTTTTATTTTCGGATGGTACATTATTTTTTAATTTCAGGATTACACACACATATACCCATCTTAATTCATATCCAGAGCTGAAATTGGAGTTAGGTTCCATCTCACTCAGCTGTGTGTGAAGTGGGGTTCGTGTTGAGGCAAAGAGATAAAAGGGCAAATCTGGACTTCACGACACTGGGAAATATTTTTGGTCTTGTCTAATGCGCATATCCGTCGGTTAAACTGTCGCTGACTATACCCGACAGGATTTAATAAAACACACACACACACACACATAATTTTCATCAGAAAATATTCAGTAATGATCAAATTATATTCCGTTTCGTTTTAAGGTATGCAAACTCTTGCAGGGTAATTCTAACGCCGAAGTTAGTTTAACAAAAACGCATCTTCAATTTAAACAGGTAAATACTTTATTATTTCAAATAGATTTATTTGACCCAAACGTGGAACATTTACAACCACTCAGTGTCAAAGCGACCCTGTGAATAAGAGCAAACGAAAGAATGACACTTTACTTTCGAAATCCCCCAGAACTGGGGTCTCACCACCCCGATGCAGTTTATTACGACTGTTGATGACCGTAATCGAGGGCGACCCGAAGGATCCCTTTTTAATCGCTACTACACCGAGGTGTAGGGGAGGGCTCTACTCCTTACCCGAATTTCTTCACTTTACTCTTGATACATACCTTTTAATGCTGAGTATTAAGCAA
Source organism: Sepioteuthis lessoniana (assembly GCA_963585895.1). NCBI lineage: Eukaryota > Metazoa > Mollusca > Cephalopoda > Myopsida > Loliginidae > Sepioteuthis > Sepioteuthis lessoniana. The sequence goes on from OY757919.1 coordinate 69,032,620, forward strand.
GCAAGTATCAAGTACCATTTTTTAAGTCTTTGGATGACTCGACCTGGGATTGAACCCTGGTCTCCCGGGCCATTGGCGAACACTTTACCCACTAGGCCCAATGAACCGGACGACTACTACCATTATATTATTACCAACTACTAATCCGATGTTTTTATTACAACCATTACCGTTTAAGCTAACCACTTGTATTAATGAAGAAGGCAATGTATTGCTTAGTGATGCCTTCGACTGAAAATATTTGATACACTAATCGAAAAACAACAGTCATGTCATTGGTAGAGTAGAATCTAAAACGGCGTGTTTTCAAAAGAACAAGATACCATCGACAATATATATATATATATATATATAATATATATATATATATATATATATTAGAAATATAATCGATAGAAAATGTATATTCAAAAAGATATATATCTATTGACGCTCACGATTCGAAGTTTTGTTGAGAAACACTTGAATTTTCTACTGCAAACACACAGTGTTTGTCACTCCTCTCCCTGTTACTTTAATTAATATGTGAAAGGCTTTTTAAAATAAAGAGTTTCAACAAAAATCACACTCAAAACACTATATATATATATATATATATATATATATATATATATATATATATATATATATATATTGTACAATTTGATGGAGACACAAACTCGGTTAAGTTGTCATAATAAATTTATTTCGGCGAAGAATATTACTATACTCTGTCTCGTCATA
>OY757919.1:69035842-69063342 GCA_963585895.1 Sepioteuthis lessoniana
CACGAACGTCTCGACATAAGTGAGCTTGAACACAAGTCACGCTATTACATTCACTTTCAGATTAATATCTTCGGAAAAGGTATTCGACCCCCTTCTCTCTCCTGCAATGGATTAAATAGTTCCACTATTGTTCTTCTACAAGTATGGCTTTGGCATTGAATAACCCCGGAGGGTTGAGATGCCATTACACAAAGAAACTAAACAAGGTTGATATGACATTATATAAGGAAACCAAACAAAACGTTTTTATATGAATCTAACATTTTTGCCTGAGAAACTTTTGTGTTATTTCTATCAATGTATTTACCGAATCCCTCCATCACAGGTAAGATGTGAGTGACACAAGGTCAATTCTTGGCGAGTGATATTGTTTGAATTCAGAGTTTTCCTTTTCCTTTACTAGTTGCCTAACAATGTTTAAATAACCCAGTCTTCTCTACTATATCATATTATATTTTATTTATTCTCCGTCCCACCATCGGACAAGTACGGCACAAGGGCTTTTTTTAAAAGTGGGTCCAGACGCAGGGCCGCAGCCCACGCGCGTCTGGCAAAATCCAAAAATGCCCTCGGCTCCGTCGGCATTCTCTCAATGGGGGGCGCCTCAGACGCCAGGAAACAAAACAGCAAACAATTGGTAAAAAAACAAAAACAAAAAACAAAACTATTTACCCATAATTGGGAGAGAGAAGAATCGAATCTATACTTTTCCTAAAGTCATTAACGTGAAGTGAAACACAAACAGGCAGGTTTATGATTTGGACTCGGGTTGTCAACTCTACTGACTACGACAATAAACGTTATGCCATCAGCACATTTAAGGGTTAATTATAATGTTAAGGCCTTTTACAGATACTAAGGCCTTTTACAGATACATGGGAAACATACAAGGCAATAAAATATCACAAACCAGACAACATAGTTTACATTTGTGTATCTAAGACCACAAGTCTCCTCCTCGCTTACTTTTTTGTTTCTGGAAAAAGAGCCGCTATAAAAACAAAGAGTATAATTAGAGTAAGTCATTACAAATTGTAACATTTGAGTGCAAAGAAATGAATAAATAAATAAAAAGTTATGAGTACTTTATTGAATAATTAATTACGTCTGATGTTCGTGAATTAGAAAACTCGTACGAGAATCTTTAGCCTCAGCAAAAGACATTTTGTTTTATCTTATTTCTTCTCTTCCCGTATTATACAAGGGAAGGATCGTGTTATACAAGAGGAGGATCGTATTATACACGAGGAGGATCGTATTATACAAGAGGACGATGCGAGCTTAGTTTTTTTTTTTTTTTTTTTTTACAAGGCGTGCACTCGAATTCGTGCGAATGACCAAAAAATAACATCAGACATTAATCACAATATTACGTTACCAGAATTCAATTACATCTCCACAGAGAGAGAGAGAGAGAGAGAGAGAGAGAGAGAGAGAGAGAGAGGGGGGAGGGGGAGGGGGAGTTTTTTTTTTACTGTGCCAAGATATTACTCCAGTAATGCGTAAGAGTCTTTATAGGTATCCTGTATATTTGTGAGTTAATACACACCGACACATATATGAGCCTGGTTTCTCTCTCACTCTCTCCCTCTCTCTTTCTCAAATACACACACACATAGATAGATAGATAGTGAGAGAGAGAGAGAGAGAGAGATAGAGAGAGAGAGAGAGTCAGACACACATTAATATGTATTAATACGTATGAATGTGTGTTTGTGCGTTAGTATCAAAACATGTATGTATGTTTGTGTGTTAGTATCAGTACATGAGTGGATGAGTTTGACTCTCTCTCTTTCTCTCTCTCTCTCTCTCTCTCTCTCTCTATCTATCTATCTATCTATCCCTGTGTGTGTGTGTGTGTGTGTGTGTGAGAGAGAGAGAGAGAGAGAGAGAGAGAGAGAAGGAGAGAGACCACTCTCATATCTGTATTAATCTTAACTCACATGGAAAGCAAGATGACTCTTTGGAAAGACAAAGTTACTCCAGAAAGTTGGAGTGACATCCTGGAAAAATAGGAATGTAAAAAAATATGAACAGTAAGACAAAAGAAAAACGCCCTCTGGGTGTCTGTAGCGTGTGATTGCGGCAGAGAATTTAACAGCTTGCAAGGGTTACGAATCCACAAGGCACGTTGGTGCAAACAACGTTATTCTCCTCCCGGAGAATGTAAATCGAATAATGGGCTTATTAACCAGGAACACCCTCACAGTGTTCAGGAGCCCATTGCTGAGGGACAGCGCCCTGGAGACATTTCTAGCAAGCCAAGAATTCAGTGGCCCAAGGGTAATCAGATAGCTACATGGACAAACTTAGACCGGGAGCTTTCTTTTTACTCACCACCCATCTTAAGGGTCCCATTGATCAACAACTGACATCTTTCTGCAGAATTATATATTACGTTTGTCTGGGGTGGTTTGGTGCAGTAACGCATAAAAAAAATAAAACCGAAGAAAAACGACTGAATAGACGACAGATACAGAAGGGAAAGTTAAGATCGGAAGAGAGAATGCTGAAGCGCCGTTTGACCACGGGGCAATATGCATAAAGTTGGATTTGGTCGAGATCGAAAAGTCTTCAGCATAAATGAAATGCACGCGGACCCACTATTCCCGTGTGGTTACATAACATCAAGAAACGGTTACTGTAAGGCAGTGGGGCATGTGAACGGAGGGCGTTTGAGGGTGTTTGCGATCGAGCGATCGGTCCGGCAGGGCTACCCCCTGTCTCCTCTATGTCCTCGCTTTGGAGCCCCTGCTCCGAAGACTTAGGGATGAGGGTTAAAATCCGTCCTTGTGCGGTGTCCTTTTTGCTGCTCCTCTTACAGCAAGGGTTTCCGCGTTCACTGATGATATCACGGGCTTTGAATCCTACCGCCTGGATATAAAGGCTGTGAGGAAGGCGGCTGCTGAGTACGAACGAATAACAGGAGCCTAGGTCAATTTTGACAAAAGCGAAGTTTTGCGGCTCAGTGCTTGGAAGGATAGCGGTGCCCTGCATTCCCGGGGTGTGGTTCGGGCCCGACTCCAACTGGAGCGAAATTAGTCAGAGGTACAGGCTAAGGTGGATGCCCTGGTGGGAACCTGGCTTCCAAGGAGGTTGTCCTTAAAGGGCAGGGCGGATGTGTGCGCTGTATACGTCTTCCTCTTGATCCTTTACCGATTGGCTGTACTTTTCTGCCTAAGGCACGTCGGCTGGCGCGTCAACGATCCCTCACCAGATTACTCTGGGGAGACCGAAGGCCGATGGTCCGTAGACAGGTCTGCATTCAACATACGCACAATGGGGGTCTAGGTATGCCTAGACTAGAGAGCCTCTGGCTCACTGAAAGACTTGCATACTTGGGCCTATCCTTGTCGGAGGATGCGGTGTGGAGACGAAAGGTGAGTTGGACTTTTCCTCGCCTCAAGTCAGATCTCTTGGCTAAAGGTCGACGTAAGCCGAGGGGCGAAGCACCGTTTGTCCGCGAATGCCATACGGCTCTTCATAACCTTTCTGGGTCCATTGACCTTTCCCGAAGAAAAAAAATTACGAAGTAAGTCTACGACTGCATTTCATATGTTTTGCTATGCAGGTTGAGTTATATATCCAACTCTTAGAACACAAAATAAAAAATAAACATTAAATGAAACAATTCAAATGAGTGAAACAAAATAAAATAAAAAGAAGGAGAGGTATTGGAACAGGCAAAGACTTTCTCGCTGTTGGACCGCAACCAAAATAAGTTACAAGAAACACGAAATACCCCCACTTGGCATTTGAATTCAAAGTTCTTTTTCTTTTCTGGTCCATTTCTGTCAACAGAAAGTCTGCTAATCAGCTGGGAAAAACACTCTGTATCTAGTATAGAATATTTTCTTTTCTCTCTCTCCCTCTCGTCTTGATTATTCCGTAAGGTGGTCTTCGTTAGAATTCAAATTTTGAGTAGAACTTCTTCTATATACCTCCTGCTTTAAAATGTCGTCCGAAACTTAGTCTTTCAGAGTAAGCAGGTTGTACGAAACCGTTCTTTTCTTTTTGCGCAGAGAATACCCACACTCAATTTCTCTACGAAATTTAACACCATTTCTTAGGGTCGGAGTGGTCTAACGGATAAGTAATCTAGATTTTCGACCCGGCTTGACTTCCTAACATCGGTTGAATGGTCGGTTACGCCGCCTGGCAAACTGGCCACTAAACAGCTCCCGGCTAAGACTAAACTACCTGTAAGAAAAAGCGAAAGGCAAAAAAGTCAAAAAGAGACCAAAGTGCCTAAAGAGTTAAAAAGAGGCCCAAGGCAAAAGAAACTGACTTTCCAGGCGACCAGCTTTTATAGCCACAAGAGGCTAATAACTGTCTAACTTTGAAATAAGCCAAAGGCATTCGAGCAGTCATTAACTGCCGAATTTACAAAATCCAACTATAGAAAAACTTGAAACCATATGTGCGCGCAGTAGAATGGTTTGCATTAAATAGATTTATTGGTATTAACAAGACTTGAAATCATTTAACTGTGTGCAAATAGGTGATCTCGAACAGATTCAAAAATAAATTTGTCAACACTTCATCATCATCATCATCATGTCGTGCCATCAGCGCGGATATCCTTGACCCTCTCTCACCACCCCTCCCTATCGTCCATTGCTCCCGGCAGGTCTTCAGGGCTACATCCCGTATCGGCACAGAGCTGCTGTATGTAGGTTCTAGCTTGTCGCCCTGCTTTGCTCGGGGATGTGAGGGGGTCCACTGGAGTACATCACTTATGAGTTCGTCCCTACTTCTCCAACAGTGTCCCACATGTCTGGTTCGTCTAATTTTGATAGTTTTCTTGATGGGGGGTAGGTGGCTGTACAGCTGCTGCCATGTGGGGTGCTGCCCCAAGGACATGTTCAGTATTGCTCTCAGCATTCTTATGTAGTGGGCGTCAAGCCTTTTCCCCATACGTTTAGTTAGCAGCCATGTAGTGCATCCATATAGCAGTATCGACACGATCGCTGGCCGGAAGAAACAGCGTTTCATTTTATCGGTCAGGTCTGAAAGATAACCATGTCAACACTTACAAATTATATATATATATATATATATAAACAGGGTTTGGCATAAAATAACCATCAAGAGTTACACCAAATAACCTTATAACCTAATCAAGTAGCCGAGTATCTTGTGAGAATCGAACTCAATATTTGAGCGTATTAGTATGGGGGATAAGCATACTCGTTTCGGCGCCACCGGAGGTGCCCATGTGATTTACTAATCTAAGTTTTCTTTTCTACTTCAAAACTACTGTTGTGGGACACGTAGTGAGGATCGAATTCACTGCCCAGTAGTGGTGATATCTTAAACTAGCTGGTTATTATCCTACTTGAAAATCTTTACTATAATACATAGACGACACCTCTTGCGGGTTGTGGTTCTGACATAGTCTCATTTATTGTTATATTTTTAACCCACTTGTACTTTCAATGTGAATATTTAGCAATTTCTTGGCGCGTCTGCAGTCACATTAATACCGCTATTTTGTAGTGGCAGCTGGGTGTGGGCATTTTAGCGCTCGAATGGCCCGGATGGTTGAGAAGTGAATTGGACGGCGTGGGGTGGAATTAGAAGAGAGAGAAGGGTGTAAAGCTATGGTGGTTTTATTTTATGCTCCTTTCTATCTTCAGAAACAGGCGGCGACAACATTTCTTCTCCCGACCCCAGCGACCCCCCACACCTTCAGGCACATAGCGTATTGTCATTTCCAGTCGGCTTCGCTCTAATCTTCCACCGAATTCTTCAACTGGTAAGGCACGTTATCTTCCATTCTCGCCGCCGATTTGGACCGTTAGCCATCGGTGGCATTTTGAGGAAATTGTCTCTTAGGGATGGGTTGAGGTGTTTGCAGTAAGCCCCACTCCCACCAAAAAAACTACAACAACAAAACAATAATAAAAACACAAACAGGGAACCCACCCACATGCAATATATATATATATATATATATATATATATATATACCATTAACTTATTTTGCTCCAACCAGATTCTCCAACTGCAAACAAGTAGAAAAAGGAACCAAAAATATAATTCATATATATCCGACTTACAACCAAATCAGCTTTGACATGGTTGGAAGTCGGAATTATATATATATATATATATTTTTATATATTATAATAGTAAAGAAATATATATATATATATATATATATATATATATATATATATATATATATATATATATATATATATATTTAATTCTGTGGAATTTAGACTGCGACCCCTGGGGTTCATGGAGTTTTTCTTTTTTTACAAAACAACAATCATCAGGAAGTTAACAAAATGAAATGAATCGAAAATCGAAAAAATACTGTCAAAATCCGTTGGGATTTTGTTCGAATCTTTACGTGTGATTATAAGTGTGTGATTGTGTGAGTGTGTATTTGTGTGGGTTATAGTTGGGTTTTATTGTGTGTATGTGTGGGGGGCATATAGTGTCTATGTTTGAGAAGGTACAAACGCAACGCGTTGTTTTAAACGGATGTAAAGTCGTCGGTGTATCTTATTTTTTCTACATTATTTCATTTCCGTATGTGTAGGTGACTATAGCTAAGGAACAAAACATCATCATTGCATGTCGAGAGGAATATATTGCACTTGGTTTGATACAAACCCACAAAGTAATTTAGTGACAACCAACACTGTTATAATATTATATATATATATATATATATATATATATGTATTATTCACTCCAGATAAACTGGAGTCGGCAATCCATTGGATCTGAAGAATTTCTGTTTTCTTTTGGTGTTACTGATATTTATCAATACCCATAACAGGATGGAAATAAATTTATAATCCTAATGTGACCGATTTTTGTTTTTCCAAAAGAAATATATATATTTATATATATAGATCAAACCAAGTCAGATTTGATATAAAGTCCTTTTATAATGAGGAGCCACGCACGGAATTGAACTTATATGTAGCTGTCACAAAAAAATTATTGATCAACGGTGCTCACTGTCTTTTGGGGTGTTTCAGGCGCTAAGTTTCACCCTGCCAAGCAGATATTCATACCTGTCCCAAAACAAACATATTAACACGACTGGAGTTCGACCTCACTTACTATGATGTCACAATTCACCTCGTTAACTCCTAAAGCCAGGTTGACAGTGTGCGGAAAAATTGATTACTCGAAATACACCAAACCATTGAACTATGGACAAATTATTTGTCGAGTGATTGATTTTAATGACATGCCAACCTGTCTAGGGTAATTTTATGCCTTAAGGCTAGGGAATCGCGTTCATTGTACGTACATATTTATATTTTTTGTGTAGTTATTTCCAACTTTTTTTTGCACACGGTCCTATCGAATACGAATAATTTTAAAGATAGATCTATTCGACTCTTAGATTGAACCTTAACACTTACTACCACTCCGAGTCAGAGTGGATTTGGGAGTAATGGCAATGATAGGTTACTCCACTCTTGATCTCTTGAACTAGAGTCTCAACATCAGACGTCATACTCGGGACATCTGTTTGTTTTTTTTTTTTTTGGTGGGGTGCATCCAACCTCTCTGCAGAGGATACAGTCAGCTTAATCTATGCTTCGCCAACAGGGTAACAAATAATTTGTATTTGATAGGATTAGTTGTTATAATATGCCAGGGTACAAACAAATAATAGATAAATAGAAGCATAGTTTAAAAAACAACAACCAAATAACAATACAGCACTACATTGAAAATATAATTAGGATTACTGTCAAACATTTACAAATAAATCAAATTTTGGTATTAGATAACCCATATAGAGTTGATATGCCGTGAAACAAATAAACCAAACCAAACCAAACCATTAATTAATGCCTAGCTGACCCAAGTGCAAACCTGGGAACTTAATACACAGGAACCCAATATCTATATTAACACCCGTTAGATTCGTTGAGGTAATACCAAAATAGAAAAACATGATTTCATATTGATGCCTTTTGTGGGGACACTTTTGCTACTGGAATTCTCCTAACTGTAATGCGTTCATCTAGGAGACAGTTGTTTAAAATAAGTAAGTTAACTCTATCAAAAAAAAAAAAAAAAAAATTGTTACCCTTGCCAAATTATATAACAGGCTACTCAGAAACTTATTTGATGCGGAATGAAGCTGTTGTTTTGACGATGCAACTTTATGTAGAACTCAGACTCGGACAAATAAAAAAACAAAGAGACGGATATACCAGGTATATATATATATATATATATATATATATGTACGCACACACACACACACACACACACTTATATATATATATATATAAGAGAAAAATAAGTGGAAAAGCGGATAAACCAAAACACTGACAACGGAATCAAAATGATATTTCGTCTTTATTTCAGAATGATGAGTTTTTCAAAAGTTCAACATTGGTGAAAATAGATGAATAAAAAAGATTTTATTCATCAATTTCCTCCTATGTTGAACAATAGAAAAACTCATCATTCTGATGAAGTCTTTCTGAAATAAAGACGAAGTATCATTTTTGAGCTCGTTGTCAGTGATTCGGTCTATCCACTTTTTCTCTTAATATATATATATATATATATATATATATATATAATGTAATCAGATATTTTTCCCCAGCAACGGAATTGGCTAGTTGTGTTTACGCTAGATTTCAAAGCTCAGCGCACTCCCATAAAAAGACAAAACCAATTATGATTAGAAGCAACACAGTAAGTTTTTGTTTTCTTTTACTCTCCACCTAAAATGATCCAAATTATGTAGATTTTTCTTCAGAAACAGATTCATGTGATATAGTAGCTACCTTCAGCCTCCAGAGAGCCTGGTACCTAGCTGTGTGACCGACAAACGAAAGGTCAGTCACGGCAACTCTGGCAGTAAATGCTAGAAACGGACAAACACAATAAATCTAGGAGATAGAGAACCCCTCAGATTTAGATTTTATGCTTCATATGAAAAAAGCAAGTTTGAATCCATGCTTTCGAAGAACATACCCTCGAATAATGAAATGCAGGCTTCCTAAGAAATACTATAGCCCAGTCGGCTGGAGCTGTAAAATACACCGACTGCATCTCTGCAGAGGGGTAAGACACCTTCAACGAGTGTCCTGGATATGACATTAAACAATCTGATGGTGAGGCTCCAGTAATCCTGGAGCTTTGGGGAATGCAGAATACCCCTTCATTGCAATTGCTCCCAGGTTCACTCTGGCCCGGAGTGGGAGCATCTGATAGGGTCCTAAAATGAGTCCAAAAAATGATTAATAGTAAATAAAATTATTCGTATTAGATAGAAATAAGTGAAACTATTCAACTGTATGAAAAAAAAAATGATCTCAGGCACACAAAAATTAATCTACAAAACGTATTAAGAAATCGTTTATTTAATATATATGCATAAAAAGGGTTTGGCATTAAATGACCTACAGTTATTGATATGCCATAAAACTAACCAACCAACCTTAGACATCCTAAAACAAAACCTGGATTTATTTATTATATCCATATTTTTTCATCATTTAATTATGTGCACAATAAGGTATTTATTTCCGCGTCTACTGCTAAACAAGAAAATTTGGTTTTGTTTCGATCTTCGAGGGTCATGTAATGTCAAAGCCATCCAAAAACAAAGACAGTAGTGGTACTATTTATCTCATAGCTGGGGTTCATATCTTTTCCAAGGGAATTCAAATACACTTATTTAGAAACCGCAGTCCAGCTAGTTCATGACGCGACACCATGAGGACTCCCCCACCAAATAAGAAGGGTTATGAACCCCAAATAAAAAAAAGGTAAATTCAGGATTCAGACCAAATCAAAGTATTCTTACTTCCTTCTCATAAGTAACACACACACACACACACACACACACACACACACACACACACACACACACACACACACACAAATATATATACATATATATATATATATATATATATATATATATATATATATATATATATACTACTTGATGATGATGAGGAGGAGTAATGGCTAAAGTGCTGGACTGCGGCCTCGAAGTAAGCGAGTTCGAATTACGGTCATGCTATTACATTCCCTTTTCGGGCTAATACCCCTGGAAAAGTTACTGAACCACCTTATAACCCCAGTTATGAGTTAAATGGTATCATAGCTTTATAGCAATATAGCTTTAGCATTGAATAACCCATGAATGTTGATAGGACCGAAAATTAATGATGATGATAATAATTGGCCTAATTAGTAGGGTGTTCGCCAATAGTCTGGGAGACCGGGGTTCAATCTCAGGTCGAGTCATACAAAAGACAAAAAATGGTACTTGATACCTCCTTGCTTAACTCTCAGTATTATACGGTAAGGGTCAAGAGTAAAGTGGAGCAATCTAGAGAATGGAGTAGCACTCTCCCTTACACCTCAGTCTAGTAGCTATTGAAAAGGTAACCTTCGGGTCATCCTCGAATATGGTCGACAACAATTATATATATATATATTTGCAATTAAAAGTCCAAACAATGATTAATTAAATTGATTCGGAAGCATCTACTGCTTGTGCATTTGGTAATTGTCAAATATTTTGGATGTGGATATGGTAATCGAGTGGGAAAAGCCAGGAAGCAAAAGTTAAAATATGCTATAGGATAGTTTATATGGTTAAATGGCATATTAACCCCTGTAAGTTATTTAATCGCAAATCTTGCTTTTATATATATATATATATATATATATATATATATATATGATTTTTAAGCAAATAGTTTTTAGGTAACATTTTAAATGAGCCGAAGCTCATTTGTTTTTACACACCAAAATGGTTTCAAGTACTGCCATCTAACACTAGTAATTCTATGTTTCAAGTATTCCGAGCTAATATAATATTAATCATTTGTTTGCACACAGTCAAATGGTTTCAAGTATAATAAATGGTTCCATTTGAACCATAGATGGAGCCTTAACGGGTTTTACCACTCCTGGTCCGAGTTGACTAGCGAGTAAAGACAATGAAGGGGTTCTCCACATTTCCCAAAATTCCAGGATTGTAGCCTCACCATCAGTGAAGGGAGGTGCAGTTGGCATATCCTACTGCCGCAGCTAACAGGGCGAAAATATGTAATATTAATATTAAAAAACATTAAATGGTAGTGATTAAAAAATTTAAAAAATATTATTAGGTATACCGAGGCTATACTAAAAAGGGTCGGAAGGCATCATGGCTTCCGAGGAACCCCCTGGCGTTAACCATATTAATATCTTGCTCTTTCATCAAATTGTTGAATGAAAAATAAAAGAGAATCGGTAATTTAAAGTTACTGTTACAAGTTGATATTAATTAATTAATTTTTTTTTTGTGTAAAATACTCACACAAAAACCTTGGTCCAATTTAAGTTGTATAAACGACTTAGTGACATCTAATTTTTGCATTTTTTTCTTTTTCTTCTCTTCAAAAGACGACTCTCTACGGATCGGTTCAGGGCCGACCTGACCCCCGAGAGATCGCACTTACTTCAACTGAGCAAAGCAAACTCTTTCCATTTATTTATGAATGAAGTTCATTGTATTCTCACTGACGTTCACGCTAAACTTGACATTAATTCCAGTGACAAGTAGCAAGGTTGGCTGTCATCAGTGTATTGCTGTCACCCTTTTCACCATACTATTTTCCCCAATGATAGTGTCGTTGTCACCAAACAGTGGTGCTTAGTTTTTGAAAATCGAGTGTCATGATGAGTCAAGTATCATTATAAGTAGTAGTTTTGAGCAAGCGACACCAGTTTCTCGAATGCTGGCTTCAAGTAGCTACAGAAATATAAAATTATGTACTTGATATCTTTGTTAAGACAGAAGAAGTCTGTTTTTCGTCACACCGACGATAGCTATCAAGATGGCATTAATCGTTGGTAACATTCCCCATTCTATCCTATCCTACTAACTTTTTTCCTAGTCCAATGCAGAAATCAGCATTTTCTCAAGGTCTTGAGAGTAATGGGCCTTACAATGGCATTTGAATCCAAGGAGTTTTCCTTCTCCTAAACTGGCTGCCATATCTAGACAAGAGAGCCCAGACTGACTTACTGTCATACGCATAGGCGCGATCATTTTTTCATATATAACAAAAGTACACTCACCCGCATATACACACAGATTGATACACATACAGTATGCAAATGCATACATATAAACACGCTCTCAGATGCACATACCAGCACACACACACACATGCATTAGCATACATAAACTCAGCGTAACGGTTATCGTCAGAGGAAATAGAATCAGTGACCCGAGTTCAAATCCAGGACGAGGCTGCTTGTGTTTCAATTTGGCACAAATGCCCTTGAAAAAGGTATGAATCCACCCATTTCCCTCTTACCTATGGATAGATAGAAGGATAGACTGAGTTCTCTAGCTTTGATTAGGTAACCAGTCTAGAAGGAAAAGTCTGGATTCAAACCAGCTGTACTCCGCTCAAAAATATACTGACCACATCTCTGCAGAGAAGTAAGACTTCTCCAACGTGTGTCCTGGATATGACATTAAACAATCTGATTGTGAGATTCCAGTAATGCTGGAGCTTTGGGGAATGCGGAGTACCCTTTTATCGCTATCGCTCCCAGGTCAACTTTGGCCCGGAGTAGGAGTACCTGATAGGGTCCTATCTATGGGTGAAGTAAAAGTAAACAATGTATTTATACAAAAATGGATTGTTTGAAATAGAACTGTTTTTTCATTGAACTGTATGTAAACAAAAACTGTACTCATACCAAATTGAACTTTTTTCTTATATAGAACTGTTTATAGATATAAAATGGATTTGGCATTAAATAACTTAAAATGGTTGATATGTCATAAAGTTAAACCAAACCAAACCAAACCAAACCAAACCGGGGGTGTCCTCGTGGTGTAATGGTTAAAGCGATGGACTGCGGAATCGTAGTACGCGAGTTCGTACTCCAGTCACGCTATTACGTTCACTTTCTGGCAAATACCCTTGGGAAAGGTATGAACCACCTTATCCTCCCAGTTATGGGTTAAATAGTACCACTTGGAGAATGGCTTTGGCATTAAATAACCTACAAAGGTTGATATGCCATTAAACAAAGAAACCAAACCAAACCAAACCAAACCAAACCTAGAGACCTGAGGAGACTTGTTGTCACTCAAACCGCGTGAAAAGCCATCAGATAATTCTGGTGTGAATGAATCTCCTAGGAGTATAATAATGAATGCTTTCCAGAAGCAAATTTTCGTCACCTCATATTAATGGAAATTTAAATTGTCTTCATTTGTCGACATTCTTGACAACTTTTGAAGTCAAACAATAAAGAAAACCTAACCTAAAAAATATCTATATCTGAAAAAAAAATTCCTTTTCATATACTACAATTTAAACTTTTCTCCAAGCGTGGATTTCCTGGACATTTATTTTCGGAATCATGTTTATATTCGCAGGACAAGATTTAATTTCAAGTCCTCCAATCTTTTCTTCACTTTTTTTTAATTCATTTTAAATAGAAGAAATAATTATGTGTTCAACGGACAACATTTCTCAAACGATTGCGATTAAACAATCGCCTAGACGGCCATCATTCTCAAGTTACGAGTTGTTTCAAGGTTAACTTGTTCGCACAGAAAGAAAAAAAATCTTTGAATGAAAAGCTCTTTAGCCGCAAATTTACAGGCAATTTCACTTGATGTCGATTAACCATACAAATAAAAACTCTATTACGAACTACTTGAAGACAATTTAGTTTGGAAAGGACACTAAGATCATTTTAAATACTGATAAGAAATGTCATTACATTTCAGCCATCAAATTTCTATTAAACAACCATTAAGTTTATTTTTTATACGTAAATTATAAGTCCACACACACACACACACACACACAAAATACAAGACGATATACAAAAGTTTGAAGATTTCTACCTTATCTGAGCACCTATTTTCCACAGTATCAAAAACATGCAAGTTCTCATCTAGGTCTGACGGAGGCTCTCGAAAGTCACTGCTCACAAAAGGTTGCCGTAGAAGCCCGTACTACATTCAATTCTTCCACGCTGCTCAATTTCACTGAAGGTTGGAGTAGAATCTAGTATGGAAGTCAGACCTAACCGATAAAATGAAACGCAGTTTTTTCCAAGCAGCGGTCGTGTCGATACTGCTGTATGGATGCACTACATGGACGCCAACTAAACCTATGGAGAAAAAGCTTGACGGTAACTACACGAGAATGCTGCGAGCAATATTGAACTAGTCTTGGAGGCAGCATCCCACAAAACAGCAGTTATAAGGCCACTTACTACCCATCACGAAAACTATCCAAATTAGACGAACCAGACATGTGGGACACTGCTGGAGATGTAGGGACGCACTCATAAGTGAGGTACTCCAGTGGACCCCCTCACATGGACGAGAAAAGGCAGGACGACCAGCTAGGACCTACATGCAACACACACGCCTTGAAGACCTACCGGAAGCGATGGACGATAGAAAAGGGTGGCGGGAGAGGGTCAGGGAGATCCGTGCTGATGATGTGACATGGTAATGATGATGACATGTATGCTTATATTAACACACACACACACACACACAAGTTTGTATGAAATGCTATGTAAAAGCTTGAAATTTAAATCATGAGAACATTTGTTATTCTAAACATTTCACAAATACACACTCACAAAAGGTTTCAGAAAAGTTCTGTACTACGCTCGATTCTTGAACACTAATAAAATTTCAGTAACTAACAATTTTGGTATGTATAGTGGCCTAGTGGGTAGAGTGTTCAACAATAGCCCGAGAGACTGGGGTTCAATCCTAGGTCGAGTCATACCAAAGACTCAAAAATTGGTAATTGATACCTCCTAGCTTAACACTCAGCAATATGAGGTACGTATCAAGGGTAAAGTGGAGCAAATCAGGGAAAGGAGTAGCACCCCCTCTACACCTCGGTTTAGTTGCTAATGAAAAGGGAGCCTTCGGGTCGCCTTCAACTACAGTCGCCATCTTTACACACACACATATATATATATATATATATATATACAAATTTTCAGGATTTTGGTAATGGTCAAATTATTACCCGAACATCTAGTTTCCCCATCTTACCAAAATACCATTTCACATATTCTTATGCGACCATAGTTTAAAAAAATAATAATTATAATTAATGAATTCTTGTTAGGCATATGAATTATCATTTATAAACAAAAATTAAAAAAAAAGAAATAGAGATTAATCTCAATATTGTTTCGTGCAATTCCTCCGCAGTGGAATCTCCTCGTATACGGCTAGTACACACACACACACACACACACACACACACACACACACACACAAACATATATATATATATATATATATATATATATAGCTGAGTACTACAGGTTTGAATTCAGAGTTTTTCCCTCTCCGAGATTAACCGCCTTACCATAGCTAAAGAACACAGATCCAGGGAGAGAACAGATGGATTCATGCTTTTCCTAAGCGCTTTTGCGCGAAGTGAAATGCAGACAGCCACGTTCAGGATTTGAACTCGGGATCACCGATTCTATTTTTCTTTAGTGATAACCGTCACACTCAATACACCTCCAAGATCATATGTAGATCTTAGGATAGCGTAGACACAGAGTTAATGGTGTTTGGAGAGTTCCTAACCTATGTGATCACCAGACAAAGAGCTCTAATCTATTTATCTATCTATTCGTCATATTGACCAAACAAACGAGCATCACCTTTGTCATGAATACAGATACTCTGTTGGTAAAGTTGAAACTATTTTTGGAAAAGAAATTTAAACAGAATTGCCCACATTGCAAACATAGCCATGTAGGTAGAGAGATATTTGAAATAGATTAACACATCTTTATTTGGACACTGCCTTGGATACATTCGTAAATACTGAATCAAAAGCTAAAGAAAAAGAAAGGCCTAACTTTCCATCTGATAAAACATAACGAAAAAACTTCTTTAGCTTCATTTGATAAACCTGAAGTCCCCATCAAGAATAAAATGCTGCTTTCTTGCACTCCAACGCGCACGCACTCTGACACACACATCCGAGGGCGTTCAAAAAGTTCTAAGCCTCACACTAAAAGAAGAACCATAGCGGAACTTTTTTTGCTGTAGTAACACAAAACCACTTCTTATGAAAACTACTTCAGATTTTTTTCTTAGTTTGTGTGCAGGTGAGGATCTTATAAAAGCGATAAGTGTGAGCCAAATCTAAGATCTGGGTGAGGCTTAAAACATTTTGTACAACCTTCGTATATATATATATATATATATATACCTTCTTTAAAGAAAAAAACCAAAGACCGGTTATTTTAGGATTATGAATTTATTTCCATCCTGTTTTGCGTTTTTGATGTAAACCAAAAACACGAAGAAAAATATAACAGGACTTCTTCAGATCTAATGGATAAATAAAACAGAATAGACATGGGGATCTGAAGAAGTCCTGTTATATTTTTCTTCGTGTTTTTGGTTTACATCAAAAACGCAAAACAGGATGGAAATAAATTTATAATCCTAAAATAATCTGTCTTTGTTTTTTTTCTTTAAAGAAAGTATTGCTCTGTAATATTAATTACGTTGACTTCTCTACCAGGAAAATTTAAATGTTCAGCTTTTGAATGATTTTCTCGTCCTGAAGGTATTACTCCCAACTCTGGTTTAACTGGACCGGATAATACCTATATATATATATATATATAGTTTTTTCCTGACTCTGTTGGCATTGATATATATATATATATATATATATCAATGCCTACAGAGTCAGGAAAAAACTTTCTAGGTTTCACCTAACCAGATTATTAAGATGATTCTGAAACAACATTTTATTGATTAAAAGACCGCTAGTAAGAATAAAATTAGCATTAAGAAATAAATTAAAAAAATTATCTCTTGCCTACCTAGCAACCAACCTTTTCTCTACCAACAAACATTAAGTATTTCCGACCTTTGGTGAAGTAATTCTTTGGGATTATTGTAAGAAGCTTTGGCAAGTTTCTCCTCCATTCATAAATTGCAATATTTATTCTCTGCTTTTTATTTCGGTATTTTTTTTTTACTATCTTCCATTTTAATAAAGGATCTGTACGTAGATTCTTTTTAATTTCCCACACATAGATAAACTAGTTATGCGTCTATATATTTCTTGTACAAAACTACTTCTATTATTGCAATATTCTTGATGGGGACTACAAATTTATATTTCGCTCTACTGAATGTATAGATGGGCACCTCAGGTAGTGTGGTAGTGTAACGGTTAGCAAGCTAGACTAGCTAAACCTTCAAGAGTGAGTTCGAATCTCATTCGGAGCCCAATTCATTCGGCGTTGTGTCACAGCTGAGTAAAAACGTTCTGTAAATTACTACTTAGTGTATTGAGCGTCTTTACGTTTAGCTTGGTGTTTTTTGTTTCCTTTTGACTAAACATACGATATTGGTTGATTATTTTCAAGTAGTACGTATGTTTTTAGTTTTTTCTTTTTTTATGGAATTCTTCGCTGATATCAGTTTGTGTGATATTTCTTTTTATTTGCAAACTGTATCATCTGCTTTTTTCAAACCATCTGAATTATAGAATTGGTATAAAAATAAAATTATATATATATATATATATGTGTGTGTGTGTGTGTGTGTGCATGTGTGTGTGTGTGTGTGTGTACATGTATATATATATATATATATCGAGTCATACGAAGGACTCAAAAATAGTACTTGGTAGCTTCTTGCTTTACCCTCAGCATTATAAGGTGCGGACCACGGGTAAAGTGGAGCAATCCAGAGAAAGGAATAGCGCCCTTCTCTACACCTCGGTGTAGTAGCTATTAAAAAGGAAGCCTTCAGGTCGCCAAGTTTACTATATATATATATATATATATATGTAATATTGTTGGTATGTTTTATTGAAAATAGCAGATAATGATTTAGTGCTTAACTTTTTGTTGAACGAAATGTCGTATTTGTGGTTGTTGGCATTTTAAGAATTGTCTGGGGAGTCAGTGTAATCAGCGTAAGAGTACTTTCGAATACAGAGAGAGAGAGAAAGAGAGAGAGAGAAAGAGAGAGAGAGAGAGAGTAAATAAATAAATAACATGAAATAGATAATAAATAAACATAAATGAATTAAGGAATAAAAAATAATAACAACAGCAGCAGCAGCAACAATAACAACAATAACAAAAACAGATGAAAACATTAGAAAATAATTGATTATATATAATATGAGTCGAAAAAAAAAATCAACAATTCACAAAATTAATACAATACATCCACGTAAATAACCTCGGACTATAAAACAGACCGCTTTTCACAGAATGCTTCACAAACTAAATCAGTCTTCCCATCATACCCCACAAACTAGATCACTCTTCCCATTATGCCTGCACGCAACAATATCTAAAGAGATACCTGACGTTTGAACACCACTTGGTCCGATGATCACATAGGCGAGAAACTGACAGTCATCAAACATCATTTACTGGGTCAACTTTATCCCGACTTATCTCTCTCTATGTTTTTACCGCCTGTCTTCCCCACCTCTCTCTCTCTCTCTCTCTCTCTCTCTCTCTCTCTATCAATCTATCTATGTGTGTATGCGAGTGTGTGTTTGTGTGGGTGTGTGCTCGTGGTATTTGTCTATCTCCCCGCCAAGACGGAGTATGGCACAAGGCTTTTTTAAAAGTGGGAACCAGACACGGACCGAAGCAAATATGACTAGCGGTGCCAGAAATTCGTGGCCTCGTCGGCATTACCCAAGCAATAAACTCGGTCCTTTCTAAGCTGGTGAAAGCCAGATGGGACGGCTCCTCCGAAGCAAAGGAGTCACCTTCTCACCCAACGAGCAAGACCAGGCAAACGAAACCACATCAATCGGTCTGCGTATCACACAAGGTGGCCAATAAATGTGTGGCATGTTCGCAAGGCCTCCCAAGTTTGTTTAGGTGAGTGTTGTGTGTGTATGTGTGTATGTGTGTGTACTTATGTTTTTA
This sequence comes from Sepioteuthis lessoniana, assembly GCA_963585895.1. Classification (NCBI taxonomy): domain Eukaryota; kingdom Metazoa; phylum Mollusca; class Cephalopoda; order Myopsida; family Loliginidae; genus Sepioteuthis; species Sepioteuthis lessoniana. The sequence goes on from OY757919.1 coordinate 69,054,797, forward strand.
CTGTAATGGTTCATAGAGAGTAGATACATATATATTTATAAATTTTTATTAAGGACAGATTTAACCAACACTACATCCCAATTTAAAAACATTTTAGAGTCGAGATGTGGGGAAATCAAAGATCGTCGACGCTTAATAAATAAATTTCGCGACACGTAAGCCAGCGAGTTAAGAACAACATACATTGACTCACCCCCACCCAATTTGGTGAGCGAAGAGAATATATATAGCTCTTCTTACCTACCAACTCTCTCTTCGTCTTGGAATGTTTTGAAAGAGTAGCCAGGTGATAGCAATTGAGAGAAGTTCTTAAGCAGTAGCAGAGAAAGAGGTGTTAGGGGCACATTTTGAAAGGTATTTTGCTTTAACAAGCTTATCACATTTTATTTCCTGTATAAATTGTACAATAATGATTATATATCTGAAAGATCATTTTCGTTTCACTTAAACTTCTTCGTTGCTTTTGCTGTTTTATTTACTGTTGTTGACTTTTCGTTTTACTGAAACTTATTGTTCACAGCATCTCAATACGGACTCGGAAGCATGCGCGCCGACAAACACAAGACTACCCCTACAACAATTCTTTCCCATATTACAAAGTTTCAACACTACAACATCACTTTCTTCTAACGAAAAAGATGTAACACATTGTGTTAACTAAGCGTTCTTCAGAGTTTCCTTATGCCACCCTCAGGTAAGTTCATTTTCGATTCATGCTGGCATCTTTGAGACAAGATGCAGTGGTCTCCAATAATTGAATTAAAAGACAAGGGAGGTAAATCTTGACCTGCAGTCGGATTAACCGATGATTCTCCCTGAATAAAATTAATGAAAGAAATTGTCCTCGAAAACGGCATCAACACTCTCAGAAAATATTTCTTCTATTTGATATTGCACTTGTATATCTAACTTAAGTAAAGTTGTCTCCCTTTAGTCGAGGGCAACCAGAAGGCCCCCTTTTCAATAGCTACTACACCGAGATGTAGGGGAGGGCGCTACTACTTTCCCTAGATTACTCCACTTTACCCTTGATACGTATCTTATATTACTGAATGTTAAGCAAGGAGGTATCAAGTACCATTTTAAAAGTCTTTGGTATGACGCGACCTGAGATTGAACCCTCGTCTCCAAGACCATTGGCGAAACTTTACTTTTACTATAGCTAACTTGTTTGCCAAAAATTCTGAGGCTAGAAGATTGATCGCGGATCAAGGGAATTTAGTTTTTGCCATTTGCCGGTGTTGACACTCTAATTGTAGAACATAAAAAGAAAGAAAGAAAAACGAACGTAAAGAAAGTTTATGAATAGAACAAGATTAATTTTCTCAGTTGTGAGTTTATTTCAAATAGTTGGGATTTAAGTGCGTTAGATTTCGTATGACTGAACGGTCAAGAAAAGGTTTTGTTTTTGTAAGAAATATAACCGTAATGAAAAATGAAGAACCTCTGTTATCAGTCATTTTCAATAAAGAAAGATCAAGAATAATAAGAAATGAAGTCAGTAAGAAAAAGGAATATAAAAATAGAAAGATAGAAAGAAAAACAAACGTACAGAAAGATTATGAATTGAAAGAATAAAAGAAAGAAATAAGGAAAAAGAAAGAAAGAAAGAAAGAAAGAAAGAAAATGAATTGAAAGCAACAAAGTATGCAGGAAAATGGAGCAAAAAGAAAGAAAGAAAGAAAGGATTGAAAAAAAAAGAACAGAAGGGTAGTAATGAAAAGAAGAAAAGAAAAAAGAAACAAACAAAAAAGAAAGAAAAATGAGAAAGAAAAAGAACGGAAAGAAAGGAAAGACAGTTGAAAGAAAGCAAAAAGAATTGACAAAAGTAAGCAAGAAATAAAACCGAAGAAAAAGAAAGAAAGAAAGAAAGAAAGAAAAAAAGAAAGAAAAAGTAAGAGAAAAAAGAAAAGGGGGAAAAGAAAAAAGAAAGAAAAAATAATGGACGGGAAAAAACAGAAGAGGAAGAATGAAGAAAAGGAGAAAATAGAAAAGAAAGAAAGAAAGAAAGAAAGAAAAAGAAAAGGAGCAACAAGAAAAAAAAAAAGAAAAGAAACTGAAAGAAAAAAAAAGAAATGACGAAAGCTAGTGAGGAAAGAAAATGAAGAAAAGAAAGAAAAAAAAAAGAAAAGAAACCGAAAGAAAAAAAAAAGAAATGACGAAAGCTAGCAAGGAAAGAAGAATGAAGAAAAGAAAGAAAAAAACCGAATAGATAAAGGAATAAAGAAAAAGATCAGAAGAAAAAAGAAAAGGAAGCAAGATAGGATGGAAGAAACAAAAAAAGAAGAAGAATGAATAGGAAGAAAGAAAGACATTTACAAGAAAGAAAGTAATAATGAATAGGAAAAGACTTAATTTTTTATTTTTCTAATTTATGTTCCTAATTAGATCCTAGAGACATTTTTTGTATATCCCAAAGTAACAGAGTACGAAAAACATGATAAAAGCCGATAGCGCATCAGTCAAAACTTTGTGATTATAGCATATCAACCAATGTGGGCGATTTCACGCCAAATCCTCTTCATACATATTAAATATATATGATTTGTAAACACATTTTGTTGATAACATTTTTAAACGAGCTTGAGCTCAGTTTTTGACACCCAGTTAAATGGTTTAAAATATTTTTATCAAACAAATAATTCTTTTTACTATAAATCATTTGTTAGCACACATTTAAATAGATATACATATATGATTAGTAAGTGAATGGTTTGTAGGTATTTTCATTTTTAAATGAGTTAGAACTAATTTATTTCTAGATAGCTAAGTGGTTTCAATTATTGCTATCTAACTGTAACAATTCTACTCAATATTAATCATTTGATTGCACACAGTGAAGTGGCTTCAAGTATTGCTATTTAATACTAATTATTCTATTCAACAGTACTCATTCAGTTGCCGAGAGTTTTCGAGTGGATTCGATTGTCAAACCGGCATAGTATGTGTTTGAGTGAAAGAAAGTATATCCGACCATAAACCCGGACAAGCAGGAAAATTTTGATGTCCCAAATTGAAGAATCAAGTAGATGGTCTCAGAAGCGATCCACGAGAAATACCTAATTGACAGTTTATATCTCTCTTTTATTCTCTTTCTCTTTTGCTTCAAAAATCAATCGTATTTCGAATAGTTATTGACGGAAAAATAAAAAAGTAAAACTGAAATTCCTTGCTTTGATGTCGGTGATTTTTGTCGAGACAGAAAGAAGCCAGGGACCTGCTTGTCTCTTGAAAAACCAAAGGACGACGAAAATACGACCACCCTTCGCATACCCCACCCCCCAGATAAAGAGCCATTCTCCGAAAAACCCTAATTCAATATAGCAGTCATAAGCAGCTATCCATCTTACTTTCCTCTGACCACAAGTCACATAGCCATTTGTCTTCGATGCTACTGCATTACAGAAATAGTACGTTACCCATGCAATATTAATTGTTTTAGGGTCACCTACGTTACGCCGGGTTATTAACACGTGACACAGAGAACGTTACATTCTTTCTCCTAAACTGACTGTCCTACCAAGAATGAGGGTACCAATCATGTAAATCGTGAAATAAGTTAAGGACTTATTTCATAGCAGAAGAGCACATTTGCCACTACTTGTAGACAAATTTTATAATCTTCATTCATGTTTATTTTTTATCGAAACAAATATTTTTCTAACCGATATACAATGTAGATGTGTCTCTCCTGGGTTTTGTTATACATATTTCATTAACGCAAACACAGACTCCGAGAACCATATGGGTGCAATACTTGTTATTGTACGACTGTTTCTAAACGGATTCATCTGGTTTTTCTAATTTTTTTTTTGAGCCAAAATAACAATTGAGAACAACAGCGTCGGCATTGCTGGGAAAAATATCAATTTTAGTTTCTTTGTTTAATGGCATATCAAACTTTATGGGTTATCTTAATGTTAAAGTCTTCCTTGTAGAAGAACAATAAGGATACTATTTCACCCATAGCTTGGGAGGTTAACGATGTCGGTTTCCGACGAAAGTTATCCTATAAGAAAAAAAAATCGCTACCTTTGTTAAATCATATTGTAATCTTTACAGAAACTTGTTATGGAGAAAAAAGGAATGTTCCGGTGACCCATTCAAAAAAAAAAAAATAAAATAAAATAAAAAAATAAAACAAAAAAACTAAAACAAAAAACAAAACAAAACAAAACAAAACAAAACAAAAAACAAAAACAAAAACAAAAAACAAACAGAACAAGAATAAACTCATTACCAAACATACATAAACAGCAGTATATTCTATATAGATAGAAATTAGATTTAATTGACTAATAAATCAGTTAACTGAAAAAACTCCCCCACACGTAAACAAACAAACAGAGAAACACACACACATGTCAACAGTAGCATATACATTTCGGTTTGCTCCTGCAAACCTGTGTATAAAAATGTAGTTCTTCACATGAGAAAGACAGTAAAAATAGACCTGTTGGCGGCTCCCACGTGATGGGGTAAATATATCTGTCTACAAACGTTTACATTGCCGTTGTACAATTTTCTGCAGTGTTATATTGTGGAAAATTTGAGTGAATCAGTGCGTTTATTTGTGATGTTTTGGGATACGATTTTTGTGATAATGTAATGATTCATTCAAACAGCATTTCAACCTGTCTAGAATCATTTCATACCTTGTGGTAAGGGAATCGTATTTATTGTACGTTCATATTTACCTTTTTTATGTAGGTTGTTTTTTAGTACACGGTCCAATTGAATTCGAATAATATTTAAAGTGATCTCCTTGACCCATGGATGTGACTCTAACAGGTACTACTATTTCAGTTAAGAGTGGTCTGGGAGTAATGGCCAGGCAATAGGTATATAAAGGTCAGTTGATGATATGGATAACAATAATTCTCATTCAACAAATGGATATTCTATGTCAGTGCATTTTTAGATGCTTCTTTTTTAATCTATCAACTCTTTAAAAATTCTTTTTCGACTACAACTTATCTTATGAAGATGACCTATGGTCAAAATTAATTAAGAACAATAAATAAATGACAAAAAATATTCCTATTTGATTGTCACTGTTTCATCTTATATATATATATATCAAACACTTACAACGGGTTTAGTGGTAATATTTCGTTGTTTATTAACCGAAGAACTTAACATTTTTGGGTTTTTCTACATTTTAACAATTTAGGAAATAGCTAAACTAATGAAGAACGTAAAAAGGTATAAAGGGAGGGAAAGGGTCTGAAGAAAAGAGATTAGGGAAGAACAAAGAAGGGAATAGATATATGTTTGATTGATGGTGGTAAGGGTTAATTTGGTTTTGACTGTGACCAAATTTAAGCTAGGTGGCACCAAGTATATCAGATTTCATCAGAGATTTGACCAGAGGTGGCTAAATTTTAGTGAGAACGAGGGTAATATGAGTGGGGAGAGGTTTATTTAGAGAAAAAAAAGAAAAGAAGAAAGAGGAAATTAAAGAGGGAACGAGGGTTCATGGGTATCCCGTTTCATCAAAGACATTGACTATAATGGAGGACTATAAAGGAAAGGAAAAAAAGACAAAAGAAAAAAACGTAGAAATTCAAGAAAAATCTTTCATTGTATGGTAGTAGTGAGTGTAAAAATGTCTTAGTTTTTCCAAAAAAATTTTAATTCTAATTATTATTTTTATCTAATCTCTATTTTGATATTGTTTTCATGTAACATACTGTCTGCTAAGTAGGGTGAAATCTGATAGAACCTGGGGCGTTGCTTTATGTGGCTTGTTTTGGAAATTACTTTAGATTCCAACAAACGGCATGATTTTTTACAATGTGTGAGTTTGATTAGAGCGGCTTGGGAAAAATTAAAAGTGTGTTTGAGATCTAATATGTGGTAGAAAAGGGCATTTCCGTCGACACTTAATTTGATTGATCGTTTGTCTTCGTAGATTCTTTCTTTTTGCATCTGTTTCACCGGTGTAATGTTTGTTGCGATAAAATGTTCGTTACGATCTTTGCATGGAATAGAATATATGTCTGCGTGAGAAGCGGTTGCGTTGTCGGTTTGTTTCGAGATGTTTGCGTGATTCTTAATGGTTTGTGATGTGGTTTGTATGACTGGTATCCCTAATTTGGTTAATTTATCGTAGAGAGGTTTGTTATGTGTGTTAGTGGTAGAGAGATAAGTCTGTGATTAATGGGAATAGTTTATTTGATGAGTGTATATTCAGGACTTCTTTTCTAGCGTTTAATATGAAAGATTTAGTGTATTTTGATTCCTAAGGGAATGTTCGATGTACTTAAATTCTTCATTTAGGTACTGTGGGCTACATATCCTAAGTCCTCCTGGATAAAAGCCAGTTATGAGGTCTGTTTTGATTTTGTTGTGGGAGTAAAAATTTTTGTTTGCGGTAAACTTTAAAAGTTAAATCATTTTTGATAATAAAGATATCCAGAAAGGGGTATGGTGTTATTTGATTCTTTTCATGTGTAAAGTTGATGGAGGGTTCAACATTGTTTAATTTCTCGGCAATCTCTTCGATTTTTATGTTTTGGGTTAGGAAAATGAGTATATCGTCAATATATCTAATAAAAAGTGGTGTTACTTGGTAGTCTGTATTTAAAAGAGCCGGATTCTAAAATCTCCAAAATATCATATCCAGGACTCTCATTGGGGAAGTCTTACTCCTCTGCAGAGATGCAGTTGGTGTATTCTGCAGACAAAGCCAACAGGGCCAAATCTCGGACAGATGACCGGATCTAGAGATAACCATAAAAAAAGCAAGAAAAGATAACCTGCCGAATAGTGAACTTTGCCATTCCAGCTGACAATAGGGTAAAACTGAAAGAAAGCAAATCGAGAGATAAGTACCAAGACCTTGGTAGAGGACTGAAAAAACAATGGTTAATGAAAGTGACGGTGATGCCGATCGTAATTGGTGCTCTCCGTACAGACACCGAAGAATTGGTACAGGGACAAGAGGACTTAGAAATAAAAGGGCAAGAGAAGACTATCCAAACTACAGCATTGTTGAGATCGGCCAGAATACTGAGAAGAATCCAGGAGACTTGAGGAGATTTGCTGTCATTCACACTCCACTGGAAAAAGATCCGCTAACATTGGTTCGAAAAACTCTCATAATAATACACTTAATATGCTATAAGAGAAGGTGGCAATTTTCAGTTCAATTTGAAGATGGACGGTTATTTTTTCTTGGTTATTTTCTAATCATCCGAATCCTCGATATATTTAAATTGAATATGAAATGGTAAACAGAATCCTTCTTTCTTTCTGTCTTTACAAAATAGGGACCTCGTTTTAATCATGGGCCGCTGTCACAGAGATAATTTGGCAAATTCAAAGATAATCAAGGATATTGTAGGTATATATGTATGTCGGCTGGAGCTGTTGAATACACTAAGTGTATCTCTGCAGAATGGGTAAGACACCTCATAACGAGTGCCCTAGATATGAAACTAAACTATCCGATGATGAGGTTTCAGTCCTGGAGCTTTGGGGAATGTGGAGTACTCCTACATTGGCTCTGACCCAGAGTAGTAATCCCTGTTAGGATCCTATTTATGGGTCAAATAAGTTGGTAACTGAAGTCGAGGGCAATCCGAAGCCTCCCTTCTCAACAGCTACTATACTAAATTGCTCCATTTGCCCTTGATCCTTACCTTATAATAAAGGGAAGATCAAGTACCATTTTTAAGTCTTTCGTATGACTTGACCTGATACTGAACCCTGATCTCCCGGTCCATTAGCGAACGTTCTAACCATTATGCCAATGGGAAACATTTAAGTATGTGCAAACAAATGATTGATGTTAATTTGAATTGTTAGTGCTGCATAACAATACTTGAAACCATTAAACTGCGTGCAAACAAATGATTAATACTAAATATAATTATTCATGTTTGATAGGAATACTTGAAACCATTTTGTTTGTGTGCAATCAAATGATCTCAGGCTTATTTAAAATTTTACCTAGAAGCTGAATGCAAGCTTTTATTCATTCAAATTTTCGATGTAACGTAGACCTCAATGAAATGCTATGTGGAATCCTTAATTTCTTCGTAAATAGAAGCATCAATATCACAATGAAACACTGTTACACCGGGAACCCAACAGGCTTACGAGCCATCTAGTTTATTTTTATTGATATTGTATTAACGTATATTTGTTTTCTGGTAGAGACGAATATCATATGTGAAAATGAATACCATTGACGTGTCCCTCAGAGAAATGATTGTTGAAAAAATATATATATATACAGGTTTTAACAATGATCGATTCTTTTATTTATGGGCGTTAGAAATTTTTAATGTAGATAAAATAACTTAACCAAAAATAAAACGAAATAAAATAAAATAGAATAAAACAAAAAATAAAATAAAACAACAAAAACAGAAGTTATGTTATCCTTTTTAATCCAGTGCACACAGCTCTCTGATCTAATGACCCCAATTTCCCGGTTGGCCGAGCAAGTTACGAAAGACACGAAAAAAAAAAAAAAAAAAAAAAAAAAAAAAGAAAACAAAAACAGAAAAAAAACAAAAGCCTCACCAAAACGGAAA
>OY757919.1:69068342-69560842 GCA_963585895.1 Sepioteuthis lessoniana
TGGTAGTACCTGTTTGGGTCCCATCAGTGGATCAAATAGGACGGTTCAATCTTTTGCTAGAGATTATCATTAATATTGCAAAGAATTAGTAGCGTTAATAGCAATACTTGAAACCATTTAACTGTGTGCAGTCCTGAAGCTTTGAGGATGGTATGTACCCTTTCGTTAAAATTACTCTTAAGTTCACTCTGACTCAGAGTAGTAGAACTTGTTAAGGTTTAATCTATGGGTTAAATAGAACCTTTTACTGAGGATTATTATAATTTGTTTGAAACCATACAGTTGTATGCAAGTTATTCCTATTGGATTGTAAAACTTGATAAATAGAATTGCTAATGTTGTATAGAAATGCATGAAAACATTTTTACTGCAATGAAATGATAAATATTAAATTATATGGGGATAATTGATAATTACAAGTCCTTATGTCAAAAGGCAATATTTTAAAACGTGAATCTGTGCAAAGAAATGAACTGTAACTCGTTTAAGCTATTCGCTCACAAATTATATGTAAAAACAGGATTTGCCTCCAGCTATTGGTAAATAGTAGGACAGACTAGGTTCTTCAGTCTTGGTGAGGCAACTAGTCTAGGAGAAGGGGAACTCTGAATTCAAACCTGTTAAACTCCGATTAAAAATTTACCTTGTATCATATCTAGCCCGAGCAGAGGGGTTGGTGAATATGGATTTGCAATTAAATAACCATCAACAATTGATATGTCATTATTTAACCATCAAAAATTGATACCCATTAAATAACTATCAACAATTCATATGCCATTAAATAACCATCAACGATTGATATGCCATTAAATAACCATCAGCAACTGTTATACCATTAAATAATCTTCAACAATTGATATCCCATTAAATAACAATCAACAATTGATATGCCATTAAATAACCACCAACAATTGATATGCCATTAAATACCCATCAACAAATGATATCCCATTAAATAACAATCAACAATTGATATGCCATTAAATAACCCCCAACAATTGATATGCCATTAAATACCCATCAACAAATGATATCCAATTAAACAAATATCAACGATTGATATGCCATTAAATAACCACCAACAACTGATATGCCATTAAATAACCAACGACAACTGATATGAAATTAAATAACCATCAACAATTGATATCCCATTGAATAACCATGAAAGATTGATATCCCATTAAATAACCATCAAAGTCTGAAAAACCAAACATAACCCTATACAGATAGGTATATAATATACATACGTGGGGTATTCAATAAGTTTCCAGACTTTTTTGTCGTAGACTCTTGAAAATTCAGTATGTTATTGCTATACATCTTATGAGATGATTGACCAATTCTCATGATTTCAGGTTCAAATGAACAATATCAATAAGTTCGTAGCCGAATGGCGAATAAAAAAAACTTCATTTTATCAATAAACATGTATTACCCGAATAATCTCTTCCTTGTTAATGCACCTAGTTCCATGACGAATGTTAATCGTATAGATCGAAAATTCTATAGTGAACATTTCAGATTAAAATTCATAAAAATGAACACCTCGAATTAATATAAGCCATCTTTTTCTTTCCTTCTTCCTCTTCATCATTCTCCTCCTCTTCATCTTCCTCTTCTGAATTATTTAATAAAATGGTATATTTTTCTAAGCCATCCAGATTAAAATATTATGAAATAATCCAATATTAATGCAACGATTACGGAATTCATTGACAAAAAAATAAATAAATAAAAAAATAAAATAATTTACAAAACAGAAAAATAAAAGACAAAAAATGAATAAATAATAAAAAATAAATAAATAAATGAAAATATAAGATAAATAAATAAAAAATAGATAAAGAATAAAAATAAAAACAAAATTGATTATTTGTTATCCCTCCTCGAGCTTTTACGACAGGCTTAATTCTTTCAGGCAATGAATTTCACTAATTAAAAGCAATATTCTTTGTCAAAATGAATCCAATTTTCCAGAATTATTGTTAATAGATCTTCTTTAGTGTATGGAGTCTGCTCGTAGATCCTCTTTTTGTTTTGTTGGAGCCATGTTTATTTACAATTAGATATGCCCAACTGTTTGTTGAAGTCTGTAAGAACTGTCGGTTAAGAGTAAATCGATTTGCATATTTTAGCTTCTGTTGGTATTTATTTTAAAAATTCAAATTACAAGATCCTTTCATGATTTATTTCTCAACATGGAGTTCTTCTACAAGACTTTCCTCTTTATGGCCTGGAAAAATTTAAATAATTCAACTTACTTTGATATTTTATGAAGCTGGAATATTCAGCTATTAAAGAAAAATGTTTTGCGTATTATTTGGTATAAATTTATTCATCGCTAAAAAAAAAGGACAGCCCCCCACCAAAAAAAAGCAAAAACAAAAATTAACGATAAACATCCTATAAGTGTGTTATTTCCATAATTTTTGCCAAAGGTCCTAAGTGTTTAAACAGAGCCATAGGATTTTTCAACATTTCATGTATTTTGATTCACTGTTTCAGTTTGGTCAGGTTTCATTGTTTAATGACGTATCAACCTCCGTGGGTAATTTAATGCCAAAGCAATCCTTATAGAAGAACAGCAATGGTACTATTTAGCCCAAAGCTGGGAGGATAAGGGGATTCACCTGTTTCTCAAATGTACTAGACCAAAAGTGACCGCAATAGCAAAAATGGAGTTCGAATTCGTTTACTACTGCATCGCAGTTCAGCATTTTAGCCCCTATGCCACGGGGTCCCACCCCAGCATTTTAGCCTCTATACCATAGGGCCCTACTCCAGCATTTTAGTCACTATGCCATAGGGCCCCACCCGCTTGCAGTATTAGTTTACGGGTGATATGTAAGCAAATTAAAATTATATACTCTCAACTCCGTTTTGGTGAAAATGAATAAAAAGAGCATTTATATAAAACAATCTCAGAAGAGGACAGTCGCTGGAGAACGAAGGACTAAGAAATCAACGTTTTTAAAACTCTTTTCACGTCGGTGTTCAGTCGAAGCAATTATATAAACTCGAAGGTTACAAAATCTTAAAAACTCTTTTCACGTCGGTGTTCAGTCGAAGCAATTATGTAAACTCGAAGGCTACAAAATTTTCCTTGGCACAACTATTCACACCGAAATGTGATTACAGCACAATCTATATATCAAAACTACCAATTCGGAATGTTCGGTGTAATTTTGTCAAGGATATCTGTGGATACTATCAATTCAAATAATCGTTTACATTTGAGACTTGAAACCTCTTCACAACATAGGTTTTCCGGTTATTCATTGCTTACTAATATTGTGCACAAATGGGAAAAAGAAACATGGTTCGGTTAATTGACGATGGGCTTCCCAATGACATTTGTACAAAAATCACATCTGTGTAGGTGATGATATCTATTTCAATTTCGGGAATAATGGAAACGCTTTCAGGAATCTGGCGTATATACTCCGTTGGAAATTGATAAAAACACTGCGAATTTTAAAGATTTTTGGGGTATTATTTTTTCGATCAAATTTGGTACAGAGATTGGTGAAATAAAATGCATGTTTGTGGTCAAATATTGAAATTCAACACCTTGATATGGTTCAATGTAAACCTTTAGTACCCTCAATAACTAGGGTTGGTTTGAATTCGTGTCATGATAATTTTTCGATAGTTATTTTTCTCATTAATATACGTCACCCTTATATATGAGCAGCAGTAGTGTCCTGACTGAAGTACTTGATCCTCGTCAACCAATAAGAGTTCCTCTGCCCGGATCTCATCTACTTGGAAAAAGTATAAACCTAACCATTCTTTCTCCAGCTATGGGTCGGTCGGACTGGGCTCTTTAAATTTGGCATGTCAATCAGTCTTGAAGAAAAACTCTTAATTCAATTGCCCAGTCGGCTGGGGCTGTAGATTACACCGACTGCATCTCTGCAGTGGGGTAAGACCTCGCTCCCCAACGAGTGTCCTGGATATGACATTAAACAATCTGATGGTGAAGTTCCAGTAATGCTAGAGCTTTGAGGAATGTGGAGTACTCCTTCATTGCTATTGCTCCCAGGTTCACCCTAGCCCGAAGTGGTACCACCTGATAGGGTCCTATCTATGGGTCAAATAGAACTAATGCCAAACTGAATTGTTTGAAATGTAACTATTTTTGGCATTTAAACTGTGTTTACGCTAAAATGAATTGTTTAAAACAGAACTGTTTGGACATTTAACTGTGATTAAACAAAAACTATACTTATACTAAACTGAATTATTTCAATTAGAACTGTTTGACTAAACTGAATCGCTTGAAATATAAATGTTTTTGACAATTAAACTGTGTACTTAGGCTAAACTAAAATGTTTGAAATGGAACTGTTTTTGACATTTAAACTGTACATACACTAAAATGAATTTTTTGAAATAGAACTGTTTTGACATTTAACTGTTTGTAAACAAAAATAATACTCATACTAAACTGATTTAAAAAAAATTCAAACTGTTTTTATAAACTGAATTGCTTGAAATAGAAATGTTTTTGACAATTAAACTGTGTACTTATGCTAAACTGAATTGTTTGTAATAGAACTGATTATTTGTATAAAAATGGCTTTGGGATTAAATAGCCTATAAAGGTTGATATGCCATAAAATCCAAAGAAACAAATGTAAATTCAAAACATTTGTAAACCTGGAGATAGTTATTCTAGCTGAAGACACGCTACATAAGTAGCCCTATTCACCCAACCCCTCCGCTCGGGCAGGATATGACACAAGTTCAATTTTAAGCGGAGTTTCACAGGTTTGAATTCAGAGTTTTCCTTCTCCTAGACTAGTTGCCTAACCAAGGCTGAAGAAATCAGTCTGTCCTAATATTTACCCATGGCTGGAGGAAAAATAATTGGATTCATACCTTTCCCAAGGGTATTAGCGCTATGTGAAATGCAATCAGTCTCGTCCAGGATTTGAACTCGTGTCGCCGTGTCAATTTCCTCCGACGATAACCATTACACCACGGGCACCCCAATGACTAAAAGTAGTTATGAGAGAAATATATTGACAGTGTAGACACAGGAATCAACTCTGCATGATGATTCAATTATTGGATTTCTATGTGATCTTCAGACAATTATTCTTTATTACTTTTTCTAAAATAAGCATAAAAAAGCCATGGACTTCTATGGTCGCATTAGCAACCATATGAAAATCTCATCTTTGATAAACTAAAAAGGTATTTCTTTCAAGCTGTAACGGTGTCAGTATTATTGTATGATTGCACCACTTGGACTTTAATAAAACACTTGAAAAAAAAAAAAAAAGAAGCTTGATTGGATTTACACAAGGATAGCGCGCCCTATTTTGAAGTTATCCTCGGAACAGTAACCTACAAAAAAGCAGCTGTTAAGCCATTAAGCTCCCATCTCACGAACCAACCAGGTAAGACGAGCAAGATATGTTAGGTACTGCTGGAGAAGTAAGGAGGAAGCCATAAACGACATTCTTCTAAGGATTCTACTCATAGACATAGCAGTATTGCTCGACTAGAAAAAAACTTTCATTCATCATCTCCCTGCGGACTCTGGATGCCCTCTAGAGGACTTATCAAGAGCGATGACCAATTGGGACGGATGGTGAGACAGTCTAAAGAATCTGTGCTATCAGAACGCTTTAATGATAGTAAAGAACTTGGGTGTTATTTGATTTTAGTTCTGGAAAAGATCCATACAGCCTCAGACGTGCTGATATAGTCTTTAATGGGGTTAGAGTCGAAGAAATAGAAGAATGTATATGGGTGGCTCAAGGAATAAGATGAAATATTGCCTAAGGAAGTTGGCCATAGAAAGCACTGTTTACAGTTGCACCTTTTTTCAAGGAAATCAATTACGATTGGTCCTTTTATGTCTCAGAATACTGTCAGCATGACCTTCTTTACTGATCACTGGACCCGAAAATTTTTCATCATTGGAGAGTCAGTGAGTTTTCACTCCATGGACTGTCTTTTCGACTCAGGTTAGTCATAAAAACCCCATATTTAGCCAATTTGTAAACATCTTTTGACGAAAAAATGTTTCTCCGAATACAATACACATTCTTTTGTAGATTTTACATAGTTTGCATTTAGCTATCAAAAATTTTATAAGATATTTATCTCCAAGCTTAGAGCATTCTATATAAATAGCCTTATAACAAATATTTTCGTGAGATTAAAATAATTTTTGCTCGAAATCAATGCCAAATAATGCGGAGTTTATATTTATGGAAAAAAAAATTTTTTTTCAAAAATTTCCACTTAATTATTGAATGACTCTTGTTAGCTAAAAACACTTTTTATTAGCTTTCTGTTTTTTAAAGGAATGTTTGTGACTTAGCGTACAACAGAAACTTACGGAGAATAAAGGTTTTGGTTTCTTTGTTTAATGGAATAGCAACCTTCGTAGGTTATTTAAGAAAGGTAATGTTATTATTTAACTGAAGGTGGGGTACAGGGGTTCATACCTTTCTCATAGATGTTAGTCCGAAAGAGAACGTAATAGCACGACTGTTGTTCGAATTCCCTTATTGCGATGTCACAGTCGAGTACGTTAGCCATTACGCCCTACACAGATTAAAATTTTCCTCAAGATGACATGCATTTTCCTTGAATTGGTTGAGTGATCACAAAATTAAAATCGCTATTTTGTGCAATAAGTCAAGTCAGTTATATCAATAATGAAAACCACGTCAGATCACCGAGGTTAAGCAACAATTAACCTGCTCAGTAGTTAGATGAGTAACCACTAAATAAGTGCAGGTACTGTAAGCGACCTAAAAAAAGTTTGAATGACAGACTAATCAGGGCACTTTATTTTAAAGACATTTTCTACAAAAGAAGGATTTCTTTGCGGTTACACAATCTGATTTTGTATGCTGGATTGCATGACAAAACTAAGCACGAATACCTATGGGAAAAATTTGAACTACCTCGTCCCCTCTGCTATTGTTTATGCATTGAACCATTACTGTCCTTCGGCAAGAATGGCTTTAGCATTAAATAATCCACGATAGTTAATATGCTATTTGACAAAGAAAGAAACCTAAATAATGAATTTTCAAGAAAATCTTGAAATTAAAACACAAATTACCCCCCGAAAAAAAAAGATATAAAAAAAACACATTTTATAAAAACATCAGGAAATTTTTTGGGAACACACACACACACACACACACACACACACGCACACATTGTATATTCTATACAATATTCCTAATTAATCAAATGACGTAATTTAAAAACAAACAAACGCTGATTAACTAATTAAACAGCCAACTTTTTCTTGTCATACAAATTTTCCCTGTGTTTTTGTATTTTGTACTTTTAAACATCCATTGTCGATTTAATATCACTAATATCGTCCTTCACAGTCCTGATGATGGTTCATTAGAACCGAAACGCTATAGTGTCGACTTTGCTTCTCAATAAATCTCTCCTTCTACTTGGATTACCTTGTTATCAATTTTTCCCTATATACATGATATGTAAAGGATTAGTTTGTCGGTAATTTCATTTTTAAGTGAGTTAGAAATAATTTCTAACGTATAGAAACTAATTGAGTGAGTTAGAACTAATTTCTAATTTCTAGCGTATAGAAACAATAGCAACTAGAATAGTATTTGTTACTATACGCTTAAACGGTTTCAGTTATTTCTATATAACACTTATAATTCTATTTCAATATCACTCTTTCGTTTGCACACAATTAAGTGGTTCCAAGTATTGCTATGTTATACCAATAATTCAATAATAGGCAAACAGTTAAAGAGTTTTAAGTAATGCTATTTAACACTAATTAGTCTATTTAACATTACTCATTCGTTTGTATACAGTTAAATAGTTCCAGATATTACTGTGTATCGCTAACAATTCAATTAAACAGTCATTTGTTGACACACAGTTAAATGATAAAACAGTTCTATTTCAAGCAATTTAATTTAGCATAAGTCATGTGTTTGCACTCAGTTTAAATGTCAAGCAGTTCTGTTTGACCCATTGATAGGACCCTTTCAGGTGCTACCACTCCGGGCCAAAGTGGCATGGGCGCAGTGGCAATGAAGGGGAACTCAACTTTCTCCAAATCTCCCAGGCTCGTGCCCCGCCATCAGATTGTTTAACGCCATATCCAGAACACTCGTTGGTGGGGAGTCACCCCTCTGCAGAGATTCAGTCAGTGTATTCTAAAGCTGTATTATTCACACACACACACACACACACACACACACACACACACACACACACACACACACATATATATATATATATATATATATATAAGAATCAATCATATTTACGTACACTACTAACGATTTTTACAAAAAAGTTAATTATCTTCTAAACTAAAGATATCAAAGTTTTATAAGTGACATAATACAAATATAAACACAAAAACGTGATTAAAAAAAAAAAGTTAGGAATTCCAGGTGACAAAAAAAAGTTACGAGAAAAATGGCTTCCCATTGGTTTCTAGCTCCGAAAGTTTCAACTAGATAGTTAATTTATATGGTTAAACAAAATGATAAAGATTCGCTTTAGCTGATCTGACTGAAAAAAGTAAGAATACAGTTTAGTTATAATCTCTTTAATGATAACTTAGGTGCGCTTAATGCAACGGTTATTGTCATTGGAAATGGATCCTAGCTCAAATCCTGGATGTGACTGAATGCGTTTTATTTCGTGCTAATGCCCTTGAGAAAGCCATGAAATCATTTCTTCCCTCCTACCCCAGCTGTGGATAAATAGTAAGGCAGACTGGGCTCTTGAGCCTTGGTTAGGTAAACAGTCTAAGAGAAGGAAAACTCTGCGTTTAAACTAACAGTTCTCCGTTTAGAAATTGACCTTATGTCACATTTTCATGGGGGAGGGGCTGGATAAATACATAAACCCCTTGCTTAAAACTTGAAAAGTTTTGTGATTTTTAAAAATCAATATACTAAGAATCTCCTTCATTAGATTACAACACACGTGCACATATACACACACGAAAAAGTATGATTAATTGATTTTTTAACGGCATATAAACCCACCTTGGTCTATTTTGTGTCCCATTATAAGGGAATTGCGTTCATTGTATATTTATATCTAGTTTTATTGTGTAGTCTTTTTTTGGATACAGTTATATGATATGAAGTATTCCTATCTAAGTAAGTTAGTTGCTCGACTGTAGCTGAGGGCGATCCGAGCGCTACATTTTCATTTGCTACTAAACCGAGGTGTAGGGGAGAGCGCTACTCCTTTCCCTGAATTGCTTTACTTACCATTGATCCGTACCTTATAATGCTGAGTGTTGAGGAAGGAGGCATCAAGTACCATTTTTTGAGTCTTTGATATGACTCGACTTGGGATTGAACCCCGGTCTCCCGGGCTGTTGGCGAACACTCTAACCATTATACCAACTGGCCGGTAATTTGCATGTATTTGCATGGTTTCAAGTATTCCTATCTCTCACTAATTATTATATGGTTTCAAGTAATTGTCATTTGTTTGTACACGGACATATGGTTTCAGGTAACAAATAATAATCCTTAGTAAATAATCATAAGTTGGTGAACGTAGCCGAGGGACACCAGAAGGCTCCCTTTTTAATAGCTACAACAACGAGGTGTAGAGGAGGGCGCTATTCCTTTCCTTGTAATGCTCCACTTTACCCTTGATACATACCTCATATTGCTGAGTATTAAGCATGGAGGTATCAAGTACCATTTTTTAAAGTCTTTGGTATGACGCAACCTGGGATTGAACCTAGGTGTCCATTGGCAAACACTCTACCCACTAGGCCAATGAAACAATTACAGCTTCACATAATTATTCGTCCGGTACATAATTTACATTTATATAATATCAAGTACTCCAATCAAATTTAAATGAAAAATTTTATTGTTTCCAGTATTACTATGTTATGCAAATAATTATATTATTTCCAGTGGTTATTCCGATTCAATAAGAGTCATTTGTTTGTATACAATTATATGGTTTCAAGTAACTTATAAAAATCCTTCGTAAAACAATTATAGCTTTAAGTAACTATTCTTAAGGGCACCTCTGGTGGTGTAACGGTTAGCAAGCTAGACTAGCAGACCTACACGAGTGAGTTCGAGTCTCATTGGGCGCCCCATTCATTCAGCCTTGTGCCACATCAAAGCAAAGCGCTTTGTAAATTACATAAGTAACTATTCTTAATACAAGTAATTTATAGCTATATGACATCGAGTCAGGACACTGTAGCCTCGAAGTAAGCGAGTTCAAACCCCCGTCGCACTTTTACGTTCACTTTCGGACTAATGCTCTTGGGAATGGTATGAATCTCCTTATCCCCCACCCCGCTATAAGTTAAATAGTATCACTACTATTCTTCTACAATGATGGTTGAGCATTAAATAATCCATGAGGGTTGATGTACCATGAAACTAAAGAAATCAAAACAATACTTTATCTGTATGCAAACAAAAGGGGCACTAACTGGTTTAAAAATAGAGTTTCGTAAAAAATATTCTCTTAGAAATCACATATATTTATAAACAGAATTCGGCATTAAATAAACATCAAGGATTGATGGGCCATTAAACTAAATAACCTGGCCGAAACTTAAGCTTAGGGCACGAGGAAGGCTGTGAATTAGAACATGTAGGCCGAGGTGACTATTATCATTATAAAGGTTCCCGATACGATGCAGTTTGGGTTTATCTAACACCACAAGATGATTATTATTGATGATTATTGTTGCCAGTGTGTGTAGAGTTGGAGTAAACTGTTTGTAGCAACGTTACCTACTTTTCAACAATATTACTTCAGACATAAACAAATATATCTACGTGCTTGCCGAACATGGGTTTGCTGACACTTATTTTCATTAAAGTGCGATTCCCTTGGCTAACGCCCTTCATTCGCTTTTATATAAATCAAACATAAAATCGTTGCGCTCGAAGTTCAGACATAAGCAGTATCATCATGTACACTCGCTAAAAAAACATTTAATAAAATAAAATTCAGCATATTTTATATTCAGCAAATAATCTCTTCCTGCTACGTCATCGGATTAATCCATTATCTAGAAATAAGCAATTAAACTTTATACTTTGGTCACTTTGAGGACGTAGAAAAGTCTTGTATACGCGTATATCATATATACAGGATGCGTCAGAAGGATCTCCCGGAATTAAAATTGCCGCCGCACAGGCACTGTTGGCAGTGAGTGGGTGAAAAGTATGTTTCTGCATAGCAGTTGCTTTGTAATTTCAGTTGTTATCATGGCATGGAATCGTGACAATCGTGCGTTTGTGAATGAAACTTATTTAAGAAATATCGACTCTTATTGCAATGCAACGGTTATATCGTATGAATATCGGCCAGCTCGATCATCAGATCTGCCCCACTCCTTTGTGATTACTTCCTCTAGGGATATCTGAAGGCCTAAGTCTTTAACTATAGGCTGCAGACAACTGACTAAATGAAAGATTTTATTTATGAAATCGCAACAATACGAGAGGTAATGACGAGTTGAGCGAACTAGGTGTGTGTAACTAAGCCAAGGTTGACAAAGTTTCATCTGTCGGTGACGGTTTTGACCAATGCGATCTAAGCACTGCAACACCGATTGAAGAAGTGTTTGGTTTGGCTTGGTGGCACATCAGCCATTGTAGGTTATTTAATGCCAAATCCCGTTTATGTTGAATATATATTATTTGCCAACACATTTTGTTGACATTTTTAAACGAGCCAGAGCTCATTTTTTGCGCACGGTAAAATGGTTTCAGGTATTGCCATGTAACAGTAACAATTCAACATCAGTTATTTATTCCCACATTTAAATAGATATGTAAGAGATTAGTCTGTCGGTAATTTCATTTCTAAATGAGTTAGAACTAATTGGTTTCCACAATTGTATTGCTATTGTTCCTACATAGTTAAATATTTCATTTACTTACCCTTCTCCAGAGATGCAGTTGGTGTATTCTACAGTCCCAACCGACTGGACTATGGAAGAAGTGTGTGGACTGCAAGTGAAACTATGTTGAAAAATAAACTTCATTTGGTTACATTCTATGAGAGAATCTTGGTCAGCCTATCAACTTTTCTGCCTACCCTCGTATATATATATATATATCTATCACTGGTCTCGTAACCTTGTTTGGTTATAGGGAGGCTACCCCTGTAACCTGTCTTTGGCAAAAATAAAACAGAGGAGCCCATCCCTCTTAAGGGCTACAGCTGGTTTGAATTCAGAGTTTTCTTCCTCCTCCACCGGTCTTCATACCAAGGTTAAAGAACCCAGTCTTCCCTATTATTTACCCATAGATGGAGTGAGAATACTTGGACTCATACCATTCCCAAAAGGATGGATGTTTTTCATAAGCTGTTGAGGTTGTTGAGGTGTCACGCGTAGTTTTTCAAGTTATGGCGTTTCTCAGAGCAATGGGAATTACTCGGCAAAGTCCTGGCGGCAACACCCCACAAGACACCAACTGTACGGCCACTTGCCTCCTATCACGAAAACTATTCAAGTTAGACGAACCAGACATGCAGGACACTGCTGGAGAAGCAGGGACGAACTCATAAGTGATGTACTCTTATGGACCCCCACACATGGCCGTGCAAAAGCAGGACGACCAGCACGAACATACATTCAGCAACTATGTGAGGATACGGGATGTTGTCCTGAAGACCTGCCTAGAGCGATGAACGATAGGGAAAAGTGGCGAGAGAGGGTCAGGGATATCCGTGCTACCAGCACGACATGATGATGATGATGATGATGATTTCTTTCCTCACGAAATAACTCACAACAGATGGTATTTCGTTATATGGTATCAGCAGCCAGAGACAATTCATTTACTCGTCCCTTTTTCACTCTATCTCTCTCTCTCTAAATATATATATATATAGAGAGAGAGAGAGAGAAGCATACAGAAAATCAAATAACATTATTCTGAATGTGCATTTTATTTTAGTCAGAATTATTAGTCAGAGTTATAAATGCGGACAATACGTGCACAAGTTATAAAATAGTGAGTCTTTGGTATGACTCGACCTGGGATTGAACCCAGGTCTCCCGGGCCACAGGCGAACACTCTAACCGCTAGGCCAATGTCCGCGACATTCACCTTATTAATATCACCATATTAATATGCTCTTAGGAGATACCTAATTTTCAAAATATAATATGACATTTCGATGGTAATTCTGGAAGAACAAAAGTATTAATAGATACCAGACCATCCGTGAAGCAGTTTCTAAGTCAAAAAACATAACAAATAGGTTAAGGAAAACCAGATATACAGCGCTTTAAATGACCTCCTACTCGCGGCAGATGGGTTGGGTAAATATAAATTTCTGTCTTGTGTCTAAGGTAAGCTTGATAAATTGGACTAGATGACATAAAATGACCTTTACGTAACCTGGATTTACCCCATCTCTCTGCCATGATCAAGATACGGAAAGGATTTTCTGCAGGTTTGAATTTAGTTCTCCTTCTAGACAGTTTGTCCCAATCTTCTAACCCATGGCTGGAATGAAGGATGAAGGAGTGGTGGTTTTAGCTAGAAGTGATAAAGCAAACCGCCTCGTCCAGGATTTGAGCTGGGATCGCCGCATCTGATTACTCTGACGTCGTGCGGAAAAATCGAATAAAATAAAATGAAATAGTAATATCCACCTCCAAAAGAAATAACGTATCATTAAACGCTGATAGCTTATGACAAAGGCCTACACGCACACAAATATAACATACATACACTTGTAGGCTTAGCTAAATACAAAATTATAACGTGTACATTCACGACACAAATTTTTATGGTTGTTTTTCATAAACTATGAAAGTGTCACGCCGAATATTTTAATTTATGGTATCTCTCATTCTTTTTTTTAATGGCATATCAACCTTTATAGGTTATTTAATGCCAAATCCACCCTTTAAGAAGAACAGTAGTGGTACTATTTAACCCATAGCTGGGAGGATAAAGGAGTTCATACCTTTCTCAAGGATATTTTTCCGAAATTGAACGTAATAGCACAACTGGAGTTCGAACTATCGTACTACGATTCCGTAGTTCAGCGCTTTAACCATTACTCCATATGGACAACCCTGGTATCTCTCTGTGTAATTGTAATATAATTAAGGATGATAATTAATTATATTCAGTAATTATTTTATTTGTGATGATAGATTGTAAGTTAGCAAAAATCTTTGGGTGGTCGCATACGAAGATCATATAGTACACTTGTCGCGCGTGTCGGCGGGTTGTCAAGTTGACAGGTTGTTTTGAAAGTCACTTGGGGCGACAAGATCTGTTTTGAAATCAAGGTTGTTGAAGGCCGGATATAAAAAGTTAACATTCTGTCACCGGACTTGGGATAAGATTAATTTAAATTAGAGAAACTTTAATGACACGTGTTCTAATATGATTGGTGAATCGAATAATTAAGTGATATTATATAAGCAAAGTCATTTAATTGAGTGGGCAGTTTGGTTATTTCAGAGTTTGGAGGTAGAGACGGTCGGTTGAGCCAAGAGCCCTCTGGGTCGAGGAGACGGGAGGGGCGACGGAATCGAAGTCGAGTGTTTTTGTTCGTTCGTCACGTAATTTTCTTTCTTTAACTTTCTGTATTGTTTCGCGTTTGACAGCTATGAAAATGTTGTGGTCAGACATAAACTTTTCATATCTAAGGAAACAACGAGTCGATTTGTATTTTGCGAAAGAGAACACCCACGCATCTCTATGATCTCGCAACGTAACAAAACGGAAATTGCTCAGCTGTGTTCATTTCCTTTCGTCGAAACACACAACAGATTCTATTTGAGTATATGATACCAACAGCAAGGGACAATCCACTGTCTGGCCTATATCAGTATTTCACGTTGTACTTGTTCTCCCTAGTAGGGCAAATTGGGTTCTTTGACCTTAGTATAACAACCAATTCAGGAGAAGGAAAACTTTAATTTCATACCAGCTTTACTACGCTTGAATATTGACTTTGCGTTGCAGCCTGCTTGTGTGGAAGGGTGAGGGGGCGTGCTTAGCGTAACGGTTGTCGACGTAGGAAATGGAATCGGTAACTCTAGTTCAAATCATGGACGAGACTGTTTGCTTTTCACTTTGAGCTAATGCCCTCGGGAAAGGCTGTAATCTATATCCTGTTCCTTCCGCTATTGGTAAATAGTAGGGTAGACTGTTTTTAGTGTTGGTCAGGCAACTATTCTAGGAGAAGGAAAACTGGATTTAAACCAGCTTTACTCTGCTTATAAACTAACTCTTGGTTACATCAGGAAAATTGTGGAGTTGTATTTAAATAATCAGTTGTTTTCGCCATTACATGCTTATTTGTGAGGGTTTGGTTATTTGGCTTCATAGCTTCTTTCTCCGATCAAACAGTTGACATTGTGATAAGTGTCGTTTCAACAAGTTCATCAGTGATAAGATATATTGGTTGAAGACACTTATCTAACAGTAAGTCTATTGTCGCATTACTTGCTTTCTCGATCGCCCATCGATTTATCATGACGGCAAAGAATACTTGCTCAATGATGATCAATACATGGCATGGGAAATCACCATTGAATGATACAAATCTTAAAGGTGAAGCTTGGCTATAGGACTGCTGGTCAATACAAACTACACAAACTGCAAAAAAATGCACAGAAAACAAATGAATATTGGCAGATGATACCAAAAGAAAAAAAAAACAACTTTATTTTCAATGGAATTTAAGTCCAAAAGACAAAGGACATATGCTTGTAACGAAAAAAAAAAAGTTATTTATTTCTCAAGGGTAAAGAAAACGGATAGCAATTTGGAAGTTTAATTGAACAATAGTTTTAATGAAAATAAAAAGTGATATGCAATCTAAAATGTGAGGCAAGTGGTTATCATATCTAAGCTTTGGGGAATAAGGACTTTAAAAAGAAAAAATAGTGTGTAATTCAAAGAATAAAAGAAATGACTCAAATTAAAGAGATAGTCGCTAATTGTCGAACATAAACCGACCATCGGTCAATTTTTGTTGCCACGCAAATAGTTCTTGCTTTTGGTTTTCTTTTTCTTTGTGTAATAATTTTTTGTACATTTTCCTCCTTCTCTAATCGTATTTTTCGTTTATAACAATTCTTCGAAAATGTTTACTGTTCTTTCATTTGCAAATTATTTTACGGATACATTTAAAACATTCTTTTTTTTCACCACCCTGGTGATTGAGCTTACAATACCCTGACTGGATTCCCAGCAAAATGGTAAGACCAGCCTCACTACCAAAGGCTCCATTTTTTGAGATCTGGGGAGTGTGGAGTACCCCAATCCTTGGTTCACGCTGACTCGGAATGGTTACGGTCCCATCTATGAGTCATAGATCTCTTTGCCAATTATTTGTATTAGATATGAATACTTGATACCATATAATTGAGTGTTAATGGTTTGTGGAAGTCAGACCTGGCTAATAAAGCAGAGGTCGTATCGATACTGCTGTATGGATGCACTACATAGACGCTAACTAAACGTATGGAAAAAAAGCTTGATGGCAATTACACAAGAATGCTGCTAGCAATATTAAACAAGTCCTGGAGAGAGCACCCCACAAAGCAGCAGCTGTACAGCCACTTACCACCCATCACGAAAACTATCCAAGTTAGACGTACCAGACACTGCTGAAGAAGTAGAACCGAACTCATAAGTGACATACACCTGTGAACCCCTTTACATGGACGAGCAAAGGCAGGACGATCAGCTAGAACCTATATACTACAGCTCTGTGCCGATACAGGATGTAGCCTTGAAGATCTACCGGGAGCGATGGATGATAGAGATGGGTGGCAGGAGAGGGTCAGGGAGATCCATGCTGGTGGCGCGACATGTTGATGATGATGAACTATTTGCAAACAAAGGATTCTCATTAAATATAAATCTTTACTTGAAACCATATAATTGTGTACAAACAAATGATTATTCTCAAATATAAATGGTTACCTGAAACCATAAAATTGTGTATAAAATATTAAAATAAGGTAGGAATACTTGATATTGAAAAACTTTTTGCGAAAAAACTCTTAAGAAACAACAATACAAAAATGTAGATATAAATGTACGCGATTCCTTAACCTCTAGGCATAAAATAACCCTACACAGCTTTAACATACCGTTAAAATCATTTCTTCTATTCACCAGTTATTAAGATATGTATTTACGCAACCCCTCAGCAGGAGCAGGATGCGACACGAGATCGATTTTTAAGCAGGGTTTCGTAGGTTGGAATTCATGGTTAAAGATCACAGTCTGCCTTATTATTTACCCGTAGCTGCAAGGAATATAGTCGTATCCATACCTTTCCCAAGAGTATTAGCCCAATGTAAAATGCGAACAGCCTTGTCCGGGCTTTGAACTCTGGTCACCGTGTCTTTTTTCTTTCATTGATAACCGTTACATCACGAGCGCAGCCTGTGGAGCATATCATTTCATGCGTCTATTGGGCCATTGGGCTAATCAGAAGAGTATTCGCCAATGGCCCGGGAGACCGGGGTCCAATTCCAGGTCGACTCATACCAAAGACTAAAAAAGTATATACTTCATGCCGCTTTGCGTAACACTCAGCATTATAAGGTACGGATCAAGGATAAAGTGGAGCAATCCAGGGAATGGAGTAGCGTCATCCCTTACACTGCGGTGTTGTAGCTATCGAAAACGGAGCCTTCAGGTCACGCTAGACTACGGTCGCTCACTTTACTTTACGCACGAAGTGAAAAGGTAAGATCCCTCAAAATTTCTAGCATAGGAAATGGACACGGCGATCCTAGTTCACACCCTGGACGAATCTGTATGCATTTCACATAGTGCTGATAGTACTGAGAAAGGTATGAATCCGATTATACTCCATCCAGCTGTGGGTAAGTAGTCGGGTTGACTGGGCTCTTTAACTTTGGTATGGTAACCGGTCTTGGAGAAGGAAAACTCTGAAATCAAACCAGTTACACTCCGCTTAAAAATTGATCCTCTGTCACATCCGCTACGTGTGGAGGTGTAGGTATATATATAGACACGTGTATTTCAGATGTTCTTCTCTTTTAAGTAAGTGTGAGTAAGTTGAATGTGTCTGATATGAAGTCTGGTTAGGATGACCTCTTTTTTGGTTTCTATGAAGGGCTGTCTTCCATGCTCACAGTATTGGTTTTGTTTTTCAGCTTGTTATAAGTGCTGCTGTTGTCCCATTCTTCTTGCCATTTGTTTTTGATGTTTAAGTTTATTTGCAATCTTGAATTCATAAATTTATCGAAATCTAGAATTCATAAAACTTTCAAATAGTTACTTTAGTCTTTTTTAAAGAATGTCCCTTTGCTTTGAGTTAATATAACTCAAGGTGCCGGTGGTTTAATGGTTACCGTCGTAGGAAATGGACACGGCGACACGAGATCAAATCCTGGACGAGACTGATTGCATTTCACATAGCACTAATACCCTTGGGAAAGGTATGAATCCAATTACTCTCCCTCCAGTTATGAGTAAATAGTAGGACAGACTAGGTTCTTCAGCCTTGGTGTGGCAACTAGTCTAGGAGACGGAAAACTCTGAATTCAAACCTGTTAAACTTCGCTTAAAAATTGACCTTGTGTCACATCCTGCCCGAGCGGAGGGGTTGGTAAATATGATAACTCAAGTTGGAAAACAGACTAAAATTCAAAACTTGTTGTTTGGCATATTCTTTTATCATAACTCTCAGATATCTAACGAGCAGTTGTCATTCAAATTCACGTTAGTTTTGTATCCTTATCAGTAAAGTGCTGTCTGGATCAGACAAGCTCCCAATGATGACAATGGAAAGTCAGAATATAACTTGACGCTTATTATTCAAAATTCTAATTCATGATTCTTAGTTGATAATCAGTGGATAATAATTTGAGAAAATCAATCAAAAGCAATAAAAATTAGATGAAAGAAACACTAGTAAAAATCAATAACGATGACAATGTTTTATGGAACACTTTAAAAGTCTTACTACATTTTGGTTTTTATTATGGTTCATCACATAATAAGCAAATACAACAAACTATAAAAAGAAAAAACAAAACCAAATAAAATGAAAAAAAAAAGACAATGTAAGAGTAGGAATAATTGGGTAGGAAAGGTTATCCACCGTGAATTATGCAAGAGACTAAAATTTGGCGATGCTGACAGGTGGTACATGCACTAACCAGGAGTTGCCCGAGAATGTGAGATCCATAAGATTCTAAGATACAAATGGATCACCCAATCCCAGCCAGAAAACCAGACCCAGTTTTAATCAAAATTAATTAAAAGTAATTAAAAAGAAGATCATATAATATATTTTGCCGTTCAGTCGGACCATAGAATGAAGATGAAAGAAAGCGAAAAGATAGATAGATATTTGGCTTTTGCTAGAGTGCTAGAAAAGCTGTGGCTCATGAAGATGATTGTGGTACCAGTTGTAAATGGTGCACTTGGAACAGTCTCCAAAAGATATGGTAAAGAGACTTGGGTAATTGGAGATCAGAAGAAGAATCGGGACGAACACAACAGACGTGTGCCAGTTTAAAATAAGCAAAGAAAATGAACCTCTATTAGCCGGGTAATGGTTAGCGGGATAATAATAATAATAATGCATAGCCCCGCAAAACTGGATAATAGAATGAGTCAAAATGTGCAAATCATAAGGTTTATCTGGAAAACCATGGAAAACTGGAGATTGGAATTAATATCTGGACGAAAGAGTTTAGCTGAGGTGAAAATCCAGAGAGGTATCTTCCAGGGTGAAGTGCTATCACTATTACAATTTGTAATAGCGATGATGCCACTCAATCACATGCTTAGGAAATGTACAAGCGGATACAAACTTACTAAATGGCAAGAAAAGATCAATCACCTAATGTATATGAACGGCATCAAACTGTTTGCCAAAAAACGAAAAAGAATTGGAAACCATAATACAGGTAGTAAGAATGTGTTGTGATGGCATAAGATGGAATTTGCCATAGAAAAATGCGACATGCTACTAATGAGAAGCGGAAAACGACAAATAACGGAAGAAATAGATTTAATAAATCAAGAAAAAATCAGAATGATTGGAGGAAAGAAAACTTATGAGTACTCGGGAATATTGGAAACGGACATCATGAAACAAGTGGAGATGAAAGAAAAAAATTAAAAGAGTATCTCAGGAGAATGAGAAAACTACTTGAAACCAAACTATACAGAAGAAATCTCATCAAAGGGATAAATACCTGGGCTGTCTTTCTTGTAAGATATTCGGGATCATTCTTGAAGTGGACAAGAAATGAACTCCAACAAATGGACCAGAGGACAAGAAAACTGATGACGGTGCATAAGGCCTTACATCTCAGAGCTGACAATATTGTCGAGAAAAGAAGGAGGAAGCATTGAAGATAGCGTTGATGCATCGATACGACGAGTCAAAGACGACATAAAAAAGTGTAGAGGAAGACTGATTACAGCGACCAGAAACAATACAAACAACACAAGCATCAGAAAACAAAAAAAAATGAGAAGAAAAACAGCGGTCTAGATATTTCAAGCCGCAAACTGACGAAATCTCATACGAGAAAACTTGGACATGACTAAGAAAGGAAAACCTTGAGAAAGAAACTGAATCTTTTTTTATAGCAGCGGAAAATATCGCCATAAGGACCAACTATGTCAAAGCAAAAATAGACAAGATGCAAGAAAATAGCAAATGCAGGCAATGTGATAATGGAGACGAAACGATCGATCACAGAATAAGCGAATTCAGCAGACTAGCACAAAAAGAATATAAGACTAGTCACGACTAGGTGGGGAAGGTGATCCACTGAGAATTGTGCAAGAAGTTTAAATTTGACCATAGTACTAAATGATACATGCACAACCCAGAAACTGCCCTGGAGAAGGAAACGCACAAAATTCTCTGGGATTTTGTGATACAAGTGGATCATCTAATCTCGGCTAGACGACTGGACCACGTGATAGTCAGTAAAAAAAAAGTAAAAAGAGAACCTACCGAATTGGCAGACCACAGAGTAAAATTGATTGAAAGCGAAAAGAGAGATAAGTATCTGAACCTTGCAAGAGAACTGAAAAAAATTATGGAACGTGAAAGTGACGGTGATATCAATTGTAATTGGCGCGCTCGGTACAGTTACCAAAGATTAAGAAATCAGAGGACAAGTAGAGACCATCTAGACTACAGCATTACGGCCAGAATACTGAGAAGAGTCCTGGAGACTTTATGAGCCTTGCTGTCACTCAAACTCCAGTGAAAACACCATCAGGTAACGATGAGGTGAAAAATTCTCAAAGGAGTATAATAATAATAATAATAATAATCACACGAGGTAACATGAACGCTGCTTAGAAAGGAAAACTTGCAGAGAAAAAATGAATGCCTAGCAGCTGAAACTAATGCCTGAAGCACTAATTATGTCAAAGCAATCAAATAAGATTAAAGGAAGAATTGTAAAAAATGAATTCTTCTGTAATTGTTTCATGTAAAGATTTCGGTCAACTCAAGATTATTACATTACAAGAATGTAAGCAAGCAACAGAAATAAGATGGAAGAAAAACTAAGGAAAATGAAAAAAAGAAACAATGTCCAAATTTCCACTGAAAAATCGGGCAGCTTAAAAAGAGAGCTTAATTACTACTCGAAGGATGCGAAAGAAAGAAAGAAAGAAATGAAGAAAGACAAAGAAAAACGGAAGGAAAAAAAAGCGAATGTTTAAAGAAAACAGCTGAATGAATATTTTGTTGACACTGATTTGAATTCATCTATTTTGGCCTGGTTTGCATTTTCAGGCCTGGAAAATACGATGAAAATGGGCGTGTCAGTGTGCGCAGGCACCATTAAATGGACACGCCTACTCGATTCCAACTTGGCAAAATTTTTTTTCACGCAGAGAGAGAGAGAGAGAGAGAGAGAGAGAGAGAGAGAGATCATTTGCTGACATGACACAAAAATGCGCTGGCATTACAAATGAATTTTAGATAAAACAAAAATAATGATCCGTTGAGATCCGTGGAAATTCCACAGTTATTACTAAATATAAGATTTATATATTTGTGTAATTGTTACAATTATTTTTTTTTATGCGATTCATTATCTGTGTTATGTATAGTATATTGTCTCGCATGGCCATAACAAAACACTTTTAGCCCAACAATGGATTTAAAATTCAAAAGTAAGGTCATGGCACATGAAGGTTTAAAAAGTTGTATATCCCTCGCTGGGACGTAATAAAGGATTTATCGGATTTCCCACTAAGTCAAATTTAACATGAAGTCATTTTATTGCTGGGAGACACGCACAAAAAAATTCTTGTTTCCATTCACCTTTAGAGGCACCTTATCTAATCTCGTAAAGCAGTAAATTCAGCCCTGTTAATTGCTTAAGAGAAAGGCCCCCTGGAACCAGGGGATCAATTTTAACCCACTCAGCGCAAACACCAGGTGAATCTTAGAATTGCCAAAGATGGATTAGCCGTGGCGTAATGATTAGGGATTTTGTCGAACAGTCGTTTAGTATTGTGTTATGAGTTCTAATCTCACTAAACTTCTTGTAATTATGTCCTTGTGCCAGGCTAAAATAAGTTTAGAAAAATGAGCTCTTCATCGTCGGGTAATTATCATCGAAATAATAATAATGATAATAATATCTAAACTCGGCCAGACGACCAGGCCTAGTGATGGTCAACAAAAAAAGAGAACTTGCCGAATAGTGGACTTCGCCATTCCGGCTGGCCACATAGTAAAACTGTAAGAAAGCCAAAAGAGAGATAAATACCTAGACCTTGCTAGAGAACTGGAAAAACAAAGAAACAAACAAAACAAAACAAAAAACAAAAAAACTGAGGAACATGAAATTGACGGTGATACCGATTGTAATTGACGCGCTCGGTACGGTCACCAAAGGATTGGTACAAGGACTGGAGGACTTAGAAATAAGAGTACAAGTGAAGACCATCCAAACTACAGCATCGTTGAGATCGGCCAGAATACTAAAAAAATGTCCTGGGGACTTGAGGAGCCTTGTTGTCACTCAAACTCCAGTGAGAAAGCATCAGCAAACATTGGTGTGAAAAAAATTTCCAAAGTGTAAAATCATAATAATAATTCGAAAGGTTCTACTTTGCCGTCTTGGCGGACCACAGAGTGAAAATCAAAGAAAACGAAAAGAGAAATAAGTATTTTGACCCTACTAGAGAACTAAAAAAGTTATGGAACATGAAAGTGATGGTGATACCTATTATAATTGGTGCGTTCGGAACAGTTACCAAAAGCGTGGGCTGGAAGACTTGGAAATCGGAGAAGGAACCGAGACCATTCAAACAACTGTATTAGGCCAGAATACTGTGAAGAGTCCTGGAGACTTGAAGAGACTTGTTGTAGTCATATTTCAGTGAAAGGTCGTCAGCTAACATAGTGTGAAAAACTGGAAGAGAATGATAATAATAATGATAATAAGCGAATGCAGCAAATTAGCACAGCGGGAGTATAAGGCGAGACACGACTGGGTCGGTAAGGTGATTCACTGGGAAATGTGTAAGAAATTTAAATTCGACCATACTAATAAATGGTATATGCACAACCCAGCACCTTTCCTAGAAAATGCCACGCATAAACTCCTATGGGACTTTAACATACAAACGGATCACCTAATCCCGGCCAGAAGACCAGACTTAATAATAATCAAGAAAAATCAAAAAAAAAAAAAAAGAAAAAAAAAGAGAACTTGCAAAATAGTCGCTGTCCCGGTTGACCACAGAATAAAACTGAAAGAATGTGAAAAGAAGGATTAGTACCTCGACCTTGCTAGGGAATTGAAAAAACTGTGGAACATGCAGGTGACAATTATACCAATTGTAATTGGTGCGTTTGGAACAGTAACTATAGGATTACTAAAGGGACTAGAGGATTTGGAAGTTGGCGGACGAGTAGAGACCATCCAAACGACAGCATTATTGAGAACGGCCAGAAGACTAAGAAGAGTCCTGGAGACTTGAGGAGACTTGCTGTCACTCAGACTCCAGTGAAAAACCATCGGCTAACGCTGATGTGAAAAACTCTAATGAGTGAATAATGATAATAATAATTATAATCTCTTGAAATTTACTGAAGTATGTGTGTATATGTGTGTATGTGTATGCGTGTGTTTACGCGCGAAATTCATAAGTTACGTTCTATTGATAAACTAACCAAAGCACCATAAAGATAATTCTACTTTTATGCTAAATAGATACTCGTGAATTTTTTTATACTCAAAAGAATATTGCCGAATTACTAAATATGTAAACAGATGAATATTGCGGCGTATTCGATAAAAGAATCTGACTTTCAGATTAAACCGCAAAAATCAATGTATTTTGCTTAATTTGATACCTTTGGTTTTCAATCATCGTTTTAATATAAATGTTTAACTATATAGTTTTGAAAGGATCTTTTTATGACGATGTATTAACAATTAACAAACATTATGTTTTTGCCTAGTCGGTTGGGACTGTAGTAATATACTGACTGTATCTCTGCAGAGGGGTAAGAACCCCCCCTCAACATGTGTCCTGGATATGACACTAAACAATCTGATGGTGAGGTTCCAGTAATGATAGAGCTATGGGGAATGCGGAGCACTTCTTTATAGCTATCTATCCCAGGTCCACTTTACTCCGGAGTGGTAGCACCTGATAGGGTCCTATCTTTGGATCAAATAGAACTTAACCGTGGTTTCGAGAGTTTACTATTTTTTGCATTCAAACTGTACATTTATGCTAAAGTGAATTGTTTAAAATAGAACTGTTTTGATATATAAACTATGTACTTCCGCTAAACTGATTTGCTCGAAATATAACTGTTTTGACAACTAAACGGCGAACTTATGCGAAACAAGATTATCTGAAATAAAATTGTTTTTACATTTAACTCTGTGTATTGCCCAATCGGCTGTAGAATGCACAGACTGTACCTCTGCAGAGGGATAAGACACCCCTCAAACGAGTGTCCTGATATGACACTAAGCAATCTGATGGTGAGGTTCCAGTAATACTGATGCTTTAGGGAATGCGGAGCACCCCTTCATTGCCATCGCTCTCAGGTCCACCTGATAGGGTCCAATTTATGGGTTAAATAGAACTAAACTGTGTACTTATGCTAAACTGAATTGTTTGAATTAGAACTGTTTAACTAAACTGAATAACTTGAAATAGAAATGATTTTGACAATTAAACTGTGTACTCATGTTTAACTGAATTGTTTGAAATAGAACTGATTATTTGTATAAAAATGGATTTGGCATTAAATAACCTATAAAAGTTAATATGCCATTAAATCCAAACAACATTATGTTTGTTGATTTGCTGGGGTTTCATGGCATATCAACATTTGTAGGGTATTATTTTATGCTAAATCCATTTTAATACAAATAAGCAGTTCTATTTCAAGCAAGTCAGTTTAGTCAAACACTTTCATTTCAAATCACAGTTAAATGTCAAAACAATTTCATTTCAAACAATTCAGTTTCGCATAGTTACGCCGTTTAAATATCAAAACATTTTTATTTTAAACAATTCACTTTAACATAAGTACGCAGTTTAAATGAAGTACACAGTTTAAATGTCAAAACAGTTCTATTTAAAACAATTCAGTTTAGCATAAGTACACAGTTTAGTTCTACTTGACCCATATCAGGTGCTACCACCCGGACCAGAATGAGCCTGGGAGTGATGGCAACGAAGGAGTATTCTGCATTCCCCGAAGCTCCAGCATTACTAGAACCTCACTATCAGATTTTTTAGTGTCACAACAGGAGACTCATTGGGGGAGGGGTCTTACCCCTCTATAGAAAAGTAGTCGGCATATTCTACAGCCCCAGTCGACTGGGCCATCAGAAACATTAAAAATATCTGCAAGTACATTATTTTTAATTAGAAATTATCAAAAAGTATTTAAAAAAATCTTTTGTTTTTATTTTAATCTAGAAAATATCATCCAAAACTTTAGTCAAATTTCAGATTATGGAAAATTCGATTTTCGTTATTTGATAACTAGTTGAGGTATCAATCTACATCGGGTAAAAGTGATCAAGATTCGGAAGACAGACGTGGCCAAATTAACCAGCAAACGTCAAAAATCAATTATTTCCTATTTCTAAACAATGTCTATTTTATAATGATTTTACAATCCAATCAAATCACATTTAAAACACTGGTTGTCACGATATCACTCAAGTTAAACTGCAATGACCTGTTGTTATTGTAAAATCTATCTCTATTACTTCAAAATAAAAATAAAAATTTATAACCTGTTAAATTTTTTTGATAAATTTCAAAAGTTTTATAAATTCTAAAATTTTCTAAAATTTTATAGATTTAAGAAAATTTGAATTTTATCAATTATCATTACGTTTTTTACCTTTATACACACACAAATACACACATACACGTATATATATATATATATATATATATATATATATATATATATATATATATATATATATACGCACAAATATATACACATATATATAGAAATATATTGATAGTGTCAGTCAACCAAAATCCATTCTAATGAATTGTACAGTTCAGACTTCTTGAAACTTTCGAAAATTCGACTTATACACGAACACATGCTGTCTCCCATTGGTCGCCGAGGGGTTAAAGCAATAATCCAGTTTCTTTGAACTATGTTTATTAAGATGCATGTTATCGGCTTAGAATTTCGATTCATAGAAACGATGTTGCTGTCTTCAGTGAGCTTTTATCAAAATCAATAAACTATACCGAGATTCCTTTCTATTCACAGTCTTTCCATTTGGAATTTGAAAAAATGGAAGGAAGAAATGAAATCTTTGCATAAAACGAAAAGAATTGTTTGAAGTTCTTATTATGGCTTTCAAAATCCAGGGTTAAAGTGTATCGGTTTTTTTCATCCATGAACACTTTTTCTTTTAAAAGCACATGAACACAAACGTTCTATAGAAATTTTAAGATCTAAAAACAATGGTTTTTAATTTTACTACTGGTAATGTCAACATCGAGAATTAGAGGCTCACATGATCAAACGTATTAAGATTATTATAGTACGAGTTGAAAATTAACAATAATGACGATACTTCATCTAAAAAATTCGTATAACTCAAAACTGTTACATTTATTACGACGAAGTGCAAGCAACAAAGATACCGTAAAAGAAAAACTAGTAAAAGAGTGACGCTAAAAACATTGTTTCCGATATTAAGCACTCATAAACCTGTCCAATCTTTAGACCAGGGCTTCTCAAAGTGATCCATATTGACCCCTGGAGATGAATAAAATTTTTGATAGGCTTGATTTACTAGTTTGCATGTATAAATCCTTTTATAACAGTAGAAAAAATTGCTAGATCATGTGAACTAATTGCCAGATATCGCACACCAAGCAGAATGTCTGATGGTCACAAGCGATGTTCGGTTTTGTTTTAATGGCATATCAACCTTCGCAGGTTATTTAATGCCATAGCAATCCTTATAGAAGAATAGTAGAGAATTTATTTAACCAATTGCTGAAGGGTCCATACATTTACAAAGTCTGAAAGTGAACGTAAAAGCGTGACTTGAGTTCGAACTCTCTTACTTCGAAGCTGCCGTACAGCACTCCAGCCATATCACCACGATCATCGATGTGTTGATAATAGCGCAGTCTGTTGGTAATATTATTTTTGAACGAGCCATAACTCATTTGTTTGGTTTCTTTGTTTTAACCTTTGTAGGTTATTTAATGCCAAAGCCAGCTTTCTAGAAGAACAGTAGTGATACTATTTACCAATTGCTGGGAGGATAAGGGGGCCCTTACCTTTCCCAATGGTATTTGTCCGAAAGTGAACGTAATAGCGCGACTATATTTCGAACTCGCATACTACGATTCCAAAGTCCATTGCGTTAACCATTTCACCACTAGAGTGGTTTCTCAACTTAAGCTAAGGAACTGAGTTTGCCCAGTTATTTACCTATTGCTGGTTATCGTCGCAGGAAATGGACACAGCGACACGAGTTCAAATCCTGGACGAGACTGATTGCATTTCCCATAGCACTAATACCCTTGGGAAAGGTATGAATCCAATTATTCTCCCTCCAGCTATGGGTAAATAGTAGGGCAGACTAGGTTCTTCAGCCTTGGTTAGGCAACTAGTCTAGGAGAAGGAAAACTCTGAATACAATCCTGTTAAACTCTGCTTAAAAATTGACCTTGTGTCATATCCTGGCTGAGCGGAGGGGTTGGGTAAATATGAATTATTTATTGCTGGATGTATTATTTATTTATCATTTATCCGTAGATGGATTCATGTCTTTTGCAAAGGCGTTGCAAAGATTTGCGGTATCTTTATGACCACGAGGAGATTAAATCAAGAATTGAGTTCCTTTGAATTATGTTTATTAAGATACATGTTATCGGCTTAGAACTTGTGTTGCCGTCTTCAGCAAGCTTATAACAAAATCAATAAAGGAGATTCCTTTCTAATCACAAACCTATTACTGTGATAACAGTTCAAATTCTATACTTCTTCCTAGTCATAAAGGTTACATTGAGAGCCTTAAATCGTTGAAGTCATTAACTTGAAGATATGAAAAAAGAAAAGAAGCTTCGTCATTTACATTGATAAATCGATAAGCTCAACTTTGTAAGGATTATATCCCATAATTTCAAGTCTTTTTCGGAAACCTGCTGTTGCGTTATGATTAACAAGATACACACACCAACCATTGTGAGTGATTGATTTTAACGGCATGTCAACCTGTTGAGGATTATTTTATACTTAGAGTTTAGCAAATCGTGTTCATTGAGCGTTTACATTTATATTTTTGTGTAGTTAAAAAATAGTACCTCTACCGTTCTGCAAGTATAGTTTTGGCATTAAACAACCCACTAAATATACCGTTATGACACCAACTAGAAGGTTGTAACGCATTGGCTCTTAAATGAACGTTTGTACTACTACCACTACTACTACTACACCCCTTAGACACTTACTTCATTGCTTAACTAGCAGATCTGTGAGTGTAGCGCTACGCCTTAAGTGTCAGTTGGACCTCTTTTGTAAGAAGTGACGAACATACCAAAACGCCGTCTTGGTCCGTTACTACAAAAGTTTATTCGCTATTACACCTCTTAGTAGTCGTCAAGAAGAGAGAAACAGCGTATGAAAAATGATATGCTTTTTTTTCACACACGGTCTTATCGAGTACCAATAATTTTTAAATAGATTTATTTGAAAAGATATTACCTATCCGGGTTCCAACGGAATGGCAAGTAATGGCAATGACGGTATATTCACTACTCCTTAAATCTCCATAACTGGAATTTTACCACCAGATACAGTTTAGTGTTATATCCAGGGCATCACTTTTTTGGGTATCTTAACTTTCTGCAAGAGATACAGTCAGCGTATTCTAAGTCTCGTCGACAGGACTTGCAATCATTGAGGAATTCAGTTCTCATTGATGTTTCTGTTCGATGATTTATGTAAAAACCTCCAATGTTGTAATGTCATTCAACAAAGAAACCAAAACGAAACAGAACTGACTTTCCACTTTCGATTGGGTGTTTTGTTTTACGGCGTATCAACCCTTTTCGGGTCCTTTAATGCCGAATTAAGTCATTATGACAAAAGTTTCCAACAATTCAGTTCAGTATGAGTATAGTTTTTTGTTTACACACTGTTAAATGTCAAAACAATTATATTTCAAACGTGTCAGTTTAGCATAAATACAGAGTTTAAATGTCAAAAATTTCAAGCAATTCAGTTTTACATAAGTACAGTTTTAATTCTATTTGACTCATAGATAGGATCCTATCAGGTGCTACCGCTCGGGACCAGAGTGGATCTAGGAACGATGGCAATGAAGGGGTACTCGGTATTCCCCGAAGCTCCAGCATTACTGGAGCCTCACCATCAGATTGTTTAGTGTTATATCCAGGACACTCGTTGGGGGAGTCTAACCCCTCTGTAGAGATGCAGTCGGTATATTCTGCAACCTCATCCGACTTCGCCATTTCGACTCTTATCTTTGGGGTCTTCCTCGTACTATCTTCATTGTTATACAATCTAGAGTTTACAAAACGGATTATTAAAGCTGGTGTTGGATATGTTTATCGTTGAAGAGAACTGGTTTGGCGAAACGAGTTCAAAGCCCGGACGGATCTGTTTGCGTTTTGTTTCATTTTATTTCACGCTAATGCCTTTGGAAAAGGCTTGAATGGGTCTTTTCACCGCTACTTCTCTGCGACAGTTAAAACAGTAGCTGGCTGAACTCTTAATCTTACCAGGGCAACCAGTCTCGGAGAAGAAAAGTTCTAAATTTTGTGCCTGAGAAATGTTTTTCGGAGAATTACCTGTGTAGTTTATTTGCTAAGATTCGGCTTAATTAATGGTCTTCATCAGTAAATACTCGATGATCATTACTGAAAAACCAGTAATCCATACATCATTCCAGTAGCTGTGGAAATTATAGATAAATCTCTCCTAAGTAGAGAACACAATACTCACTCGGAACTCCTCTAGCTCTGTCGGTTGGGGCTGTAGAATACACCGATTGCATCTTTGCAGAGGGGTATAACCCCTCCAACGAGTGTCCTGTTATGACACTAAACAATCTGATGGTGAGGCTCCAGTAATGTTGGAGCTTTTGGAAATGTGTAGAATCCATTCGTTGCCATTGCTCCCTGGTCCACTATGGCCCGGAGGGGTACCACCGGACAGGGTCCTATCTGTGGGTCGAATAGAACCGTTTGACATTTAAACTGAGATCAAACAAATGACTCATATTAAACTGAGTTAGTAGAAGTAAAACTGCTTGATCATTTAACTGTGTGTAAACAAATGACTGATATTTAATTGAATTGTTAGTGATACATAGCAATACTTGAAACTACTTCACCCTGAGCAAACAAATGATTAATATTGAATAGAATAATTAGTTTTAGATGGCAATAATTGAAACCATTTAACTGTGTAGAAACAATAGCAATACTAGTGTGCAAACAAATTAGTTGTAACTCATTAAAAAATGAAATTACCGACAAAATGATCTCTTACATATCATGTATAACTATTTAAATATGTGCAAACAAATGACTAATATGAAATTGTTACTGTTACATAGCAATACTTGAAACCATTTAGCCGTGTGCAAGCAAATGATTAATTTTAAATAAAATTATTCGTATTGGATAGCAATCCTTGAAACCATTTAATTGCGTGCAAAAATTAGCTCAGGCTCGTTTAAAAATGTTATCAAGAAAATGTGTTTACAAATCATATATATTTAATATATACGTATAAACAGGATTTGGCATTAAATAACTGCTGTATCGTAGTGAGGAAGAGATACACAGTGAAATAGAGTCAATTATTTATTAACTGAAGTGGTACAGTCCAACAAATATTATAAGTCTCGCACTGGGGGTGTTAAGCCCCAAGTTGGTCTTACTACTGACAGAAATCTTTCATTATTGATATTTGACGAATGTTCCACCAGACGGACGAGTGTGGCACAAGGCCTTTTTTAGGTTGGTCCAGGAGCAGGGTCGTGGCCCAGAGACACCCGGTGACTCCAAAAATGCCTCGGGACCCATCGGCATTCCCCTAAAAAGGGGTTCCTCAAGCGCCAGGCGATCAACCTAACCCTTACAAGGAGGGGTAAAGCCTGGGGGTACGGCCTCCTGAGGCTCGAGGAATTGACCGTCCGGCATAGATACAAGACATTCCGCAGAAAAACCTCTGCACGAAGCAGAGATCTTTTGGTACTCGCTGTGCTTAAGAAACACGACGTCTTTTGTTCCTCCGAGATCCCAGAAGTCACGTGGTATGAGTCACTATACAACAATAACCTACCATGGTTAATGTGCCATAGAATCAAACCAAACCAAACCAATCGGTACTCCATAGTTGTGGTTTTGGGTTGAATCTGTGTTATGCTTAGTAAATATTTGAATTGCCAGTCCTCCTCTTCCTAGATTGAATTTACGAGATTTGTGAGTCAGCTATTTCCAATTTGAACATTGTGGTAAAGTAATATTTATTGTTAATGTACTTGGAAGAGTATCCTAATCTTGGCCGTAATTATGGTTAGCGCATTTTAGCTATTATAAACTAGAACTTTCTTCAGTAACTTTCCGGTATTTTCAATCCCTATATTTAATCCGCAGGGATATATTGCGATAAAGCCTGCTTTGAGAACCAGTGAGGAGTTCAGTACTTAGCGTAGAACTGCCTACATCAAATGTAAATTAAGTATTAATACAAGAATTAAGCTAGTATTAATGTAAGTGTAAAATAAGTACTACTGTTCTTCTAGGAGAATGGCTTTGGCATTAAATGACCTACAAAAGTTGATATGCCATTAAACAAAGAAACCAAACCAAACCAAACCAATCATTGAATAGCTGCTTAACTTTGGTATTCTAGCAGGAACGGGGGCTTTCAGCATGATTTAACTGTAAGTCTAAAAAAACTAAGCATTGCTTAGGTTTGGCACAAGGATTCAAGTACAGAGTACCAAATGAGAATCGAACTCTCCATTCAGTAGTTAATAATCTACTCGACTAGATTGTTAATCGTTACACTATGAAGAGTGTATAACATTAGAAAATTATATATTACTAAAATTCTCATTATGATTGTATATATGTATCTGACCTTATGCATCAACCCACTGTCGCTACAGTCAGGATGTGGCACAAGGTCAATTTTTAAGTGGAGTAAATCTGGTTTGAATTCAAAGTTTTCCTTCTCCTAGACTTGTCAACTAAACAAGGTTAAAGAACCCAGTCTAACCTGCTATTTAACCATAACTGAA
This sequence comes from Sepioteuthis lessoniana, assembly GCA_963585895.1. Lineage (NCBI taxonomy): Eukaryota > Metazoa > Mollusca > Cephalopoda > Myopsida > Loliginidae > Sepioteuthis > Sepioteuthis lessoniana. The sequence continues at coordinate 69,101,161 of OY757919.1, forward strand.
GGAGAGGTGAGAACAGATGATTATTTGTCTTTCCCAAGGACATAAGCGCGAAGAGCAAAGTAAGCATCCTCGTTCAGGATTTGAACATGTATATAAATTTCATACATCATAGTTCCATTTTGATAAAAAAAAAAATCAAATCTGCCGACCCATTAGGAAGTTGAATTATTTTTATAGACAAAGATTTAGTTCTTTGCTAAACAAGTTTACTGCTAAGACCATGTAAAACTCTCATTGGTGGGGTGCTCTCAGTGTGCGATTTCATCTTGGATTCACTTTCCCGGTCTTTCTGTTGATATATATATATATATATATATATGTTAGGTCTGATTTCCATATAGGCTATCGACTATATGGAAATCAGACCTAACCGATAAAATGAAACGCAGTTTCTTCCAGGCAGCGGTCACATCGATACTGCTATATGGATGCACTACATGGACGCTAACAAAACGGCTGGAGAAGAAACTAGATGGCAATTACACAAGAATGCTGCGTGCAATCCTCAACAAGTCCTGGCGGCAACACCCAACAAGACACCAACTGTACGGCCACCTGCCCCCTATCACGAAAACTATTCAAGTTAGGCGAACCAGACATGCAGGACATTGCTGGAGAAGCAGAGATGAACTCATAAGAGATGTACTCTTATGGATCCCCACACACGGCCGCGCAAAAGCAGGACGACCAGCACGAACGTACATTCAGCAGCTATGTGAGGATACAGGTTGTTGTCCTGAAGACCTACCTAGGGCGATGAACGATAGGGAGGAGTGGCGAGAGAGGGTCAGGGATATCCGTGCTGCCAGCACGATATGATGATGATGATGATATATATGTGTGTGTGTGTGTATGTGTGTGTGTGTGTGTGTGTGAGAGAGAGAGAGAGAGAGAGAGAGAGAGAGATATGAACAGACTTTGATCTATCTATCTATCTATCTGTTGCATCGTGGTAAGGAAGAGATACACAGTGAAATAAAGAGTTAATTAACTGAAGTGGTACAGTCCAACAAATATTATAAGTCTCTTGCTGTGGGTATTACCTCTAAGGTTAGTCTTACTTCCAACCGAGATCTCACCTAACCTTCGTGCTTAAGAAACACGACGTCTTTTATACCTCCGCGATAACAGAAGTCACGTGGTACGAGCCACTATACAACACTTTCTATCTATCTGTCTATCTATCAATCTTAGTCCCAGCTGGATTATATATATATATATATATATATATATATATATATATAATCCGGCTGGGATTGATAGATGTGAACTAACCAATATAGATAGTTGATAGATAGATGGATAGATAGATTGATAGACAGAAAACCCAGATATAAATACGGACAATATGATAGATAGGTGTGAACAAACTCTGTGTGTGTGTGTGTGTGTGTGTGTGTGTGTGTGTGAGTGTGTGAGTGTGTGTGCGTGTGAGTGTGTATGTGCGTGTGTGTGTATATGTGTGTGTGAGAGAGAGAGAGAGGGAGGAGAAAGAGAGGTGATCTGCCTGGAGCACTCTAGCGAAGGGATTAACAACTGTCACTCGCATAATGCAAAGCTCTTCGTATGAATTGAGCACTATGGTATCCGGTAAGACAAAATGTAAACAAACAAAAAGCTACTACATAATGCCTTATAATAACTGAGCTGAGGTATGTCGTAGGAAGGCCGAGTGGTATGATACTAAGTCTAATGTAATATTTGGCGGGTTGCAATCCCAGCTTCAAGCGTCCTACGTGAAGAGTTGTGATACAACGAAACAGTCTGTCTGTGGATGACAATATATATATATATATATATATATATATATATATATATACTGGCGAGTCCATGTGAAGGAATCCTTAAGAGAGTTTTACTTATGAGTTTGTCCTTACTTCTCCAGCTGTGATCCTCATGTTTTTCTCGCCTTTGAGAGGACATTACATGCAGTTTCAAAGATCTACCAGGAGCGATGGATGATAGGGACTGATAGATAAATAGATAGATAGAGAGAGAGAGAGAGAGAGAGAAGCAGGGAATTTCATGTTGTCATTGAGACTTAATGATGATGATGATGACCATATATATCTATACATATATATATATATATGTGTATGTACACACACACACATACACACATATATATATGTGTGTGTGTGTGGTGCATTCAATAAGTTTCCAGACTTTTTTGTATAGGCATTTAAAATTGTCGTAGACTCTTGAAGGTTCACTATGTTATTGCTATACATCTTATGAGATGACTGAACAATTTTTATGATTTCAGCTTCAAATCAACAGCTACAGCAGAAATTGAAATACACCATACTAAAACTTGATTGTCACAGCTGGTGAATTTCGAAAATGCAATCTGGACGTGAGGAAGAACGATATACAATAAAATTATGTTTTAAACTTGGAAAAAATGACACAGAAACGTATGGAATGCTTCAGACTGCTTTTCGACCATCTTGCATGAATCGAGCATTAGTTTTTTAGTGGCATAAGAGATTCAAGGAAGGCACAAAGTCTGTGAGGGATAATGAGTGGTGTGGGAGGAGTAAGGAAGTCAATACACCAGGGTTGATTGGCCAAAGGGTTAGGGTTACTATGCTGAGGTTTTAAGGGAGTTCAGGAAGAGATTCCGTTGGAAGAGGCCAGCACTTTTCAAATCGGGTCTGTGGCATTTCCACCGGGACAATGCACCAGTCCACAACTCCATCCTTGTCACAGACTATTTAACCAAGATGGGCATCAAGACAGTTGCTCAGACCTTGCTCTCTGTGACTTTTGGTTATTCCCTAAGCTCAGAGGCTGTCATTATGAGACAATTGATGAGATGAAAGAGGCTGTGATGAAAGTCATTGATACGCTCACACAAGAGGACTTTTATGGGGCCTTCCAGAAGTTGTTGGAACGGTACAACAAGTGCATTGCAGCCAGAAGAGATTACTTCGAAGGGGACTAGAGTTTCATGTGTGTACTATCAATAAATATATATATATATATGATATTGCATGCAATTTCGAAGATCTACCAGGAGCGATGGATGAGAGAGAGAGAGAGAGAGAGAGAGAGAGAGAGAGAGAGAGAGAGAGAGAGAGACAGGGAATTTCATATTGTCCATGAGACTTACTGATGATGATGATTATATATATCTATACATATCTATATCTGTATATATACATATATATGTGTGTGTGTGTGTATGTGTGTGTGTGTGTGTGTGGTAACTTACTAAGCTTTTTGTTTAGATGTATCACAAGGTTGCATGAATCGGCCACCCAATGAGAATCAAACTCACTCGTGCAGGTTTGCTAGTCTACCTTGCTAACCATTACACCACTCGAGGTGCCCTCTGTGTGTGTGTGTGTGTGTGTGTGTGTGTGTGTGTGTGTGAGAGAGAGAGAGAGAGAGAGAGAGAGAAAAGAGTCATAAATAGAGGTATTGAATTGAAATCGACTTTTACAGAAGATTGAACCAAAATAATGCGAGGTTGTATTTAAAAGGAAATCCTTTTTTCTTAAATTGATCATTCTATAACTATTTAAGTGTCACTTCTTTCTTTCTTTAACGTTGCTTAACTCGGATTTTCTTATATTTACGCTTGTTATCACGATCTTGGCAATATGAATTGAGCGATAAAGGTCTTCGTTAAGGTTGCAGTGATCGACCTGATTAAAATACTTCAAATCCCACACAGATTCTTTTGTGTTCAGTTGCTGTATCAAACGTTTCCCCTCAAACGGCGTCTTTGAATCTGAATTTAAAGAGAGAGAGAGAGAGAGAGAGAGAGAGAGAGAGAGAGAGAGAGAGAGAGAGATATTCTTTTGTGCGCCTAGCATCACGTTCCAGCGGAACCTGATCGCCAACGGACAGGAAAAGAAATTTTTAAAGAAGCCGTAAAATCATTGAGTATTGGAGATGGGGAGGGATAAAGTATATGTATGTGTGTGGGGGTGGTACGATACCCACAAACAGTTTTAAAATTTTGTCATGTAAAAGCGCTTTTCACAAAATGTAATGTTTTTGCATTTTTTCCTTTTTTTTTTCTTTTTCTTTGGTTATGGTTAAGAAAGTTTGGCGGTATGAAAGTTGACGTGAAAGAACAGCTTTGTTCACGCTAAAACTCATATTAAAATAACCAAACAAATAATAATCGAAATATATATTTTCGTTTTGTCTGTAGGTTTGTAAGCTATGAAAAGAGACAGTTTTGTTCGTCATAACATAGTCTAAAAAAAAAAACGCAAAAAAAACACAAAAAAAGACCAAAACAAAAAATATATAGTAAAAAGCAAAACAAACAAACAAACAAAAAAAAAAACAATAAAAAGAAAAAAATCAACGGAAAAACATGTAATAGAACATATTTTATCTTTTTTTTTTGTAAGTTGCGATAAAAGGACAGTTTTCGCAATAAAACTCATTCAAAAAAACAAGATTCACCCCCTCCCAGAAATCCTCTAAGACAACTAAAAAATAAATAAAAGAGAAAAAAATCAACGAACAAGCAAAATATAATTTTCTTTCGTTTTGTTTGGAGAGTCGTAAATTTTTATAAAAGAACAGGTTAGTTCATCATGAAATTCACTAAAAACAGATTTTTTAACAAGATAACGTTAGGGTTGTCCTCGTGGTGTAATGGTTAAAGCGCCAGAGGCTGATTGCATTTCACATAGCACTGATACTCTTGGGAAAGGTATGAATCCGATTATTCTCCCTCCAGCTATGGGTAAATAGTAGGGCAGACTGGGTTCTTCAGCCTTGGTTAGGCAACTAGTCTAGGAGAAGGAAAACTCTGAATTCAAACCTGTTAAACTCCGCTTAAAAATTGACCTTGTGTCCAAGCGGAGGAGTTGGTAAATATGATCATTGCTGTTCTAGACGGATGGCTTTGGCATTAAATAACCTACGAAGGTTGATATGTCGTGAAACCTAAACCTAAGATAATGTTTCGTAATGTCTTCTCTCTCATCACCATGTTAGAAGTTTGATAGACTAGTGGAGTTAAACAATACATTTGATTTAAACAAACGGTGGAAAAGTTTGAATTTCGAAGCAGGGGTTTTGGTGTCCTGCCGACAGAACGTGTATTTTAAAAGCTCTTCTTCAGGGGCCTCAATATTTTGGTTAGAAAAGGAGGAGATTTAACGTCTATCTTAGAGTGTCGGTTCGGAAACCTATGAAGACGGCCGGCCTAAACTATTAGAATATTAAGATATGTTGAAACCAAACTGCAACAACGTATTTGTCTGTTCTTTTGTCACCGTAATCTTTGTAAAAAGTAGAATGATATGGCAGAAATTGGGCGTTTGGACAATACACTGACATACACATCATCATCATCATCATATCGTGCTGGTAGCATGGACATCCCTGACCCTCTCTCGCCACTCCTCCCTATCGTTCATCGCCCTAGATGTACATATATAAATATATATATATACATATATGTATATTATCAAGTTGCCCTGACAGTGCAGAGTTCCCTGACACTCTCTTGCCAACGATTCCAATCATCTTTCGCTCCCGGCAGGTCTTCTAGGTTGCATCCAGTATCCACACAGAGCTGATATAAGTAAGTTTTTTGTTGGTCCACTAACACTGGAGCATCTATGTGTAGGGGTCCATAGATGAATGTCGCTTATGAGTTCGTCCTTGCTTATATATATATATATATATATATATATATATTACAACAGTATATGGTTGTCACTATCTCACTTGGTGCGTGTAAAGACAGCATGAAACCAGTGGACGCAGATAAGTATCCATGCTATTAAATATATATAAAAACTAATATATATATATATATATATATATATATTGAATGAAAATTAAGTCAGTTTCAGTTTCTTTGTTTAATGACTGATAAACCTTCGTGGTCTATTGAATGCCAAAACCATCATTGAAGAATCACAGCTATGGTACTGCTTAACTCACAGCTGACGTGGGAAAAACGGGATTAATACCTATCTTGAGGATATTAGTCCGAACGTAATAGCAATTGCGTGACTGGAGATAGAACGCTTACCACAATGTCGCAGTCCAGCACGTTGGCATTTACGCCACGAAGACTCATCTCGAAAATTATACGAGTGTACGAGTGGGTGCGCGAATATATATATATATATATATATATATATACAAGGTGTTTGAAAATTAAAAACCTATTTTAAAATTCTTATAATTTATTTCTTAACTATGAGTCTTACAAGAAATGAATTATGAGAATTTTAGAATAGAGAATTACTTTTCAATTACCCAATATATATATATATATATATATATATATATATATATATATATAACTTTAAGACTCTCAAACATTTTCCTCCAACTCAAACTTTACAATTTTGATTCTTTAACTTGACCGTGTGTCTTAAACCTAGACGTCGCAAAGGTTTGGCGCGTGCGCGTGCGCGCTCATACACATATATATATCTATATATACACACACGTATATATATATGTATATATATAAAGTGAAGTTGGCGACCTTAGTCGACCCGAAGGCTCCTCTTTCAATTGCTACTACACCGAGGTGTAGTTGAAGGTGCTACACCTTTTGCTGAATTACTCCACTTTACCCATGATCTGTACTTTATAATGCTGAGTGTTAAGCAAGGCGGCGTCAAATACCATTTTTTAAAGTCTTTCGTATAATTCGACCTGAGATTGAACCCCAATCTTCCGGGCCACTGGCGAATACTCTACCCACTGGGTCAATAAATACACGTGTAAACCCATACATATTTTACCAATATATAGCTATAGTTATGCCCACAAAACTCCCCAGAAGGCCTTTAAATGCATATTACCAAAAATAAAGAATAAAGAATAAAATTTTTTTCAATGCCAAGAAAAGGTATTTCTTTTCATTAGGTTTATATAAAATAAACTTGTATTGAAATGCATTTTATCAGTGGAGCTTCCACTAAAAAAGTTAAATCCTTTGGGCTATTCTATTAAGGTTGCAGGCAGAAAATATTTGGAAAGCAAGGGTAGAGGAACGAAATTCTACGTGAGCATCACCAGGCAATACCCATGGGGTCTGCATACCGACAGCTTATTGCATCTGGCAAATACTACAAATATATTAGCATTTATTCAACCAGAAAGGAAAAAGGAAATGTCAACAATAAGTGTTTGGGTAACTGTTAATTATACACAATGGCGCCCTTGTTGTACACCCACGCACACGCAAGGGTAATAAACAACACACCTACACACACATATTAATGGGGTATATTCATGTGTGCTGTTTATATATATATATATATATATATATATATATATAAAACACGCTGTACACACACGCATACACACACATATATACATATATGTAAAATTTTCTTATTGGGCTATTGATAGAAAAAAGTAAATACTTTAAAATGAATAGGTCCACAAGGAGTTTGTTTTTAAATAACTTAAAAACTAACCCCTTAAGGACCTATTCATCCTTAAGTGTGTATATATATACTGAGAGAGTGAGAGAGAGAGAGAGAGAGAGAGAGAGAGAGAATTTTATTGGTAGTGTCGGAGCACCAAATAAACAGATTTTATTTTGTAGGGCAGATTGGGCCCTTTAACCTTGTTATGGCAACTGGTTTTGAAGGAAAACTTTGAATTTCAAACCTGTAAAACTTTACTTAAAATTTGACCTTGTGTAAAATCCTGCTTGGGTTGGTATATATATATATATAAACTAGTTTTTAGGTGAAATATTATGTACCAATTTGAGATAATGTCCGGCTTTCTCTCTTTACAACATATATGACAATACTCGTAGATTTTTTATATATTTGTTTTTGACCATTTATCAGAACGTAGCAGAGATCGAACTTGTGTTAAATTAGTCCTACATGAATTTCGAAAATACGAATATCTCAATTTCAGTTTCAATTTCTTTGCATATAAACTATCGTGGGTTATTTATTGCCTAAGCCATCAGTGTAGAACATTAGTGATACTATTTAACCAATAGCTGAGGTTGGGGAATAAGGGAGATCATATTTTTCCTAAGAGTATTACTCCGAAAGTGACCGTAATTCCGCGATTTGAGTTAGAACTCACTTACTACGATGTCACAGTCTTGTACGTTAGTCATTGCGCCATGGGGATTCCATCCTGAAGATTTTTCTACACTGATGTGCTTTAATCATAGAGGCAACATCTCCACACTAAACAGTAACTCTCTGAAATTAGTAGACAAGTTCACCTATCTAAGAAGCAGTGTCTCATCAACTGAGACAGACATCAACATGCGACAAGCAATGGCATGGACAGCTACCGATAGACTATCGGTCATATGGAAGTCAGTCTTGACTGATAAAAGGAAACGCAGTTTTTTTCCAAACAGCGGTCTTGTCGATACTACTGTATGGATGCTCTACATAAACGCTAACTAAACGTTTGGAGAAAAAGCTTGACGGCAACTACACAAGAATGCTGTGAGCAATATTGAACAAGTTAGGGAGGCAGCACCCCATAAAGCAGCAGCTGTTCGGCCACTTATCACCCATCACGAAAACTATCCAAGTTAGACTAGCCAGACATACGGGACACTGCTGGAGAATTTTTATCATTAAGGGTTTTCGGACTATTGTCTTCATCTTTATTGTTATTTCTACAACGTTTTGGCCGATATGTTCTCCGACCTTCTTCAGATGTTTGTCGAACTCGGGAACCTACACAGAACTTCGAACTACGCTACGAGTCCTGCTGTCCAGCAAGACACATATCGTAACGATTATTGGCGTTGGTTCCCTAAGCTTCTAAGGAGACAATCATCTGGAGGTTGCAGGTTCAATCCTGACTGCAGACGAGTAAGAATACAGGAATACTTAACATTTATACCCGGTTATAGCTAACAGAATCCGCTTAAAAAATGACATTGTGTTACATCCTGTTTGTCCTGCATATGACACTAAACAATCCGATGGTGAGGTTCTGGTAATGCTGGAGCTTTGGAGAATGCGGAGTACTCTTCTGTTGCCATCGCTCCCAGGTCCACTCTGGCCCAGAGTGGTAGCACTTATCTATCGGTCAAATAGAACTAAAGCGTACTTACGCTAAACTGAATTGTTTGAACTAGAACTGTTTTGACATTCAAGTGCGTGTAAACAGAAAACATACTTATGCTAAACTGAATTATTTGAAATAGAACTGTTTGCCATAAAACTAAACCTGTTCTCGTCTGATAGAGGCTTAGTGGAGATCCGTTAGCTTCAATAAGTGGAACTGCTTTTGAATACACATGATATTGTGTAGATCAGAAACCCTCTGAATTCTTTCTATATATCCTAATATGAATATATACTTATAAGATATATATTAAGTTTATATACATATTTATTAAATATATTCATATGCTCATTTATCATCATCTAATTATCAAATTAGTTTCTTGTTTAGTTTAAACGTAATCTGAAAGGCTCCATATGTTTATCTAATCATTTAACTGTGTTACGTTAATTCTATCTTTTTATCGATTTAATTCTCATTAACATGTACAGTTTTTCAAATGTCTTCCCACATCAAATATGTTTCTGAATGGCTTGCTATATATTTTGAAAAGGTTAGTGATTTTTTTCTGGTGGAAATAATGGAAAATGAATAACTATGTTTTATTTATATATTTAATTTATTTATTATTCTGTAATGACCCTGTTTTAAAATCTTTTTTTTTTTCATTTTTTAATAAGCGATTGTTTTGTTGATTTTTTTGATAATTATTCTCAGCTGCAATAGTGTTGTGATAAACACTGACTTTGTTGTAAACTTGCAATGTAAGCTTTATTTAAAATCAAACTACCCACATAAAAAGTTGACAAAATAAGAAATAAGATCAATACATTTGTTTGCGAAAGTGGGCAACTTACATAAAAATGAAGGCGCACTTAGTGTAACGGCTTTCGTCGGAGGAAATGAAAACGGCAAACTAGGTTTAAATCCTGGGCGAGGCTGTTTGTGTTTCACTTGGCACTAAGAGAAAGTCTTCGTGACTTAATAGTTAAAGTACTCGACTTCAGCCCCGAAATAACAGAGTTTGAATCCAATCGCATTATTACGTTCAGTTTTGGACTAATACTCTTGGGAAAGGTATGAACTCCTTATATCTCCTCAGCTATGGGTTAAATCGTGCCATTGGTGTTCTTCTGTAAGGATAGTTTTGATATTGAATAATCCAAGAAAGTTGATATGCCATTTAACTAAGAAATCAACCAACTTTGCGCCAATGCTCTTTGGAAAAAGCATAAATCCAATTGTTTTTTCCGGCTATGGATAAATTGTAGGGAAGACTGGGTGCTTAAATATTTAGTTAGACAACCAGTGTAGGTGAAGAACAACTCAGATATCAAACCAGCTTTACTCCGCTTAAAAACTGACATTGTGTCACATCCTGTTTGGGACAGATAGGTTGGGTAAATGTATACGGATTCTTCAGGTTTTCCATTCAGGTATTTTTTCTTGCTTTTTTGTTATTGTAAGGTTATATTTAATTTGATTATTTTTTTGTATATGTCTTGCTCAAATTCTAAAATAGAAATTGTAATTGACATTGGTTTATCTCAAAATGTTATTGATAATTTAAATTGATACAATTATTGTGTATATATTCTGTAGTATTTCAACTCATAGAACAAGTTTGTATATATAAGTAAAGTTGACGGCCGTAGTCGAGGGTGACCTGAAGGCTCTCTTTTCAATAGCTACTACACCATGGTGTATAGAATGGCGTTACTCCTTTCCCTTGATTACTCCACTTTACACTTGATACGTACTTTATAATGCTGAGTGATAAACAAGGAGGTATCAAAGTATCTTTTTTTGAGTCTTTTGTATGTCTTGACCTGGGATTGAACCCAAGTTATATATATATATATATATATATATATGAATATATACGTGTGATCAAAAGTACACAAACAAGATGTTATGAAGGGGATTATACATTGATATACTGTCATCATATACACATAAAAATACGCATATTAATGCGTTTAATGAGTTAAGTTTTCACTCATGCGTATTTCGGTATCCACCCTTCTGCGCATGTGTTTAACATAATGCTTTTAGGGCACTGATAAACATACGTATCATCACATAATAATCACATCTGTTTTCACACACACACGCACACACACACACACACTGACACAATTATCCTGGGAATGACACTAAATTCAATTTGGTGGTGAGGTTTTAGTTCTGGAGCTCTTTGGAGAGGTAGAGAACGCTTTTTTTAATTGCCACTACTTTCAGCACTTGGAGTCATAGTTTCTGATTGAGTTCCATCAATAGTTCAAGTAGATCAGTTTGAAAGTTATTAGCATTAGATAGGAATACTTACAACTGTGAACAAACAAATGATTATAGACAAAAAAAAAAGTTCAATTAAAAGAATGTAATTGGGCATTGAAAATACGGTTATGGTTGTAATCAAGCATTTGAAAATTAATCAAATTTCGGCATTAAATAACCCATAAGTAGTTGATATACCATTAAACAAATAAATTAAAAGAAGGAGACCCCGTGGTTTAGTGACATGCTGAACATCGATATCATAGTAAGCGAGTTCGAACTCAAGTTAGGCTATTACTTTTACTTTCGAACAAATACCCTTAGGAAAAGGCATGAACTTTCTTATCCCACCAATTAAATTGTACCATTAATATTCTTCTACAAAGATAACTTTGGTATTAGATAACACAGGAAGGTTAATATGACATAAAGCAAAGAAGCCTTAATCGAAATAAACGCACACACATACACACACTGACAATTATATAAATATATATATACATGCGCTATGTAAAACCAGGTTCTGGCATTAAATAACCATAAAGGGTTGATATACCATAAAATCAAATCAAATCAAACCAAACCAAACCAAACCTACTTTTCCATACATGACTTTAAAATTATCGATTAAAACAAGTTTCTTTGGAATCGTGATGTGAACAGCGGTAAATAAAAATGATAAAAGAACAAGTTGCGATTTACTAAGCTTGGCACAAGACCAGAAGTATGGAGCCCCTAGTGAGAACTGCTTGTCTGGATTTCTAAACATTATACTACATGAAGCTTCCTGAAGGTGCGCTTAACGTAACGATTACCGTCGTAGGAAATGGGATCGGTGACCCGAGTTCAAATCCTGGACGAGGCAGTTTGCGTTTTACTAAGCACTAATGTCTCCTTGGGAAAGGCAGGAACCTATCCGTTCCCCATCAGCTATGGGTAAATAGTTGGGTAGACTGCGTGCTTTAGCCTTGTTAAGGCAACCAGTCTTTAAATTCAAACGAGTTCTACTTCGTTTAAAAATTGACCATGCGTCACATCTAGCCCGTGGCGGAAGCGATGGGATGATACTTTCAGTTTGCATTTGACCTGACACTAATTAATGAATCCAATGATTCTTCCTCCATATATGGGTAAATAGTAGGGCAGACTAGGCTTTTTAACCTTGGTATAGCAACCAGTCTAGAAGAATAGAAAACTCTGGTTTCAAACCTGTAAAAATCCGCTTAAAACTGACCTTGTGCAGAATCCTGTGAATGATACACACATACATATATACATACATAATCTCTTCTAATTCAACTCCTAAAAGGGAGGAGTCCCCGTGGCATAGTGGCTAATGTACAATACTACAACGTCGTAGTAAACAAGTTCAAACTCCAATAGCAGTATTACGATCCCTTTCGGGCTAATACCCTTAGGAAAGGTATGAAACCCCTTATTCCCACAGCTATGAGTTAAAAAGTATCACTGCTGTTGTTCTACAAGGATAGGTTTGGTATTAAATAACCCACGAAGGTTGATGTGCTATTAAAACAATAGAATTATTAATGTTAGATTAGAATACTTGAAACTATTTAAATGAGTGCAAAAAATGAGCTCTTGCTTATTTAAAATCTTACCTACGAACTATTTTTTTACGAATTATATATATATATATATATATATACTAAACCTTCCGCAAGATGCAACACAAGTTCAATTTTTAAGCAAAGTTTAACAAGTTTGAATTCTGAGTTTTCATTCTCCTAGACCGGTTGCCATACCAGGGTTAAAGAGCTAAGTCTGCTCTACTATTTAACAATAGTTGAAGGGAGAAAAGTCGGTGTCATACCTTTCACAAGGATATTAACGATATGTGAAATGCAAACCGCTTCGTCCAGGATGTGAACTCGGATCGCTGTGTCCATTTCACCGACGATAACCATTATACCACATATAAACAGCATTAGTTATTCAATAAGAGACAAAGGTTGATATGGTATAAAACCAACCAACCAACCCAGGTAAAAGCAGCATCTATCAATAATAGTCAGTAAGAGTAATAAGAATGTGAAGAGATCTGGTTTAAAATCTATAAAAAAAACTGTAGTCTCGAATGACTCTCCTCTACTGTCTGTTTCGTGTTTTCACGCTAATCAGACCACTCCGAAAGTTACTTAAGAAATAATCATTTCCTATTCATTTATATATCTGAGGGTAGACTGAAAAGTTCATATGATGATGTCATATCTGCTATTGATGACATTTTACCAATGGGATCTAAGAATTGCAAAAACAATGAAAGAAGTGTGTGGATCACAAGGATGACGTTTTTGAAAAATGAACCTCATTTGGTCACATTCCATGAGAGTATCTTCATCAGCCGATGAACCTTTTGCTAACCTTCCAATATATATATATATATATATAGTCATCCACAGACAGATCTGTTTCGTTCTATCAGAACTCATCAGTGTGACTAGACAGTATCTTCCCGTTGCTGGGATCGAAAGCCGGTTGACTCAAACGTCAACACAAGCTTCTAACCATTCAGCCACGAGGAGATATTAGCTGTGAAGTAAATTTTGAACGGTTATGAATCACAATTAATATTGTTTACATACATTCGTTCAACGGTAGCCGAGACCTCAATTCAAACGAAGAGGCTTGCAATAATCGCTAATGGCAACACGATTACTTCTTCGCCAGAGTCTTCGGGTTGCCCTATATATATAAAGTTGGTAACCGTAGTCGAGGGCAACCCGAAGACTCTTTTTATTAGCTATTACACATAGGTGTAGGAGAAGGAACAACCCCTTTCCCTAGATTACTCCACTTTACCCTGGATCGGTACCTTATAATGCTGAGTGTTAAGTAACGAGGCATCAAGTACCATTTTTTGAGTTTTTGGTATGACTTGACCTGGGATTGAACCTCGGCCTTCCAGGCCACTGGTGAACACTCTACCCACTTGGCCAATATATATAGCACATTTTAATATTCAATTAATTGGTGGTTATACAATCTACAACAAAAACAACAGCAACAACAACAGGCCTGTTGGACCCGTTCTCTTATTACAACTAGTCTTTGTATGTGACAGATATAAATTTAGAGAGCGGGATTCCCCATGGCATACAGGCTAACGTGTTAGATTGCGACCTCATAGTTACTAAGTTTGAGCTTCAGTCACACTATTACATTCACTTTTGGACTAATACTCTTTGGAAAAGCATGAACCCCTTAATCCCTTTCATCTATGGATTAAATGGTACCACTAATGTTCTTCTACAAGGATAGGTTTGGCATTATATAATCCATGAAGACTGATATGCCATTGAACAAAGAAACCAAACCAAACGAAAACTTGGATGTGAATCGAGACACCACGCAACAGACCACATAATGTAACAATTCTGTTTATAGGCCGAGAGTAAACAAAACATATGTTATTTAATGTTTGACTCCACCCCCGTAAAAAATCTGTTTGTGAAACCGCAGATGCAGCTTTATACTCTACTGGGAGACCAGGTATGATGAATGAGGATTTAATTCTTATGTAAATCTGGTATAAGGCATTGCTTTCTGGGTGATAGTGGTAGAGATTTAGGGTTTTTTTTCGATGACCCAATCTCAAAGTACAAACTCACCGGTGAAGCTGAAGAAACACAGCAAGTATTTCCGTGAAGAAGGTTCCTTTCGGGAGATTCTGAAACAAATATTTATAGGTTATGATCTTATTCTGTATCTGGTGGTGATGTTACAATTCTGCATTACTTCACTGACCTGGAGTACTAGTACCTGTTAGGGTCCCATTTATGGGTCGAATAGAACTATTAGAAAATTATTAATATTGGATAGGAATTCTTGAAGCCATATAACTGTGTGTTAAGAGATTATTCTGATAGACAATTAAAAATGTGTGATTAAAGAAAAAGAATGATTGCAATTTAACGTTGATTGGTTGGTTGGTTGGGTTTTATGGCAGATAAACCATTGTAGGTTATTTAATGCCAAATCCTGCTTATACATATATATTGAATATATATGATTTGTAAACGCATTTTGTTGATAACATTTTTAATTGACCTTGAGCTTATTTTTTTGTACACAGTTAAATGCTTTCAAGTATTTCAAATACAAATAATTCTATTTAGTATTAATCATTTGTTTGATTGGTTTGGTTTCTTTGTTTAATGGCATATCAACCTTTGTAGGTTATTTAATGCCAAAGCCATTCTCCTAGAAGAACAGTAGTGATACTATTTAACCCATAGCTGGGAGGATAAGGGGGTTCATACCTTTCCCAAGGGTATTTGCACGAAAGTGAACGTAATAGCGCAACTGGAATACGAACTCGCTTACTACGATTCCACAGTCAATCGCTTTAACCATTACGCCACGAGGACACCCACCTCATTTGTTTGAACAAAGTTAAATGGTTTCAAGTATTGCTATATGACAGAAACAATTTAACATCAATCATTTGTTTGCATTCATTTAAATGAATATACATATGAATTTTAAGCAAGTAGTTTGTTGGTAATTTTATTTTTAAATGAGTTAGAAGTAATTTGCACACTACTATTGCTATTATTTCTACACGGTTAAATGGTTTCAATTATTGCCATCTAACACTTATAATTCTATTCAATATTTGTTTGTTTGCCGACAGTGAAGTGGTTACAAGTATTGTCACTTGAAACTATTGAACACAATTCACTTGCACACCGTCATATAGTTACAAGTATTGATATGTTGTACCAATATTTAAGCACACAGTTAAAGAGTTTCAGGTATTGCTTTTTAACACTAATAATTCTATTCAACATTACTTATTCTTTTGTGCACAGTTAAATGGTTCTATATAATGCGATGTATGAATAACAATTCAAGATCAATCATTTGTTTACACAGTTAAATGATCAAATATTTCTATTTCTAACAATTCAATTTAGCGTAAATCATCTATTTGTTCACACTCTAGATAGTCAAACAATTCTATTTGATCTGTAGATAGGACCCTATCAGGTGCTACCACTCCGGGTCAGAGTGGACCGGGAGCAATGGCAATAAATGAATACTTCACATCCTCCAATATCCAAGGCTGAAAATCCTCACCATCAGATTGTTTATATTGTGTATATCTGGGACACTCGTTGGCGGTAGGGTGGGGGTCTTACCACTCTACAGAGAAGCAGTCAGTGTATTTTACTGCCTCACCAGCCGACTGGGCTGAGTAACGTTGAGAATATCAATGGGTATAGCTATAGTAAAGTAAGTTAGCGACCATAGTCGAGGGTGACCCGAAGGCTCCCTTTTCGATAGCTACTACACCAAGGTGTAGGGGAGGGCGCTACTCCATTCCCTGGATTGCTCCACTTTACCCTTGAACCGTACCTTATAATGCTGAGTGTTAAGCAAGGTGGTATCAAGTTCCATTTTTAAAGTCTTCGGTATTGAACCCAGGTCTCCCGGGCCATTGGCGAACACTCTAACCACTGGGCCAATGTCCCGGTTAAAGCTATAATCATTCATAAATCAATCAAATTTCAGCATTAAATAACCCATAAGGACTTGATATGCCATTAAACAAATAGACCAAACCAAACCTATGAATATTACTGATTACTGATTATAGATGAATAATTACAAAAAAAAATAAAATTTCGGCATTAAATAACCCATAAGGACTTGATATGCCATTAAACAAATGAACCAAACCAAACCAATGAATATTACTGACTATAGATGAATAATTACAAATGAATAAAATTTCGGCATTAAATAACCCATAAGGACTTGATATGCCATTAAACAAATAAACCAAACCAAAGGTATTAATATCTTTGATTATAATCAAGTTTTTACAAATGAATTAAATTGCAGCTTTAAATAAACCTTAAAGATTTGATAAGCCGATAAACAAATAAATCAAACCGAACCTATAAATATTTATGATTTTAATCAAGTATTTACAAAATGCATTAAAATCCGGCTTTAAATAACCCCTAAAGATTTGATAAGCCGATAAACAAATAAATCAAACCGAACCTATAAATATTTATGATTTTAATCAAGTATTTACAAAATGCATTAAAATCCGGCTTTAAATAACCCCTAAAGATTTGATAAGCCGATAAACAAATAAATCAAACCGAACCTATAAATATTTATGATTTTAATCAAGTATTTACAAAATGCATTAAAATCCGGCTTTAAATAACCCCTAAAGATTTGATAAGCCGATAAACAAATAAATCAAACCGAACCTATAAATATTTATGATTTTAATCAAGTATTTACAAAATGCATTAAAATCCGGCTTTAAATAACCCCTAAAGATTTGATAAGCCGATAAACAAATAAATCAAACCGAACCTATAAATATTTATGATTTTAATCAAGTATTTACAAAATGCATTAAAATCCGGCTTTAAATAACCCCTAAAGATTTGATAAGCCGATAAACAAATAAATCAAACCGAACCTATAAATATTTATGATTTTAATCAAGTATTTACAAAATGCATTAAAATCCGGCTTTAAATAACCCCTAAAGATTTGATAAGCCGATAAACAAATAAATCAAACCGAACCTATAAATATTTATGATTTTAATCAAGTATTTACAAAATGCATTAAAATCTGGCTTTAAATAACCCCTAAAGATTTGATAAGCCGATAAACAAATAAATCAAACCGAACCTATAAATATTTATGATTTTAATCAAGTATTTACAAAATGCATTAAAATCCGGCTTTAAATAACCCCTAAAGATTTGATAAGCCGATTAACAAATAAATCAAACCGAACCTATAAATATTTATGATTTTAATCAAGTATTTACAAAATGCATTAAAATCCGGCTTTAAATAACCCCTAAAGATTTGATAAGCCGATAAACAAATAAATCAAACCGAACCTATAAATGTTTATGATTATAAGCAAGTATTTACAAATGTATTAAATTTCGAGATTAGTTTATCTCGGGTATATTTCGACTTTTGGTTTACTTTCTTAAAATCATTAATCTATAAATTCATTCATTTCATTCATTATAAACTTGTTACTCATGTATAGGTCGACATAAATATTTTGCCTAAAAATGAACTCGCTAAAATCTGACCATTCAAAAATACAGTATTGCTTATGAATACTCCTCGACCAAATTAAAACATGATAAAAAGTTAATTTTCTTCAAAATCAAACATAACAAAATTTTAGTTCTCGTAGCGTAAATATATATTCAAAATGGGTATCATTAGGTATTATTTATCACCAAACTTTTAGCACTGAACCTCGGTAACAAAAATTAAGAATTGCATAAATATATATATATAAAAGATGAACTTATTTTTGGATTGCTACATATTAACATTCTTAGCAAGTGCTCGCGGCGTTCTGGTTATCGCGTTGGAAATGGATATGCTGACCCGAGTTCAAAACCTTGACGAGGCTGTTTGCATTTCGCATAGCGTTATTACCCTAAGAAAAGGCATGAAACATATCTTCCCACAGTTATTGGTAAATAGCAGGAAAGACTGTTTTTTTAACTAGTCATAGAGAAAGAAAAACTCTGAATTCGAATCAGCTGTAGTCCGCTTAAAAATAACTTTATGTCCCATCCGGTTGGTTGCAGAGGGTTTGGGTGGATCCATATATATTCTTATTGCCAGGGGTGTACTTATTCATGACTGATACAGGATATAGATGTATATATGGCATATATTAATTGATTGCATCACTGCCAAGATTGATTCTTAAAATAACTGTTTTTTTTTGCAGCTTCTACTCGGGAAGATTAATAGTTTTCCCAAATACTCACTCATACACCCCCTCATTCGTCAACAGTTTTCGAGGAAGTCCCAGTGGCGTTGTTGTTAACGTGTTGCACTGTGACATTGTAGGAAGTGAGTTCAAACTCCAGTCGTACAATTACATTCACTTTCGGACTAATACCTTTAGGTAGGGTATGAAACCCCCAGCTATAAGTTAAATTTTACCCCCACTATTCTTCTGTAAGGATGGATTTGGCATTAGATAACCCATGAAGGTTTATATACAATTAAATAAAGAATCTAAATTAGATTTGTCTGCCAATTTGGTATGACTGCGACGAGAAATTTTGTAATGAAAAAAAAAAAAAAAATTGATTCGTGTCTTTCGCAAGGGGGGTTAGTGCGAAGTGAAAATATGCAGCTTCAGTCTGGAATTGAACGAGGAAATCCGAGTTCATTTTCCACGGCGGTAACCGTTACGCTATTCGGCACACCCTGATTGTCTAAATAGAGGCATACAGGAAAACAACTAGTTGAGAGTAGAACCTCCACAACGTCTTTCATTGAAAATTTTTTCGAGCAATGAATTACTGTTCCTTTAGTGCTGGCGTCGTCAATCATTTGGTGTGTGTGTGTGTGGCGGTGGTTACTTTGTTCATGTAATTTGCAAAGCAGTGGTAAATCCCATGGGTGTACTTACGGTGTTAAATGTTAAAGTGCATACTTTTCTCGGTTGGATACACATGTATTTAACCAATTCTTCTGCTGCGGGCAGGATATGACACAAGGTCAATTTTTTAGCGGAGTACAATTGATTTGAATTTACAATTTTCTTTCTGCTTGATTGGTTGTCTTACCAAGACAAAATCACATAGTCTGACCAACTACTTACCCATAGTAGAGCAGGCGAAAAGATGGCTCCATGCCTTTCTCAAGGGCATTAGCGTGAAGTGAAACACAAACAACTTCGAACTCGGGTTGTCGTTACGCTAACCGTTGTGTTAAGGGTGCCTCCTAGGAATTATGTAATCGATTATAAGTTTGGAAACCTTATTGCAAGTTCCTTTCTTTTGTTTCAGTGGCCTTAGATAAACTATCACTAAGTAAATTCAGTTTCAAATTGCGTTTACTCGACCCTCGCGCCACGGGCAGAGTA
This sequence comes from Sepioteuthis lessoniana, assembly GCA_963585895.1. NCBI lineage: Eukaryota > Metazoa > Mollusca > Cephalopoda > Myopsida > Loliginidae > Sepioteuthis > Sepioteuthis lessoniana. The sequence goes on from OY757919.1 coordinate 69,121,367, forward strand.
CGACACAAGGAAATTTTAAGCTGAGTAAAGAGGTTTCAATTTTGAGTTTTCCTTCTCCTGGACTGGTTACCTAACCAAAGTTAAAGAAATTAGTCTGCCCTACAATTTTCCCCATTGCTTTGAGTTGGAGAATAGATGGATTCATGCCATTCCTTTGGGCATTAGTTGTCGTATTCGACAAAAGACCAATTTAAACAGGGATTCAATGCGCATGCGCATAGGCAAACACCCAAATTCTTCTGGGTCAGGACGCCACCTGGCTCAGGATGAAGCACGAAGAGTCGGGAAAGTTGTTTGTCTGCCACCTCTTTTAGTTATTAACTGAACATAGTATAGTTGGGATAGAAGGCCAGAAGTATGGGCATACTCTGGGGATTGAACTCGTTAGTAATGGTCTGCTAGCTAAACGCCTTCTGCTAACCCTTAAAGTCAGTAACGAAATGAAGATTTTAGGAAACCTTGACATCATGAAGTGATTAAAACAAGTTAGAAAACACAGAAAGATCATAGCAGTTTTATTTCACAGTCAATTAGAATCGCTGTTTGTAGAGATGATGTCATGCTGAAGGGGATATATATATATATATATATATATATATATATATATATATAGAGAGAGAGAGAGAGAGAGAGAGAGAGAGAGAGAGAGAGAAAATGGATAAATGAATAAATAAAAAGAGCAAGACCAAAACAAAGATACGTTTATGTCCTTGCCTAGATAACGCTCTTGTGTCAGTATGAATAGTGTAACCTCTCAAAGACGAGAGCGAATACACACAGGAAGCTTGACAGTGGTCGACTGAGAAAGAATGGAACTGTTAAAACCTGTTGCTTTTATTTCTATAATATCTAAAGAGGTGACTTAAAAAGGATTCTTTGAGCCAGAAAAGCGTTGAAACGTGTAGGAAGAATATAGTAATTCAAAGGGTTAACTAGGATCAATGAAATTGGATTCTGACCGAACTTGAAGCCATGTAGAATCAAGCCTGAAATTCAGTCAATGGATTAAAACCTGTGAACCAGCACTACCAAGACCCTGCTTAGTATTCTGGTGTTGATATTTGTTATGTAATTTCCTTGAATGCTAAAATCATGATGCTAAAATAAAAATAGTCTGTTTATTCCAAATCCAAACGGCCTGCAAACTACTTTTCTATGGCACACAGTAGAACAATTTTCGTAACTTATATTTTCCTAAAACTTAGTCCTTTGTCTCTCGCCCCTGACCATGTTTTCACTTCAGAGAAGGATAGAATGTATTTAATTATTTCAGTTGCTTTCATTTCAAGATCGAACGCTGAAAAGTTGAAATCATCCAATTTTATGAACATTAAAAAACTATTCTTAATAAGAACGTTAGTGAAATCAAATATGTATTATAGCATTTAATGCAGTTTACCCATGAAATATAATAAAAATCGGAATTTAAATAAAGAGAAAACGGAAAAAAGTGAATTAAGTAAAAGTAAAGACAGAATTAAGGAAAACTTTAAATGAAAAATTCGTCCCCCTACATTTTGAACTAATTCACATACTCAACTTACTATTATATACGGTGGGGGTATCCTCATGGTGTAATGGTTAAAGCGATGGACTGCGGAATCGTAATAACCGAGTTCGTACTCCAGTCACGCTATTGTGTTCACTTTCGGGCAAATACCCTTGGGAAAGGTATGAACCCCTTATCCTTCCAGCTATGGGTTAAATAGTACCACTACTGTTCTTCTATGAGAATAGATTTGGCATTAAATAACCTACAAAGGTTGATAGGCCATTAAACAAAGAAACCAAAAATTATATACGTATTCATTTTGATGAAAAGTAAATAGCAGTCTATCAGCTGTATCACAGATAAGTATTACAACTATTGGAAATTACGCCCTCCGCCTCATCTCATTTTTAGCCCAATACGCCTCTTCTTAAGGATGTTTGGCCCAGTAGGCTGGGGTTGCAGAATACACCGACGGCATCTCAGAAGAAGAGCAAGACTCACCCAACAAGTATCCAGGACTCTAAACAATCTGATGGTGAGGCTTCAGTAATGCAGGAGTTTTGGGGAATGCGGTGTACCCCTTCATTGGTATGGCTTCCAGGGCCACCAGATAGGGTCATATCTATTGGTCAAATAGAACTGTTTGACATTTAAACAGTGTACCTATGCTAAACTGAATTGTTTGAAATAGAACTAATTTTTATATTTAAATGTGTGTAAACAAAAAAAAGATGTGTGCTTATGTAAAACTGAATTGGTTGAAATAACTGTTCTTACATTTAACTATGTACAAACGAAAAACTGTACTTGTGATAAACTGAATTGTTTGAAATAGAACTGTTTGATCATTTAACTGTGTGTAAATAAATGACTGATGTTTAATTGAGTTGTTTGTGATACATAGCAGTACTTTGAATCATTTTACTGTGAAAAAAAATGAGATTAGGTTTGTTTAAAAATGTTATCAACAAAATGTATTTAGAAATCATATATTTGATATATATATATATATTAGAGATTTTACATTAAATAACACAAAGTTATTGATGCACGATAGAACCAAACCAAACCCTAGGATATTATGGTTTTTTTTAAGACCTTGAGATTGAGAACCCTGCTATGAAGTGATATGAGAAAAAGTCAATATATATATATATATATATATATATATATATATATATATATATATATATATATATTCATTTTAAGGTAATTGAGTAGGAAAATATCCAGTAAAACATAATTCTACCCAAATTTCAGGAGGGTGGAAATTTTGTGTAAGATAACGTAATTAGTCGTGTATAAAACACATCTGAACTTTCGGCTGCGAAATTCTGGAAAAAAAAAACCCAACAAACTCTCGGGTATAATACGCAGTGACATTCTGGAATTTGTAGCAACTAAATCTAAACTAAGTTTTGCATTTTTCCAAGTTTTTATTCGCGATGTATTGACTAAAAATGAGAATTTATATAATCTATGCGATGTTTCAAAACATATTTCGCTCAGTACTTTTGGCAAAGACAAGAATATGTTTACACAAAAATATAACAAACTTTAGGTGAAACATAATTACATAATTAAGTTGGCGAACTTAGTCGAGGGTGACCCGAAGCCTCCCTTTCAATAGCTACTACACTGAGGTATAGTGGAGGGCGCTACTCAATTTCCTGGATTGTTCCACTTTACTCTTGATCCTTACCTTCTAATTCTGAGTGTTAAGCAAGGAGGCATCAAGCACCATTTTTTGAGTGTTTGGTATGACTCGACCCGGGATTGTACCCCGGTCTCCCAGACCATTGGCGAACACTCTACTCATTAGCCCCCCCCCAAATTTAAACAAACACATTCCTGCGTCTATTTCTCAGTAGCAGTATAAATCAAAAGTGTTTGTTAGATATTAGTTAGTTTGGACCATAGGTGTAACTTACTTTCGGTCATACGGTACCGAACATAGAAAAAAAATTAATGTTAATATTTAGTTCCCGTGTATAATACGCAAACCTAACCCTTGGGTAAAATTTTTTTGAAAAACAGTGCGTCTTATACAAAAATATTTACGGTAATATAAATTCCATCTGATATGATACCACTTTATAATAAGTCAATATCTGGTTGTTCTAACTTAAGAAAGCTTATTTTTTAATATTTCAATCAACCTCATCTCATCTGTACTATATGCACTGTAAATGCCCTGTCAGTGGGGCTTAGAATACACTGACTGTACCCCTCTGCAGAGGGGTAATATCCGTTCAAGAAAGGGAGTGCCTTGGGTATAACACTAAACTGTATCTGATGGTGGGGCTCTATTTCTGGAGATCTGGGAAATGTTGAGTATACATTCATTGCCATTACTCTCATGTCCACTCTGACCCAGATTGGTGGTACCTGTTCAAGTTTTATGTATGGGTCAAATAGATCTGTTTAAAAATATTTGTACTAGATAGGCGTATTTGATACCATATACTTATGTATGAATTATTAGTATTACATAGGAATTATTGAAACCTTATAACTGTGTGCAAATTATTCATATTGCATAGGAATACTTGATATCATATATCCGTAAGTAAAAAATTTAAGTAACTACTTCTAGGTATAAAATAACACCAAACGGGTTTAATGCCGTTAAATACAGATTCGAATTTGCATTTAATTGTTATCGCTGAATTCTAAGGATAAAAAATGACGTTCAGCATGAGTGCAGAACTCACAAAAATATCATTCAGTCACAAATTGGACTGGAAATTGCTTTATTCTACGGAAGCTTTTTTAAGTGCATTGCTCTAATAAAAAATCTTGGTACGATGACTCATTTTTCAATGACGGATAGACAGAAAGATAGATAGATAGACAAATAGATAGGTAGATAAAAATTAACATTCACAACTATGCAGATGCTACAATATCATTATTCATTTGCAAATTGAATTGGAAATAATTTTGTCCTTTAAGTTTGAGCATTTTAAGTGTATTTCTCGAATAAAAATCTCGCTATCCGCTTTTGTTTGGTTACAGTTACATCTACAAACAACAAGAACTTTAGAATTGTTTTTGCACAGTGAGAATGACCACTGGAAAAAAAGGGTTCTTATGTGTCTCCTTCATAGATTCGAAATAGAATCGACTACTTCAGTGAACGTTATCAATATTTTTAGAAAATGGCTTTTATTTCTGGGATAAAACAAAATGGCGTCAAAGCAACGTGAAGCTTTCTGACGTTAACTGATATTCGACTGTTATGCATACAACATTGAAATATGCAGCATTGTGAACAAACAAAAATCCACAGATGTTTGAATTGAGATCAGATGTTAAGGAACAAAGAAAGAATATTGAATATACCGCGTAAAAAAAACAACAAATTAAATATAAGAATAACGAGAGTAAAAATAAACAGATTAGGACGAGAACACACACACACACACACACACACACACACACACACACACACACACACACACACACACACACACACAAACGTATACAGACACACGCACATACATACACATGTAGATGCACACAGAAAGGTGGAAAGAGACAATGACACAGTTTTTCAAGTCTGGGTCTCTTAAATTATTTTGACTCACAACCTTTGTTTTAAATCTAGACTATTTTATCATGGTTAAAGGGGAGTTTTGAAACCGTTATTGCGTCTGGTAAATTTTGTGACAAAAAACATGCACGCTTAAATAATTATAAAGTTACTTTTACCATATACACATAAGCATTATGAAAATTGGCACATGCAAATTGAGTATCACATTTGCACATAAGAAACACTCTACGATTATATAAATATATGTATATATGTATATGTATAAATGTAGTATAAAGAAAACGGAAAGAAAAATATATACAAATGGATGAGAAAAGATTAATTAATTAATTAGTTACATCTTAATTAGTTCCGTTATTTTATCTTTTCCTCATTTGCTTAAATGTAGAAAAACTAAAAAACATGTTTAGTCTGAAGAAGTTCTTTGAATAAAAGAATGAAATATCACTGCTACTAAACCTTTGTAAATGTCTGATTTATCCATCTTTCCACTTATTTTTATCATATATATATATATATATATATATATATATATATATATATATATATATATATATTGAAACTGCTTCATTTCAAAAGAAAAATTATCAGCAATTTTTCTTTTGGGCTTTGGTGAGTTCGAGTAGTATCCTAACAGAATCACTTCGTTATCTGAGCCTCCCTCTTAGTAGACACGAGGCTATACGTAAAAAAATGAACAAAAAAAAGGACGTAATGAACATACACTTCCTATTTCTCGAATGTTGTTGAATTGTCAAGAAGATTTTAGAGAAATCTACAACCTGGAGATGAATATAAATGTCGGTCTGTTCCAGAAGGTTCCAGCTGGCAGAGTATAGTAAATCTTGGCCCAAGGGATTCTTATCCGCTGAATTCGAAAAGAGACAACAGATCCCGAGGAAGAATACGAGAGACATTTCCTCGGTTCCTCTGTATATCCCGCACCTCCTCAATGGCAGTAACAACACTGAAACCTAACAGGCATTACCACTCCGGGTCAAAACGGACCTGGGTGAAATAGCAATGAAGGAGTACATCGTACTGCTTAGAGATCAAAAACTTGTGCCTCATCACTGGAACTTCGTGTCATACACAGGACACCCTTTTTTAGTATGGAGGTCTTACCTCTCTGTGCGGGATACAGTCAGCGTATTCTTAGCTCTCACCGTGAGGGCGTGATAAAAGAAAACCTTTGGTTGGTTTATCTACGTTAAATCTATATCAGTACCAGTCCATCATTTTCCACCAGAAAACTTTAAGGATAAGTAAATGCCACGAATAGATTGGGACTTGGGCCAAAGTTGATCCTTGTCAACGTAAATACTATATACGTTTTTCACTTTCTACTCCTCCGCTAGCCCAACCTCCTCCCAGAAAAAAAAACAAAAAAAAAAAAAACAAACAAACTCCAAAAACAAAAATGACATCAAGGTTAAGCTATGTGGAAATAAAACGTAAAAAGAGAGCATGAATCGGGTGACCTCACGGGACGCCAGAGCTAAAAACAACACTTAGATTAAAAAAAAAACAACTTTAAAACAATTACCAGTGGTTATTTGCGAGATGAAACGACCAGTAAGAAAAAAAATCTTTTTATTTAATCTAATGGCGTTACAAAAATATCTTTCTCCCCGAAACTTTTTCATGTTCTACCACTATTTATTTTATAAGACTTAGATAACACACACACACACACACACACACGCGCGCGGCTACTACATAATGCGTTATAATTCCTGAGCTGACGTGGTTCGCTTTTTTGGCTGAGTGGTAGATACTAAGTCTAACATAAAGTTGGGTGGGTTTCGATTCCAGCTTCGAGCGCCCTACGTGTCTAGCCAAACTGAAGAGTTGTGATACAATGAAAGTCTCTCTGTGGATGACAATATATACATATATATAAATATATATAACCATAGCTGAGGGCGACCCGGAGGCTCCCTTTTCTTTATATATATATATATATATATATATATATATATATATATATATATATATAAAAGAAGCGTTCATTGCGTAATGTTTACTGTCACAAGAAATGGACATGGTGACTTGATTTCTAATCCTGGACGAGACTCTGCATTTTACATAGAACTAATATCGCTTGGAAATGTATGAATCCAATTATTCTCCCTCTAGCTATGGAGAAATAGATAAGACTGGGCTTTTTAAACATAGTATGGCAACCAGTCAAGGAGAAGAAAAAATTTTAACCTGTTAAATTCCACTTTAAATTGACCTTAAATCGCATTTAACTCGTGTTTCTGGTTTGATATATATATATATATATATATACGTATGTGTGTGTGTGTGAGTGTGGATATCTTACACACAGAGTCAACGGCGCTTGTTAACTGCCTATTTCTCACCTATACGATCATCAGACCAAGAGGCTCCTACCCGTCGGCATCCCTTGATATTCTTTTATATGGAGCATAATTAAAAGAGTGATCTAATTTCTGGGGCATTTTGTTAAGAGCGGTCTAGTTTATTCTGCTATTTTTTTTTTTTTTTACATCTACGAGATATATTGCTTTTTGTTTTTGCTGCATGGATATTTTATTTATTTATCTAAATTGTTTAATCTATTATTTTCTTGTGTTATTATTTTCTTATTCAGTAATTCATTTATTATATTCCTTAATGGTTTTTTTAGTTATTAATTTATTAAATTCCTTGTGGAATTTTTCAGTTATTTATTCATTATACTCCTGTGGATTTTTTCAGTTATTTATTAATTATACACCTTGTAGGTTTTTCAGTTATTTATCAATGATACACCTTGTGGGTTTTTTCAGTTATTTATTCATTATACTCCTATTGGTTTTTTTCAGTTCTTTATTTATTTATTATACTCCTTGTAGGTTTTTCACATTAGCATTACTTGATGGTCTTTCACTAGGGTCAGTGTGAGATCAATTCTTTTCAGTTTTCTAGGTCTCTTCTCAGTATTCCGGTCCATCTCAGCAATGCTGTAGTTTGGATAGTCTCGATTCGTCCTCGATTTCCAACTTTTCTAGCACCCTTTCCAAGTGTTCCAATTACAACTGGAATCACCGTCACCTTCATGCTCTACTGCTATCTTATTTCTCAAGTAATGTCTAAGTACTTGTCTCTCATTTCGTTTACTTCACTGTATGGTACGCTGGGACGGCAAAGTCCACTATACGCCGTCTTCTCTTTTTCTTGTTTTTATCACCAGGTCTGGTTTTCTTGCCGGGTTAGAGAATCTGTTCGAATCTCAAAATCTCAGAGAATTTTATGCATCTCATTTTTCAGGACGGATTCTGGCTTGTACAAGAATCGTTTGCTCGTATGGTCAAAATTCAGTTTCTTGCACAATTCCCAGTAGATCACCTTCTACATCCAGTCATGTCTATTCTTGTACTCCTTTTGTGCTAGTTTGCTAAATTCGGTTGTTATTATTATTATTATTATTTACTCCTTTACAGTTTTTCACATTAGTATTAGCAGATGGTTTTTCACTGGAGTTTAAGTGATAGCAAGTCTCCTCAAGTCTCGAGGACTCGTCTCAGGATTCTGGCCGTTCTCAGAAATGCTGTCGTTTGGATAGTCTCCACCCGTCCGCCAATTTTCAAGTCCTCCAGGTCTTTTAATAATCCTTTAGTTATTGTGCTAAAAGGACCAATCACAATTGGTACAATCGTCACTTTCATGTTCCACAGCTTTTTCAATTCTTTAGCAAGGTCGAGGTATTTATCCTTCTTTTCACATTCCTTCATATTTATTCTGTGGTCCGCCAGGACAGCGAAGTCGACAATTTTGCAAATTTTCTTCTTTTTTTTTGTTGATTATTATAAGGTCTGGTCTTCTGGCCGGGATTAGGGGATCCATGTGTATGTTAAAGTCCCATAGGAGTTTATGTGTGTCATTTTCTAGGACAGGTGTGGGTTGTGCATATACGATTTGTTGGCATGGTCAAATTTAAATTTCTTGCACATTTCCCAGTGGATCAGCTTGCCGACCCAGTCGTGTCTCGCCTTATACTCCTTCTGTGCTAATTTGCTGCATTCGCTTATTATGTGATTGATCGTTTCGTCTCTGTCACTGCATAGCTTACATTTACTGTTTTGTTGCGTTTTATCTATTCTCGCTTTGATATGATTGGTCCTTATGGGGTTATCCTGTGCTGTTATTAGGAGAGATTCCGTTTCTCTCTTAAGGCTTCATTTTCTTAGCCAGGTCCAGGTTTTCTGGTGTGAGATGTTGTTTATTAGTCATTTTAAGCGGCCATAGAGTTGTTTTTTCCCCATTTTTGTTTCCTAGTTGTTGTCATTCTATCGTCTATCGTTTGTCCGTATCGTTTCTGATGTCTGTAATCAGTCCTCGTTCGTGTTTTTCTATGTAGTCTTCGAGCCGTTGTATCGATACGTCAACACTCTCTTCGATGCTGGCAAGACCTCTTCCTCCCTCTTTTCTAGTAACATATAGTCTGTCAACGTCGTCTCTAGGATGTAATGCCTTGGTCATTAGTTTTCTTGTTCTTTGATCCATTTGTTTAAGTTTATCTCTGGTCCACTTGAGAAAGGGTCCTGAATATCTAAGGAGGGGCGCAGCCCAAGTATTTATTCCTTTGATGAGGTATCTGCAGGAGAGTTTTGTCTCGAGTAGTTTTCTAGTTCTCCTAAGATATTCTTTTCGAATCTTGTCTTTCATTTCCACTTGTTTGATGGTGTCAGTCTCCAAGATACCCACGTATTTGTAGGTTTCATTTTCTCCGAGTGTTCTAATTTTGTCGTGATTTGGTAGTTCCATTCCGTCAGTCATATGTCGTTTGCCACTTTTAATAAAGAGCAAGGCACATTTTTCTATGCCAAATTCCATTCCTATGTCCTGATTGTATATTCTAACAGCATGTATGAGAGTTTCCAGTTCTTTTTCATTTTTTGCAAATAGTTTAATGCCATCCATGTACATTAGGTGATTGATCTTCTCTTGCGATCTGCTAAGTTTGTATCCGGCTGTGAATTTTCTGAGTATGTGGTTAAGTGGCATCATGGCAATTATGAATAGTAAGGGTGATAGTGCATCTCCTTGGAAAATCCCTCTTTGAATCTTTGTTTTAGCTAAGCTTCTTCCTCCTGCTGTCAGCTCCACTCTCGAGGTTTGCATGGTCTTTTCGATGAAGTTTATGACTTCATGTGATATTTTGTACATTTTGAGACAGTGAATTACCCAGCTTTGTGGAACCATATCATATGCCTTTTTGTAGTCAATCCAGGCCATAGCTAGATTTTTCTGTCTTGTCTTGCTCTCATTTAGGATGTGTTGATCCATGTAAAGTAATTCTGCTGTGCCCGTGGATCCTTTGCGGCATCCTTTCTGTTCGTCAGGGAACAATCCGCGGCTTGTAAGTGAGTAGTAAATCTTTTCCCTTATTTGTGCTGTTAGTATTTTCCATATCATTGGTAGACAGGTCATCGGTCTGTAATTGTTTGGGGCAGTTCCTTTTCTTGGGTCCTTTTGGATTAATGTTGTCTTTCTTTTGGTCATCCAGTCAGGTACTTGTGTGCCTGGTAGGTGTCTGTTCATTTCTAGTGCTAGTCTGCCGTGAATGGAGGTGAATTTCTTGAACCAGAAGCCATGTATTCCATCATGGCCTAGCGTTTTCCAGTTTGATATTCTTTTTAGTGTTGTTTTGAGTAAGTCGATGTGTATTTCCGTTTTGGGACCTTCTTCAAATCCCTCTAGTTCTCTTGTAATATTGTTTTTCAATTCAGCATTTTCGGTATGTTTTTTTGGTTGCCATATTTTCGTCCAAAATCTTTCGGTTTCTTTGGCATCCAGTTGTTGGTATGTTTTCCTGTCATTTCCTCCCAATTATTGATAGAATTTCCTTTCGTTGTTTTGGAAAGTCCTGTTTTGTCTGTATTGTTTTACCCTTTGTCGATATCTCTTTAATCTTCCTTTTTTCGCCGGCACTTTCTGGTTTATTTCCTCAAGTTGTACTGTTATTTTTCCTGTGTTGCCTGTTACTTTTTGTTTCCGCTTATTTCAGCGCCTTTCTCTTTTTTTCATTCCGGCTTGTTTTCGTAGTTTCGTAGTCGAATTTCCCATCCCGGGTTTGAATGTTTCTCCGTGCTTTTTTTGCGGGGGGGGGGGGATCTCAATTTTCTCACAAACTAATTTTGCGCTTGCATAGATTAGTTCATTTAACTCGGTTATATTATTCGTCGATATGTAAGGTAGTATTTGATTTATTTTATTCGTTTCTATCTTAAGTGTTTTCCATTATTATTATTATTATTATTATTATTATTATTATTATACTCCTTAGGAGTTTTTCACACCAGCGTTAGCTGATGGTCTTCCACTGAAGTCTGAGTATTCCTATCTAACACAAATAACTTCACACAGATTATGCTTTCACGCATAAAGTACAAATAATTTTCAAACAGATCTATTTGACCCATAAATATCCAGTACAACCCTATTTAGGGGAGGAGATTATTACCCCTCTGCAGGGAATTCAGACAGCGTATTCTAAGCCTCACCGACAAAGCGAACATAAGTTTGTATATGAATATATTTACCCAACCCCTCTACCAATAGTAGGATGCGACCGAAAGTCAATTTTTGAGCGGAGTTCAGCTGGTTGACAGAAATTCTTCCAAGCTGTAATTATGTAAGTACTACTGTATAGTTGCATCACTTGGAGTTTAACAAAACGTTTAAAGAAAAAAAAAGATTGGAACTACACAAGAATGCTGCATATTGTTTTGAACAAATCCTGGAAGTAGCACCTCACAAAACAACTGCCTCTTACTCACCATCTCATAACTCATCTAAGTAAGACAAGACACGTTGAGCACTGCTGGAGAAGCTAGAACGAATCATAAGTAAGTTTTTCCTATAAATAAACACACCAATATTAGCCAACCAGTTAAAACTTATATTCTTCAACTCTGAGCGGACACTGAATGCCATGAAGAGAACCTGTAAAGTGTGATAGCCGATAGAACATATATACATATATATATATATATATATATAGAAAGAGAGAGAGAGAGAGAGGGGGGGTAATCTTTGCAATCAGCACAACTTGATAATGATGATGATGATGATGTATTCAGAACTTCCCTTTTCCTATATCGGTTACCGTACCAATGCTTAAGAAACCAGTTTACCATGTACGGAATCCGCAAAGTGTGATAGCCGATAGAGAGGAAAGAGAGAAAAAATACGGATTCATGCCTTTGCCAAGTGCATAAGAGTAAAGTGAAAAGCTAACAACCTCGACTTGGATTTGAACACGACTCGCCGAGACATTTCCTACGGCGATAACCGTTAGGGTTGTATATGTATAAATGTTTACATTTGTCATCGTACCTGAATTCCTGTCGGCATATCATTAGGTCATCCTCTTTCATCAGCACTAAATTGCTTTTACGGTTCGTGACTGCAGATATGAATATGCCTGCTTTCAGATCTCTGAGCCATGAATAAATTTTGTTGCACTAAGATGTGTGTCATTATTCAAGTATGGATGTGTGTGTGTGTGTAAGCATAGATGAATGTATGTATACATAATTTAATATGAATCGGAAACAAACCAATGTCTTCTAGTGTTCTGTTACTATCTCAAAGTGAATAAATCATTTTTAACCTGAATTATTATCATGCCAGGTTGGTTTCGTATACACAGGTTGCTTGATACAGAATCGTCCATAAATAGTTATATCCCAAACAATTTATTTTTGAATAAAAAAGTATTTGATTTCTTTTAAACGAAAGATACCTGGATTTTATTACTGCTTGTGAAACATTATAAATCCAAAACTGATATTAATAGGTGTTATTTATTACCAAACTCTACATTATTCAAGCTCTGTAAACAAAAATATGAATATGTCATCATCATCATGTCACGCCATCAGCACGGATATCTCTGACCCTCTCCCGCCACCCCTTTCTATCATCCATCGTTTCCGTTTCAAGGCTACATCCTGTATCGGCACAGAGCTGTTATATGTAGGTTCAAGTTGGTTGTCCTGCTTTTGCTCGTCCATGTGAAGGGGTCCACAGGAGTATGTCACTTATGAGTTCGTCACTACTTCTCCAGCAGAGTCTTGCATGTCTGGTTCGTCTAACTTGTATATTTTTCGTGATGGGTGGTAAGTGGCCGTATAGCTGCTGCTTTGTGGGATGCTGCCTCCAGGGCTTGTTCAAAATTGCTCGCAGTATTCTTGTGTAGTTGCCGTCAAGCTTTTTCTCCATATATTTAGATAGCATCCTTGTAGTTCCTCCATACAGCAGTATTGAGAAGACCGCTGCTTGGAAAAAACAGCGTTTCATTTTATCGGCCAGGTCTGACTTTCATATGACCGATAGCCTATCGATAGCTTAGAACGTCTATTGATAAAATGAAAGAAAACGGTTTCAAGCTAACAAAGGAAAGAAGCAGAAGGTACCCCGTTCAAACAATTACGGACGCGGACTACGCCAATGACATAGCGCTTCGGGCAAATACATCCACCCAAGCCGAAACCCTGCAACATAGTTTGAAATGAGTAGTTGTAGGCATATGCCTCCATATCAATGCACACAAGACGGAATATATGTGCTTCAATCAAACAGGTGACATCTCCACACTAAATGGTAGCTCTCTGAAACTAGTAGACAAGTTCACCTACCTAGGAAGCAGTGTCTCATCAACCGAGACAGACATCAACACCCGACTAGCAAAGGCTTGGGCAGCTATTGATATAATTATGTAGCGGGCGAAAAAATATTTATCTACGCAATTTTATCCCTTGTTACAGAATTTCAGAGACTATGATCATTAGAATTGATCAGATTTGGTAATTATAGTTACACTAGCGTGTAACTCACAGTGTTAGGATTTGTGTGCGAATATTTCAATATTTTCGTTCTTATATAAGTGTTGATGTTTTAAAACCAAAGATACTAGAATTTTATTATTTCCGGTTGAACATTATACAATTAAAACGGATATTATTGTAGAAATTTATGACTAAACTTTACAGCATTTATTGTAAAAAAAAGAAAGAAAAAAGAAAAAAAAAAGAAAAAAACAAAAGCAGATAACCGTATATTTATGCAAATCATTTATTTTTTAAAGTCACACAGATTACATTCATCAGACATACATCGACTGCGTCTCTGCAGAGGTGTAAGATCCCTATTCCCAACGAATGTCATAGATGTGACACTAAACTGTCTGATAGTATGGCTCCAGTCCTGGAGCTTTTGGGAATTTGGATTGCCCATTCATTGCCATTACTCCAAGGCCCACTCTGACACGAAGTAGTAGTATTTGTTAGGCTCTCATCTATGAGTCAAATAAAACTATTCAATCACTTACTATACCTGAAACAATTTAACGGTGTGAAAACAAATGATTAATATTAAATAGAATTATTAGTGTTTGATGGGAATGCTTGAAACCATTTAACTGTGGGAAAACAAATGGGCCCTTACTCGTTTAAAAATAAAGTTACCTAGAAACAATTCACATAAAAAATCACACATACACACACACACACACATATATATGTGTGTGTGTGTGTGTATGTGTGTGTGCGTGTTTGTGTTTGTGTACCAACAAGATTTGGCATTGAATAACCCTCAAAGTTTGATTTACCCTTAGACTAAATAACCATAACCGTATCCTTGATCAGGTCTGATGATTATTGTCTATCTTGCGTGAAACTTTAAGCTACAGTGACAGGACTAGTGAGCGAATATGGCCAAGCAAAAGCAGGACGACCAGCTCGAACCTACATACAGCAGCTCTGTGAGGATACTGGATGTAGCCCTGAGGACCTGCTAGAAGCGATGAACAATAGGGAGGAGTGGCGAGAGAGGGCCAGGGATATCTGTGCTGGCGGCACGACATGATAATGATGATGATGATATATTTATATATGATTTTATCAATAATTAGTGCGAATGATAAATAAGCAAACTTAGACCTGCCTCGTGGCTGAGATAGCTGCATATTCATTACTAACGTTAGGGATCAGGGTTCTAACTCAGGCAAAAGCCAGGCTTTGGAATATCAACAGGGAATTCAAAAATTGAAAGTCTGGCTCTATGCAGTATTTCTACCCGATTTTTGATCTCGCATCTTTCTCGGTTTCATAAATATCGGTATTGAGATGCAGTTTCTGACATAAGTCACATCTGCCTGTGAGTGTATGTGCACGTGGTATACTTGGTGTATACATTAGTGTATGTATGAGTAATTGTGTATGAATGTATGTTTTTTGATGCTCAGTTTGAAGTATTTCCATTTGGTGTCATTTTCTTACCGGGAAAACATTCGTTGTACGTTTAGCGATGAATATATATTGATACTGACTTTTCTTTCAAGTTGGAACATGTGCTCTTGTACGCATCAGTCTTCGTCATTGAGATTGTATGTATTTACGCTGCTCCTCTACTTCGATACAGGGTCAATTTTAAAGGGACGTACGGCTGGTTTGATTTAAGAGTTTTCTTTCTCCAAGACTAGTTGCTTTATCATTAAAAGTTAATCCAGTCTGCTCCACTATTTACCCATAGGTGGGGGTAAGAATAGATGATTTAACATTTTTTTTCAAGGGAATTGACGCGAACTTGGGATTTGGACTCGGGTTGTCGATTCAATTTCCTGTGACGATAGCTGTTGCGTGTTTCTATACATATGTGAATTTATTTAGTTGGCGAGCAATTTGGCTGTTGCATTTACAAAGAAGAGACATCAAGTCAAACATTTTTATACGTTATGTCTTTTTTAGTTTAAATTTTTGGTATTAAACAGGTGAGGCTCATTAATTGATGTTAATTTAAGATGAAGAAAACTCTGATTCTGAACAACACCAAAAAGTCTTTTTTACAAAACACATTGCATTTAAACGTATAAAATTTAAAAATTCAAAATTAAGGTTTATTCAAATAATATTTTCTAAACAAACTTATCGACATGTATATGTCTATCTAGACAAATGTCACATTATCCTTCAATGGGATAATTGATACTAATACGAAATAGATATCCCATATTTTACAAGCATGTTATTTTTTTATGAAATGGGCCATTTATGTCTTTTACCTTGTACCTGTAAAGGAAGTCTGCGCAGATTGTGGTTGATAGAGGAGGTCAGAGGCCATCATTCAGTATGGGAAATCGATAAAACAGGGTTTTTAGAGTAATTGGGGCGCTGGTTGGTTGATTGATATCACGTGATGGAACAGGGAAAAAAGGAACCTTGTGTCCTGAATAAGAATCTAAACAACTTCTAATCTTGAGACTCTTATTCTGAAGATCTGGAGAGTGTAAATGATCCCTTCATTGCCATTACTCCCAGGTCGATTGACCTGGAGTGGTAGTACCTATAAGAGTCCCCAAATAATCCTAATCGGTCAAATAGATCTGTTTAAACATTATCAGTAATAGGAATATTTGAAATCATTTAATATGAATTATTTGTATTAAGAGTAGTTGTTTTAATCAGTCATTGGATTATTATTAGAAGTAATATGAAACCATGTAATTGTGTTTAACTTCAAACTATATGATTGTGTATAAATTATCAGTATTAGATAGGAACACTTTAAACCATATAACTTGAACATTGTATGACAATAAAAAAAGACTTGCTCTTCCTCTCGAAAGCGACGGTTTGTTGACATGAACGATTATTCAGTATAGGCAAGGAAAATGGAAACACCGAAATAAAAGTGTTTCATAGGTACTACCACTCCAGGTCGATTGACATGGAGTGGTAGTAACTTCAAACCATATGATTGTTTATAAATTATCAGTATTAGATAGGAATACTTTAAACCATATAACTGTGTTCAAAGTATTTGTATTAGATAGGAATCCTTGATATACACCTGCGTGCCAAAAAAAAAAAAAAAAAGAACTTTTAAGAAACAACAGCACAAAAATGTAAATGAACTATAAACGTGCTTTCCAAACCCCTCGGCATAAATTAACCGTTGATGGGATTGGCATGCCGTTAAAATCAATCAATCAATCAGAAAGAAACCCGAGAATTTTAATGAGTTAGTTTTCAGATGTTGAAGGAAGCAATTGATTTTTCCGCATTTAGAACCACCTCACCATCAACAGGGATCAATATGTTATTATGACAATTAAAAAAACTTGCTCTTCCTCTTGAAAACGACAGTTTGTCGACATGAACGATTATTCAGTGGAGGCAAGGAAAATGGAAACACCGAAATAAAAGTGTTTCAATACAAAACGTGTTTGTCACTTTTTCCGAAAAAAAAAAGATGATCAATTGCTTTCAAATTCTGTCCAGGATCAAGAGACTGCATTACCTCTTGAAAATATTACGTTATATAATTAGATTTTTTTAAAAATTATAATAGACCCATTCTTTTCGAAAATAGGGTGGATCCATTGAAATTCCCCAGGTTTTTGAGTGGCCAGATTTACTATTATTTAATAAATGAAAAAAGACATTTAGGATATGTGCAGACACCCGCGCTGGTTTGGCAGGTCCGTTTGCATAAAATATTTTAAGAGTCCAACACCTTGTGCTTAAATATCAGGTTTCCGTTCTAAAATAATCTCATGATTAGGTTATGTATTTAAATAAGTACATTATATCATAGACAAAACAAAGTTTACTCGATCTAAGATCCACAGAATTGGGTCACCAGTAAGTGATGGTCAGCGAGACAAGCTTGCAAAATTTTGGTATCTTCTTACGCACTACATGCAGATAATTACTTATTCAGGTTGATCTAGGACAGATTCATTATGTAAAGGTACAACAAGCAAGGAACAGTTAGACTAGCTTGAACAGTATACAGATAGATTGAAACGTGTCAAAATAGAACGACTGGCAACAAGTGATTTTCAGACTTGCTGCAATGGTCATTTTCTGCGAGGTATAAAGTTAGATTAGTAAGAATTCTTGTATTTATCAGTGTATAATCGAAAAAAAAACAAAACAAAAAAAAACAGTACATTTTATATCACAGCCACTTTTCGTTTGCGGGCACATAAAGGGATCAAGCAACATTTTGATGGTCACACGTTAAGTTTCGATTAATGTGTGGCCCAACCACCTATAAAAGGACTTTCTATCAGTTCTAACTTGGTGGGAAGTCGGAAAAATCCCAGAGCAGTTGTATAGACTTGAAGAAGAATGTTGAGGAAATCAAGCATTTTTTGTGGGCCATGCATGAATCTCGACTCGTGCGTGACCCAACCCCCTATAAAATGATTTCATATTAATTCTGACTGGGCGAGAAGTCGGAAAAATCCCAGAACAGTTTGGATTGACTTGAAGAAGAATCTCGATTGTTATTATAGGAAATAATGGATAATAATGATTATAAATGACGGTGATACCAATTGTAATTGGTGCTCTTGGTACAGTCACCAAAAGATTGATACAGGGATTAGAGTACTTGGAAATGAGAGGACGAGAGGAAGCCATCCAAACTAGAACTTTATTAAGATCGGCCAGAATACTGAGAAGAGTCCGGGAGATTCGAGGGGACTTGCTGTCACTCAAGCTCCAGGGAGAAACCATCGGCTAACGCTGGTGTGAAAAACTATCAAAAGAATAATAATAATGATAATGATAAAAGAATTGGAAAACCTAATACACGCAGTGGCGATATACAGTCTAGATATGGGGTTGGTATAATGAAAAACGGAAAACGACAAATGACAGAAGGAATAGAACTACCAAATCAAGAAAAAAAATTAACGCTTGCAGAAAAGGAAACTTACAAATATTTGGGAATATTGAAAGCGGACACCATCACACAAGTGGAGAAAAATTTTTTTTAAAAAAAACGTTATCTCAGGAAAATGACAAAAACTACTCGAAACCAAACTATATTGAAGAGACCTCATCAAAGGCATAAATACCTGTGCTGTCCCCCTTTTAAGATACTCCATGCAACCCGAAGGCTCCCTTTTCAATAGCTACTATACCGAGGTGTAGGAGAGGCCGCTACTCCATTCCCAGGATTGATCCACTTTACCCTTGATCCTTACCTTATAGTGCTGAGTGCTAAGCAAGGCGGCATCAAGCACCATTTTTTGAGTCTTTGGTATTACTCGACCTGGGATTGAACCCAAGTCTTCCGGACCATTGGCGAACACTCTACTCATTAGGCCAATGGCCCGGTTTTTGCCTAATGAGTAGAGTGTTCGCCAATGGTCCGCGCTTTTCTATGTAGTCTTCGAGTCGCTGCATCGATGCGTCAACGCTGTCTTCAATGCCGGTAAGTCCTCTTCCTCCTTTTCTTAACACATATAGTCTTTCAACGTCATTTCTGGAATGTAAGGTCTTATGCAGGGTTATTAGTTTTCTTGTTCTCTGGTCCACTTCAAGAATAGTCCCGGGTATTTTACCAGGGGGATAGCCCAGTAATTATGATTATTATTTAACTGATATTATGATTAGGGATTAAAATAATTATTTAACTGATTGTTATTATAACTCTGATTTATAATCGTTATTTAACTGTTATAGTTGGGAATTATGATTATCATTTAACTGATTGTGATTATAATTCAGAATTATAATCATTATTTGCCTCATTGTTATTATGGTTTGAACGAAATGAAAAATTATCATAATTCATTGATTTCCTCCGTATAGTATTCTCATCTTGGTTGTTATTAGCCTTCTTCAAGTGTCTGTTGAAGTCAGTAACCTCCTGTGAATTTCTAACTGAACGAAGAAGAAGAAATTACTCTGAACACATCAGGGAATGAGAAAACCATGGTGGTTTCATTTAAGATGTTTGCAGCAGACATCTTCACCAAAAATGTTTTACCAATCGATAGGTCAATGGTTAACGTCCCCTAGTCATTGGTAATAAATTATTCATAGCCCTAATATCACATTCCTTAAAATGCAACTAATTTTCTCCTTGAATAAATCCCAGATATGGAGCGTTAGCGGATTTAGCCCCAGGGTCAAACAACTGCTAAATGAGTGACAAGTTTAAAGGTGAAAGGCGCAGATAAAATCCATTATAGAAGTCAGTTTGGAATAATGAGTTGGTTATATATATATATATATATATAACAATTAGTATTTAAGGGATTGTAATTATAGTCAGGAATTATTATTATTAAAGTAATTTTTACTTAAAACACGCTCGTAAATTAGTACTACTATGATATGTAAACTAATTTGCAAGAAGATGGACATGACAAAACTAAAAGGCAAGAGAAAAAAAAAAAAAAAAAAAAAAAAAACACTTTAACTAATTTCACTTTTTGTAGTTGACAGATTAATGGAAAAACAGATTGAGTGTGCCGTGTTTGGCATCACGTATAATATAGAAAAAAAACTTGATTTTTTTACTCTAGAAAGATGACATTATTACAAATTCAGGCATTTCTTAGATATAAGATAATTTTAAAAATTCAATGACTAAGAATTTTTCTAACATTTTTCTTCAATAGAATTTTGACTAGCAGTAAATTATTTGTGAATAATTTTTATATCCATGTAAAAGTTATGGATTCAATTTACGATGATTAGAAAGATATGACTTTTGAACATTTAGAATTTGTAAATCAAAATTATCATTACACTAGAAAACGTCCAACTTTGTATTAGCTATGTTGTGTTTATATTTTATTATGTATACTTTATTGTAATCTATGATGTTAAGTACCAAAGAAATATGGTAAATATACTGTATTAAGACGTTGCAATGATAATTTGCGTTAGTTGCCTATGCTGTATTTATGTTATTTTACATATACATTATTACGTAGTACAACATTAACACAACATTGACAGCTAATACAAATTGCTAACGCAATTTAACTCAGAACATATTCCACCATATAAATACTAGTATTGCATAATATTCCATCGTATATTACAATATAACATGTCTCTTACACCACGATAACCCCACCTCACCTATTATTTTTAAGTTTTAGATCCGGCATTCATTTTCGTCTATCATACTTACATATCAAATCAAATAATTGATTTTCTTCATAATGCAATACTGATGATAATTTGTTCCTAAGTTAAAATCATCACTACATAAAAAAAAAAAAAAAAATTCGCCAAAATCCCAGTCAGTCACGTGACGTCTGCTACAAAATCTCTATATTATATTTTGAAGACAACTTCAAATCTGCCGCGAGACGCATGTATCATCAAACACACAGACATACTAACGATCATATATACGACTACACACAATAATACACAAATATAATCCATACACACACACACAAACACATACACACACACACACACACACACAAACACACACATACACATAAACACACGCACATAAAGAGTTATACACTTTCTTTTGACTGTAGTTTTCGATTTTTTCAATTTCTCCGGTGTCTTTCTTTCTCTATCAAATGATTGTCGTATAAGGCAGCATAAAACCTATGGTCATAGATAAGCATCCATGCTATCAAATATATATAAAACATAATATATATTCATTTATTATTATTATTATTATTATTATTATTATTATTATATAATAGCTCTATCACAGATATTGAGCACTCTCCAAATTATACCGCATTTAGTCTGCCACAAACCTACCAAGTGAAATAGTGACAACCATATACTGCTGCAATATATATATATATATATATATATTTTTTTTTTTTTTTCAAGTATAAAATAGGATAATAATGAAAACAATAAAAACTCACGATTCTGAGTTTCACGTCAACGATCCTCGTTGTGATCGTTGACGTAAAACTCAGTTATTACATTTTATCATATTATCATTATTATTATTATTATCTTTTAGACCTGAAAATAGTGTTTGTTTGATGGCATATCAACCTTCTTGTGTTATTTAATGCCAAATCTATCTTTCCAGAAGAACAGTAGTGGTACTATTTGGGATGATAAGAAGGTTCATACCTTTCACAAGGGTATTTGTCCGAAAGTGAACGTAATAGCGTGACTGGAGTTCGAACTTGCTTACTACGATTCCGCAATCCAGCGTTTTAACCACTGACACCACGAGGACCTCCCTGAAAATACTATTATATCCATCTAAATTTTGTGCACCGCGTACTATTAGGAGTTTCTTTATCATAAAGACTTTTAGATTTAAATTTCAATTTACTTGGTCTGATATATTGGTCTTAAATTTCTTACGCTACCTGCAGTTCCCGAATGGCCCCCCATCTAAGTAATAAACAAGCCCTTTACTGCTTAACTTCAGTGGTTTTACAGAAACCGGCATTTAAAGCGTTAATTCATAAATCCTCTAAAAGTAAGCGTATCTTAGACTTGGTACAAGGCCAGAAATATTGAGCACCTAATGAGGATCGAACTCAATACTCAATAGTGTTTTTTTCATGAGCTTGCTCACCCTTACACCGTAGCGAGATATCCTATCATTTATCAAACTTTACTTAGTTTGGCACAAGAGCAATAGTGGAATCGAACTTCATAATTATGGTCTTCTAGGCTAGCTCACAAACCACTTTATCAAGTAAGGCAAAGCTAAATGAAGCATAGTTTTGATTTAGCACCTAGTGAGAATCAACCTCACTTTTCAGTGACAATTGATTAAAAAAACTCGCTTAACAAAACATTACGCAGAGTTAAGGTTTAGTTTAGTTTGATGGTATATCAATCATTTTAGGTTATTCAATGCCAAATCCTCTTTATATATATATATATATATATATATATATATATTTATTTATTTATTAAGTATATATGATTTGTAAACACATTTTGTTGATAACGTTTTTAAATGAGCCTAAGATCATTCTTTTGCACACAGTTAAATAGTTCCAAATATTGCTATATATCACTAACAATTCATTTAAACATCAGTCATTTAGTTACACACAGTTAAATGATAAAACAGTTCTATTTCAAACAGTTCAGTTTAGCATGTCATTTGTTTGCACTCAGTTTAAATGTCAAACAGTTCTATTAGACCCATTAATAGGAGCCTTTCAGATGCTTCCACTCTGAGCCAGAGTAGACCTGGGAGCGATAGCAATGAAGGGATGCTCCGCATTTCCTTAAAATTCAGCGTTAGAGGAGCCTCACCATCAAATGGTTTAATGTCATATCCCGGACACTGAGTTAAGGTAATTATCATTATATATATATACATATATATTGAGAGAGAGATATGAAGAAAGAGGCAGACAGAAATTGGAGTCAGGAGCAAATAAGTAAGTAAAGTTGGCGACCATAGTCGAGGGTAACCCGAAGGCTCCCTTTTCGATAGCTACTACACCACGGTGTAGGGGAGGGCACTACTCCTTTCCCTGGATTGCTCCACTTTACCCTTGATCCATACCTTATAATGCTGAGTGTTAAACAAGGAGGCATCAAGTACCATTTTTTTTTTAAGTTTCTGGTATGACTCGACCAGGGATTGAACCCAGGTCTCCCTGGCCATGGGCGAACACTCTAACCGCTCGGCCAATGTCCCGTGCAAATAGCAAACAAAATGTAAAAATGTTTCCCTTAATAGACATACATACATACATACATACAGATAGATAGATAGATAGATACACAAGGTATGTTTACTATGTATGGAGACTGAAGTTGTATTTACCGACACAGAAAATAAATGAATGAAAAGTTAATATTACAGATCTACTCACTTTACGACGGCGATGATGTCCAAAAGAATATATGAATATTTCACATGTGTATATTTCCGGATTTATTTACATATTCTGGTATTTTGATCCATATATTTCACACACACACACACACACACACACACACACACACACACACACACATGTGCACGCACGCACGCACGCACGCACATGCCCATCAAAATATCTCTACATGTAAATGAATCCGAAAATATACGAATGTATATGCCTGTGTAAACACGTGTATACGTTCTTAAACTATAAATATAAACTTTATTGTTTTGCAATTATTTCTTTTTCCTGTTAATTTGGCCCAAAAATATTTCTTTAAAAAAAAAATTTAAGAAAACCCCCAAAAACCAAAACAAAGAAAGAAAGTAAAACACAGTAAAGAACTAAAATGATTTAATGAATTTAGCAATGCCTGCTTCCAAACTCTGTTTGATATACATTTATATATATATATATATATATATATATATATATATATATATAAAAGAAAGAGAGAGAGAGAGAGAGAGAGAGAGAGAGAGAGAGAGAGAGAGAGACACAAACTTTATTGAATAAGTTTTCATCTGATGTTTATATCTGTTCTACAGAAAGCATATTCTATGGTCATTCGATAAATAATTAGAATTCTTTTGAAAAGAAAAAATTAACTTTTTTCCAGAATTTTTTTCCCCCATAAACTTTGCCTTGTTCGGATATGGTTTAGAGCAAGATTTATTTTAAACTCACAAATCTATCTGTTTTGATAGCATTCAAAATGTCGGCAAGTCAAAGTGCTTCAAGTTTGAACTGACGTTTGTCATCAAATTTTTGGTGGCTGAGAAGTGCAAACCATGTAAAATTTATAGAAGAATGTGTAATGTCTAAAGCATGTTTTAGTAAAAAAAAAAAAAAGAAAAGTAATTACAAATGGGTTAAACATGGGTTTGCCACAACGAGCCTGAGTTTAAAAGACACTCCATGGAGTGGAAGCACAATGACTCTCCGGTAAAGAAAAAGTTCTTGGCGTAGCGGTCAGTAAAAAGGTGATGCTGACAGTTTTCCAGAACATTAAAGGGCCCATCATTATTAATTTGCATGAAAAAAAATGCTCCTTAGGCAAAATTTATTTTATTTAGTGAATGACCTTTGTACATGTCTGTTTGCCAAAATCATTGTTACTAAATGAACCTCGTAGTTATGAAAGAGTATAATGATGATGAGATCATAATAACACACACACACACACACACACACACACACACACACACACACACACACACATATATGTATGTGTGTGTGTGTGTATGTGTGTGTGTGTGTGCGCGCGCGTTTGTGTGAGTATGTGCGTGTGTGATTATAAATGATTACTCATGGTTTTCGTAAATACCTACATATAACTTTCATGTTTTCTACAGAAGACACAATCATCAGATGAAACTAGATTAAATAGTATCTATCTATCTATTTATCTATCTATCTACTTTGTTTCATCAAGTTTCATCTGATGATTGTCTTTCATTCTAGGGAAGATATGAAACTTTTATTTGTGAAACAATAATAATAGTAAGAAAGTAAGATCTTAATTACTTTTAGTTTTGAAACTGCTCTGCTGGTGAGCCATTGAAAACTTTTTGATTTATCAAACGCTTTTTAAATGACTGTTTATTCTTATCTTCTTACTATATATATATATATATATATGACCCCACAAAGCAGCAGCTATACGGCCACCTACCTTCCATCACGAAAAGTATCAAAATTAGACGAACCAGACACGCGGGACACTGCTGGAGAAGTAGGGACGAGCTCATAAGTGATGTACTCTTGTGGATCCCTTCACATGGACGAGCAAAGGTAGGACGTCCAGCTCGAACCTACATACAGCAGCTCTGTGCCGATACAGGATGTTGCCCTGGGGATCTGCCGAAAGCAATGAACGAGAGGGAGGTGTGGCGAGAGAAGGTCAGGAATATCCGTGCTGATAGCACGACATGATGATGATGATATATGTATATATATATATGATAGAAAAATTTAAAAAATGGTACTTAATACCTCGTTGCTTGACACCCAGCATTATAAAATAGGGTAAGTGTAGCAATCCAGGAAAGGAGTAGCACCCTCCTCTACACCTCAGTGTAGTGGCTATTGAAAATTGAGCTTTCGGGTCAACCTTGACTACAGTCGGCAAACTCTCACACACACACACACACACACACACACACACACACACACACACACACACACACACACATATATATACATATATATATATATATATAATCTGAGAAAAATGATAAAATGTTGCAAGTTAGTGCTGATGATTAGAGGACAATATAATAATTTACTCGGCCTAATCACACCTTTTACTTTGAAGTAAGTGTATACACATAATGTGGCAGACATACACACACGCTCCCAACCTCCGAACTGCCTGACCGCAGAACGAACCAACCAGCCCCTCCTCAACCCACATATTTTATGGTCCGGTTCATAACCTGTACAAACAAAACTTGGACAACTCTCAAACTATTAACCTGTCACGCTAATGACTTTCGAAATCTTACCGCCCATATATACGCAACTCCCCTCTAGATAAGATTTGAATTATAAGTTACCGTGAATTTTATTCGTATAAAGAGATGCACTAATCGCAGCTAAGTATCTATGTCTTGGATATTAACGTCTTGTAGATTCTTGCCGACCATATTTGTAGATATAACGAGTTAAAACCAAATTGTTAACCAAACGAGTTATGACATTTGCATGAACATATATATATATACACACGCGCGTACGCACCCGCGTATGTATGGATAGAAGTGCGCACGTGCTTTTGTTTGAGTTTATGCTCATTCAAGATAGCCCAGTTTCAGGCTTGCGTATACAAAGAAAAAGAAGAAAATAGTCACACACACACACACACACACACACACACACGCACAGACACACCCACGCACGCACACAGACGGAAACTCATAAACACGGAATCACGAATGCAAAAAGACGTCAGCCCAACAGATAAAAAATGCATACGTATTTAAAAATGAATAAAACCAATTTGATGTCAATTTGTTCAAAGCAAAATAATAACATGAAAAACACAAAATAAAAAAAATGAATAAATAAATAAAA
Source organism: Sepioteuthis lessoniana (assembly GCA_963585895.1). Taxonomy (NCBI): domain Eukaryota; kingdom Metazoa; phylum Mollusca; class Cephalopoda; order Myopsida; family Loliginidae; genus Sepioteuthis; species Sepioteuthis lessoniana. Next base: position 69,148,157 of record OY757919.1, read on the forward strand.
AAAACCTAACCCCCTCCAAAAAAAAGAAGAAAAAACGAACCCCCCCAACCCCCCCCTAAAAATCCGCCCTCAAAAAAGGGACACAGCTGATAAAATTGACAATTGCATGCGAATCAAAGAGGTAAATAAAAAAAGGAAAATAAATAAAAGCCACAAAGCAATTTTTGTCTGTAATTCCGAGATAAAGAATTAACATTATTATTCATTAATGTATTTGGCACTCTCATCATGTTTTTCTTTTGATAATAACAACTTTTCAGACTTTGTATCGCAGTGTCATCATTTCGTTTGTTATCATAGTTATAACGTTTCGGCCGTTATACCCTCCAGTACAAAAGCCGAAACATCGTGACAGTCAAGATAAGAATATATCTCAGAGTATACTGATGAAGCTGCCAAAAGTGCACCACGCTCTCAGGTAAACGAACAAACGTTGAGATGGTCATTATAAAAATAAAAAAAAAAGAAAAAAATTAAATTAAATTAAACCACACTTCTTAAACCACTTAATCATTTTAATGGTCGAATATTTGGAGATATAAATCTGTGAAGTAAACTGTTATACACAAGAAAGACGTTAGAAAAAAAAGTTATGCAAAATTTTGGGTTTGTATTATTGAGAAATTATAAATTTTGGTTGTTTTTTTTAAAAGCTTATCAGAATTGATGTAGTTATTCAATCACACTTATCTCAAGTCAGCATTTTCTACAAATGAAATATTTAAAGAACATGTTATTCAATATATATATATATATATATATATATATATATATAGAGAGAGAGAGAGAGAGAGAGAGAAGAACTTGAAAAATCAGTGTTAATTTTAATAAATTGCAATGATATATATATATATATATATATATATATATATATATATATATATATATATATTAGATACACAAATGCACTCACCTTAATTTTTTAAAAATAGAAAGTTGCGCACACTTAGTCGTGATGGTTCCAGGTAGACTAAAACAACTAAGCAAAGATAATATGACTTTCGTGCAATTCACACAAATGATAATAAATCGTTTTAAAAGGTACTATCTTCTATTACTCCCTTTCTCACTTGATTCTCTTTCCGTCTCACTATCTTATATACTCACACACAGTCTCTCCCTTACTCTCTTAAGACAACATTTTACTTGTTTTTTTTTTATTCGTTTCCCTTCTCTCTTCTTTAAGTACTCACAGTGGTTGAACTAGTAGCAGTAATAGTACTTATATCTACGATGGTCGTAACGAAAGAAGGCAGTCCCGCAAAAAAGAAAAAAAAGTAAAAAAAAGTAACTACTTATGGTAACAACAGCAGCAGTACCACTGGCGTTATTATTAGTAATATATTGTGGTTTTTAGTTGTTAGAACTGGAGATGGATATGGTAAGTGGTGGATGGCGACTTGATGCTCCGGCTTTTGGGAGGTGGGTTATGGCTGACGGGTTGTGAATTAGGAGGTGGAGGAGGGCATCCATAAGGAGGGGTTGGGTTGAGAAAAGGATTAACCAGACCAGGTTTTGCTGGGTTTTTCAAATGCAAAAAATTGCATTGTAACACACACACACACACCGTGCATAGGAATATACTCTCTCTCTCTCTTTCTCTCTCTCGCGCACACACACACACACACACACACACACACACACACACACACACACACACACACACACACACTGAGTTATATACTGCGCTGCAAGCACGGATCTCCCTAACCCTCTCTCGCCACTCGCCTCTACCGTCCATCGCTCCCGGGAGATCTACCATGCTACATCCTGTATCGACACAGAGCTCTTTTATATAGTCGTCCTACCTTTGCTCGTCCATGTGAAGGGGTCTACAGGAGTACATCGCTTATGAGTTCGTCCTTACTTCTCCAGCATTGTCCCGCATGCAGCGTTCGTCTAATTTTGATAGTTTTCGTGATGGGTGTTAGGTGGCCGTACAGCTTCTGTTTTATAGGGTGTTGCCTCCAGGACTTGTTCGAAATGGCTCGCAGCTTTTTGTGCAATTGCCGTCAAGCTTTTTCTCCATACATTTAGTTAGCGTCCATGTGGGGCATCCATATAGCAGTATCGATACGACCGCTGCTTGGAAAAAAACTGCGTTTTATTTTATTGGTTAAGATATATATATATATATAGTATATTAATTGCCAACTTATAAGTAGATGTTTCGCATTAGGTTTTTTTTTTTTTTTTTTTTTTTTTTTTTTTACACATGAAGCATTGACCATGTTACAGTCATTTCCTGAACTAATCATTATTTTATGTAGTAAGTGTTCTGAATGAAAAGGAAAGTTTGGAGACCCCCTTCCCAAATGATCATGGAAAAGTTTTCTGCTACCTTTCATGAACCAATCAAGATATTTCCCAGTCGGCTGGGGTTGTACAATACACCGAATGCACCTCTACAGAGGGGTAAGACCCCCCTCCCAATGAGTGTCCAAGATATGACACTAAACAATCTGATGGTGAGGTTCCAGTGATGGAGCTTTGGGGAATACGGAGCACTCCTTCATGGCCATTGCTCTCAGCTTCACTCTGAACCGGAGTGGTTGTAAGTGATAGGGTTCTATCTATGGGTTAAATAGAACTAACTGCATACTGAAGCTAAACTGAATTGTTTGAATTAGAACTGTTAGATTAAATTGAATAGCTTGAAATAGAAATGTTTTTGATTAAACTCTGCTTACATTTATACTGCATACTTATGCTAAACTAAATTGTTTGAAATGGAACTGTTTTTGACATTGAAACTGTACTTACACTAAACTGAATTGTTTAGTATAGAACTGTTTTGACATTTAACTATGTCTAAACAAAATCTATACTTATACTAAACTGAAATAGCTGAATTAGAACTGTTTGACTAAACTGAATAGCTTGAAATAGAAATGTTTTTGACAATTAAACTGTGTACTCATGCTAAACTGATTTTTTTTAAATAGAGCATAAAATGGATTTGGCTTTAAATAACCTACAAAGGTTTATATGCCATAAAAATCCAACCCACAAACCAACCAAACAAGATACAGTGTTTTAAAACTTAAAAAGTGTGTCCTCGTGGTGTAATGGTTAAAGCGATGGACTGAAGAATCGAGTTCGAACACTAGTCATGCTATTACGTTCACTTTCGGACAAGTACCCTTGGGGAAGGTATGAAACCCCTTATCATCCTAGCTATGGGTTAAATAGTACCGCTACTGTTCTTCTAAAAGGATGACTTTGGCATTGAATAACCTAAAAAAAATGTCCATATGCCATTAAACAAAGAAGCCAAAACATAAAATAATGAAAATTTATGACGATGTTACTTTCAAGAAGTTACTTTGTCGTTAATATTTCGTGTGGTTTCGCTTAGTTTGAATAATTGCTTCAATGTGCCTAGGAAGAGATTCTTAACCCTCTTCACAGGTATGAGATGTCATTCTCTGCGGCTGAGCTCCTACAACTCTTTAAAATTAAGTGGATTCTTTTGACGGACTTTTCTCTATGATTTTGTTCACATTTGCTCTAAGATATTTAAATCAGGGCTTTGAGCTGGCCAAACTTTCGATACAGTAATATCTTCCAAACGTTATTGTATCGTACTTGATCTGTGGCATGGAGCACCATCATACTGAAAAATCGCACCTTCATCCCATTCTGGTATCAAATTGTATTTTAGCGACTAGACGTATTTGGCACTATTCAAGTTACAGTCAATTTTAACCAAATTTCTGGTTGCCCAGTTGGTTGGGGCTGTAGAATATACCGACTGCTTCTCTGCAGAGGGGTAAGTCCTAGATATAACTTTTCTTTTCACTTTCTTTCTGTGATCTGCCGGAACGGCAAATTACACTATTCAGGAGGTTTTCTTTTTTTTTTTTTTTTTTTTTTTTTTGCTGACTATCAGCTAGGTCTGGTCGTCTGGCCCAGATAAGATAATCTGTCAGTATCTCAAAATCCCCCAAATTTTTCTGCGACTCATTTTCTAGGATGGGTTCCGGGTTCTGCATATAACATTTGCTCGTATGGTCAAATATAAGTTCTTGTACAATTCCCAGTGGATCACCTTTCCCAGCCAGTCTTGTCTTGTCTTATACTCTCTTTGCTCTATTTTACTGCATTCGCTTATATTACGATTGATCGTTTCGTCTCTATCACCACATGGCCTACATTTGTTGTTTTGTTTCGTCGTAGGCATTCTTGTTTTGACATAGTTAGTCCTTATGGCGTTGTTTTGTGCAGCTCTCAGAAGAGATTCAATTTTTCTCTTCAGGTTTCCTCTTCTTAGCCTTGATCGATAGGCTTTCGATCATATGGAAATCAAACCTGACCGATAAAATGAAACGCAGTTTCTTCCAGGCTGCGGTCGTGTCGATACTGCTATATGGATGCACTACTTGGACGCTGACTAAACGGTTGGAGAAGAAGCTAGACGGCAATTATATTAGAATGTTAAGAGCAATATTGAACAAGTCCTGGCAGCAACACCCCACAAGACGCCAACTATACGGTCACCTACCACCTATCACGAAAACTATACAAGCTAGACGAACCAGACATGCCGGACACTGCTGGAGAAGCAAGGACGAGATCGTAAGTGATGTACTCCTGTGGACCCCCGCATATGGCCAATCAAAAGCAGGACGGCCAGCTCGAACATACATACAGCAGCTATGTGATGATACGAGATGTAACCCTGAAGACCTACCGGAGGCGGTGAATGATAGGGAGACGTGGAGAGAGAGGGTTAGGGATATCCGTGATGATGATGATGATGAGCCCTGACCAAGTTTTCTCGGGTGAAATTTCGCTCGTTTGTTGTTTGAAATATCCGTGTTGTTTTTCTTCCCATTTTTGTTTTCTGGTTATTTCTGTTCTGTTGATGCGTGTATTGTCTGTATTGTTTCTTGTGGTTGTAATCAGTCTTACTCTGCGTCTTTTTATGATGGCTTCTAGTCTTTGTATCGATGCATCGACACTATCTTGAATGCTGGCGAGTCCTCTTCTTCCTTCTTTTCTCGGCACATACAGTCTATCTACGTCATCTCTAGGATGTAAGGTCTTATGCATCGTCATGAGTTTTCTAGCTCTCTGACCCATTTGTTGGAGTTCTTCTCTGGTCCACTTGAAGAATGTTTCCGCGTATCTTGCGAGGGTGACAGCCAAGGTATTATCCCTTTGATAAGATTTCTTCTGTGTCGTTAGGTTTCGAATAGTTTTCTCGTTCTCCTGAGGTATTCTTTTTTTATTTTTTCTTTCATTTCTGCATGTTTAATAGCGTCCGCTTCCAATGTTTCCAAGTATTTGTAGGTTTCCTTTTCTCCTAGCGTTCTGATTTTGTCCTGATTTGGTAGTTCTTTTCCTTCCATGCTACATAGTTTTCAATTTTTCTTAATTAGCAATGCACATTTTCTATGGCAAATTCCATCCGTATATCTTGACTTTATATTCTCACAGCCTGTATTAGGTTTTCCAGTTCTTTCTCATTGTTCGCAAAACGTTTGATGTCGTCCATATACATTAGGTGGTTGATTTTTCTAGCGATTTATGAACTTTGTATCCGCCTGTGCTAAGTATGTGATTGAGAGGCATCATCGCTATTACAAATAGCAGTGTTGATATTGCATCTCCCTGGAAGATCCTACCCTGGATTTTCACCTCAGTTAAGCTTTTTCCTCCTGCTGTCGGGTCGACTCTCCAGTTTTCCATGGTATCCTCGATAAACTTTATGATTTCGCTGGATATCTTGTACATTTAGACACAGTATATTATCCAGTTTTGTGGGACCACATCGTATGTCTCTTTGTAGTCAATCCATACCAGGTTTTTTCATCTCCTCTTGCTTTCCTTGAGAATGTTGTGGTAAATGTATAGTAGCTTTCCTGTACCTCTGTTCAAGCTGCGGCATCCTTTCTGCTCCTCGGGGAACAGTCCGTGGGTTATTAGCGAACCGTATAGATATAATTAATGGTGTTAGTATTTTCTACATCAACGGTTGGCATGTTATAGGTCTGTAGTTGTTATGGCGGTACTTTTTTTTGGTCTTTTTCGATTAGAGTGGTCTTCCTTTTGTCATCCATTGAGCTATGCCTGTTTCTTGATTATATCTATTCATTTAAATAGCCATCTTCCATTATATGGAAGTGAATTTTTTAAACCAGTATCCATCGATGTCGTCATGGCCTGGCGTTTTCCAGTTTGGTAGGTTTTTGTGTGTTGCTCTGAGTGAGGCGAAGTGTATTTTCACCTTCGGTACTTCTTTGGGCCAATCTAACTCTTTTCCCGTATTTTTGTGTTTTTTAATTTTCATGCCCATCTTTTTTTTTTTTTTTAAATTTTCCTGTCCCTCTTTTTGTTTTTTTTATTTTCATGTCCCTCTTTTCGTCTTCTTTTGTTTTCATGACTCTCTTTTCGTTTTCTTTATCATTTTACTTCTTTTAATCTGGATGGTTTTCACTTGCCATCTTATTTTTAAGTCTTCCAGTCCCTTTACCAATCCTTTGGGGATTGTTCCAAGTGCACCAATTGCAATTGGTATCACCGTCACCTTTATGTTCTATGCCTTTTTTACTTCTTTAAGCAAGGTATAGATATTCATCTCTCTTTTCACTTTCTTTTATTTTCACTCTGTGGTCTACCGAGACAGAAAAGTCTATTTGGTGGATTTTCTTTTTTCTTTTATTATCACTAGGTCTGGTCGTCTGGTTGCCTAACCAAGATTAAAGAGCCCAGTATTCCCTACTATTTACTCATTGCTAGGAGAAGAACCGATGAAGTCATACCTTTCCCAATAGTTTTAGCGCGAAGTGAAATGGAAACAGTTTCGTTCAGGATTTAAACTCGGGGTCACCGACTCGATTTCATACGACATTAACCGTCACACTAAGTGCTCCTCCTTTTGCCAGTGTAACAGAACTAAGCCAACTTAAGTGGCTATAAATAGTGACATGGGTACGCTGGGACTGTTTGTACCGGAATAACTTTTTTTTTTCATCCCGAGGCTGACAGATGAGCTCTTTGGGATTAGAATCTTGGTTCAGCACGATCATTTTGCCGCCCACATTTTTATGTGATCTATTCTGGACAAATTTACAATTAGTCGCCTATCGTTGAGCAATATATTACCCGTCTAACAAGTACATAAGATATTCTTTCTTGTGGCCTTAAGTCAAATTAACTAACTATTTATGTATATGTAGTCAAGGCGGTGTTTTAAAAAATGACCAGCTGACTTTTAAAAGGTCAGCTTACTCACCAACCATCGAGGACGGCGACGAATACACAACTATCTCAACGATAGAAAAAACCTAAATCCTTTACCTAAACAGGCATCTTGTCAAGGTGTAATGGCTGGCGAGTTAGTCTCACTGATATCTTACGACAGAACAGTGACTCTGAGCTTCTCTACGTATCGAATATTTTCAGCCTTGTGACAAACCTAAATGATACTTAGTAAATTACTGCAAAATAGTGATTTAAATCCTCACTAAGTGCCCCATATTTGTTAAATTACTAGACACTGTTGCCTCTGTGTTGAGTATTGAAGAAAATTAACCCGGGTGAAAATTACACCTTCTTTTATTTGGGATTGCGTCCGCTTTGAATCTCTCTCTCTCTCTTTCTCTCTCTCTCTATATATATACGCTATCCCAACTTTCATATAAATAAAAAAATGAATATATATATATATATATATATATATATATATATATAGTAATGATAGTTATGATAGTGTAGCCATTGAATCAACGATGCTCGATAACAGCCAGTTTCTCACCATTAGTCTAATAAACGCATAAGCGAGAAACTGGCAGTTATCAAGCATCGTTGATTCTATTGTTACTCTATCCTAACTTGAATATATACGCTCTATCCATGATATTGAGCAATATTTCTAAATATAGCAATCACTCACTCTCTCTCTCTCTCTCTCTATATATATATATATATATATATAAGTATGTATATATATATCGCAAATTGCAGTTTTAAAAGTTATAATCATTACTATTTTTTGTAGCAGACGATTTCATTTAATCAGATATTTTTAGCAAGTACATACATTTACAGTTAATTGATGTTCATTTGTATTATGCTTGAAAAAACCCCTAGGATCTGTTAATAACTATAATGAATTTGATCCTCACTATGTGGAATTGTGTTTTAGTAAACGACCCTGTGTAAACACCTATAATGTATTTGATCCTCATTTTGTGGGATTGAACTTGTTTATGGACTCCTACACATGGACTCACCGGTATTTGCTGACCAAGACCAACAAAAACTTACATTTTTCAGCTCTGTGCAGACACTGGACACTGTCCAGATGACCAATAAGTCCGAGGGTCGATAAGGACGGATGGTGTGAGAGAATCAAAGAAATCCGTGCTTGAGGCTCGCTTTAAAGATGATATGAAAACTAAGCAGTGTAAACACCTATAACGCGTTTGATCTTCACTTTGTGGCATTGTGTTTTAGTAACCGACCCTGTTTAAACACCTATAGTGGGTTTGATTCTTGGTTTGTAGTATTAAACTTCACTAAGCCAAACTTGATAAGTACCTAATGTATGTATGTCCCATCTGCACTTTAAAAAATAGATTGTGTAGAAATACCGAAATTAAGGTCGTAGACCAGCCCACATTACTTAAAATCGGATTTGAACAATGTTTGCCCGCTGGCATTTTAAGTAGAACTCCTAACTTTAGTTTGCTTTCTGGCCTTTTTTTTTTGCATTCAATCTTTGTGACGATAGGCTAATTTGTAGGACGGCATGGGATGCTGTCTTCTATTCATCCCTTGTGAAAACGCATTGTCAATAGCGTTGATTATGCGGAAAGAATAGAGTTTCGTAGCTGAATAATTGCTCTATCTAAACTGCATCTGTTGAAGTTTCCGGGGAAATAAATAGGAGGCAGTGTCCCTCGTAGATTAATGTAAGAAATGATTTTCACGTAATTATTAAATAAATCCTACCCATGATAACACAGGTTAAATGGGTACAAAACTGATGCTTTAAGTAATCTCTTTTCGGTGCCAAGTCGTCAGTGGTTGTTGAATACGGTAATTGTTTCTCTGTAGATTGGTTTGGTTTCTTTGTTTAATGGCATATCAACCTTTATAGGTTATTTAATGCCAAAGCTATTCTTCGAGAAGAACAGTAGTGGTATTATTTAACTCATTTTGGGAGGATAAGAGGGTTGATAACTTTCCCAAGGGTATTTCCCCGAAAGGGAACGTAAAAGCGCGACTGGAGTTCGAACTCGCTTACTATGATTCCGCAGTCCATCGCTTTAACCAATACACAACGAGGACACCCTTGCGTCTCTGTAGATGGGTAAAACATCCTCAACGGGTGTCCTGGATTTAACACAAAACTATCTGATGGCGAAACTCCAGTCCTGGAGCTTTGGAGAATGTGGAGTACTCCTTCATTTTAATTACTCTCAGGTCCACTCTGACCCGGATTGAATGTGTTTGTTAGAGTACCATCTGTAGATCATATAGAAATGTATAACCGTTTAGCTGTGTGCAAACAGATGACTGATATTAAATTGAATTGTTAGTTACTTGATACTTTAAACCATTTTCCAATGTATGCAAATAAAACGATTTGTGTTAGGCGGCAGTTCTTGAAGCCATTCAATTTTATCCAAATAAATGATTAATACTAAAAAGGAGTATTCGTGTTATATAGGAATACTTAAAACTATTCAACCATGTGCAAAAATTTAAATATTGATATTATATAGCAATACTAGGAAACATTTAACTGTGGGCGAACAATAGCAATGCTTCTGTGAAAACAAATTAGCTCTAACTCATTTAAAAATAAAATTATCAACAAAATACAAATCAACAACTACAAATAAACACTTACAAATTATATATATATATGTGTGTGTGTGTGTTTATATATATATATATATATATATATATATATATATATATATATATAAACATTTAATCGCGTGCAAACAAGTGACTGATGTTAAATTAAATTGTTAGGGTTAGATAGCAATATTTAAAACGGATTAACTGTGTGCGACAAATGAGCACTGGCTCGTTTAAAAATGTAATTTACAAACTATTCGTTTACTAATCATATATATATATATATATGTGTGTGTGTGTGTGTGTGTGTGTGTGTGTGCTACATTGTTAAGCCTTTTTCTAACTCTAACCGAAGGAATGAGGTTAGATTGATTGGTTGGACTTTATAGCATATCAAGAGCTGATATATATATATATATTGGGGGTTCATATAAACAGGATATTTCTTTAGGTTATATTTTATGACTCAAAAGATAATTTTTTCATGGATCAGTCTTTTAATAACCCCCCAGTATATATATATATATATATATATATAGCATATCAATCCTTGATATGTTAAAAATTTAACCAATTTAACCCGTTAGAAAATGGCCGGACAATGTAGTATATATATATATATATATATATATATATATATATATGTGTGTGTGTGTGTGTGTGTGTGTGTGTGTGTGTGTGTAGTTACGCAGCAGTCTTTCATTTAAGCATGTTTGATTAAATAATAAAGACGCAATTTGTCAAAATAATTTAATTTTGGTCCTTTCAAATTTCTTAATAAGTGTCTTAGTTTCACGTTGGAATTGGTGGATGAATTTCCCAAATTTGTTCCACGCGCTTTCGAGCCTTTCATGGGCCATCATCAGGGGTTGTTTGCATGTGTATAGAGTGTGTTTAAAGAGTTTTGAAAGTTTTGGGGTTTCGTCTCGATACTGCTGTATGGATGTACCACTTGGACGCTAACAAAACGGCTGCAGAAGAAGCTAGACGGCAATTACACAAGAATGTTGCGAGCAATATTGAACAAGTCCTGGCGGCAACACCCCATAAGGAACCAACTATACGGCCACCTGCCTCCCATCACGAAAACTATCCAAATTAGACGAACCAGACACGCAGGACACTGCTGGAGAAGCAGAGACGAGCTCATAAGTGATGTACTCCTATGGACCCCCACATATGGCCGAGCAAAAGCAGGACGACCAGCTCGAACATACATACAGCAGCTATGTGAGGATACGGGATGTAGCCCTGAAGACCTGCCAGAGGCGATGAACAATAGGGAAAAATGGCGAGAGAGGGTCAGGGATATCCGTGCTAGCGGCACGACATGATGATGATGATAACCTAACAAAACTACGCAAATGCAGAGATGGATAAAACTGAGTTGCTGATGAATTTAAAAACAGAACGCTGTCACCAGAAATAGAATATTATCAAGAAATACGGAAGATTGAAAAAAAAAAATCTAAAGGTATTTCAAAACATTGTCGCTATTTTCAGATTTTAAAATTAATTCTATTGATTTTATTTTTTTTTTGTTTTTGTTTTTATAAGTAGGGCTAGTAGTCGTAGCTTATCAGTTTCGTGTGCTAGTGGTTTTTTCAACAAGAATTTATCGAAACTTGAATTTGGGAATAGAATGGCTTTTAAAATGTAAGGCTATAGAGCTAGAATCATTATGGTGCTTTGTAAGCCGTCAAGAAAGAGTTGTAGTGGTAAGACCAACATGCGCATTATTCTTCTTTTTGATACGTCAAACATTGTATATATGTTCAAATGTCCCTTGAGAGACCGTGTCTCCAAAGAAGGGCTGTTTGCATTTCACATTGCGATAATACTCTTGGGAAAGGTATGATATCAACTATTCTCCCCCCAACTATGGGTAAATAGTAGGGCAAACTTAGCGGTTTAACTTTGGTATAGAAACCAGTCGAAGAGGAGGTAAATTCTGAATTCAAACCTGTGAACCTTTGCTTAAAAATAGACCTTTTGTCACATCGTGTGCGTGAGGAGAGGTCGGTAAATACACACACACACACACACACACACACATATATATATATATATATATAGGGCCACAAAATATTGAAGCATTAAAATAATTATACTTTTTATTTTCTTAATTTAATTTTTATATTATTTTTCAGATATTGTAATCCCAGCAAATTTTAAATGTCAAGTTGTAATGTGAAAAAAATAAAAAAAACAACAAAAAAGAAAAAAGAAAAAAGAAAACAAAAGCAAAACCACAACCACCACAAAAAACAAATTAAAATTGCTGAAATTTGCTATTCAGCTGAGGTTTATAATTTCAACAAAAAGAAATTTTCGGCGGCAGAATAATTTCAAGAAGTTTAAAATTCAAATGGCCTCCCCATTCACCTACTTTGTCAACCCGACATTTTTTTGCATTGTTTTTTTTTTTTCATAGGAGCTTTTGTATATATGAATAAGCCTAAGATATTCCAACAGCTCAAGACTAATATTCATGTAGATATAAGAAGATAAACCATAGGAACCTTGAGCAAAGTTATGCAAAATGCTCGAATCGGAGTACAACTTTGTAATCGTGAAAATGGAGAGCATCTAAAAGATATCATTTTTCACTAATATCTAAAAATATATTTCCTTAGGATATATTTTATGACTCAAAAGATAATTTTTTCATGTGTCAGTCTTTTATGGACCACCCAGTATATATAATATATATATATATATATATACATACATATATATATATATATATATATAGAGAGAGAGAGAGAGAGAGAGAGAGAATCTACCATATTTATGAATAAAATGTACTAAATATCACTTATATATCATATATACCTAAATTAAGAGAGCATAGAGTTATCCGCTTTCGATGACATTCAGTTTCTCACCTATGTGATCATTGGACGCTATTCCTACTGATATATATATATATATATATATATATATATATATATATATATATATATATATATATCAGTGGCAACTCTAGCCTATTTTTGCTACTCGTGCCCCCCGCTTCTGTCAACTTCAGTTCCCAACCCGTGGTCCGTGGACCCAAAGTAAGTCATCATAGTTGCTATTGCGTGATTCTCCATTGTATAGCACAGATTGACCAACGTACCTTGCATGGTGTTTTTTTTGTAAACAATCAAGATACTATATAATTTGTAGTCTTGTTAATACAGTAGATAAGATAATTTTTTTTCCTTTCAAAAGTATAGAAAAAAAGAGAAGATGTTCATTACTATGACGAGAAAAATATTTTTATTAGAATAAAGAAACTGATGACAATATACACAGATACAGCTAGTAGTTTCAATTTCGCTTAAAATAAAGATTATTTGTTGAAAATGTATTCAAATAAACAACATTCATTAAAGAAATAGACATCTGTTAGTGAAAAAACGAATTAAAACACGCCGTTTAACCAACATTTACCATAGCGATGATGATGACGTCGGCGACGGCTCTAATCTGCTATCCTCCCTCTCTCTTTCTTTCTCTCTTTCGGTCCCTCTCCCTCTTCCCAATACATCTATCAGCAGTCACAACGTGCTAAGATTTTTGAGCACAGTGTTAGGGTTGCTCTTGCTATTGACTACAGCCAAAAGCGTATTTCTCTATCATTACTGTTATTATAAGGGTCTAGTGCCTGGCACGGATCGGGTGTTCAATATTATAGCCGATTTTATGGGATGTTCAATGAATCTGACGGTGGCCGGACAAAGACCATCCGTTCAAAACAGCATCGTTGTATTATTCCCAGATATATTTATGAACTTTTGGCTACTTAGTTATCGAAACTTGAATAGATACGTAATTTAATTGAGATCAGACTAAGTATGTTTGCTTGAAATTAATGGATGATTTATAATCCATTTTGAATAACATTGACCGAGTTATTGGTCGTGCCAGGGACGAGTAGCACAAGTCCCGTCTCCGCCCCTGATATATATATATATATATATATATATATATATTACAGCAGTGTATGGTTGTCACTATCACACTTGGTGGGTTTATGGTAGATCAAATACGGTATAATTTGGAAAGTGCTCAATATCTGTAATAGAGATATAGTATAATAATAAATAGACATATATTAGTTTTTATACATATTTGGATGCCTATCTGCGACCACTGATTTCATGCCATCTTTATACCACAATCATCAGGCAGAGAAAGTTTCTCTGCCTCATGATTATTCTATAAAGACGGCATGAAACCAATGGTCGAATTTACATCCATACTATTAGATATGTATGAAAGGTAATACACACACACACACACACACACACACACACACACACACACACACACACACATATATATATATATATATGTATATATATATATATATATATATATATATATACGCGGTGCATTCAATAAGTTTCCAGACTTTTTTATTCAGGCATTTAAAATTGTTGTAGCCTCTTGAAAATTCAGTATGTTATTGCTATGCATCTTATGAGATGACTGACTAATTTTTATGATTTCTGGTTGAAATGAACAGCAACAGCAGCAATTGGAATACACCCTACTAAAGCCTGATTGTCACAGCTGGTGAATTTCAAAAATGCAATCTGGACGTGAGGACACTTTAGAAGAACAATATGCAATAAAATTCTGTTTTAAACTTGGAAAAAATGCCACAAAAACGTATAGAATGCTTTAGACTGCTTTTGGAGTATCTTTCATGAATCGAGCATCAGCTTTTGAGTGACATAAGAGATTCAAGGAAGGCAGGGAGTATTTGAGGGATGATGAGAGGTGTGGGAGGAGTAAGGAAGTCAATACACCAGAGTTGATTGGCCAAAGGCTTAGGGTTAGGGTTACTATGTTGAGGCTTTAAGGGAGTTCAGAAAGAGATTCCGACGGAAGAGGCCTGCACTCTTCAAATCGGGTCAGTGGCATTTCCGCCAGGACAATATACCAGTCCACAACTCCATCCTTGTCACAGACTATTTGACCAAGATGGGCATCAAGACAGTTGCTCACCCTCCCTATCGTCCAGACCTTGCTCCCTGTGACTTTTGGTTATTCTCTAAGCTCAGAGGCTGTCGTTATGAGTCAATTGATGAGATGAAAGAGGCTGTGACGAAGGTCATTGACACGCTAACACAAAAGGACTTCGATGGGGCATGGCGGAAGTTGTTGGAACGGTACAACAAGTGCATTGCAGCTGGAGGAGATTACTTCGAAGGGGACTCGCGTTTCATGTATGTACTATCAATAAAAGTGCCCATACGAAAAAAATCTAGAAACGTATTTAATGATCCTCGTATATCAGTTAAAATAGCGTCCGATGATCGCATAGGTGAGGAACTGAATGTCATCAAAAGCGGCTAACTCTATGTTTACGCTCTCCTAATTTAGGTAGATGTGATTTATCACTGATATTGAGTACTTTTTATTCATGAATATAGCAAACTCTCTCTCTCTTTCTCTCTCTCTCTCTCTATCTATCTATCTATCTATCTAACTTATAATACAATGGTAGGTTATATTTGACCCATAAGGAAACTAGTATCTGTTCGTATTCAGAAAAGACCTAGTTTTCCAATCGAATTACTTTTCTACAGAAAATATTGGATAAATTTCTTCATCCCAGCGGATTCAACTGCTAACGAGGTGACAATGTTCAGACATCGTCAAAGTAACCGCAAAATACGCTCTTGCATAAATATAAAACATCACCTTAATATAATTGTCAATGAAAAGGCAAAAGACTAGGTTGCAGTATCCACCCCACGTACGCAAGAAGTAAATGCACTTACTATCGCTTACTCGAGTTAAGAATACCCAGAGACAAGAGGAATAATGCAATGTCACTCCTTAATGTCAATGAACATTTGTCCAAATGCAACACTTCAGTATGCAATTGGCGTGTTTCAATTTGTGCGAGAAGATACACACACGCACGCACGCACGCACAGAGTAACGGACAGACAAAAAAAACCTGAAGCACAGACACACACACACGCACGCACACACGGAGAGAGAGAGAGAGAGAGAGAGAGAGAGAGAGAGAGAGAGAGAGAGAGAGAGAGAGAGAGAGAGAGAGAGAGGAACACACACACGGACTGAGACAGACAGGCTCACATAGACACACACAGAGACAGAGACAGACTCCTCCCACGCACACAGACACATACACACATGCATACACACAGACTGAAGCACACACGCACACATACATACAGCCATACTGACATACTGACACACACACACACACACACACGTGTGTGTATGCACACAAGTACTATCATGTATTGGTGAAGTTACAGCAATTATCATGAAATGGTGATTTACTAAGCTTTTTACTTAGATGTGGTACAAGACCGTATGAATGGGGCAGGGCATCCAATAAGACTCGAATTCGCTCGCGTAGGTTTGCTAATATAGCTTGCTAACCACTGCACCACTCGAGACGCCCTAGTAATTATAATGAAATGACACTAGCAATGGTTAGCCCAAAATCTTATGACTTTCATTTATTTGGATTTTTATTTATTTTTTTGTTATATCCCTTTCCTCTTCTGGCTCAGTCAATGGGGCTAAGAATGCACTTTCTGTCTCTCTAGCAGAGAGATAAGATACTCTCCCCTCAAAATAAGGGTGCCCCGGTATGAAACTAAACTGTATCTCAACCAATTCGACAAGGGCTGTAGAATAGATAAATTGTATCTCTGCAGAGGAGTAAGCACCGCACCCAACGATTATCCGAGATATGACACTAAAAAATCTAATAGTGAGGCTCCAGTCCTGAAGCTTTGGAGGATGTGGAGTACTCCTTCATTGCCATTACTTCCAGGTCCACTCTGCCCCAGAGTGCTAACACCGGATATGGCCCCATCTATGGGTCAAATGGAACTGTTTGACATTAAAAGTGCGCAAACAAATGACTTATGTTAAGTCAAATTGTTGAAAACATTTAACCGTATGCGAACAAATGAGATCTGGCTCGTTTAAAAATGTTATCCACAAACTGTTCATTTATAAATCATATATTGATTTTATGCATTTAGAGGATTTGGCATTAAATAACATACAAGGTTTGATATGCTATAAAACCCAACCAAACCCAACCAAACTAAACTATGTCTGATGGTAAGGTTCTCGAGATCTGGAGTGTATGGAGTAAACTCTTCATAGACATTACTCCAAAGGTCAATTCTGATACGGGGTGGTAGTATCTTCTTGGGTTACATCTATGGGTCAAATCGTCCTTTTAAAAAATTATTCGCATTCGCTAGGAACTCTTGAAACCATATAACTGTGTACATATGTGTATTCGATAGAAATACCTGAAACTATACTACCGTGTACAAATTGTGTGTATTTGATTGAAATACTTGAAACCATACGACAGTGTACAAATTATTTGCTATCGAGTAAAAAAATACTTCAAGTCACACTACTGTGTGCAAATTATTTGCTTTCGATAGGAATACTTGATATCATATAACTTTATCTTTTGCATCAAGAATAGGTACTTGAATCTACGTATTATTTTTTACTAGAAACTATAACAATGTTACTAGCATTCACCCTTCTCAGAGACCGGTTCACTGAATGTCAGTCAGTCGATTCTTTATATAAGTTTAGGCTTTTAAATTTTTTCTGTCCACAACCTGGTGTAAGGAAATCTCAGTGGCGGTTATATTTGCTTTCTCTCAGTTCTTGCGATTATTCCGCAATATTGTAATAGTTATAATATAGTTATGGTTGGTTGGTTGGATTTTATGGCATATCAACCTTTGTTAGTTATTTAATGCCAAATCCATTTTTATACAAATAATCAGTTCGATTTCAAACAACTCAGTTTAGCATGAGTACACAGTTTAATTGTCAAATACATTTCTATTTCAAGCTATTCTGCTTAGTCAAACTGTTCTAATTCAAACAATTCATTTTAGCGTAAATACATTTGCAATGTCCAAAACAGTTCTATATCAAACAATTCAGTTTAGCATAAGTACGCAGTTTAAATATCAAAACAGGTCTATTTTAAGTAATTTAATTTAGCATAAGTACGCAGTTTAGTTCTATTTAACCTCTAGATAGGGCCCTATCAGGTGTTACCACTCCGGGGCTAGAGTGAACCTGGGAGCGATGGCAATGAAAGAGTGCTCCACATTGCCCAATGTTCCGGCATCACTGGAACCTCATCATCAGATTGTTTAATGTCATATCCAGGACACTCGTTGAGGGTGGGGTGGGGGTGGTGCTTACTCCTCTACTGAGGTGCATTCGGTGTATTCTACAACACCGGCTGACTGGACTAATAGTTATAGTTATATAAGTAACTATTTCTAAGTAATAACTATAATATAATCATTATAAGTAATAGCTTTGATTACTATAATAATAATAATAATAGCAATAACAAATAACTATGATACTAATAATAATAGTAACGAAGTAATAACTAAAATATGGTTTATATAACAATCGGATAGTAACAGTTATATTATGTAATCATTATAAGTAATAGCTTTTACTACTACTACAACAACAACATCAACAATAATGATTATGATAATAATAATAATAATAATATGTCCCGGCAGACCACAGAATAAAACTAAAAGAATGTGAAAAGAGAGATAAGTACCTTGACCTTGCTAGAGAATTGAAAAAACTATGGAACATGAAGATGACAATTATACCAATTGTGATTGGTGCCTTTGGCACGGTAACTAAAGGATTATTAAAAGGCCAGGAAGATTCGGAAGTTGGCGACCGAGTTGAGACCATCCAAACAACAGCATTATTGAAAACGGCCAGAATACTGAGAAGAGTCCTGGAGACTTGAGGAGACTTGCTGTCACTCAATCTCCAGTGAAATACCATCAGCTTACGCTGATGTGAAAAACTCTAATGAGTAAATGATAATAATAATAGCAATAACAAATAACGATGATAATAATAATAGTAACGAAGTAATAACTAAAATATGATTTATATAACAATCGGATAGGAACAGTTATATTAGTGACTATTGATTAGTAATTATTACTTGAAACCATATGACTGCGTTCAAGCAAATGACTATTATTAAATATAGTAATTTACTAAGCTCTTTTGCTTCGATGTGGCACAAGGCCGTATAAATGAAGCACCCAATGAGACATGAACAACTGTTATTAAATATAGATCGATAATTACTTGAAATCATATAATTATTAGTATTAGATAGGAATATATGAAATCATACAAGTGTGTACTAATTATTCGTATTACACAGGAATACTTAATATCATATTGTGACGGTACACGCGGCCTCGCCAAACAGTGTGTGTGTGTGTGTGTGTGTGTGTGATTACGCTTTAAATCCGCTGATCGCCCCGTTAATCGGATATATCATCGGATGACACGATTAATTCGTTATCTGGCAACAGTGCCCTTTTTAAACTCAGGCAACAAATCAGTTTCTAATCGGAGTCGACGGTCGGCAAGTAAACGGATGAGACCGCAAAATAAAGAAAGTTTAAAAAAAAAAGTCGACGCCAACAAACAGAAAAAAAACACGGTTTTGTAACAATGATAATATTGAGTATGAAAAAAAAAAGCAACAACTTTAACAATGGTACAAGCATTCAGTCTTCTCAGGAGTTGGGGGTTAAGTCAGAGACCCGGTTCACAAAAATCAGTCAGTTATTTCTTTATATAAGTTTAGGCTTTTCAATTTTTGCTGTCAACAGCCTGGCATAAGGGAATCCCAATGGCGGTTATATTTGGTTTCACTTAATTCTTGGGTTCATTTCGTTATGTTGTAATATGACAAGCTTTCTTCACTTTCAATAACCACGGTAGTCAGGTAGAAGGTCAAAATGTGGAATCTAGTGGTCGCCTTTTGCTACTGACGCGTTATTTCGAGCTTTCTCTGTCTTTTTCCAATTGTTGTATTTTCGTTTCGCTTTTTTTACACTCGTTGTAGTCTGGTAAAAGGTTCTCTCGACGTATAATATCTCGATTTCTATTCGATTCTTTTTCTACGCGAGTCCGGCAGAAGGTCGTCTCTCGTCCGCTCTGTGCTGGTCCCTAAAGTATCATATTATCTCGATTTATCTTTGCTTTTCTATCTCCACGAGTCGATCACAAGGGTATTTCTAGGCGTTGCAGTATCCCAGTTTTACTTCGTTTCTTTCATAGTGCTGTATACGGTAAAACTACATCACGTCCAAACAATATGTTATATGACTTTTCTCTACCTCTCCACTTTGGTCAGTCTGGTGCAAGGCCAGAGGCCAGAGTAACGCAAATCTAGTCGTCAATTCGTGCTCTCTCAGCGAGTTTCTTCTGAGAGGAAGAAACTCCCCGATTTTATGTACCTTTCCTTCCGAGGGGTGGTGGTGGGTGAAGCTAAGAAATATCAAACTTCTAATTTGATTTCCAAAAATCAATTCCGCCTCATTGCTTGTCGCACCCTCCACATCCGCTTTACTCTTACTTTTACTCAAAAGGGGCAGTCCTCCTCAAATTAGGTATTATTACAATTTCATGTTCATGTGACATGACATCAGTAACCGTCCATTCATAACTGTAAGAAAATTGAATTAAAATTTTCCATACTTAAATTTGTTTTTAAAATTTGCTGTTTCTCGAATTTTTCGTTCTCAGGCCTACTGATAGACAAGGGTTGACCTCCAGGTTAAATTTCTTGAGCCGATTTTCTGCTTACTCTGGCTTGTAGTCAAAACCATCCTGATTCATGAGAATAATGAATAACAATCGTTTCAATATTCACATATTGTCATATTCATTTTAGTCAAAACAACATTTTCCCAATTAACTACTTCTGAATCCATTCTCGTTAATTTTTACTTTTTACAATGTATTGAGTTCATTCTTCTAAAATCCGCCGCTGTTAATCCTCAATTTTATTGTCAATGAATTTCCTCGACTAACCTCTGATTCATAGGGTCACAATATAACAGTATGCAAAAATCTCTTAAGAAGCAACAACACAAAAAGTGTAAATATAAATGTATAATGAACACAGAGTGGTCCTGGAAGTAATGACTCCACACTCCCCAGGTCTCCAGAACTGGAGTCTCACCCCTCAGATGCAGTTTAAGGTCATACCCATGACACCCCTATTTTGTCGGGAGTGGTCATGTCTCTAACTCTTCTGCAGGGGACACAGCGTATTTTAAGCCTTCTTCGACAGGGTAGAAATAACCCAACAAAATCTCGATGGCTGTTTTTTAGACAGGCTGACTTTCTCCCCAAGTGAGATGGGCGTGATACTCTTTCTAATTCTATGCACTCTCCTCAGTATCGTAGCTTACTAAGT
Source organism: Sepioteuthis lessoniana (assembly GCA_963585895.1). Classification (NCBI taxonomy): domain Eukaryota; kingdom Metazoa; phylum Mollusca; class Cephalopoda; order Myopsida; family Loliginidae; genus Sepioteuthis; species Sepioteuthis lessoniana. The sequence continues at coordinate 69,169,281 of OY757919.1, forward strand.
AAGTTTAGTCGATATCCAATAGAAATATTTACTCGATTGTCTGTATGTGCTTGTTTATACACGTGTTTGGATACATTTCCATGTGCCTTGGCCTGTGTAAACGTGAGAGAGATGTATATTTTCACACCTGTGCTAGTGCTTAATTGCATTCCGCCACATTTAAAATCAGTTTAAAAAAAAGGAACTACCTAATATGAAAGTCATTCAATAAATAAGGGGAATTTCTTTGGAAAAAAAAAAGAAGCAAAATGATTTAAAAAAAAAGTTTTTTTCCATAAATATAAACCTGTATGGTTTGAAATTGGTTTATGTGAAATATTCTCATCATCATCATCATCATCATGTCGCACCATCAGCACTGATATCCCTGATCCTCTCTCGCCACCCCTTCCTATCGTCCATTGCTTCTGGCAGGTCCTCACGGCTACATCCAATATCGGCACAGAGCTGCTGTACGTAGGTTCGAGCTGGTCATCCTGCCGTTGTTCGCCCATGTAAAGGGCTTCACTGGAGTACTTCACTTCAGACCTCGTCTCTACTTCTCCAGCAGTGTCCCGCATGTCTGGTTCGTCTAATTTTCGAAAAATGTTCACTAATGGGCTAAACATAGATTTGGCACTACGAGCCCGAATCGATAAAACAGTTTCCAACCCACTGATTCTCCAGTAAAGAAAATGTTTCACGCGCAGCGGTCAGTAAAGAAGGTTTTGCTGATAGTCTTTTGATAAACGAAAGGACCCACCAGTATCGATTTCCTTGAAAAAGGTGCAACTGTAAACAGTACTTTCATTTGCCCATTCTTTAGGCGAAATTCACCTTTTTTTAATGAATGACTCGTATACTCGAGTAATGAGCGATTTTATGCAATGAACGATTTTATGTAATGAACCACTTTTAATTTTTTTTAGGAAAAAGTTGTTTTTTTATTACATGTTACATGTAATAAACGACCTCTAAATTATTGCTATGCCATCATATATTGCATGTAAAGAATGACCCCTAAATTATAGCAATGCCATCATACATTGCATGTAATGAACGATCCCTTGATTTTGAAACAAAAAAATTGGTCTTAAGAATTTGTTCCTTATGCGAGTATATAGGTACTTTTCATATAATTTAACACTTAACCAGATTAATACGTGGAAAGCAGTTGACTGTTGATCTTTAGTGTAATGATAGTGTACTTTCATAAAACATATCTATAATTTCTAGTTATCACTAGGGAAAAAGCAAAAGGAAAAAAGTAAAAAGAAAAAAAACGAAAAAAAGCGTAAAAAAAAAGAAAAAAGAAAAAAGGCAAAAAGTGAAAAAAAGGAAAAAAAGTGAAAAGAAAAAGAAGAAAAAAGCGTAAAAAAATAAAAAATAAAAAAATAAAAAGGAAAGAAAAAGAAAAAAGCGAAAAAGCAAAAATAAGGAAAAAAAGAATAAGGAAAAACAAAAAAGAGAAAAAAGAAAAAAGCGAAAAAAAAAAAAAAAGAAAAAAGAAAAAAAGAAAAAACGAAAAAAGGAAAGACAGAAAAAAAACACGAAAAAGCGAACAAAAAATAAAGAAAAGGGAAAGAAAAAAAAAAAAGAAAAACAAAGGCGAAAAAAAAAAAGGAAAAAGATAAAAGAAAAAAGAAAAATGGTCAAAAAGAACAGAAAAGAAAAAAGAGAGAAAAAAAAAAAGAAAAAAGAAGGAAAAGGAAAAAAAGAAGAAAAAAGAATAAATCAGAAAGAAGTCAGCGTTTATTATAAATCGACGTCGTTTCTTGTAGCGCAAATTTTGATTCTTTGTAGATTCTACTCCTTATATCTGAACGTAAATTGACTTGACAGGAGACTCGTTACCGATGTTTACACTAAGGCAGTCTTAGTTTACACACAACAGTTTTAAGTCGTGTATAACTGTTATAAGTAGGTTAGTGCATTCACGTGATTCTGCACATCTATGAGGACTAATTGATAAATAAAGTATCCAATCTGCAGATGCCACGTTGCAGGTTTATAGGGGGTATACAATAAGTGTGAATTTCAGGCTTCTCATTATTTGTTAAGTGTAATTCGGCCTTACATTTACTTTTGCTTTTCTTACTCAGTATAGTTTCCATTTAGCCTTATTCAACACTTCCGGTTGATATAGAAATTAAGAGGCGTCAAAAAGTCAGTATTTTTCATTCTATACTGAAGTTAAAGTGGCCGTGCGCAAACGTTTTAAAAGTAAACTATAAAACTCCTTCATTGAATAAATGAGAAAATAAATCGAAAGTTTAGAAAATATGTGTTTAACTTCACTGCAGATAGGTTGAAAAAGCAACTTGGAATTTTGTGAAGAAATAAATTGCTAATCATTATAAATTTTTCGTACCAGGATCATTATACTATTAACTAAAAATTGTGCAATAAGATTGGATATCTTATATATCAATATCTATCATTATAATATCTAATTAAAAAATGCGTAATAGGATTGAATATCTTATTTATCTATATCTATCATTATACTATCTGAAAAATTGCAATTGGCATAATGGTTAGAGTGTTCGCCAATGGCCCGGGAGGCCTGGGTTCAATCCCTGGTCGAGTCATACCAAAGACTTCAAAAATGGTACTTGATGCCTCCTTGCTTAACACTCAGTATTATAAGGTACGGATCAACGTTAAAGTGGAGAAATCCTGGGAAAGGAGTAGCGCCCTCCCCTACATCTTGGTGTAGTAGCTATCGAAAAGGGAGTCTTCGGGTCACCCTCGACTATGGTCGCCAACTTTACTTACTATATATATATATATATATATATATATATATTCTCTATTGCTTATTTTAAGAATAGTCCAGAGAATATTACCAGGAGGACTGCTTGGGTATTTATTCTTTTGATTAGATTTCTGTAGTAACCAGTCTAGGTGAAACGAAACTCTGAATACAAATCATCTTTATTCCACTTAAAAATTAGTCTCATGTCATATCCTGTCTATTGTGAAGAGCGTGGTTAGATATATACTTCGATATTATAATGATACAATTTTCTGTATGTAATTTATGTTTCTTGTAGTAATATAGGAAAATTGGCAGATGGTAACGTACTTTCTATTCACGTGTTACTGTTAAAATATTCTAACTTTAAGAATAAAGCACCTTCCTAATCAACTATGTCTCAAGTTTCCGATTATTAAAAAACAAAAATAACCCCCCCCCCCCAAAAAAAAACAAACAAACAAACAAAAAACAAAACAAAACAGAAATTGCCAAAACTTGTCCAAGGGAAATAATTCTCGGTTTATTAATTTCTAATTATGGAGTTGTTTAACTTAGTTTTCTAATTTAAGAAATTCAGAGGAATAGATAATCATTTCCTAAGCCACTAAAGAGGAATCAGCAGGGAAGAATCCTTGACTTATCTGCAACATTTCTATCAGCCATAATGGCACGTAAATGTCAATGCTTTTATTATAAAGAAAATTAAACCTGTTGGTTGGTTCGATGGTTGTGTTTTATGGTATATTAACCCTTGTGGATTATTTAATGCCAGATCCTGTTTATGCAAATATTTCATATCATATTTACCAACCCCTCCGCTCAGGCAGGATATGACACATGGTCAATTTTTAAGCAGAGTTTAACAGGTTTGAATTCAGAGTTTTCCTTCTCCGAGACTAGTTGCCTCATCAAGGCTGAAGAACCAAGTCTGTCCTACTATTTACCCATAGCTGGAGGGAGAATAATTGGATTCATACCTTTCCCAAGGGTATTAGTGCTATATAAAATGCAATTAGTCTTCCAGGATTTGAACTCGTGTCGTCGTGTCCATTTCCAACGACGATAACCATTACACCACGGACACCTCCAAATATCTTATATATATGATTTGCAAGCGAATACTTTGTAAGTAATGTTTTTAACCAAGCGAGAACTCATTTATTTGCACACAGTTAAATAGTTTTAAGTATTTCAATTTATTGTTTGCACACAGTTAATGGTTTCAAGCATTACTATTTAATACTAATAATCCTATTCAACGTTTTTCCTTTGTTTGCACTTAGTTAAATAGTTGCAAGTTCGCTAAAAATTCAATTTGATATCAGTGATTTGTTTGCACTCACTTAAATAGTTTCAGGTAAAAAAAACCAACTGATTAAATATATTTGTTGAAACGATAGAGGGGACCCTAACAGGTATCACTGTTCGGATCAGAGTAGACATGCAAGTAATAGCAATAAAGGGGTTCTCTACATTTCTCAAAGCCCCTCACTATCAGATCGTTTTGTGTCATATCAAGGACTCCTTGGACCGGTACCAATAAAGAAAAAAAAAAAAAAACGAACTCAGTCCTGTACATCTCGGTTAGAACGTTGACCCGTTAATCTAGTGATCCGAAGTAAAGATTAATCTGACTTGCAACCATGAAAACTACCTGGCAGGACTCGGACCTTTACAAACAAAGAAAAATCCTAGAAAGAAAGATTTCGGTGACACGAACTCGTCCCCCCATGTAAATGTCTGCCAGCTGTTCTTTGAATTCCATTAACGGCTGCTTGATTCACATGAATCAGTAGAAAGACATCAACTACTTCAAAAAGTATTTTTGCTAAACTATTGAACAATGGCTAAAACACTGAATGGTGACATGGTTTTATGCAAGTTCGAATTCCAGTCGCCCTCTTACGTTCACATTCGGATTAATGCCCCTGGGAAAGCTATTGAACACGCCCATTCCCCCTCACTTATTGCTTAAATAGTAACCCAGCTGTTCTTCTAGAAGGACGGATTTGGCATTAAATATCTCACGAAGACTGATATGATGCCATTAAACAAAGAAAGAAAACGAAATAATAGATCTAACAGTTACTTTAGGTTTGCTTGATAAAAAAACAACAACAATGCATATTGCTGGATCGAACAAATTATTCGAATGATAGTTTTATATGAAAAATACTAATTTTTAAAGGCAGAGCACAGATACAGGAACTTGCAAACAATAAATATATTCATACATGAAAATATACTTGCCACAAAGACAAGTACATAGCATACTCTTCTACAAAAGCCTTGTCACCGACGACTGCTATGTCGGTGATAGTGATCGTCTTTTGGGTGAGGGAAAACGCAAAAACAAAACTCGCCTCAAATATTGGTCTTTGTATTGTTTTATTCCCTCTGTTTTTATTGAGATTGTAGAAATACATGAAAACCAACACGATATGCGGGGTAGATTCGCGGACACAGGCAAAGAGTACTGATAATGACGTGAAGCATATAATACTGTTTTTAATGTAACGGAGTCATGTATCTTTAAGTAAGTACATAAAATAAACTTTGGCAGGGATTAAAGTAGGTGCTATTTCTGAGACACCATTATATATATATATATATATATATATATATAGAGAGAGAGAGAGAGATTATCGGGCCATTGGTCTAATGAGTAGAGTGTTCGCCAATAGTCCAGGAGACCAGGGTTCAATCCCAGGTCGAGTTATAGCAAAGACTCAAAAAATGGTACTTGGTGCGGCCTTACTTAACATTCAGCATTATAAGGCACGGGCAAGGGTAAAGTGGGGAAATCCTGGGAATGGAGTAGCGCCCTCCCCTACACCTCTGTGTAGTAGCTATTGAAAATGAAGCCTTCGGGTCACCCTCGACTACGGTTGCTAACTTTACTTTGTACCGTACATTGGCATGATGGCACGGGAGACCTGGGTTCAATCCCAGGTCGAGTCATACCAAAGACTCAAAAATGGTACTTGATGCCTCCTTGTTTAACACTCAGCATTATAAGGTACGGATCAAGGGTAAAGTGGAGCAATCCAGGGAAAGGAGTAGTGCCCTCCCCTACACCTTGGTGTAGTAGCTATCGTAAAGAGAGCCTCCGGGTCAAGCTCTACAACGGTCGCCAACTTTACTTCATATACATGGAAGTAAATAATGGAAATAAATCCAATCGTGTAAAGAAAATAAAAAACGTTATCTAAAAATGATGAATTTATTATAATGGTAAGTCGACGTTAAGCGTTTGGTTTTGATAAAACTTCATCAGTGAAAGGTGTTCCTTTAGCAACTATGGATGTTTTATTAAAATAACAGGGGAAAAGACAAAATATATATACAAAGAGAGATCACATAACCGTTCAAACAGCGTCCTGTTTTTGAAAAACTATCACGTGATTGGCCTGGCAATAATGTTAAAAAATGTGTCAAATTTCTAGGAGATATAATGGATTGAAAGATGATGAAAGAAAAATGTCAATATTTTTGAGAAAAGAAGAGAAGAAAAAAACGGAAAGGAAAAAGAAGAAAGGAAAGAAGAGAAATAAAGGAGAAAAGAAAGGAAAAGAAAGAAGAGAAAAGAGGAAAAGAAAGGAAAAGGAAAAAGAAGAAAGGAAAGAAGAGAATTAAAAAGAAAGGAAAAAAAAGAAAAGAGGAAAAAAGAAAGGAAAAGGAAAGAGAATAAAGGAAAGAAGAGAAATAAAGAAGAAAAGAAAAGAGAGAAAAGAAGAAAAAGAAAGGAAAAGGAAAGAGAAGAAAGGAAAGAAGAGAAATAAAAAAGAAAAGAAAAGAGAGTTAAGAGGAAAAAAGAAAGGAAAAGGAAAGAGAAGAAAGAAAAAGAAGAGAAATAAAGAAGGAAAGAAAAGAGAGAAAAGAAGAAAAAGAAAGGAAAAGGAAAGATAAGATAGGAAAGAAGAGAAATACAGAAGAAAAGAAAAGAGAGAAAAGAGGAAAAAGAAAGGAAAAGGAAAGAGAAGAAAGGAAAGAAGAGAAGTAAAGAAGAAAAGAAAAGAGAGAAAAGAGGAAAAAGAAAGGAAGAGGAAAGAGAAAAAAAGAAAGAAGAAAAATAAAGAAGAAAAGAAAAAAGAGAAAAGAGGAAAAAGAAAGGAAAAGGAAAGAGAAAAAAGGAAAGAAGAGAAATAAAGAAGAAAAGAAAAGAGAGAAGAGAAAAGAGGAAAAGAAAGGAAAGAAAACAAACGGACCATATGTTAATAAAAAGGAATAAATCTTATTAATATCGACCGTATTTATAATGTTACATCTATTTATTAATTAATGAGTTGTACGATTGAAAGATTATCAGTAAAAGTTTTATATAACGTAGCTATTACAATTAAGTATATACTAAAGAAAGGAGATAGATTGGAAAATCTGTCGTAAGATTATATGTATAAACATGTAATCATGAAGAATATGTTAGAGGTGAATTTTGGAATATATTTGATTCATGGGGCTAAAGGAAGTATAGTTATTCATGGAAAAATAATTAAGATTTAATATGTTGTAGCAATATAGAACTAATTTACCTAAGAAAGTGGATTGATTGAAAAACTTAGATTGTATATTAACGAAGGGTAAAAACGAAATTTCATCGGCTTCAAAATTTTGTCTCAATCTTTGGTTGTGGATATGAGCTAACATCATACCTGCATTAAAATCAAAGTTGTGATCAGTTTCGGATATATGTAGGAAAAGTGAGTTATTAAGATTGCCGAATATAATATCACATTTATGTTCATATAGACATTTATTAATGTTTCTGAAAATTTCGCCCATGTTTCAATTTACTGTCTTTGCAAAGAAAAGAAAAGACGCCAGCATCGGACTTAATATGTGGACGAGAATTAGTATTAAGTAAGTCAGGAACAGTTTTAAAAGATAAAGTGACAGTTTTAATAGCAAAATTATTTGAATTATTTTCTATAAAGTTAGTCAAAAAGTTTTTAGGTAAAATTATGTGTTTATGGGAAAGTTTTATTATATTAGAAGGTGTATTCATGGAGCTTTGAGATCGTTTTCTTTTGTGGATTTTAAGGGCTTTAGATTTAGCAAATTGTATAAAAAGTTTAGGGTAAAGAACTTTGAGAAAGGATTTTTTTTATATAATTAAATTCTTCGTCTCAATATTTCGGGGAGCAGACACGGAGAGCCCAAAAGTAAAAAACCAATAATAATTCCTCTTTTAGTGTTGGTGTTATGATGGGAATAATAAAGTGTGTGGTCTTTTTTATAGATGGGTTTACGTGTAATATAATGGCCGAGGGATTTCGTTTTATATATCTTGCCTTTAGGTTTAATTAGGTTGAGAACCTTTCGCTTAGCACATGGGTTAGTTAGGTGCAAACTTGAGCGCAGGTGTTGACGCGCGCGAGGGGAGGATGTGTCATTCACAGATGTCAAAATAAAAATCCCAGAGAGAAAATTGTGACCGGAGGATGTGAATGACATAATGCACCGGAAGCGTGCACGGAGGATTTTGGGAGATTTGAGAAAAGTCAGTTAGTTGAGTTTTGTCGTCGTAAGAAGAAGGTTGGCTTTCGCTTGCTCGCCGAGGCCTTGTGTCAGGTGCACACGTGATGGGGTGGGGCAGATGGAAAAGTGAACATAGAAAGATTGTGCCTCTCTCCTTATGTCGAAAAACCTTTAAACTCAAAGGTAATAAAAAGTTTCGTACCTGAACTAAGAAGTCGTAAGTGTTTTTCGTGTTTCGGGATTCCTATGTTGTATATGTGCGTTATGGACATTATGAACGTTTTGCGTACCGGTATGAATATGTCTATTTCACATATTCATATCTGGCTATGTTACATACGGTAGACTTTGAATTCTGATTTGTCAATATTTCTTATAAGTAAAAAACGCTAAAGAATTGTTGGTTGTAAGTTCATGCGTAGACTTTATGATAGGTTCGATATTGTTTAATCTATCAATGATCTTTATTAGATTAAGTTCTGGCGGATAAATAAGTAAAATATCGTCTATGTATCGGAAGTAATTAGAATTACTAGGAATTATATATTTAAAAGGGCCAAAGACAAGGAAATCAAGATAAATACATGCGAGAACACCACTAAGAGGAGAACCTACCGACGAACCGAATTTCTATTTATAAAAAGATTTGTTGTGTTGGAAATAACAATGGGACGTGAATGGGGGTACAGATTTTAATTCATTTAGAGACATGTAGGGATAATGTTTATTTTTCGATGGTGATTCTCTAAATGTTCAATACCTTTATTGCTATTATATAGGGATTTGATGTCAAGACTATACAAGGATTTGTTTTCCTATTAATGTAAATTAATTTGTTGAGGATTGAACCAGAATTATTTATATGTGCATCACTAATATTACCCAATTATGGGGATAATGTTTTTTGCTAAATATTTTGTGAAGTTATAAGGGTGGAGTCAGATCCTGTGTCAGAGATAATTAGTCTCAAAAGAATATGTTTATGGGTTTTAGGAAGACCATGAATTTTAGGAATGATGGGGTGGTAATTAATAAACAAAGACCAAAATTTGTTCTCTTTTGTGATTAACTTCTTGTGAGACTTATTAAAATTTGAAGACAGTCTTTAAGGCTGCTTAGTATCTCCTTGTCAAGGTTTGACAACCGGTAGAAACAACGATAATGCCTTACACAAAACTTTTATGGAAATCAGGGTCGTGATGTCTATAATTCATATCAATCATGGTTTTTCACACCAAAACTAAGGGCTTCTGTTTTCACTGTGCTGAGTGTGATGTTGGAAATGTTTAAAGCAAGATCATCTCTACCTGATTTTTTCCAGCTACTGTTGTTCCCCAAAGTTAGTAATTTAAATGTTTGTTTGGAAATTTGGTCGTATTTAATTTTGGAACCTCAGATCTAAGTCTTTCAGCAGTATTGTATGAGATACATTTTTGTGTCGTAGTAACATAGCTTTTTCAAAGGATAGTTCCTCGGAAAATTTAAAGTTCTGTAGAGAAGTTTTGAGGTAAATTCTTACGTAGCCGAAAAATATGGGATGTGAAGGTTGGATATTCTAGGGGTTATGACTTTCTCGTAAATACAGTTAGAAAAGTCCTTCTGTTTTTAAAGGAATGGGAAATAAGGTCAATAAGTTTTTGTATTTACGGATCATCCTGTGGTCATTCATGATAAAATGACGTATAAGAAGGTATTTTGGTATTTGTTTTTCAAAAGGACAGAATGGAAGTATATTATGGAAATAAATTTGACAGTATAACGAAAATAGAAAAACAAAGTAATGTTGTATATTGACCTCCGACCCCGTCAGACATGCCATTCCAAAGACGGCGGAAGTGCATATTCCATTGGCGCGGGCGAGCTTGGCTGACAATATGGGACAGGGTTAAAATCCCACGGTACAGTCACAAACTGATGCACCGGAAGAGAGTGACCAGTGAACTGCATGACAGTTATTTCCGTTCGATGACGATCAAACATGCCATTCCAAAGATGGCGGAAATGCATATTCCGATGGCAAGTTATGGGGAGATATTGAGTGGGCGATTGAACTATTGTATAACTCGGTGAAGACAGGAAGTCAGTTAGTTTTGGAGACCAGACCAGTTGGAGACAAGATGTGGTAGCGAAAGCCAGCACTCAGTAAAGAGCTGGGCCTCCGGGCCTCCGGTTGAGCAACCCTAGAGAACGGGAAAGAAACGCTCATGGCCATATGGGTGGGGGGTCAATATGTTGCAGTTCTGTTCGGTCTCCAACTCCCTCTCACACACAACCTTTTCAAATAAAGTGAGAGGTATATTTTTCTAAGACTGTCGTCATCTTCATTGTGTCGTGTTCTGCATGCATATGTATATGTATTTGTATAGTTGGTCATGGTGGTGACTATACAACAGTAATCCAAAAGTGATAAATCTATTATAATGGAGAGTCAACGTTAAACGTTTCGGTTTTGATAAACCTTCACTAGGACTTCATCAAGATGGTGAATTTTAGCTTTTATCATCTTTCAATCCGTTGTATCTTTTAGAAATTCGACACATTTTTAAAAACATTGCGTGTGCCAATCACGTGATAGTTTTCTAAAAAACGAACGCTGTTTGAACGATTACGTGAACTTTCTTTGTATATATATATATATATATATATATATATTATCTTTTCTGATATTTTGATAAAACATCCATCGTTGTTCAAGCAACACCTTCCACATTTTATTAAAACCGAAACATATATCGTTGAATTTATATTGTAATAAATTCATAACATTTGGATTTCTTTGTTTTTCTATTTTCTTTACGCACACTTATATATATATATATATATATATAGGCAGCGTTTTCTTTTTAAACATATTTGATTAAACAGGAAAATAGGACAGATACGCCGTGTCTTCCTATTTTATCTTTGATTAGTTCAAGTCTTTGTATGAAGCGTTTGACTTTTGGGTTGATTGAATTTTGGAAGGCACCGTATTTTTCTCAAGTACTTCAGGCCCCAAATGGAACCATCTACGAGAGAATGAATAAAGAAATGAAAAACACATGCAACACAAAGAAAAAGCAAATTAAAACTCCAAAATGTTCAAACTCTATTTAAAAAGATTAGACCTTCCTTAAACAAGATCCACTTTGAATATAGCAGCCATATTCTAAAATGCCTATAGCACTTTTCCTACCAATTCTTCCTCTTACCTCTGTTAAAATTCCTTTCTTTAGTAAATTCCTTTTATACTTGTTCTTTCTCCAACTTTTCATTTAAATGCATATGACGTCATGGTCTTTGTCATTTCATTATTTGTCACTCAGATGATGGCTCCAGTTGCCGGGTGGTGGCGGTAGAAGTTATTGGAAAAAAATATGGTGCTTTCCTAAATTCATTCTTCCAGAAGTCAAATGACTCATACGAAGTCTTGAACGGATCAAAGACGGAATAGGCAGACACGACGTATCAGTCCTATTCAATCACACACACACACACACACACACACATATATATATATTCCTTCTGGCTTAATTTAAACTCAGTAGTGCACGTATGAAGAAAGTTACTCGTTGAAACGTTCGGGCTTTTACACTATACGAATACTTACTTCCTGCACGCTGCACTTACTCAAGTATGAATACATATCATCATCATCATCATCATGTCGTGCCGCTAGCGCGGATATCCCTGACCCTCTCTCGCCACTTCTCCCTATCGTTCATCGCCTCTGGCAGGTCTTCAGGGCTACATCCCGTATCCTCATATGTATGTATGTTCGAGCGGTTCGTCCTGCTTTTGTCCGGCCATATGTGGGGGTCCATAGGAGTACATCACTTATGAACTCGTCCCTGCTTCTCCAGCAGTGTCCTGCATGTCTGGTTCGTCTGACTTGGATAGTTTGCGTGATGGGAGGCAGGTGGCCGTATAGTTGGTGACTTGTGGGGTGTTGCCGCCAGGACTAGTTCAATATTGCTTGCAACATTCTTGTGTAATTGCCGTCTAGCTTCTTCTCCATCCGTTTAGTTAGCGTCCAAGTAGTGCATCCATACGGCAGTATCGATACGACCTCTCCCTAGAAGAAACTGCGTTTCATTTTATCGGTCAGGTCTGATTTCCATATGATGAACACATATATGTATTTATAAAATGTACTGTGTAGATAAATATTCAAAAAGAATATACTTAAAAATTAATTTAACAAAAACTAAACTAAAACTCTCACAAATGCTTGTATTCCAAATTGAACGAAGAAACCTCATATCTATTTATATGCTTGTAAAATCTTGACATTCTGCACCACACGTGACTTCACATTAAAATGCACGCACATACCATGGATTCCACCCAATCACCCATCCGTTTTATGATGTACACCTTTTTTTTTTTTTTATTTTAATACGGACGAATATAGACAATCATTTCTCCGAATTTTATCTACCGTAACGACAGAGATAAAAGACGCCTGTCTTGTTCTTTCAGCCAATAAAAAAACAAAAAAGAATTAAAAAAAGATAAGATAAAAAAAAAGACGCAAAAATCGCCCGTCGATTCATCACACCCACCCACCCACACACACACACATACACACACCTACACACGTACATACACGCACATATATGGAATGACATCACGCCAAACGTAATTTCATTTTTCATGGCGGGCAATATCTCTGATTGCCATCTGAATTACTACAGAATGTAGTCAATTCGCTCGTATACCTTAACCGAAGTCTATGTAATTATCTAATTAAGGAAACACTTGATTATGTATTGAAAATAATCTTAATTCCCCATCAATGAGATAAGTCAAAGACGTTATATATCATGAAGCGCTTTTGATGACAAAGTAAATAATATTAATAATTGCCGCACTTGATTTTGTCCCCAAAAACTTTGAAAGGGGGCTTAAAGAGTTGGAATACGGAGGACAAATCGAAACCGTCCAGACAACAGTATTTTTGAGATCGGTCAGAATACTGAGAAGAGTTCTGGAGACCTGAGGAGACTTGCTGTCATTCAGACTCCAATAAAATATCATCAGTAAACGCTGGTGTGGAAAATTGACAAAGAGTATAATAATAACAATAACAGAGTGACAAATACTTAGACCTTGACCGAGGACTACAAAAGCTATGGAAAATGAAGGTGACCGCGATACCATTTGTAATTGGTCTGGTTGAAACGATCCTCAAAGGCTTGGAAGAGGATTGGAAAAGTTGGAAATCGGAGAACGAGCTGAGACGATCCACGCAACAGCATTGCTATGATCAGCTTGAATATTGAGAAGTGTCCTGGAGACCTGAGGAGGCTTGCAGTCACTTAGATTCCATTGAAAGATCGTCAGCTAACGCTGGTGTGGAGACGCACAAAATTCTTTGGGATTTTGGGATACAAACGGTTCCCCTAATTTCGGCCAGACGACCAGACCTAGAGATTGTCTGCAAAAAAAAAAAAAAAAAAAAAAGAAAAATGAGAACCACCCGAATAGTAGACTTTTCCATTCTGGCTGACCACAGGGTAAAACTGAAGAAAAGCGAAAAGTGAAATAAGTTCCTTGGTAGAGGACTGAAAAAACTATCGAACATGAAAGTGAAGGTGATACCAGTTGTAATCGGTGCGCTCGGTACAATCACTAAAGGAGTCATACAGGGGCTGAAAGACTTGGAAATTAGAGGACAAGTGGAGACTATCCAAACTACAGCACTGTAAAGATCGTCTAGAATATTGAGAAGAGTCCTGAAGACTTGAGAATCATGCTGTCACTCAGACTCCCGTGGAAGACCACTAGGTGCTAGTGAGAAAAATTCGAATGATAATAATAATAATAATTGTAAACGTTAGAAATATTTGGTTACTCAGAGAGGCAGCTGAAGTGAGAACGAAAGATAAAAGCTAGCTTGTACTTTTCATATATCTTCATTGATATGCTTAAAATAGTTGCTTGTTTTTAAATATTTCCAAAATATCTACCAGACTGGAGTACGAACTCGCGTACTACGATTCCGCAGTCCAGCGCTTTAACCATTACACCACGAGGACACCCCACAAAACTGCTAGGTTTAAACAACTAAACAGTATCAGTTATTAGCCTGTTCAACCACCATGTGGCAGCTTAAGTAACGAATGAAGAAATAAAATGAACAGGTTTCTGAAAATGTGTTCGTTTAACATTAAGTTAAAATTTAGTGAATTCAAAACCCAAATGTATTTTTTCGCTTAAGTATCCTCTTCATAGTAAGCGTAACTGGTTACAACTGTAACAGAAGCACAGATTATAAGCAACTTCTGTGTATGGCGTCATCATCATGGTATAGCCACACTATACTACCCATGAAAGATGACCAATTCAAACCTAATTAAACGTGGGACACAGACAACGGGTCTGAGTGTCATGATCAGCAAGTACTCCCTTGATCCTATTTACCAACCCCTCATTTTTAAGCGGAGTTTAACAGGTTTGAATTCAGAGTTTCCCTTCTCCTAGACTAGTTGCCACACCAAGGCTGAAGAACCTAGTCTGCCCTACTATTTACCCATAGCTGGAGGGAGAATAATTGGATTCATACCTTTCCCAAGGGTATTAGTGCTATGTGAAATGCAATCAGTCTCGTCCAGGATTTGAACTCGTGTCACCGTGTCCATTTCTTACGACGATAACCATTACACCACGGGCACCTCCAACATGGTAGCCGCTTGGCATCCTGTGAATATTGACTGTTCTTATTTTAGTTACACAATCAATGACGAAAGCAACTACTCAACTCCGTGAAATCAAAAGAAAAAACGTACGAAGGTCGACAACAAACATGTAATTCACTTTTATTTTAAGACCAACTCTACACAAAGAGGGTATAGAAAAGGAATGATAGACATTTGAGCAGAATCCGCTAGATTTAATACTACAGCCAAAGACTTGCTGACCAAGCTTGAACGATATGAAAGAAAGGTTGGTTTTCTGACATTGAGATATAAGAAATATACCAACAAATAAACAGGGAAGAATAGGAACAAGATACCTCTTACCCGAATCGAAACACTAAATATTGAAAACCGAAAAAGCACGCAAAAGCTAACACAAGAAGACAAAATAAATGTTGTGTTAAAAAAGAATATCATAACAAAAAAGAAAATTATATCACCATCCCTTAGGAAGCAAGACTAGAAAAAGTCAAGGTAGGAACCGAAAAGGTAAAAAAATAAATATTACCAAATATCCCAACAGGCAACATCACTGAACTAAACAAGCTAATTTATGCATGAGCAAAATTAGCTTGTGATAAAATCGGTGTTCCCTTGAGAATGTGAACAGAAATACGAAACCTGGATGAGAAACTGGGCTAGAATGACAGATAAAGAAATTGTAACAATAAGCAGAAGTTCTTAGGAAGGAAAAAAAACTTCTCGAAACCAATGAAAGAATTTAGACACACAAATAGACCAGAGGACAAGAACGTTGAGGCTTTACGTCCGAGAGATAACACTGACAGACTATACTTGTCAAGAAAAGAAAGAGGAAAAGGGCTCACCAGTATTAAAGATTGCATGGATGCATCAGTATGAAGACTCGAAGACTATATTTTGGTTTGGCTTGGTTTCTTTGTTTAATGGCATATCAACCTTTGTAGGTTATTTAATGCCAAAGCTATTCTCCTAGAAGAACAGTACTAGTACTATTTAACCCATAGCTGGGAGGATAAGTGGGTTCATACCTTTCCCAAGGGTATTTGCTCGAACGTGAACGTAATAGTGCGACTGGAATAATCATATTCAAAACAAGTTGATCTCCAGTTCACAATTTTTTTTTAATTTTAGTCTAGAAATAATCTTAAATAATCAACAAACAGAAATGCTTTTCAGTTTTTATATTCCAAGCTCACTTTTGTTTTCATCATTACTTTTCATAAGAACTTCCTTGATCAACTAACCTCTGACTGTTTCATATATATTTTCACTACTTTGTTGGTATTTCATATTTTAATTATTTGTATTTACACATTTTCTTCTGCTGAAGAGTTCTCTTTCTTCTTCCATCCTTTTTTACATATTGAAAGTTTCATGACAGAGGTTTGTCGGTTTTTTTATGATTATCATTAATGGTAGCAAGTATTATTGTGCTCACATGACTGAAACAGTTTCAACGGGACCTTGTACCAATTCACACCTGAACCAAATGATTCTTATCTGTAGCATAGATATTTCTTACTTATGAGATATATTTCGCTTACTACGATTTCGCAGTCCATCGCTTTAACCATTACACCACGAGGACACTCCCTGACTATATTTTTAAAAAGAGCAAAGAAAATATTTAAAACAAGCGGTAACAACACTCTCAGCATTAGGATAAACAAAACAAGAATAATTAGGAAAAAGAAATAGGGAGAAAAACGACAAACTAGCGATCTCTCAAACGAGAAGACCTGGATATGGCTACGAAAGGGAAGAAAGTAAATACCAGAACAGACCCGATAGTATAGGGAAAGTAATCCACCGGAATTGTGAAAAGACTGAACTATCACTATTCTGACAATGTTATATGTATAAACCAGGATCTGTTATGGGAAATTAGACGCATGAAATTCTCTGGGACTTTGAGATACAAACAGATAACCCAATCTCTGCCAGAATACCAGATCTCGAGTTAATTAACATGAAGAAAAGAACTTTTCATCAAGTTGATTTTACTATTTCAGCAGACAACAGAGAAAAGAATGAAAGAAAGCACAATGATAAGCAAATGCTTGAACCTTGCCAGAGAGCTGTAAAATGTGCAGGACATGAATGTGACAGTGATGTCAACCATAACTGGAGAACTTGAAATATTTCCTAAGAACCTGAATAAGAGATTGAAGGAAATGAAGATTAGTGGAAGAATGAAGACCATCCAGAAAATATTACAAAAACCAACTAGGATACTCATAATTGATCAAGAGATCTGAGGAGACTTGCTGTCTCAAACTTCAATGAAAAAACAGCAATTAAATCAAATGTGAAAAATTCACTGGGAGAAAAAAATTTACTTAAGGAGAAACAGGAAAATAACAATAAAACACAGAAAACAAAAATTGGAAGAAAACCAACTGTATGGATATTTCAAGCGACAAACTAAAAAAATTGCATGCTAAATAACTTGGATATGATTAAGCAGAGGACACTTGAGAAAGGAAACTAAAGTTGTTTTAATAACAGCGTGAAATAATGTCAATAGAACTAGTTATATCAAAGTAGAAAGTGATTATATGCAGAAGAATAGCAAGTGTAGGGTATATGATAACAGAGATGAAACAGTTAATCGCACAACCAAAAGCAACAAACTGGCACAAAAGGAATAAAAGAGTATGCATGACTGGGTGAGAAGGGTGATATCACTGAGAACTGTGCAAGAGATTAAAATTTTACCATGCTGAAAGATAGTATATGCACAAACCAGAATCTGTCCTAGAAAATGAAACGCATAAAATTCTCTGGAAATTCGGTTGGGTTTCGTTTCTTTCGTTCGACCTCGCTTACTACAATATCATAAGGAAATGTTCATTGTCGAATAGTTATCGTCGTAGGAAACAGACAAGGCGCCACGAGTTCAAATCCTGGTAGAATCTGACAACATTTCATATTGCACTCATAACCTTGGGAAAAGTATGAATCTAAGTATTCCCCCACTAGCTTTGGGTAAATAGTGGGTTAGACAGGGTTCTTTAGCCTTGGTTAAATAACCAATCTAAGAGAAGGAAAACTCGGTTTAAAACAGACTTTGTCTCACATTCTACCAGTGCTGGGAGGTTGGTAAATACATACTATGATACTGTAGTTGAGCATGTTAGATATTATGTCAGGGGAACCTCCTTCCTTGGGATTTTAAGATACAAACATATCACCTAATACCAGTCAAAAGACCAGAAGTAATGGTAATCCTATTTACCAACCCCTCCGCTCGGGCAGGATATGACACAAGGCCAATTTTTAAGCGGAGTTTAACAGGTTTGAGTTCAGAGTTTTCCTTCTCCTAGACTAGTTGCCTCACCAAGGTTGAAGAACCTAGTTTGCCCTACTATTTACCCATAGCTGGAGGGAGAATAATTGGATTCATACATTTCCCAAGGGTATTAGTGCTAGACGGCAATAACACAAGAATGCTACGTGCAATCTTGAACAAGTCCTGGCGGCAACACCCCACAAGACACCAACTGTACGGCAACCTGCCCCCTATCACGAAAACGATTCAGGTTAGACGAACCAGACATGCAGGACACTGCTGGAGAAGCAGGGACGAACTGATAAGAGATGTACTCTTATGGACCACCACACATGGCCGTGCAAAAGCGGGACGACCAGCACGAACATACATTCAGCAGCTATGTGAGGATACGAGATGTTGTCCTGAAGACCTACCTAGGACGATGAACGATAGGGAGGAGTGGCGAGAGAGGGTCAGGGATATCCGTGCTACCAACGCGATATGGTGATGATTAGTGCTATGTGAAATGCAATCAGTCTCGTCCAGGATTTGAACTCGTGTCGCCGTGTCCATTTCCTACGACGATAACCATTACACCACGGGCACCTTCATGTAATGGTAATAAACAACATGAAAAGTACCTGTCATCTAATTGATTTTGCCGTTCCGGTGGATCACTAAATGAAAATAAAAACTGAATTGTTGTTGGTGCCATTTGAACCGTCCTCAAAGGCCTGACAAAGAGACTGAAGAAACTGGATGTTAGAGGAAGAATCAAGACCTTAATCACTACAACATTGTTGAGATTAGCTAGAATACTTAGAAGAGTCCTGGAGATCTAATGAGACTTTCTGTTATTCAGACTCAAGAGAAAAGTCATCGGTTAAAACTGATGTGAAAAACTCACTAACATTTTAATCACATTTTATATTGCAGTTTATTGTTAAGGTTAAATTTTCTGGTTTCTTGGTTCTTTTTATAAATTCTTGTTTTTATTACTTTTTATTTCTTTTTAAAATTTTAGATTCTTGTGGATTTGAGCAAGAGAGTAGTTTTTAAGGTAAGATATAGTTCTCCTTAAAGTGCTTAAATTTTATATTTCTTTTGTAATTCATATTTATTGTAAATAAATATATTGTATAGTAAATAAATACCTCTTACTTTTTTTTGTATTTTATATTTGCCGTAAATAAATATTTTGCATTTATAGTAAGATAAATATATTTTCTTTCTTTCTTTCTTTCTTTCTTTCTTTCTTTCGTTCAGAGTTTCTGTAGCACAGTATTTCTTGTAGAGACACGTGTGAATATTTGTCGACTTTTGAAATAAAAAGTGCCCAGTCTTTTCAAAACTGACAAATAACATTCTATTCACCATCGAATAATAATTATTTTACTTTTCAAATTTAAGATAACATAAAATTCTATAACTTCGTCGTCAAAAGAGTTTATGAAATAATGTTTCGTGTTACAATGACGGAAGAGGCGCACTTAGCCTAACGATTATCGTTGTATGGAAATGTTGTCAGTGACCCGAGTTTAGATTCCAGATGAGGCTGTTTGCATTTCACTTCGAGCTAATGCCCTTGGAAAAGGCATGCATCCATTTGTTCTCCTACAAGCTATTGGAAAAAAGGCAGTCTGGGTTATTTAGACTTGTTTGGCAACCAATATAAAAGAAGGAAAACTGACTTAAAATCAACAGAACTTTAAAAAATGAGCTTGTGTCACATTCTGCATTAGGGGAGGGTTGGGGTAAATAAATAGATACAATGGAAATTCCCATTATACTATAGGGAGCAGAGCTTAATTGGCCGATATATATATATATATATATATATATATATATATATATATATATATAGTCAGTTTGAAGTTATTATGCAATTGTATTAAACGTCAATAATAAGTTCTGAACCAATATTTGTCAAACTTAAATCTGTCTCTGTCTACCTTAAGTAAAATATTCAACTAAATTTTTAATGGTGAGTTCTTGAGATATTTAGAATTTAGAAAATGGATTGACTGAAGTTAATATACAGATCAAACTAATATTAAGACCTCTATTTACCAATGGTCCTGGAGACCGGGGTTCAATCCCAGGTCGAGTCATACCAAAGACTCAAAAAATGGTACTTGATTTCGCCTTAGCACGCAGCATTATAAGGTAAGGATCAAGCAATCTAGGGAATGGAGTAGCGCCCTCCCCTACACCTCGGTGTAGTAGCCATTGAAAAGGGAGCCTTCTGGTCACCCTCAACTACAGTCGCTAACTTTAGTTACTTACTTATAATACCATAAGAACCAATTATATCTAAGAGAAAAATGATAATACGCAACAAAATATCAAGTGTAGGTTATACAGAGACACAGTTGAAACAATCAATCACATAAGTGAATGCAGCAAACTAGCATAAAAGGAAAACAAGACTAAGCACGACTGGGTAGGAAAGGTGATCCACTGGGAATTGTGCAAGAGATTGAAACTTGACCATACTACCAAATGGTATATGCACAAACCAGAATTCGTCCATGATAATGAGATGCATAAAATCATTTGAGATTTTGAGATAGAATGGATCATCTAATCTCATTCATAAGACCAAGCCTAGTGTCAATTAGCAACAACAAAAACTTGTAATCTAATGAATTTTGCTGTTCAGGCGAATCACAGAATGAAAATAAAAGAAAGCGAAACGATATACATATACTTGGAACTTGCCAGAGAACTAAAAAGACTGGAACATGAGGTCGACGGTGATACCAATAATAGTTGGTGCACTTGTGACAGTCCCCAAAAGCTTGAAAAAGATATTGAAGGAATAAGAAATCAGAAGAGGAACTGAGACCACCCAGACTGCAGCATTGTTTAGATCGGCAAGAATAGTCAGAAGCGTTCTGGACACCTGAGGTACTTCTCGTCACTCAGACTCCACTTAAAGACCACCAGCTCACGCTCGTGAGAAAAAACTCAATAATGATAATACATAATCTATGGCTGGCTTCCAACATCTGAACAAAGTATAATATTCAACAATAATTTTAATTACAAACTATAACCTATTTGTTTTTACTGTATTATTTTAAGGGTGTAATTTGAATGGAAATTAAAGACTATCTTACAAATCGATTTAACAAATCTCGTCTTTTTGAAAGAATAATCTTTACTTGGCGAAGAGACTTCGCTTTTAATTCATCTGTCCTTATCTGAGTGAACAGCATACTCTTAGTTAACAAAGGAAATTTGGAGGTTCTTCAATTGAATATCCTGAATTTCTTCAACCTATTATTAGATTCTTTGAATCGTATCATATGCAGTGGCTAATTGTATAGCTGGTTATCACTTAACATAATTTAACAATCAGCTGGATAACCTGCCGACGCTTAACATATATATAATACTTGTCATAAGTATCTAAAAGAAACAAAGGCAATTTGCTTCTGATCGCTTGGTTTTCACTGTTAAAATCAAGCAAATTACTCAGGAAGAACCTAATTTTATTACACAAAACATAACAAAGCAAGCATTTCGCCATGTTTTGTGCTTCTCAATGTTAATCATATCCTTGTAAAATCAAGGATAATTCATCATTATCATCATGATGGCGCGCCAACTTAATAGATTCCTTTGACTCTGTCTTGCCATTCATCCCTCTCAGTCACCGCTCCTAGCAAGTCATCTAGACGGCACCTAGTATCAGCACAGAACTAAAGGATGTAAGTCTTTGCTGGTCATCCAAAATTAGTATGTCCCTGTGTTGGAGTCCATCCATCTCTATCAGTCACCGCTCCTAGCAAGACGGCACCTAGTATCTGCACAGAGCTAATAGATGTAATTTTTGACTGGTCATTCAAGATTGGTGTTTCCATGTGTTGGAGTCTACAAAAGAACGTCGCTTATGCGTTATTTCTTACTTCTCTAAAGGTGCTTAGCATGTCTTACTTAAATGGCTTGTAAGATGTAATAAACAAAGTCAACAGATTTAATGAAGGAAAATCGTTTCAGACTAAAAAAGGTAAGAAGCAAATGGTATCCTGCAGAAAATATTACTGATGAAGACTATGTAGATGATATAACGCTTCTTGCATTGGTTAGGCATGGATTGCTATTGATGGGTTAACGACCATATTGAAATCTGATCTTCGAGAAAAATCAAACAAGAATTCTTTCAAGCTGTTGACATGTCAGAACTATAGCATGGTGGCACCATTTGTATTCAAGAAAACGCCAACAGGAAAAGCTCCATGGGAACTACACAAGGTTTTTGCGTGTTGTTTTGAACAAATCCTGGAAGCAGCTCCCTACAAAACAGGGGCTGTACGGCCACTTACCTTCTATCTCACAGACAAGTAAGACATGTGAAACAAGGACATTCAGAATGTTTTTACGACCCTTATATATATATATATATATATATATATATATATATATATATATATATATATATATAAGGATTATTAATATATATATATATATATATATATATATATATATAAAATATCGTTAATATATATATATATATATATATATATAAGGATCGTTTTTTACGGGCTTCACCGGCACAGAAATTAAGACAGAAATCTGAATTTGTTTTACTCGCTTTCCAAGAATTGGTAGTGTGTTGCAACAATAAAAATGTTCGGCTATGACTTTTACTTCTTTGAACGACCTTTGTATATATATATGTATATATATATTATATGGGATACAAAATTTTAATATACTCACAAATAGACCAAGTTTAATCACTTCTTTAAATAAAAAATAAAATGAACAAACCGGTTTCGGTCCTGTTTGATCACAGGTAAAACGAGGACAACGATTAAGAAGGAAAAGTGACAGGGACTGTGTAAGGAGGATAAAAATGCAAGTTGACTAGAAAGCGAGGGTTAAATTAAATACTAATCAAATTCAGACCAAACATATATATATATATCTTGTTCATTACTGCAGTTGTACTTAGGGATTGATCTTACTATTCTATCAATGGTTTGACAAAGCATTGTACATATGTGCAAAATTTTCTGGATTTATTAATGAAACTTTAAGCCCAAATATTGCAAAAATTAAGCATTGTTGTAAATAATTTTTAATTAAGCATCCTCAATGCTGGTAAAAGCTATATTTTATCGTATTAAAACCCATTTCTCTGGACCTGACCAAAAGGGACTGTTTTCAAATGAGAAAAAAACTAACTTCTTCTTGTGTATAGGCATTTATTAACTCCGCAACGATGTGAAATAGGGTCACTTTTTAAGTGGACTTCAACAGGTTTGAATTCAGTGTTCTCCTTTTCCTATACAGAAATTTTAAAGAGAATAAAATTTGATATGAAATGTGAGTGACACTAAAGCCAAGTTTAGTATTTAACTGGGTAATGTTTTTAGGGGGCTTTAGTGTGCCATTAAACGGTAATTTCAAACAGTAAGTTTAAACAGTAAGTTCCGCAGCTTTCTAGTTCGGATACTGATTCGAAAAGATAACACAGACAGTAAAGTTTTTAAAAGGGAATTTTATACAAAAGAAACGAGAAAGAAAGGGATAGAAAAGATAAAGTGTTGCAAATTTTAGTGCAATTTGCGGGAAACTTATCTGAGAGAGTGTCCGGGAAACAAAGTTTTTTTTAAAATTTGAATATTTTTCTCTTCTTTTTTGATTCATCGAAAAGTTTCAGAGTTCATTAAATTTCAAGTATTCTTACAGGTTCTTTTCTGCAGAATTCTCGGTTGAATTTTCTTGGTAGAACTTCAGTAGTCACTTTCATTTATTTTTACTTTTATATCTTGGGGAGCTCCATTCATGAAGCGAATGACGAAATTCATCTGCTGGCTTAAGTTTTCGTGCTATCAGTTTGGGTCCCCGAATTCGTACTGATGGTTTGAATAGTAGTTCAAAAGGAGGATGTCACTTTTTCGTGCCGCACAATCTGGAATTATTTCTCTCTTCCGACCAAATCAAGTGCCACACCTGACCAGCTTGATTTTTTTCTTAGAAATAAATTTTTATGCCCGGAGTGGTTGCCTGACCAACGCTAAAGAACTCAGTCTACCCTACTATTTACTCAAAGCTGGTTGGAGAATAATTGGATTCATAGCTTTCACAAGGTTATTAGTGCTATGTGAAATGCAATCAGTCCTGAACTGAATTTGAACTCGTGTTGCTAGGTCTATTTCCTACGACGATAACCATTACACTATATATATATATATATATATATATATATGTGTGTGTGTGTGTGTGTGCTCACATTCATATATGAAAAAGTTTGTTTTTATGATTGTTTGTGCGTGTGGGTGTGGATGCGCACGCGTAGGTGCAAGAGCTCATATACATATGTATGTATATATGCGTCGGTAGCCATCTGTAAGGTAAGAATTTTTGTTAAATGAGCTTTATATATATATATATATATATAATTGTAGGTATCGAAGGAAATATATCTATTTGTTTGATCATAAGTTCTTGTTTTTGTTTGTTGCGATTTTTTATATTTCACGTGTACAAGATGAAACGTTATCAGTGTGTTGACGTATCATATATCAATGGAAGTTATCTTCTTAAAAAAAAGAAAGATCAATCCCCTAAAACTTATTTCTCATTCTTTTTATGCAAATAAATCTCTGCTTAGAAGATTTGCGTCATAACGCAATTTTTTTTTATGAGATATGAAGTTATGCTGATAGAAAGTATCCAAATTTCACTGAAAGTAATCCTTAAGTGATTTTTTACTTTAACATTTAATATATTAACTCGTCGAATTCAGAAAAGATAAAATTGACGGAAAAGAGATTAGTGTAAGAAAAATTATAGAAGTGTCTTTGAAATTTAAGAAAGTCCAAGTTTCTTGGCAATGATATAAAATAAATCAGCCAAGTGAACGGTCATGAAACTTATATGATTAAAAAAGACAAAACTTGTTTTCTTTGAATTTCTTTGTCAAGATGAATCGTTAAAGAAATTCAAGCGATATTAGCATTTCATGATGAACCACTGAAATTAGACGAGGCAAGATCATTTCTTATTTTGATTTTTCTCATACATTAGTATTTTAAGAATTTCAAATACATAGCTATTCCTCCAAGGTCCACTCTGAGCCAGAATGGAGGTACTTGTAAGGGTTCCCCCTATTAGTCAAATAGATCTGTTAAAAATTATTCATATTTAATAGGACCATGAGAAACTTCCTCCTCGAAAAACAAACAAAGACAATGAAAGCAATTCCTTTACATCTAGTCTTAAAATAACTCCAGAGAGGTTCACATGCTGTTAAAATAAAATCAATTAAGTAATGACTCAATTAAATGACGAACAAAAATTAAAAACTAACAATCTAAGTTTTGGCGCCAATTTCAGTCTTTTCTAAGATTGCAGTTACAAAATCAACCTACCCTAACACACATTTTGGGACGTGCGTATAGGTATATGATATGCTTATCTTAGTTTAGCTCAATGTCACTGCGATCGCGCTCACATCTGGAATCGAACTTATGACTGTAGTAATGGTCTCTGAGACTAGCGTCCTAACCATGGCAAGGCGCTTTTCCCATATGTGAAGGATGAAACAACGGGGCTTCCAGTTAACAAATCAACGGGATTTTCTTTTCTTCACTTGTATCAATTTCTAGCTGTCATTTAAACATTTGAGAAAAGGTTCGGTGGAGCGTGACAGAATTAAGACCCGATTCTCTCCCTCTCTCTCTCTCTCTCTCTTTCTCTCTCGTGTAAGCTATTCATTCAGTACTGAAATACATCACTTTCCTCCCTTTATTTTTCGTTTAATAATATGCAATATATTTTTAGATACATGAATATATATTCAAAACTTTTCAGTCGTACTTTCTCGCATATAATCTATCAACGTCTGATTCGTTTTAACGGTCGAAGCATGTTTCACCACCCCAGCCCCGGCTAAGCACAGATTAGTATTCCTGTATATTGAGATGGCTGAATTGTGAGAGTCTTTGTGGGGTAGTGGTTAACCTGCCAGACCATGACATCGTACTAAGCGAGTTCGATCACCAGTCGCGCCCTTGCGCTCACGTTCAGACTAATATCCTTGGGAAAATTATGAATCCTTGTATCTACCCAACTATAGGTTAAATAGTCCCACTGTTGTACTTCTACAAGGATGGCTTTGGCATTACACAAACCACGAAGGTTGATATGCTATTAAACAAAGAAACCAAGTCAAAGCACTCAGGTGAGCGATTAAAGAGAACAACACCGTTGTTTTAACTGAGTAGGTAGGTATCTATGGTTCAAATAGAACTGTTCATTCATTCACAAGGATTAGTTATTTGTCCACTCATTCACTTAGATTAGCTATTTCTTCACTCATTCACTAGGATTAGTTATTTATTCACTCATTCACTAGGATTATTTATTTGTTCACTCATTCACTAGGATTATTTATTTGTTCACTCATTCACTAAGATTAGTTATTTATTCACTCATTCACTAGGATTATTTATTTGTTCACTCATTCACTATGATTATTTATTTGTTCACTCATTCACTAAGATTAGTTATTTATTCACTCATTCACTAGGATTATTTATTTGTTCATTCATTCACAAGGATTATTTATTTGTTCACTCATTCACTAGGATTAGTTATTTGTTCACTCAGTTACTTGGATTAGTTATTTGTTCACTCATTTACTTGGATTAGTTATTTGTTCACTCATTCACTAGGATTAGTTATTTGTTCACTCATTCACTAGGATTATTTTTTTGTCCACTCATTTACTTGGATTACTTATTTGTTCACTTATTCACTAGGATTAGTTATTTGTTTACTTATTCACTAGGATTAGTTATTTGTTCACTCATTCACTAGGATTAGTTATTTGTTCACTCATTCACTAGGATTAGTTATTTATTCACTCATTCACTAGGATTAGTTATTTGTTCACTCATTCACTAGGACTAGTTATTTGTTCCCTCATTTACTTGGATTAATTATTTATTCACTCATTCACTAGGATTAGTTATTTGTTCACTCATTCACTAGGATTAGTTATTTGTCCACTCATTTATTTGGATTAGTTATTTGTTCACTCATTCACTAGGATTAGTTATTTGAAACCATGTAAAGTTATTCTCATCAGGAAGGAATACCTTATAAATAGAATTACTAATGTTAAATAGCAATACTTGAAACCATTTCAGTGTGGGCAAACAGTTACATATTGACCTTTGACAACATTCTAGTTGTGGATTTCTAAGCAGGATATTACACCTGTATTAATATGGGGACAGCGGAAATAAACCACATGAATTGAGAATTGGAAGGAAAACGCGTGAGTGTTGAGAATATTATATAATGACAAGAGATTCGCCGACAGAGCGGCAGAGGTTCGGTCAGATAAGAAGAGCAGCCAGCAAGTAGACAAGTCATGCCGTCTTGGGCGCCACTCGTAGTGAGGACAGGCGAGAAACAGAAGTAAGGCTTTGAATATGTATCCAACGAGGTGTCAATAATATCAGTCCTATGTCTCCCTGTCTTTTAAATAGAATTATTAGTGCTGGATAATAATAAATAAAAACATTAAACTGTGTGCAAACAAATGAGCTTGGCTCGTTTAAAACTAATGTTGCTTACAAATTATTCTCTTATAAATCATATCATATTATATATATATATATATATATATATATATATATATATATATAAGAATCGTGGGAGATGATTTTTTTTTATTGAAACCCCCTCCGTTATTTCTTATATTTACTTTTTAATCGATTCCGGTATATTTTGGTGAAAAAGCGTCGGACGAAAAAGTCCCTTCAATCTGTTTTATTATTTTAATAAGTTGATTATGATTCCCATATTTTGCGTCCTATTAAAATTTGCTTGTACCAATAATATATATATATATATATATATATATATATATATATATATATATATATATATATATATATAAGCAGGATTTGGCATTAAATAACCTACAAAGGTTTATATGCCATAATACCAAAGCAAACAATATGTATTTAGATCGGGTGTCAATTGAAGCAGATGTTTAACCTAACTTTCTCGTCGACCAGTTTACTCATGTAGAGAGTTTCAAAGAGATCCTTGCCCAGTGGCCTGGGGTGGCAGAATACACTGACTGCAACCGCTGCAGAGGGGGTAAGAATCCCCCCCCCACAACGAGTTTCCTGGATATGGCACCTAACAGCTGGTGAAGTTCCAGTAATGCAGGAGGTTTGGGGAATGCAGAGTACTCCTTCATTGCCATCGCTCCCAGATTCAATCTGGCCTGGAGTGGTAGCACCTGACAGAGTCTTATCTATGGGGTAAAATAAACTAAACTAAATTACTTGAATAGAACTGTTTTGATATTTAAACAGCGTACTTATGCTAAACCGAACTGCTTGAATAGAATTGTTTTTGACATTGAAACTATGTACTTATGCTAAACTGAATTGTTTGAAAGAGAACTGTTTTGACATTTAACTGTGTGTAAACAAAATCTGTACTTATACTAAACTGAATTGGTTGAATTAGAACTGTTTGACTAAACTGGAAAGCTTGAAATAGAAATGTTTTTGGCAATTAAACTGTGTACTCATGCTAAACTGAATTGTTTGCAATAGAACTGATTACTTGTATAAAAGTGGATTTGGCATTAAATAACTTACAAGAGTTGATATGCTATAAAACCCAAACAAACAACAAAGAGATCCTGAAAGCAGCTCCTTACAAATACTATGCAAATCATCTCGCTAATCATCCAAGTCAGACGAACAAGACATACTAGACACTGCTAGTGAGATAAGAACGAGTTCATAAGCGATATTTTCTTATGAATTCCTGCACATGGACAGCCCAGTGTATGCCGATCAGCAAAATCTGGCATCTCTCTGCAGACACTGGGTGCCATCAAGAGTGATAACCAATTGAGAGAGTCAAGAGTATCCGTGCAATCAGCACGCCTTGATGATGATGATCTGTGTAGGACTATTGGATGTTTTACTTCTGTGGACCTCTACCTGACAAAACTGTGCATCTTTATACAAACCAAGGACCATTTTTTATTGTTGGTACCATGTAATCCATTACAACCATTTTGATAACTGTATAAGTCATTGAAAGAGATTTAAGTTAGGAATAAACTCACCAAATTTATAAGAGTAAAACACTAAAACTATTTTACTATTTTGGTTATTCATGCACGCACCAACACATACAAGCAGAAAACATTTTCATATATATACACGATGAAGTAGGTAAAAAAAAAACCCCTCAACAACATTGAATAAAGTTTCAAGATAAGCAACACCTGGTAGGTTTTCATTTATTCCACATACCAGAAATATGATCTGTGTTATCTGCGAAGGGCTACATTTTTATGAAGTCACAAAAATGTAATTCTTGCCCAGGTGACTGACTTGACTTGACACTTACATCAGAATCTATCTTTTCAGTCTGTTCATATCTATCTATCTATACTCATTATCTCTTTTTCTCTCCACTCTCTTTCTCTTTCTCTCTCTCTTTATATATATATATATATATATATATATATATATATATATATATATATATATTATTCAATCCAGTAAATCCGAAGAAGGGAATAATTTCAATCAGGACCAATAAAATATTCAAAAATAGAAGAGCACAATGTAAATAAAATCCACAGAGCAGATAATTTTCTCTTAAAAAAAAACAAAAATCGGTCACATTAAGATGGTAAATTTATTTCCATCCTGTTAAAAGCATTGATACAAATTAATGCTCTAAAAAAATCAACCAGAAATATATATATATATATATATATATATATATATATATATATATATATATATATATATATATATATATCAACCAAGTCGCTGGGGCTGAGAATACGACTATTGTATCCTCTATTGAGAGTTGAGATCCTCCTCCGCCAAAATATAGATGTAGATACTGTCATACACCACTATATAGTCGAAGTCAAACAGAAATATATGTTTATTTTGATGGCAAACGTCTTATATTATCTTTATCTCATACCCTGTCCGGTAGCAAAAGCTACTGCTTGCGCCAAGAGTGGCAGTACCACATTAGCCACAGCAACTGTGGCATCACCCCTGGTTTGTGGTTGATGAGGACAGGGTTTCGCACGTATTCTCACATGTATGATAAATTTATATATATATATATATATAAATTTAAAAATGTATCTCATGATAGATGTTTCAGTTGCATATATATTTCATTTATTAGATTCAACACCTATTATTGGACGAAAAACTGTCAGTGATGCTCAGTGTATGCCGACTGTATCATCTGACGAGGGGTAAAACTCCCAAAAAGAAAGGGTATCATAGATATGACACTGATCTTCATCTGGTAGTTAGGCTCCAATTCTGGGGTTCTGGGGAGTACAGAGTATTCCTTCATTGTTATTAATCTCATCTATTTGACTCATAAATGGTACTAGCCTTCCAAATCAGAGTTTACCCGGGAGTAATGGCAATAAAAGATTGACTCGACACCCCCAAATTTCTGAACTAGGGTCTCATCACCTGAAACAGTTTAGTGTCAAATCCAGTATACCCTTTTTTTGTGGAGTTCTTACTCTTGAGCCCAAGATACATTTATATCATGTGAGATATCAGCGAAGAAAATAGCTTTATTTGGAATCGCATGTATGTCACTTTACGAACGGCTTCTTGTGCAGCTTATTAACCTGATTTGTATTTGGGGAATAAGATGTCTTCCCTCTTGTAGTATCTGAGAATGTTCTGGGAGCGTTTGAACAGGAGGAACCTTACCTCAAACTTTACCGCCGAAAACGTGCCTCTAATTTTCTATAACGGTAAGATCAAGGTTTATTGCAGGTCACCAGATATTATCAATAGTATTACGCTGCGAATATCTCCTGATTGTACGCTCGATACCGTTTATCAGGATACACTTCGGTCGGCCGTGTTTGTCGGTCCAGGGATCTGGTCGGATATGCCATGGTTCCGGTGGTAGTCGGTCAAGGCCATCTGACACGGATTCTGGGAATCCGGCATTCATCTCGAGCGCGCCAAGACCGGCATCCTCGAGCCTCAGGGGATCGTTTCCTCAGGCGCTGACCATTCTTGGAGGGGCTTGGTTTATCCCCTGGGGCCTGAGGCGCTCCTTTTTAGGGGAATGCCAACGATGCCCGAAGTATTTTTCTAGCCACCATGTCTGGGCTATGGCCCTGCGCTCGGACTCATCAAAAATGCCCTTGTGCCACACTCGTCCGATCGGTGGGACGTTCGACAAATACCGATTGCACGTGGTCAGTTGAGAAGGGCGTTGTCATCCATGAAGATAGGACTTGACACCTGTGAGAGATCATCAAACGATATAAGACGACTCTTTCAAGGGTTCGATCCTGTTATCTTAGCCAATGAAACCATCTGGCAATATCACATCATCGAGCTTGCTGTCGTTTGAGCAACTACCTCATATTATAACTGAGCCATCGACAAATAGTATCTCCACATAGATGATGAGTTTATGAAAAACAGTGCCATATTTTAAACTTAGTGATCAGACACGTATGATAAAACCCCTGGTAAAAATTATGGAATAAGCACTCCTAGAGAATGTTCATCTTGTTTTTATTATTGCTTCTCCTTGCAAGTTTTTTACACCAGCGTTAGCTGATAGTCTTTCATTGGAACCCGAGTGACGGCAAGTCATCTCAAATCTCCAGGACTCTTCTCAGTATTCTAGCTGATCTTAGCAATGCTGTAGTTTGGATGGTCTCGCCTCTTCCTCTGATTTAGAACTCCTTCAGCCTTTTTACCAAGCCTTTGGAAATCATTGCAAGTGCACCAATTATCAAAAGTACCACCGTCATATTTATGTTCCTTAATTTTGTTTTGGTTCTGTCTTTGTCTAGGTACTTTTCACTTTTATTTTCACTCTGTGGTCCGCCAGGACGGCAAAGTCCACCATACGGCAGGTTCTCTTTTTTTGTTGTTGACTATCTCTAGGTCTGGTCGTGCGGTCGGGATCAGGTGAATTGTTTGTATCTCAGCCCCAGTGAATTGTCTGTGTCTCATTCTCTCGAACGGATTCTGGTTTGTGCATACAGCATTTGTTCGTATGGTAAAATTTCAGTTCCTTGCATAATTCCCAGTAGATCAACTTCCTCATCCAGTTGCGTCGAGTCTTATACTCTATTTACGCTAATTTACTGCATTCGCTTATTATGTGATTGATCGTTTTGTCTCTATCCTCACGTAACCTATACTTTCTATTTTGTAATGTCTTACCTATTTTTGCTTTAACATAATTGGTTCTTATGGCGTTGTTTCGTGCTACTATTAGAAAAGATTCAGTCTCTCTTTTAAGGTGTCCTTTTCTTAGCCATGTCCAAATATTATTATTCTTATTTTATTCCATTGAATTTTTTTTGCACCAATGTTAGCTGGTGGTTTTTCACTGGAATTTGAGTGATAGGAAGTCTCCTCAGATCTCCAGGATTCTTCTCAATATTTTGGCCCATCTTATTACTGCTCTAGTCTGGATGATTTCTACTTATCCTCTGTTTTCTAAGTCTTCCAGTCCCTGTACCTATTCTTTGGGGATCATTCCACGTGCACCAATTACAATCGGTATTACCGTCACCTTCAAGATGTATATTTGTTTCAGTTCTCTTCCAAGGTACAGATATTTATCCCTCTTTTCATCTTCTTTTAATTTTACTCTGTGGTTTTCCGATACGGTAAAGTCCACAATTCGGCAGGTTCTCTTTTTTTTTTTGTTGACTATCACTCTTTCTGGTCGTCTGGCCGAGATTAAGTGATCCATTGGTGTCTAAAAATACCAAAGAATTTTGTGCGTCTCATTCTCCATGACGGATTCCGGGTTGTTCGTATTGTCAAATTTAAACTTCTTGTACAATTCTCAATTTGGTACCTTTTTGAGTATTGCTTTGAGTGAATCGAGGTGTATTTTTGCCAGAGGCCCTACTTCAAATTCTCGTAGCTCTTTTTCCATGTTATTTATCCATTTGATTTTTTTGTTATGATCTATCCGTTCCCATATTGTGCTCCAAAATAGAGTTGCTTCTCCTACATCCAGCAGATGGTATGTCTTCTCACATTCTCCCCCTACTTTCTGGTAGAATTTCTTTCGTTGTTTTGGAAAGTCCTGTTTTGTCTTTATTGTTTGATCCTGTCTCGGTATCTTAATAGTCATTCCTTCTTTCTCCAATACCTTCTGATTTATATCATCGAGTTGTATCGTTTGTTATAATTGTATTGCTTTTTTCTTCTTGTCCCAACATATTCAAGCGTTTTTCGTCTGTCTTTGCATTTTCGCTTGTTATAGTGGATTCCTTATCTGTTTCCAGACTAATTTCCCATCCAGGTTTTGAGGTTCTGTCCATGTTCTTTCGGGGAACATCGATTTTAGAAAAGTAATTTTGCTTCTGCATCGATTAGTTCACTTAATTCCGTGATGTTGTTCTTTGAGATATGTGTTAATAATTTGTTTATTTTTTTCAGTTTCTGCCTTCACTGTTTTCCAGTCTTGGTTCCCGAGAGATAGTAATGTGGTTTTCTTTTTAGACAGCATTCTCTTTATAGTCAAATCCCTCATTTTTTCTTCATGTGTTGGTTCTGTGTTTGGGTGTGTCATGTTTCGATTAATATTACTGTGCATTTCAATTCGGCTCGAGTTCTTGTTTTTCAATATTTAGCCTCTCAATTCTTGTATTAGGGTCTCATTGACATGATTTCCAATTTATTTGTTGGTTTGTTTCTAATATTTCAAGGTTAGAAAACCAACGTTCCATTCAGATAGTCCCAGCTTGAATTGAAGTATGGCTATCAAATAAGACATTTTCAATCAAGACCGTCTGCATTTTTTTATTGTGATGAGGGATACTTTGATAGGCCAAACGTCCCTTGTAAAAATGGGTTCTTTTCGGGCACGTCACTCAGGCAGCCTGTCCTACTCACAAATATTCTTTTGAGCATCCCCAGATGAAACTTCAAGTTGTAATTTTTCTATATTCTTTCATATGCTCTATCATATTTTTGCTTTGAGCAATTTTTCATTTGCAACTTTTAGCACAGTCATTTTAATTTTGAAACTGGTGTTATAGTTTTTAGTTTTAAACCAAGGGTAATAGTACTTACTTTGAAATCATCATCATCACCTCTCTCTTAGTCATCATACTGGGTAAGTTCTCTAGACAGCATTCAGTGTCTACACAGAGATTATGAATGTAACTTTTTGCTGGTTGGCCAACACTGGTGTG
Organism: Sepioteuthis lessoniana; assembly: GCA_963585895.1. Taxonomy (NCBI): domain Eukaryota; kingdom Metazoa; phylum Mollusca; class Cephalopoda; order Myopsida; family Loliginidae; genus Sepioteuthis; species Sepioteuthis lessoniana. Next base: position 69,203,684 of record OY757919.1, read on the forward strand.
TCCGTGTGTTGGAGTCCATAGAGAAACGTTCCTTATGAGTCCAGCATGGCTTGCTTGTCTTTCTAGGATGGTTTGCTAGATGGGAAGTAAGTAAGTAAAGTAAAGTTAGCGACCATAGTCGAGGGTGACCCGAAGGCTCCCTTTTCGATAGCTACTACACCAAGGTGTAGGGGAGGGCGCTACTCCATTCCCTGGATTGCTCCACTTTACCCTTGAACCGTACCTTATAATACTGAGTGTTAAGCAAGGTGGTATCAAGTTCCATTTTTAAAGTCTTTGGTATGACTCGACCTGGGATTGAACCCAGGTCTCCCGGGCCATTGGCGAACACTCTAACCGCTGGGCCAATGTCCTGGGTTCTGCTTCTTGGATTTGTTCAAAACAGCATGCAACGTCTTTGTGTAGTTGCCATCTAGCTTTTTATTCAAACGTTTCGTTAGAGTCCTACTGGTGCAGTCATGCAATAGTACTGACACAGAGCTTGGAAGGATCCCCGTTTTATCTTATAAGACAGATGATATTTGGGGCAAGAAGAAAGATTTCTTTTTGAGACACAATTTTATGGGCTCGAGTAAACTAACAGACAGCTTATATATATATATATATATAATTATAAGTGTGTGTGTGTGTGTGTGTGAGTGTGCGTGTGTGTAAATGGATATATGTAACTTATATGCGTATTTTCACCTATATTTTTTCCTACACGCCCATGTAATTATAAGTTGCCCAGCTGTGCGCACATTTTTGGAAAATAAGTGTACGTGCTAGAAGTTTTAATTTAATTTTGATGCACGGAAGTATGTACTTCATTGTCCGGACGTATTGTTATTTATTCAATTTATTTAACTCTTAACTTCGTCTGACGCTCGACCCCATAGGGCGATATCCAGTGAAGTTCGAAATCCTGACACTGAGGAATGGTTCGTGAAATCAATCTACAAGTCACCGGCGTCAAGGTCTAAAATACATCGACTTCAACCCCTGCAGAGAGATAAGACTCTTCCTCCCCCACAAGGTTTATTCTGAGTATGACACTATCTGGTAATGTTGCTCCAGTTCTGAGGTTTCAGGAATTGTGGTATCAACCCTTTGTTGCCATTCCTCTCCGGTCCTATTTGATTCAGAGAAGGTGGGGTACGTGTTAAGGTCCCATTCATGGGATTAAAACATCTGTTTAAGACAACGAAGTGTTCTTTTGGAGATAAACTTTTGTATCATATATGATTAGAGACCATTATTATTGAGGCGACTTTACAAAAAATAAAGGAATGGATACTCGAATAAAGCTTACGCATGTTGCAGTTATTTCAACAACTAAATATTGTTGACTTTGGGTACAGTGTTTTTAACTTTAGGAATATCATTGCATAAAATGTACCTGTGCAGAAGTTCTACCCCCTTCTCTTCAGAGGAGCATGCTATGTATATCATATTGCATCACAAAATAGGCACACACACACACACACATATATATATATATATATATTGTCATACACAGACAGACTATGTCGGTGTATCACAACTCTTTAGTTTGACTAGACATGTAGGACGCTTCAAGCTGGGATCGAAACCCACCCAACTTTACGTTAGACTTAGTATCATACCACTCAGCCATTTGGCAATATACGTCAGGTCGGAAATTATAAGGCATTATGTAATAGCTTTAGTTTGTTTACATTTGCCTTACCGGATACCAGAATGCTCAATTTATAAGAAGAGCTTTGCATTACGCGAATGATAGCCATTAGTTCCTTCATCAGAGTTCTCAACCTACCGGAGGGGGAGCGTATATATATATATATATATATATAGGTAAGACATCCATAATTTCGGTTTTTTAAGCAAGGCTTAACTACAAATTTCAAATTTCCAATGTTTTGAACACCACTGGAAATTACTTGATTAAAGAGTTCCTTCATCAGTCATTTTTATTTTAGTTGTGAAAGAGTGCGTATGCTAATATAATCTATGATCTCACTCCCCTAAAGAGGAGGAACTGAAAGTGCATATTCAACATGTAATGCTGTAAGAGTTTAAGAATAAGAAAAATGCCAAAGAAACAGCAAAGAAAATTTGAATGTTTATGGTCAAGGTGTCATTACTGACCGCCCAGTTCCAAACTGTTTTTCAAAAGTTTGTTCTGACGATACTTCATTGAGATGTAAACCTTGACCAGGACACTCATCAGACTTCGATGAAAATGCTTTAAAAGAATTGGTGGAATGCAATCTGCGCAAAAGTACTCGAGGATTAGCACTTGACCTCAACACATCTCAATCCACAATCCGACGACACTTGAAAAAGAGAGGAAAAAATGAGCAAGCTGGGTGTTGGGCTTCCTCATACTCTTAGTGAGACGAATTAGGAAGATCGCATATTCATAACGACAAGCTTTCTTTTAAGGAAGAGAAATGACAAGTTTTTCAAGAATATCATTACAGGTGATGAAGAATGGGTCTTTTATGAGTGTTCAACACCAAAGGCAGCGGATTGACAAGGATGAATTTCAGCCGCTTACCCAAAAGGCGGAATTTCATGGAAGAAAAGTTATGTTGTGTGTATAGTGGGATCACCTCGGTATTATTCGATCCTGTGTGAAGGGGACAACATAATATATATTTACATGAATCATTTAAAATTATTTTTGGCAGAGTGTTTTTTTATTGTCGCATATTTATAAAGGTAGACAGCAATATACAATGGAGTTAATAGAAACCCAGCTGAGATTCACACATACACACACACACACACACACACACACACACACACACACACACACACACACACACACACACACATATATATATATATATATATATAATTGAAATGGGATAATTTGATGTAAATGGCATTGTATTGAAAAATAATCATAAAGATATATTCTTTCTAAATAGATGCGCAGTCGTTTGTGAATACAGACCAACAAATGCGTGTGCTTATATATATATATATATATATATATATATATATATATATATATATATATATATATAATTATACAGTGACACGTAAAAGTATGAAACCTATTTTTTAAATAAAATAATAATTTCACTTACTCTTCACTACAAATGTCACCTGAATAATGTAATTAAAATCTATCGATAAATTTAGGTGTACGCAAAAATTTCCTCTTTTCTTTATGAATAGAATATATTAAGTATCTAATATATTCAGATAAAGCTGAAGTTAGTCGACTTAATAAAAATATTATTTTGTTGAAAAAAGAAACTTTAAAAATCTATATAATCAATACTCTTATGAGTGCTCAATAGTATCGCTGATATATATATATATATATATATATATATATATATATATATATATATACGCATCCACCATATTCACAAGATATTAAACCAAGTAATTTTCATCTTTTTCCTTCACTACAAAATGCCCCGATAGACAAAACTTTTTCTCAAGAGGATTAGGTAAAAACATTTGTGGAAAATCTTTTGAGCTCGAAACCAACTGAATTTTACTTGAGCGACATTAACAATTTTCCTGATAAATAGCAAGAGGTGCTTCCAAATAATGGCGAATATAGTATTGATTGAAATTTATTCATTGTTAAATTATTTATGTATAAATTATATTTTATCTAAACGGAAACTATTGATGACTCAAATCTATCTATCTATCTATCTATCTATCTATCTATCTATCTATTGCAATTTCACTCCTTTCTTTAAGATATGCTGTTGTCGAGTCCAAGAATACCTTGATTACATTCGTTGTAGAAGTGTTAGAAACTCGCACACACACACAAAAAAGAAAAGTTGTGTATGACATCAGACTGCAGATAGATAGATGTGAATAAGCTAAGATAGATTGGTAGATAGTAAGGCTACAGATGTAGGGTTTAGGGAGCTGTGGGTTCAGCCCTTCATTGTCGTTATGTTCAGTTTCACTCTGACTTGGACTGGCAGTACCTGTTTAGGTTTCATCTATTGTTTAAATAGATCTATTTGGGATAACGAAGTACCTAACTGATTAAAACGATTGTGAAAATATATTTTTCTACTGTATATAATTAGAGACTATAATTGATGAACAGGATTCCAACAAGGGTTTACATACAGTGAAACCAACCAACCAACCAACCGGAAGCGTTCATTTTTCTGTTGTATCCAGCATAAAGACATATAGTCATATTTAGGCTGGCTTCTCACAGTTCGCGTTATAGATTCGTGATAAACACAGAATCAAATGCAACATATTGTCAGTTAAAAAATCTGAATGTCTTTAACCACTCTCTCATTATCGTAATCTCTTTGTTAACTGGGGAAAACATAAAAACTATTAAACCAATTTTGAGTTGTACAATAAGATATTCTTTTATTTCCTTCCAGATCATGCGAGATAATTTTATATCATAGATATAAAGAAATAATGATAATATTAACAATATAGCCGGGGAGAAAACTTGGCAAGCGAATGCGAACTCACGTCGTACTATTAAATTCAAGGTAAGAACCCCATTATTTCCCTAACTATGGGTTAAATAGTACCACTACTGTTCTTCTACATGGAGGCTTTTGGTATTACAAACCCTCGAAGATTGATATGCCGTTAAACAAAGAAACCAAAAACAAACATATGAGATTTGTACGTATGACGTGAATCTTTAAGTAACGGACTTTTAATGATCGTAATAATGATAGTTTTCAGATTTATAACATTTTTTGTCATAAATGGATCGAGAACGTTTTAGGCAAAAACTGTTCTTATTTGCATATATATATATATATATATATATATATGCAAATTTCATTAAACATAATAGACATTTTATGTCTACATATTTTCTTTTGGATCCGTTCGAATTCCCGTATTACTTTTATCGTATTCTGGGGGAATTGATTTATGTATTGTCCATTGTTGTATGTATCCCTAGTACTTTCTGCCCGACTTTGGGCCATCATCAGGGGAGGATCTATCACAAAAGTGATGTAACTTTTGTTTTAGCATGTTACTACTGTGTAAGGGCGTCTTTGCCGTTGAAGGTTATGGCGTTTGTTTTTGAATGTAATTCTATATTTAGTGCTAGTAGCTAAAGACATTTAAGTACATTAGCACTGGTTTGATAATTAATTCTATTAAGTGCCGGCTGCAGATTTCTAATATGTAATGCTTCGAGAATCTGAAGTTTTTGTTTATTATTTTGATGTTCTAATATTGTTGTGTTGTCGGTGAGAATTTTCCGTTGTTGTGTTGTTGGGCATGAATGTTTTTTTAAATGCTGAACTATTGAACTTGTGTCTGAAAGGTGCATTGTAAGTCTCCTCGACAGGGTAGTTGAGGTTAAACCAACATATATATTATTATTATTATCAGAGATACAATCTCCTAAAGGACATTTAAATTTATATATAACGTTGGTTTTTTGCAAAACTCCAATCGAGGGAGAGGAATTATTTCTAATGACTAGATTCGAGGTTTTAAACTTATTATAATATATAATAAGTTTTATTTTTTTATTAGGATCAGTGGGGAGTATGTTTTTGTGAATCAATGTTTACAAAATTTTTTCATCGGATTTGTAATTGTAGTGCATTTGGTTACGATAAAAAAGTTTGATATATGTTTATTGGCTGGATGGAGTAGTACACTGTTTTGTTGGTTAACATTTTTGATCATACGTTTAATTTGTTCATCAACAATATAGTTAGGAAACCCATTATTGATGAGAGCCTGTTTTATTTTTTCTACTTCTTTATAAAATATTGTTTTGGAGGAGGAGATTAGTTTGGCACGGGATATTAGATTATGAATAATTGCTTTTTTTATATCTGAAGGGGCATTCACTTTTAAAGTTGAGGGTACAGGAGTTATTACTAGAGGGTTTTTTGTAAGTGGAGGTAGTGAAGTTATTATTGTTGTTAGTATCAATGAGAACATCTAAAAAGGAAATTTTATATAGAATTACATTCAAAAACAAACGTCATAACCTTCAACGGCAAAGACGCCCTTACACAGTAGTAACATGCTAAAACAAAAGTTACATCACTTTTGTGATAGATCCTCCCCTGATGATGGCCCAAAGTCGGGCAGAAAGTACTAGGGATACATACAACAATGGACAATACATAAATCAATTCCCCCAGAATACGATAAAAGTAATACGGGAATTCGAACGGATCCAAAAGAAAATATGTAGACATAAAATGTCTATTATGTTTAATGAAATTTGCATTAACGAAGAAATGCTGCCTAAATATATATATATATATATATATATATATATATATATATATATATATATATATATAAAGTATCTCTCCAAAATAAGTACACCCCTAGGATTCTTATAATAAAACGCTTTTTTTTTCTTCTAAGGCAAAAATAGCCGAATGTTTTTATTTCTGGTGGAATATCTTGCAGTCGAGATATATGATTTTTTTTATGCCTTATTACCAGCACTGAAACTCTGAAACCAAAAAACAAAAAGCAATAAAAACCCAATGAAACTGCATAAATATATGCATGAAGTGTATGTATTTAATGATAGCTACATATTAGTATTATTTGTTTCATAGTTTCAACGCAGTATGGTTTAGTAATAAATAATATCTAATATTATTCGTCTAACATCACTGATTATGAAAATCCATTGACTCTTAGAGGGTGTTCGTCCAAAAAAAAAATCGATGTGACACTCTTATTAGTAGATTTCTCTACGGCATTTGACCCCATACAGAGAGGAAAGATGGAAAAATACTTCTAGCCTATGATCTCCGCAAAGAAACTGTCGCAGCCATAACGATGCTCTATAAAAACTCGGAATTAAAGTTCATTCATCGGATAGAAACACAAACTTCTTTGACATTATTGCTGGTGTTCTACAAGGGGATAAATTAGTCTCATATTGGTTCATAATCTGCCTAGACTATGCCCTTCGAATGTCGATAGATCTAATGAAAGAAAATGGCTTTATACTAAAAAAGGTAAGAAACAGACGATACCTTACACAAACTATTACAGACGCAGACTACGCTGATGGCATAGCGCTTTTAGTAAATACATCTACCCAAGTCGAATTCCCGCTTTCTATTCTGGACCAGGCAGGAGGTGGCATTGGTCTGCATGTTAATGCAGACAAAGCGGAGCACATGTGTTTTAATAAAAAAAGGAGACATCTCTATTCTAAATATATTCTATATATATATGCATACATTCAATTACAAACGTACCCAATATGTCATAGATATGCACACGTTCTATATATATATATATATATATAACCAGGGAAAGGAGTAGTGCCCTCCCCTACATCTCAGTGTAGTAGCCATTGAAAAGGGGGCCTTCTGGTTGCCCTCGACTACAGTCGCCAACTTTACTTTACTTTATATATATATATATATATATATATCACGCTAAAACCGTTTTTAATTTACAGTGTTCAATGCACAAAAATATTACAATATTTCTCAAGTATAAGTAAGTAAATAAAACAAGATAAAACCCAACTGAATCTCAGCAAAATTGGCAATATACAGATTATGTCTATAATATATAATATATTTATAACTTATATTCATAATTTCTATATTGAAATTCTAATTTCTGTGTTTATAACTTATTTAACTATAGGAAATTTCAAACTTGTTCAACCATTTGTAATTTCTATGACTTGTTTAACTATATGAAATTTTTCATATTGATAACTTCTATTCACACACACAGACACACACACAGACACACACACACACACACACACACACACACACACACACACACACACACACACACACACACACACACACACACACACACACAAACACACACATATATATATATATATATATAAAGATTTAATATATTATCATAACTATACTGACGTAAGCGATTTCCTTTTCTCTTTCTTTCTAGCTAGATTTCCTCATCTATCCATACAAAAGTAGACACACACATACATATGTGTGTGTGTGTGTGTGTGTGTGAGCGCATAAATGTAATACAGAAATAATGATATAGTCAGCGTCTATCTTCTTTTTTTATCTAACCTATCATATGTCGTCTCTCTGATATCTTTTTAATCCGCCCTCATTCAAGACACCCTGTCCTATTTTTTAAAAAATTCCTTTTTCTTCGGTCCGTATTAATTATTTTAGGTAATTCTCAGATGACGCCTAAAGGTGACATCTTTTCAACCTTCTTTGACAATGAAAAGCGCAACAGGAACAAAAAAAGTCATCCTCGCCCCAGGCGTCTCCTATTTCGTCGATTCTGAAAAAACACCAATTTACGGAAGTAAACGAGCCCTTTGTCCCTATTACGTACAGCGAGGTTTTCAGAAGCCACGATGAAATCTCATTTCCGTATTCACTTTGTTCTACAAAAGAAAAGAAAGAAAAAGACAGAAACTGAAGGCCAAGACGTTTCTGTTCGAGTTCACGAAAGAATGCGTAGAAAAAGTGAAGATAGTAACTGAAAAGCTAAATAAATTATTAACAAATAACAGGCAACATCACTGAATTACAGGAACTGATTTATGCAGGAGCGAAACTCGTCGGTGATAAAATTGGAGATCCCCAAGGGAACAAGAACAGAAATACAAAACCTGGTTGGGAAATTAGACTAGAAGGACAGATTAAGAAACTGTGACAAGTGAAAGTGCTAATGAAGGAAAAACACCCAAGGGTATAAAGTAAAGTTGGCGACCCTAATTGAGGGAGACCCGAAGGCTCCCTTTTCAATAACTACTACACCCAGGTGTAGAGGAGGGCGCTACTCCATTCCCTGGATTTCTCCACTCTTGATCCTTACCTTATAATGCTGAGTGTTAAGCAAGGAGGCATCAAGTACCATTTTATTTTGAGTTTTTCGTATGACTTGACCTGGGATTGAATCCCGGTCTTCCAGACCATCGGCGAATGGGACCAAAAGGCAGACAAGTCTGACAATTCAACAAAAGATATTGGCGAAAGAAAGGAGACTCAAAAGATACCGAGACAGAATCAAACAATACAAACAAAACAAGAGCTTCCAAAATAACGAGAAGAAATTTCTACCAACAAGTCGGTGGAGAATGTACGAGGACAAATCGACAACTGGAAACAAAGGAAACAACAAAAAAAAAAAAAAATGGAATAAAATATAGGAACACAAATAACATAACAGAAAGGTCGAATGGATAAATAACATAAAAACATTATAAAGACTCTAAGAGGGTTATGTGGTGGACATACTGATTGAATTGCTCAGAGCAACACTCAAGAAAGTACCAAATTAGAAAACTTCAGGCTATGATGGCGTACATGGATTCTGGTTTTAAAACTTGACAGAAAAGGTCTTTAGCGGACTCATGCAATGTGACCAAATGAAATTTATTTTTCAACTTATTCCTTCTTGTGATTCACACTCTTCTTCCATTGGTATTACAGTGCCTGAATTCTATTGGCAAAGAAAGTCATCAACAGCAGATATGACGTCATCATACGAACATTTTTGCCGATGAACTTTTTAGGTCAATTTCGCAATGACGCAATTAAAATTTAAAAGATGCGTCATTATTGTATGAAATGTACGAGATATTTTTTCCGCGCCGGTACATGTTGATTAGTTGGTTTTATGGCATGCCAACCCTTGTTGGGTTACTTTTTTATTTTTTTAGCGAAATCAGTTTATCATTCGTAGATTCAATTTGTATATCAAGTAAAAAAAATATTACTTCTCTGGGAAACACTTTGTTATTTCAAACAGATCCATTTGACTCATAGATGGGACCCTAAAAAGTATTCTTTCTTCGGATCACAGAGAATCTGAGAGTTATGGCAATAAATAGATGATACCAACCTTGAAACATCTACAGAATCGGAGACTCACCAGTATATGTAGTCCAATGTGATTAGCAGGACACCTCTTTTTTTTAAGTTAATGCAAAATTTCCACAGTGTATACTTTTTTGAAATACTGACAATATGGTGTTTGGTTATTAGATTTCTTTTTGGTTTAGTTCATTTACTTAGTGGCACATTAAATCCTTATAGGTTATTTAAGCCTGAAATTTTAAAATCTTTGGTTTGGTTTGGTTTTATGGCATATCAACCATTGAAGGTTATTTAATGCCAAATCCGGTTTATCTATCTATCTATATATATATATATGATTTGTAAATATAAATCAACAAAGTTAAATGGTTCCATGTATTGATATGTATAACTAACAATTCAATTAATCATCAGTTATTTGTTTACACACAGTTAAATGATAATACAGTTCTAGTTCAAACAATTCAACTAGAGATAAGTCATTTGTTGAAATGTTAAACAGTTCTATTTGATCCATAGATAGGACCCCGTCAGGTGCGACCACCCCGGGCCAGAGTCGATCTGGGAGTAATGATAATGAAGGGGTATTCCGCATTCCTAAAAACTCCAGCATTACTGGAGCCCCACCATCAGATTGTTTAGTGTTATGTCAGGACACTCGTTGAGGGAGCCTTACTCCTCTGCACTGGTGGAGTCGTTGTATTCTACTGAATCAGCTGACTGGGCCCTCGTTGGGACAGTCTCACTCATCTACAGAGATGCTGTCTGTGAATTCTACAGTCCCAGCTGACTGGGCCACTCGTTTGGGGAGTCATACCCCTCTGCAGAGATGCAGTCGGTGAAATCTACAGCTCCAGCCGACTGGGCCAGTCGTTGTGTGGGGGCAAGTCTAACCTCTCTGCAGATATGTAGTCGGTGTATTCTACAGTCCAAGCCGACTGGGCCATTCACTGGGGGCGGGGACGAATCTGACCCCTCTGCAGAGATGCAATTGGTGTATTCTACAGCCCCAGCCGACTATGTTTGATTGTAATCATAAGTACATTTTCTGTGTTGTATTGCATTTTTAAAAATATTTTTCTATAATCATTTGTTTGCAAACAATTATATAGTTTCAAGGATTTCTATCCACACAAATAATTTTTCAAATAAATCTATTTGAACAATTGATGGGATCATAAAAAGCACAATTCTTCCTGATCAAAGTGGACCCGTGAGTAATGGCAACGAAGGAGCTAATCCAAATACCTCAAATCTCTGTAAGTGGAACCTCAAAATCCGATTCGGTAAATTGTCATCGCCTGGGTTCATTGGAATTTGTGGTCCTGGAAGTGTATATTAGCAAAATAGTCACATTTAAACCTCGCCCATAAGATATCTTAGAAAGCTATATTTGCAGATTGAGCTGTCTATAATTGCTACAAGAACGTTAAAATAGTTACCTCCACCCTAAACCACACACATACACACACACCTGAAAATCTAGAAAGCATTCTTTGCAGACTGGGCTGTCTACAATTACTGTCAACATATAGATTTTAAAAAGTTGTAAAAAATGCACCAGAAAAAATCTTAGCTGTGTTCGCAGATTGGACTGCCACCAATTACTGCTTATAAAGAAATTTAAAAAAAATAAATGCAAGTGGTTAAAAGACACAAAAAATCTCTAAGAAAGCTATATTCGCAGATTTGATTGACTACAATAGCTTTTTAAAAGACTATAAGAAAATTGAGATAGTTTAATAAAAACCGTTTGTTAAAAATGACGACTACCGCCTTTAAAAACAAACCCTATAATCAAGAATAATTGTTGCATTAAGAAGTGTTTGTATTTAGCTTTTTGGATATCCTTTGTATATAACACAATACACATATTACTTGTGAATACATTTAGTAAACATTTATATGGGAGTTCTCATATAATATGGGCGTTCATATCTGCATTGATGATCAAAACATGCAAATTTTAAACCGGGTCTAGGAGTATACAGGACCTTCAAATGAATAGATGTTATATAATTAAGGAATTATTTTTTTTATTTTAATCATTTTTCATTAATTATATTTTATCATTTAGTTTGGTTGGGCTTTGAACTATTCGGGTTGAGAGTTCAGGTGCATAGCATTGGGTAGAGTTTACGCTTGCACGCAAAGGATATGACAATCACCATTGTCATAATAAACCCCAGACAGGAAATGGGTCTGGAATGTGGATGACATCATGCCCAGAAGAAATGGACTGAGAATTTGGAAGATTTTAAAAAAGATTTAGTTGAGTTTCGACCATGATGTTGAGAAGTTGAGGTCCGACCATGGAGTCGAGGATCTGAGATTAGAACATGCAGGCAGACAATTGAGCTTCTTCCATTGGGACAGAGAATTGAGTTCTCTGTCATAGAGTTGAGTTTTCTACCGTTGCGGCGGGTCCTGACCAGCAAAGATGAATTGAGATCTAAAACACCACGAGATGCCCGAACGTTGTGGGGGGGGGTGATGTTAGCATAGTATGATACGAAAGACTTTTAAGAATTGTGTCTCTCTCTCCTCGTGTCGAAGAACCGAATCCAAGAAGTTAATAAAACGTTCGTATCTGAACAAAAGAGTCGCCTGTGTGTTTATGTCCGCCTGTATGTTGTATTTGTATTTGCCTGTTTCTGCATATGCATTTGTATTTTGTATTTGCATTTATATATGTATCGTTGGATTGATATCATTATGATTATCTGATAGGGAGGTGTGCCCGTGGTGTAATGGTTATCGACGTAGGAAATGGACACGGCGACACGAGTTCAAATCCTGGACGAGACTGATTGTATTTCACATAGCACTAATACCCTTGGGAAAGGTATGAATCCAAATATTCTCCCTCCAGCTATGGGTAAATAGGGCAGACTGGGTTCTTCAGCCTTGGTGAGGCATCTAGTCTAGGAGAAAGAAAACTCTGAATTCAAACCCGTTAAACTCCTTGTGTCATATCCTGCCCGAGCGGAGGGGTTGGTAAATATGATATTATTATGATTATGGTAATGGCTATGGCTATATAACATAGAGACCCAAGTTCAAATCATGGATGAAAATGTTTGCGTTTCACTTAGCGCTAATAGCCTTAGGAAAAGTATGCATCCAGCTATACTCCATCTAGCTATGGGTAAATAGTAGGGCAGATCGGGCTCTTTAACCTTAGTGTAGCAACCGGTCTACGTGATAGAAAACTGAATTCAAACCTGTCAAACTCCATTTCCGTTGTGGAGGGTTTAGGTAAATAAATGCTGAGACATTCAATATTGATTTTCGCCCTGTTTTGTATCTATTATGTGTTCTTGTATATGCACACACACACACACACACACACACACACACACACACACACACACACACACACACACACACACACATATATATATATATATATATATATATATATATATTTGCGTGCACATGCATACGTGTGTGTGTGTGTGTGTGTGTGGATATTACTAAGCTACATTTAATTTGCATGAGGTCACAGTTGTGAAATAGTCGATGACTAACTTAGTCGTCATCTCCACACACACACACACACACACACACACACTTATATATAGGTGTGTGTGTGTGTGTGTGTGTGTGTATTTACGTGTGTTTGTGTGTGTATTTAAGTAAATATGTTCCGTAATATACATCTATATAATTCTCTAAACCCTTAAAACTACTTCCTCATAAGACAATTGAATACATATGAGAATATTTATGAAACCACACCCATCCCTCCTCTCTCTCTCTCTCTCTTTCTCTCCCCCATATATATATATATATATATATATATATATATATATATATATATATATATAATATTTGTTTTGATAACTTATTATTTGCTACTTTGCTGGTCATAATATTACATGCTATGAGTTTTATGTTTGTGGAGCCGGTCGTATTTCTCAGATTTAATTGTCAGTTTTACGTCTTTTCGTCGACGAGGAACGAAAATAAATAAATAGATAAATAAATAAATAAAAACGACCACCTAACGAACGTCAAATTAAAAAGCATAAATTGGTTGGGATTTTAGGAAAAAAAGGCCAAATGAAAATGAAGCTCAATGTTCTCCAAAAGTCTACATTCTTAAAAAATGTTTTCAAGCAAACATTAACATATATGTAAGTGTAAAGATTACGTAAATATCAATGCTAATAAAAAAAAAAATTATTAAAAAAGAGATTTTTCTAATGTCTTAATAGTTTTTTTCACAGCAAAAGTTTACCATTGAAATTTAAAATCGCAGAAATCATGAAAATTCAAAGCCTCATTTGTCTTCAAAATATCTACATTAGCAGTTTTACTTAAAATGTTTGCTGGCTATACTGTACTTAAGATATTTACAATGTCAAGAATATAATAAATATTTATCTCCCTTAGATAAATTGAATCTGTGTTAGGGGTCATGTAAATTGTCCCATGATCGTCCCAGAAATCGCTTCTTGACCTTCTTTGTCTGTTCTTTGAACAGTAGAGAAGCCGTCTCTGATGCTGCCAAGGAACGGTTAAATCACGTCACGATATTACCTACGCAGCAACGGGATTTCTTCCAAGCAGCGGTTGTGTCAGTACTACTGTACGGACCCACCACATGTACGCTGATAAAACGTATAGAGAAAAAGTTAGACAGGAATTGCTCAAGAATGCTATGGACTATATTGAACAAATCCTGGAAGCAACACCTGACGAAACAACAGCTATACGGCTACTTCCCTCTCATCTCCCAAACTATCCAAATAAGACAAACAAGACCTGCGGGATATTGCTGAAGAAAAAAAAAAAGGACGAATTCATAAGTGACATTCTTCTATCGAGTCCTACGCATGAAGACCTGCCGGGAGCGATGGATGATAGGGACGGATGGAGAGCGAGCGAGAGGGAGTCAGGGAAATCCGTACTAGCAGCGTGACTTAATGATGATGATGAAGCCTTTTTCCCATTTTGTATTATTCCTTTGATACTACTTGTAATGCTATTGTCATGTATATATAGAAATAGTTAAATGTCTATGTTTGTATAAATGAGTTTATCATATCTTTCCTTCCGTTCTACTCAGTGTAAGCATATCACAGATATACTAATGTTAATATTGGTTCTTGGTGAAAGAAGACTCCATAAAATATTTTCTCTTTCACCGAGCTTACCAATAAGTCTAAGAATTTTGCAGGATCGACTCCCTTAAATTATTGGCAATCATGACAACCTTTTAAGATATTTTCAGGCACACGTTTCCAAAAAATATCTTCAGCTTCTCCTTAAAATACTACAGATTTATGTCCCCTTAACTCATTTGCAGCCTTGTGTTTCATTAAAATATCTGCAGTCTCGTATTCTCCTAAAATATCTAAAATTTTGTGTTCCTTTAGATTATTCGCAGCCTCGTGTTTCATTAAAATATCTGCAGCCTCATGTCCTCTTAAAATATTTTGAAATATTGATTCCTCTTCAACATGATTATCGAACGGAACGTGTCACTTAATTCACAGCATTGTATTGTTCTAATTCATTTTTTTTACTTATCATTTAAAATTGCCTTCTTGCAAAATACTTTATGAAGGTTACAAAATATGATAAATATACGATGTAGAGTACTGCAGCAGAAATGTTGCGAAAAAAAAAAGAAAAAGAAAAAGAAAAGACAAAGACGAAGGAAATAGGTCAACGAAAAAAAAGTGTAAACATTTGAATAAGAAATCCTGTAACACGATGGTTCATGTTGACTATAATAATTTCGAATAATAATTACCACAGGTGATCCTGTTATTCCAATATACGAAAAAGTCCCTTATTTCAGATAGCATACAGTTTCTTAGCAGTCATCGAAGCACGAGAGAGAGAGAGAGAGAGAGAGAGAGAGAGAGAGAGAGAGAGAGAGAGAGGGGTGCAGAAAGGTTTACTGTCGCTGCTCCGAAGGGCTCTGTGGATTTCAACCGATCCTAACTGTAACTCAATTGCCATCTCAACTGACTAATTTTATAAATTTTAAAATTAAGCATATCATTGGTGTGACGTCATCTCACTAAATCATTACATCATATCATGATCATCATGATCACCCCACATGTCCCCAACTTTCATTATCTTTTTATTTAATTCCCATCAAACTTATGACACGACATGAATCCACTGTATTTGACAGATGTCCGTTGTCATATCTTCACGCAAGCACGTGCGTATTCCCCGACCTCGGTGCCAAGTACAATTGAACTAAAAGATCACTGAACGGTTCATAACCTCACCAAACTAAATAATAAAATAATTGATTAAATCAATTATCAATGAAATGATATAATTAATTACGGTCTTAATTATTTTACAATTCATTGAGAAAGAAGGCCAGACAGTGCAGCAACCGAAAAGTTATTATATAGACTACAAAACGACGAAAGTGACCGGAGATAATGATTTTATAATGACAATAAAAACCCATCTTAGAAATTCAGATAAAAAGAATAGTACCACTGTTGCAGATGTGTCGATAAAGACATGAAGGAAATTTAGATAGAAAGATTATCGAACAGGAAAGAGGATGAAACATTTTGATTTTAAAAAAAGAAGAAAAATTACACCTCCCCCCCCCAAAAAAAAACACAAAAAACAATAAAAACAATGAAACAGCTGCTTCTCGTTAAAACTAATACAAAAATGATCTTTTTCTCTTTACTTGAGCTTTGAAATACAATGTTGTGAAACCAAAACGCTTTCATCTCGAGGGAGCTGACCTCAGAAAAAGTTTCTCGCAAATCGAATTGATTTGGTATATTCTTGGTTGGGATTAGCGGATGTGACCGTAAAACACCTTGTTAAGATACTGCATTCTTGACTTTCGCTATTATTTGCGAAAAGAAAAATCTGAAGAAAGTATGGCATTATAGACGTATCGATAGCAACAATTAATTACCCACATCGGTAAAATTAAGGCATTTATTTTAGAATATACACAGCAAGAAATACTTTGACTCTTTACATTACATCACATTCTAATACAATTTCTAAAAGAAATTCAAAGAAAATACAACAAAAAGTAAATTTCAATCTTATACTTAATAAAGGTGATTATGTCTACTTGTATCTAAAGTTTGTAAAACCTCATGGAGACCCAAGCTGCTGGACGCAGAAAGCTTCAATTTGGTACAAAATACCACTTTTAATCTATATTATTCTTATAGTATCATGGATTTATAACTAAGCTAAAATTGGCCATAAAATTAGACCTAGGATAAAATATCCCAAGTCGATTTATTTTCCTTTAATCTCTATTCAAATGATATCAGCTTTCTTTTCCTTTGAGGCAATTTCACAACAGCAAAGTATGTTCCGTTTTTGTCGAATTTCATTACTTAATTCTTCAAAAAAATTCAATCTTACCTGATTCTTCGTAAGGTGCCTCTGGTGTTGTAATGGTTAGCTAGCTAGTTTAGCAAACCTACACGAGTGAGTTCGAGTCTTATTGGGTGACCTATTCATATATGGCCTTATACCACATCAAAGGAAAAAGCTTAGTAAATTACTACACGAGTGAGTTCGAGTCTTATTGAGCGCCCTATTCATATATGGCCTTGTGCCACATAAAGCCAAAAAAGTTTAGTAAATTACTACACAAGTGAGTTCGTGTCTCATTGGGTGCCCCATTCATATATGGCCTTGTGCCACATCAAAGCAAAAAGTTAAGTAAATTACTACACGAGTGAGTTCATGTCTCATTGGATGCCCCATTCATATATGGCCTTGTGCCACATCAAAGCAAAAAGTTAAGTAAATTACTACACGAGTGAGTTCATGTCTCATTGGATGCCCCATTCATATATGGCCTTGTGCCACATCAAAGCAAAAAGTTAAGTAAATTACTACACGAGTGAGTTCATGTCTCATTGAATGCCCCATTCATATATGGCCTTGTGCCACATCAAAGCAAAAAGTTAAGTAAATTACTACTTGATTCTCAGTTTAGTGTTGCATTTCTGTGCAATTATTTAAAAATTCTCATTCAAAAAACCTTTTCGCATATACGTTCACATTTTTTTCGCTACTTACGATATAAACAAACAGAGTAAAGTTGGCAACCGGAGTCGAGGGCGACCGGAAGGATCCCTTTTCAATAGGGGGAGGGCGCTACTCCTTTCCATGGATTGCTCCACTTTATTCTTGATACGTACCTAATATCGCTGAGTGTTAAGCAAAAACTACCAAGATGAGGACAAAAAGTCCGCAATAAATAAAAATTGATTCTCAGATTAAGAAACCTCATCTCAAAATGATTCCGATTAAAGACAATTCTAATCCCTCTATATCGATTATGACCTCCAAATTTTTTAATATGAAAATAGTGTTTAAAAAAAGTAAAAATAATTTCAGTAAACAATTCTCTGTATTTAATTATTTATTCTAGTCTTTCTTACTTCTCAGGGTCTTTCATATTTTTTTGGTTTTTGCTTTCTTGCCTCCAAAATTTTATTTGGTATTCAGTAGTTTGAATACTCTTTCTGGTAAATTCCCGCGAATCATCCGTAATTTTCCTCAATCATTCAAAATTGCATAAAATTCATTTAAAATAAACAATATATATATTTACTAAACTCAGTCAATTTTTAAGCGAAGTACTACTGGTTTGAATTCACAGTTTTCCTTCTCCTAAATCAGTTGCCTTAGAAAGTCTGACTTTCTTACTATTTTCCTATTGATGGAAAGAGAGGATAGAGGGTCTCTTAATTTTTTTTTCTTTTTATCATTTCTTATTATTTCTGAAATTTAATTTTATAACTTATTACACTCTTACTGTTTTTGATCTGTTTTAGCAATTTGTTCCAAAAATATATTGTTCTATTACTCCCCCACCAAATATATTGCTCTATTACCCCCGAAATATATTGCTCTATTACTCCACCCCCCCAAAATCGAATCGGTTACTAGGATTTGTTTTTGAAATCTGTCTTAACTGTAAATTTACAGTTCAAGGAGAAATATGGCAAAATGTCTTCCATAATTAGAAATTCTATTAATTATTATGAAAGTTTCAGTTGGATGACCACTTCTAAATGAATGTGCTATAAGAAAAGTTAATCGACACCGAACTTTTCTGCTTTACTCATGCTGCGAACATCAAACTGCTATCTGGGTGCATTCTTAAAAGCACCTGGGGAGAGCCTGTGGGGTGGTGCTGCTATGCTGCTTTGTAACATCGTAGTAAGCGAGTTCGAACTCCAGTCACTATTATGTTCATTTTCGGACTAAAACTCTAGGGAAAGGTATGAACCCCTATATTTCTTGCCCAGTGGGTTGAGGCTGTAGAATACACTGACTGCTTCTCTGTAGAAGGGGCAAGATCCCACCCCCAACGGGTGTCCTGTATATGACACTAAACAATCTGATGGAAAAGTTCCAGTAATGCTGGAACTTTGGGGAATGCGGAGTACCCCTTTATTGCCATCGTTCCCAAGTCCACTCTGGCCCGGAGTGGTAGCACCTGATAGGGCCCTTTTTATGGGTTAAATAGAACTAAACTGCATACCTATGCTAAACTGAATTGTTAAATTAGAACTGTTTGACAATTAAACTGTACTTACATTTAAACCGAGTGCTTATGCTAAACTGAATTGTTTGAAATGGAACTGTTTTTGACATTGAAACTGTACTAAAACTAAACTGAATTGTTTAATATAGAACTGTTTTGACATTTAACTGTGTGTTAACAAAATTTGTACTTATACTAAACTGAATTAGCTGAATGAGAACTGTTTGAATAAACTAAATAGCTTGAAATATAAATGTTTTTGATGATTAAACTGTGTACTCATGCTAAACTGAATTGTTTGAAATAGAACTGATTATTTGTATTAAAATGGATTAGGCATTAAATAACCTACAAAGGTTGAGATGCCATAAAACCCAACCAACCAACCAACCAACCTATTATCGCTCAAGCTATGGGTTAACTAGCACCATTATTATTCTTCTGCAAGGATGTATTCAGCATTAAATAACCCATGAAAGTTGATATGACATTAAAAAAAAGAAAACAAAACTAAATGCACCGTCTCTGCATCATATTGTTGTTTATCAATTTTAGTTTAGTCGGGCACAACGCAATGGAGATAAAAAGATTATGATGTATTAATTTTTCAAGTGAGGACAGTCTGCTGTTTCTGAAAATGAATATTCCAAAATTATTTTTTATTCATTTATGAATAAAAATATACTATTAACGTTGCCAGTACATCAGGGAAAAACTGGAAATAAATCCAACAGTCTGAAAATGAGCAGAAATGAAAAAAAAAAAAAAAAACCCCAAAGTCTTCAGAAGATTATTTCATTTATTGAATTATTTACTAACGTTAAGCGTTTCGTTTTTTGTTGTTGTTTTTTACCTTCATCAAGGCGTTTGAGTTATTAAATGAAATAAAAAGATGAAAAAGTTTCAAAACATTATATTTCTCTGGATAGAGTTCTGTTTCATTTTGTGTAATTTAATTAGCGTTCCAAAATTTTTCTTTAAAAAATCCATATCTATCTATCTATCTTTTTTTAATTTATGTATATAAACAAATATCTTGGAATCTTTTAGTATATAAAACAATCACTATGAATATAGTGCAAATCAATCAATACAGGGATTTTGAGTAGCTTTATACTTCATATTTGAAGTATCCGACCCGATATAAACACTGCTCTGGTCTGGATAGCATCAATCATTCATTTGATTTCCAGTTCTCATAGTCTTACTTTGTTCTTTTGCTTACCGTTTCAACGGCTCAAACAACAATTGGTATCACTGGCACCCCCATTCTCAACAGCTTTATCAGCTCTCTGGCCAGGTCCAAGTATATGTCTATCTTTTCACTTTCTCTTAATTTAACTCTTTGATCGACTGGATCAGCAAAATCCACAAGATTACAAGTCTTTTTTCTTGTTAATTGAAATTGGCTCTGGTCGTCTGACAGAATTTTATGCATATGATTTTTAGTAGATTTTGGTTTGTCCTTACGCTATTGGTTATCTTGGCCACGCTTTCATTTCCGTCCTGTTGGCTGAGGTTACAGAATACGCTGACTACACTACTGCAGTGGGGTGAGAACTCCCCTCCCCAATGGGGCCACCTGTTGGCCGTCGGTGGTGACTCGAAATGTTTGAGGACAAAATCCTGGTATCTGAGTGGTCCATGACCCGGTTGCCAAAGTGATCGCGTGACCTACTTATTTGGGCTAGACAGTCCGTCAGAAAGGCCCGTTCCGATCAATCAACACATCATGTCAAGCTGTTGGACCTATATAATTAAGTCACGAAAGTATACTTCCAATTGCTCTTATGGCAAACAAATACCCGACCCTTTGCTAGAAGGCAGTGACTAGGGTCAATCATGTTGAGAGAAACAAGACCTAAGTTTAACTTAAAGGCACAAGGTTTTGGTTACTGAAAACCTGAAATTAGCAGGAACTCGAAATCCCCCCCCCCGGATACGAGGATACAGGCCGATGTAGTCCCGTCTCAACCAAGGCGAATGGTTATCCCACTTAGTAAATTCCTATCAGAAATTTCACACCCTGGTGGGCGGTGGAGCACTAGGACCAATGAAAAACCAAAAAAACAAAAGATAAAAAAATAACAAACAAAAACAAATAATACATATGATGAATACAAATCCTAAAAACAAAAACAAAAACAAACTAAATCTCTCTAAATCCGATATAGAGGTGTTCTCGTGGTGTAATGTTTAAAGCGAAGGACTGCAGAATCGAAGTGAGCGAGTTCGAACTCCAGTCACGCTATTACGTTCACTTTCAGATAAATACACTTGGGAAAGATATGAACCCTCTTATCCTTCCAGTCATGGGTTAAATTGTACCATTATTGTTCTTCTTGAAGGATGGCTTTGGCATTAAATAACCTACAAAGGTTGATATTAAACCTAAATCCAATACATTAGCTATATCAAAGGAAATGCAAACAGTCTTAGGAAAGCAAGCATTCACGGACTACAAAAGGATAACCATTTGAAGGGGCGGTGAAGAAATTCAAACATACACATACATTTTGACATTTAAAAAATCAATAATTCCCAAGGAAGTGAAAATTGGATTCTGCTTCAAAAGAGTAGGACAGTACACCTCAGCACTTTTGAGCTGTTTTCAATGTAAAAAATACAGATGTGGAAAATGTGACCAAAAGAACCCAGATCACTTTGAACTAGATTATCCCAACGAAACAAAATGCTTTATCTGTCAAGAGAACCATTCCAGATTTTTAAGAAGTCGCAGTATATACAAAAGAGAGGGGAGAATCATAGAAGTAAATTATAGAAGGAATATAACATTTCTAGGAGCAAGAAAAATAGATGAGTTCTAAATGAAATAAAACAAGTACGTCAAGGTAGTACAGAAAGCAAGTTCTAATAGCATCAGAAGGAGCAGAAAACTTGATAGATACAGAGTTCTCATTGACAAACCACTGGAACTTTGAACAAACAATTGGTCATGATTCAAAGAACAGTTAAAGAAACTACACTCAGTTGAAATCTACTAAACAGAAACACAAACACAAATTAAACAAAAAGAACCCACTAAAAGCACCCACACTACCACCAAAAATTATCAACAAAAAATCTTCAAATCTCCAACTGAAACAAGTATCATAAAGAGGAGATCACTCAGATCACTAATCTGCCTACCAATTTTCAAAAGAGATAACTAGAAAAACCCATATCATGATTTCAAAATCTAACACCAAAGAAAAAAATAAAAAAAACTATAACTCATTCTTACTACACCAGCCAAACTCAGACCTTCCAACTCATCCAAAATAAATCATACCAAACCGACCACGGTACAAAAACAACTGAAAAATATAAAATCCCTTATTATCTCAATCCAGACTTCCCTCAACATCAAGAATGAAAAAAAAAAAAAACTGAAGACAACCAACCATACAAAAACAAAAAAACACAGCAACTCGTAAAGATCAACTAAAACCCAAGATAAATCTTAAAGAGTAGTATGAATATTGAAACTGGGAACAATTGCAAACCTCAATCTAACAGATTTATAAAAGAAATACGAGATACATATACGAAACAAGACTATATAAAAAACAATTCGCCTGTGAAGCAAATTTTGTCAATACGTTTAAACAAAAACCTGGTGACATTTCGATGTTTATTTATATCATCGTCAAACCCAAAATCCTATTACTGAAAGTGACTTTCTTTGCCAAATTATTCGAGAATATTTATATATAAAATAAGATAAATAGAACTAAAAGTGATTTAATTTTAATGTGTCACATCTGCCTTTATCTTTTCGCTACTCGTTTCTTTACCCACATATTTCCTTTCTCTATTCACTGCAGCACAGTGATATTTGTTCGAAATTATTTGTTTATCTTTTATAAGGCAGTTTATCTTCCATCATAATACTGCAGCTAAAATTTGTGCTTAATGTTGTTTTTTTTTCTGTTATCTATGTATGGTGTTATTAGTAGTAAAGTTATTCTTTCAACAAAACAGCGTTCTCTCCAGCAAACGGCTGCTCTCAAAACAAGATGGCTGCCATAACAATATGGATGCTGCTAACAAAAGACAACGGCTCTACTAAAAGATGGTTTTCATAAATTAGGCTTTTAAAGATAACTTTTATGAATTAGGCCTTTAGAAATTCCATTTATAAAAACCTGTTTCTCTGCAGTCATAAACACATAGCTTTATGTATTTTAACTATGGGACTTTAAAAGACGTAATTTATTATTACTTATGACATTCTTTTCTTATTTTTTTATAACCCGACGATTAAGACATTTTAATATCTTTACACTGCGCGATTTTGCAGCAAGAATAAGTAAGTAAAATGAAAAGCAGTTCCAGTGATAAATATTAAAGTTATTTATTCTAAATCGACGCAAGAACATCAATAAATATTAGTGACAAAAGACCGCAGACAGAGAAATTCTTCCAAAGCAATTTACACTGGATTCTTTTCAAACGGAAAACTTTTTGTGAATAAGATATTAAATCGGAATAATAGGATTTTCAGAGTTGATTTATTGCTTTGTTGTCACCTTCGAAAAAAAGTCTGATAAATAACAGTCCTAATAAAATATTCTTATTCAATTTGCATCTGCCAAAGACCAGACACATTCTGTCTGATTTAAATTGGAGGTGACATATATTGCTTCAAAAGTAAGACTTATTATCAGATGGTTGTTTTTGACTAAGAGGTATTAGAGTAAAGACAAGTATTTTTGTATATATATATATATATATATATATATATATATATATACCGCTTGTTATTAGCATACAATTATTTCAAAATTAAATGTACGTCTAATAAGCAGTATAATATGGTATTAATAAAGTAATAAAATCTAGACTAGTCATTGTCAATTTGAAAAATATTAATGAAGCTAGTTTAATATACCGTCAAATAGGTTATATACTAAAATGATGATGTCTAAACTCCGTAGAGAGGAGTGTGTAGCAATTTGAAAAATTGACATTGTCTCGATATTTTTTGAATGAAAAAAAAAGGATTGTGTAAGTGCACACTCTCTATTATCACCTGACCAGAGTGCAACCTGACAATGTACGGACTCACAGCAGCTTAAAGTTATCTGCGCATAGCTGAAAAATTTTGAGCTATAGAATGAAAAAATATTTCGACACTTATCTGCTACTAGTTTATTTACTATGAAATAAAAAAAAAACCCAAGGCGAAAATTCTCTAAGCGTGCTAATTTCATAGTTTTTGTCGAGAGTAATACATATATAAACATTACACCCATAAAAATACTAATACTCACATGCACACTAACACACACAAACGTATACAGGGACTGGTCAATAATAATAATAATAATAATGATAATAATAATACATATCAAAGCGAGAATAGATAAGACTCAACAAAATAGCAAGTGCAGGTTATGTGGTGACAGAGATGAAACCATCAATCATATAATAAGCGAATGCTGCAAATTAGCACAGAGGGAGTATAAGGCGAGACACGACTGGGTCGGCAAGGTGATTCATTGGGAAATGTGTAAGAAACTTAAATTCGACCATACTAACAAATGGTATATGCACAACCCAGCACCTGTCCTAGAAAATGCCACGCATAAACTCCTATGGGACTTTAACATACAAACGGATCACCTAATCCTGGCCAGAAAACCAGATTTAACAATAATCAACAAAAAAAAAAAAAAAAAAAAAAAAAAGAGAGAACTTGCAAAATAGTCGACTTTGCTGTCCCGGCTGACCACAGAATAAAACTGAAAGAATGTGAAAAGAGGGATAGGGAATTGAAAAAACTGTGGAACATGCAGGTGACAATTATACCAATTGTAATTGGTGCGTTTGGAACAGTAACTAAAGGATTGCTAAAGGGACTAGAGGACTTGGAAGTTGGCGGATGGGTGGAGACCATCAAAACGACAGCATTGTTGAGAACGACCAGAATACTAAGAAGAGTCCTGGAGACTTGAGGAGACTTGCTGTCACTCAGACTCCAGTGAAAAACCATCGGCTAACGCTGATGTGAAAAGTTATAATGAGTGAATAATAATAATAATAATAATAATAATAATAATAATAATAATAATAATAATAAACAAACTGTGAAAAAAGAGGGTGATGGTTATACCAATTATAACTGGTGCATTTGGAGCGGTTCCTAAAGACTTGGAAAAAAAGAATGGAGGAATTGGAAATCAGAGAAAGAATCAAGACCATCCAGAACACAGCAATGCCAAGATTGACTAAAATACTCAGAAGTGAGACCTGAGGAAATTTGCTGTTACTCAGTGAAAAACTATTAGATAACGCAGATGCTACAAATTTACAAAATCACAAGAAAGGATTAATCACTTTTGGTACATCAAACTGTTTGCAAAAAAATAAAAATAAAAAAAGAATTGAAAACTTTGATCCAAACAATAATGATATACAGCCAGGATGTAGGAATGGAATTTGGCATAGGAAAATGTGCCATGCTCATAATGAAAAATGAAAAAAGAAAAATAATTCAAGGAATAGGACTGCCAAATCAAGAAAGAATTAGAGCGTTAAGGGAAAAAGGAAAATTACAAAAACGTGGGAATATTGGAAGCGGGCATCATCAAACAAGAAGATATGAAAGATAAATAAGAAAAGAGTACTTCAGGTGAACGAGAAAACTTCTCAAAACCAAGCAGCAGAAATCACATCAATGGGATAAACACCTGGGTTGTCCCCCTTGTTAAATACTCGGGACTATTCTTAAAATGGACAAGGGAAGAACTTGGACAACTGGAACAAAAGACAAGAAAATTAATGACGATGCATGAGACCTTACATCCAAGAGATGACATAGACTATATGAGCCAAGAAAGGAAGAAGGAAGAACTGAAGCTAGCATAGATGCAGCAATTCGAGGATTCAAGTGTCTCAAGTATCTTATAAGGAGGATTTCGTAGATGTTTATCCCTTTGATGAGAATTCTGCCGCAGATCTTTTATTCGAGAGGTTTTCTTGTTCTTCCGAAGTATTGTCTTCTGATTATTTCCTCTATTTTATGCTTGTTTGATTGTGTCCATTTCCAATATTTTCAACTACCTGTTATTTTCCATTTCTCCAAGAATTTTGTTTCTTTCTCGATATGGCAGTTCTATTCCTTCTATTGTTTCTCTTTTTTCACTTGTCATTATTAACATGGGAGGTTTTTTTATGCTAAATTTCATTCATTATTCTTGGCTGTATATTCTTATTGTTGATATCAGGATTTCGAGTTTTTTCTTTCATTTCTGGCAAATATTATTGATATGATCCATATACAATGGTAGTTTATTTTTCCTGTGATTTTGTGAGTCTGTAGCCTTCTGTAAATGTCATTTAAGGTTTATTATTATATTACTTTTTGCATGGGGTTGGGATTAGGAGGATTATACCTTTCACCAGAGTATTAGTCTGAAAATGAACATAAATATGCGATTGGAGTTCGAACTCGCTTCCTATGATATCGCAGTTAACCACTATTCCACGAGGACTCTCCTTCTTTTTCATTATTAGGCTATGGACTTAATGATACATCGACGTACACATGCATGAGTAACTGATTATACACAAAAAAACTCACACATGTACACTCAAGTCATAGAAAGACGCATGACAGCACATACGAGTGAAATAATACTTTTTCTGAAAGGACAGGTTTTAAGAGAAGAGGGTCTTTGTTTCTGTGTATGTGTCATCTTTTACTCTTCGGAAGCGTTCGTAATCGCGAGACTTTGACGTCATTAAAACGAGATTTGGAAGAACAGCGTTCAATTGGGAAAGGTCAGTCTCGGCACAATTTTGCATAAAAATAGGTTTAAGTCTTTCTTGTTTCTTTTATTGCACTTTTAATGTTTATCAGTGTCCGCTTTCCTACCACATCATTTCCTACTGACACAAGCAAAAAAAAAAAAAAAAAAAAAAAAAAGTAAAAAGAATAAATAAATAAAACAGAATAAAATAAAATAAATCATGAGATTTGGAATGAGTCTCCTGAGACCAAAGATTTATCTAAACCATTTCTTATCGAAATATCTTCTATTTCTCTTTCTGTCTTAGTTTTCTTAGTCTTGGTGTTATATATTTTCAGTTGAGATTTTAAGCCTTTCTTCATCTTTTTCTTATATATTTCTTCTCTTATTTCTTTTCTTTTTATTCCTATTTTTTTGTTGACTTTTTCTCTTATTTGTTGCTACCTTGCTTTTTCGTTCTTTCTTTCTTTCTTTCTTTCTTTCTTTCTTTCTTTCTTTCTTTTGATTCAAGTTTTCCCGTTGGTATCTTTCTTTATTTCTTTCTTTCTTTCTTTTGATTCAATTTTGATTCTTGGTCTGGTCTCTTTATTTTTATCTTTGTTTGCCTGCCTATTTATTTATTTATTTATCTTTCTTTCTTTCTTTCTTTCTTTCTTTCTTTCTTTCTTTTAATTCAAGTTTGCTTCGTGGTATTTTTATTTTTATCTTTGCTTGCCTATTTATTTATCTATTTATTTACCATCTTTCTTTCTTTCTTTCTTTCTTTCTTTCTTTCTTTCTTTCTTTCTACTCCTGATATCTGTCTTTTACTTTTTATTAGTTTTCCTGCGTCTTTATTTTTTGAATGTTTCTTTCCCTATTTCTGAAATGTATTACTCTCCTTTGAAAGTGAATGTTTGGAATAACCACAAAGCAAAGGTTATCCATAATCGGAGACATCAGATTTTTGCTGACATTGCAGTTAAGCAGATTTCTCTTGTTGCCATTCCTTTCAGACTGGGAGAAAATTATTTACCTGCGGTTACATTTTTCAGCATTCAATGTTAGTCCTTCACAATCGATCAACAGTAACATTTTACAAACTGCTGTCAGCTGTAGACATTAATCTCAGATTGAACCCAGTTGGCTATATCAAACATAATATCGACTTGATAGCTTATAGTCTGAGAAGCGATTGAACTGTTTTTAAGGTCTTTTCTTTTTTGGGATTGTAGAAAGTGTAGCAACCAACAGTTGGGTTATTTCAAAACTTTCATCATTTTTTTTCTTTAGATAACATTATTTTCTCTGTTCAGCTTATCTATAGTTTCTCTCAATATCACCAAAACTCGGTTATACGTTGTGATTTTTTTTTTGGTATTTTTAGTGGGTACATTCATGACACGTTGGCTTCTTGGTGCCAGCATTTGGGTTTTGAATTCGAGCAGATACCAGTGTTGGAATTCATGAGGAGTACATTCAATCCCTGGGAAAGAGTTACTACGCAATACTAAGGAATGAACAAAAATGTACGTATAAAAATATACATATAGAATATACATATAAAAAAGTAAAGAAAACATTGTAAGACTTTAAAACTTTAACTATGCAAAAAGATACACATCTTACTTTCACAGCACCACGCACGCACACAAAGGTACACGTACACATAAATACATACACAAATCAAAATCAACACAGAGACACAGTCACATACATAAACACATACATATACACGCATGCACTAATAGGTACATTTTAACACACACACACACACACACACACACACACACACACACGGATGCATGCTTAGCGAAATGGTTATCGTTATAGAAATGGAATCGAAGACCCGAGTTTAAACCTGGACGAGGCTGTTTAAGTTTTACTTCGCCCTAATGTCTTTGGAGAAAGTATTAATCTTTTTGTTCTCACTTTTGTTTCGTTATCAATGGGTCAAATAGAAGTTTCACATTTAAAATGTGTACAAATAAATCATTTATTTCTAAATAAAATTTTTAGAAATCGAACTGTTTGACAATTTAAGTGTGTGTAAACAAATGGCTAATGTTTAATTGAATTGTTATTGATACATAGCAATACGTAGAATCATTTAGCTCATTCGTTTTCCCAAAGTTAAATCTGCGTGAAAACGAATGAGTAATGCTGAATAGAATAGTTTGTGTTAAATAGCAATACTTGTAACCACTTCAGTGAGCAAACAAATGTTTAATATTGACTAGAATTAATGTTAGCAATAATTGAAACCATTTACCAGTGTAGAAACGACAGTAATACTCGTGTGCAAACAAATAAGTTATAAATCATTTAGAAATGAAATTATACAATCTATTCACTTACAAATCATATATGCATATCCATTTAAATGTGTGCAAATAAATGATTAATAGTAAATAAAATCATTCGTGTTTGATTGAAATGCTTAAAACCATTTAACTGTGTGCAAAAAATGAGTCCAGGATCATTCAAAAATGTTATCTACAAAATATTTTTACAAATCATATTTAATATATATGTATAAAGAAGATTTGGCATTCAATAACCAACAATAGTTGATATGCCATGAAACCAAACCAACCTACAAACCTAGCCAAGTTTCATTCAATCATCATCAAAGATTCCTTTTGTCTCTCTTTGTCTCTCTCTCCCTCGCGCGCTCTCTCTCTCGCACGCACACGCCATCCATCTCTATCAGTCATCTTTCTATGGCAATTCTCTAGACGGTACCTAGTGTCTGCATAAAGCAGATGATTAGTGTTTCCATGTGAAAAATTCTATAAGAGAACGTCATTTATAAGTTCGTCCTACTTCTCGAGCAGTGCCCAACATATCTTGCTCGTCTTTCTTGGATGGTTTTTAAGATGGGGGGTAAATGGCCGTGCAAGTACTGTTTTGTGGGGTATTGCTTAAACTGAATATAATATTCTACAGACACAACTCGTATTCCGTAAAAATGAAAGATGTTGGCGAATCAGTGATGATAAACAGTAAATGGATACATCTGACCGTCTTTAACTTGTTGATTGTGTAGCGGAATTGATAAAGCAGCTGTAGAGTTATTACAGACTTTCGCAGGGAAAGGGGATACTAGTTCGTGTTTCACTAGATGTAATGTAATGGCCAAGGGATTTCGGTTCATGCCTTTGAATTTAGTTAGGCTGAGAACCTTTCGGTTCAGCACATGGGTTAGAAAGGTGCAAACCTTGATGTAGGTGGTAACGTGCGTGCGGGGCGGACGTGCCACTCAGAGATGTCACAATAGCCCGAGATGACGGAACGGGGTGACAGGGTGCGGGTGACGTCACGTACCGGAAGCGCACAGAGGTTTGTGGGAGATTTGAAGAAAGAGAGTTGAAAACTAGACGCCAAACGAAGAGGATCGACTTTTGGAGCTCGCAGACGCGAGGCGAACTTGCGCCCTATGGGGGCCGCTCGAGATGGGGGCCAAATGAATAAGACAGCATAGAAGATTGTGTCTCTCCTCCTTATGTCGAAACCTTTTACACAAAGTTAATAAAAAGGTTTCGTACCCGAACAAGAAGTTGTTACGTGTTTTTCGTAATTTCGAGATTCCCATGTTCTATCGTTATGAACATTATATGTCTATTTCGCAGATGGCGTTAATTGTGGCTATGGAATATAGAGTCTTCTTTTTTACTTCTATCCTGCACTTTGCTTTATTGAAAGTCATAGAATGAGGATTTGGTGAAAATAGCAGTCGAAAAAACTGACAAGTCTCAGACGAGACCCAAAGTCCGTTTCTCTATTTCTTTTTCGACCTATTAACAGTTGCACAATCTCATTGTTCAAAAAATAAAACAAATAAGATTCAGTAGGATGTGTATTTATCAAAACCTTCCACCACAAGGAGGACATGACACGAGACCAATTTTTGAACAAAGTAAAGGGGTTTGAATTCTGATCCTAGACTGATTGATAAAGGCTAAAGAACACAGCCTACCCAGCTATTTAATCATAGTTAAGGTGGCACTGACTCAGGCCCTCACTGACTGCACTGATCCAACTCTCACGTAGCATCTACATACATCATTTCATAACGTCAACGATTTCTAATAAGCCACGTGACTGCTTCCGGTTATTTACACAACTGCGTCTCTGTTTTACGGCTCTGCTAAGGGTCAATATGCAACACTCCTCACTACATTGTTTTTCAAAATGTCTACCGGTGGACATTTTCCTCACATCCCTCAACGTCTCTCTCCACACCCACATCTTATAAAGAATGTTCAAGGACAACAACAGCAAAAATACAACAACCATTACACATCTTAGAAAGTGACCTTTTAATCATGCGACAATTAATCCGTTCTAGTTTTTACCTAAATTATTTCTTTATTATAAACAGTTCCATTTCCAACCATTCAGTTTAGAATAAGTAAGCAGTTTAAATCTAAAAAAACAATTTCTATTTCAAGCTATTCAGTTTAGTCAACAAAGTTAAATAGTTCTAAGTAATGCGATGTATCACTAACAATTCAATTAAACATTAGTCCTTTATTTACATACAGTTAAATGATCAAACAGTTCTATTTCAAACAATTCCGTTTCGCATAAATATGCAGCTTAAATGTCAAAATAACTATTTCAAGTAATTCAGTTTAGTGTTGGTATAATTTTTGTTTAACACAATAAAAACAGTTAATTTCTAACAATTCAGCCCAGTGAAATTACACAGTTTAGTACTATTTTGACCCATAGATAGGACCCTATCAGGTGCTACCAGTTGACTGGGTCAAAATAAGTTTAGCATAAGTTCACAATATAAATGTCATTAACAGTTCAATTTCAAGCAATTCAGTTTAGCATAAGTACGCAGTTTAGTTATATTTTACCCATAGATAGGACTCTATCAGGTGTTACCACTCCGGGCAAGAGTGGATCTCGGAGAGATGGCAATAAAGGGGTATTCTGCATTCCTCAAAGCTCCAGCATTACAGGAGCCTCACCATCAAAGTGTTTAGTGTCATATCCAGGAAACTCGTTGGAGGATTCTCCATCCTTTGAAGAGATGCAGTCGGTGTATTCTACATCCCCAGCCGACTGGGCCAGTATTATAAGTATTTAAAAAAAAGAAATTACTTTGCAATCATCTAGTACGGAAATGTGTGTGTGTGTGTGTGTGTGTGTGCATGCATGTCCATGTGCATGTGTGTATTTCTGTGTGTACGTGTATGTGTGCGTGTGCGTGCATCTATGTGTATGTGTGTGCGTGTGTGTATTTGTGCATGTGTATACGTCTGTGTATATATGTATATGCGTGCGTTTGCGTATCTATGTGTATGTGCGTATGTTTGTGCTTATTTTTGAAGTGTTGTAATATATTTTCGCTTACAGAGTTTCAATGCGGTAGTTTAATTATAAATAAAACCTAATAATAATCGTTGTATGTATATGTGTGTGTGTGTGTGTGTGTGTGTGTGTGTGTATGTATGTGCGTATATGCTTGTGTGTGTGGGTGCATTCGTCTGTGCCTCTGTAGTATGAGACAGGTGGCCTTGCACCTAGATAAAGCCTAAGCTTAATCAATGACTATAATAGTAGACAGATTGCCAAAAATGATATAACACTTTTGTAATCAAGTATAAAAAATATATGCAGAAACATATATTAGAAATATAATTATTTTTTGAATTCCAATATATTTATATTTTTGGTTTCAGAGGTTCAGGGCTATAGAGTTTAATAGATAATACTTAATAATATCTATCTATATATCTATCTATGTGTGTGTGTGTATTTATATTTGGACTGCTGCATTTTTATACTTTTTGTTAGAGATTTTCAACACAGTAGCATTTGGTAATGAATAATACCAAGTGATAACTGTTCTGTTGTGTATTTTTCAATTATTGATAATAAAATCCGAGTACTTTTGGCTTAGAAGGAAATAAACTTTTGATAAAAAAAACATTACATTTGTGGGCGATATTTGATCTCCAGCATTCATCACTAAGCCGGTGTTTTTTTTTTTTTTTTTTTTTTTTTTTACAATATCGCATTTTATTATCTAAATATTGAGTAGTAAAAGACATGAAAAACTTATTTATATGTCAAGATTTTGATATCAACTCGTTTCTTTTGTTCTGTAATTTGTTCTAGGTTGTATATTCTTTCCTACCGACACATTCTGCAGCTATTATTAATTCCTTTATCAGCTTGCTCTTTTTTCAAAATATCTCATTTTATTATTTAAATTTTGAATTAGTCAAGTGATAAAAGAGACATGACAAACTTATTTATATGTGTACATTTCGATATCAACTCGTTTCTTTTGTTCAGCAGTTTGTAATCAGCATGTTCAAGGATGCATAATTCTTTTTTTTTTCCTCCATAGACACATTCTGCAGCTACTGTTACTTCCGTTATAAGCTTGAGATTTTTTCACAAAATCCCATTTTATTATGGAAGTTTGACAATTGCTGCAGATTGTGAAAGGAAGAAAAGTAATGCAATATATCATATTTATTATACTAAATAAAAGAAACGAATTGTTATCAAAGTGTAAAAATATCAATATATTTATACCGTATCATTTACCACCAAATTCCATATTTATAGCTCCGTTATTTGGTCTGTTCTAATTCTATTCCTGTCTTCATTTCTCTCTCTCTCTCTCTCTCTCTCTCTCTCTATATATATATATATATATATATATATATATATATATATATATATATATATAACGGATGTATGTAAACAATAGTAATTGGGACTCATAACCGTTTAAAATTTACTTCGCAGCTAGTGGCTCCTCGTGGCTGAATGGTTAGAAGCTTGGCTTGGCGTTTGAGTCAAGTGGTTTTCGATCCCAGCTACGGGAAGCTAATGTCTATCCTCACTGATGAGTTCTGATAGAACGAAACAGATGTCTGTGGATGACTATATATATAATAAGGGAATAAGGGTGGCATCAATTTATAAAGCAAAAAAAAAAAACCAACAAAAAACAACCAACAAAAGAATAATCCGTGCTGTCAACACGATTTGATGA
Source organism: Sepioteuthis lessoniana (assembly GCA_963585895.1). Taxonomy (NCBI): domain Eukaryota; kingdom Metazoa; phylum Mollusca; class Cephalopoda; order Myopsida; family Loliginidae; genus Sepioteuthis; species Sepioteuthis lessoniana. Next base: position 69,237,749 of record OY757919.1, read on the forward strand.
TGATGGTGAAGTATATAGTTATTTACTAAGCTTAGCTTGGGACAATGTCAAAAGTAATATATATATATATATATATATATATATATATATGGGTGAATGTCACGTGTAATTACATCATACCACGTAGCTGTACAGCACCATATAAGTAAAAGTAAAGTTGGCGACTATAGTAGAGGGTGACCCGAAGGCTCCCTTTTCAATAGCTACTACACCAAGGTGTAAGGAAGGGCACGACTCCTTCTCTGGATTGCTCCACTTTATCCATGATCTTTACTTTATAATGCTGAGTGTTAAGCAAGGTGGTATCAAGTACCATTTTTTGAGTCTTTGGTATGACCTGACCTAGGATTGAACCCAGGTCTTACGGACCATTGGCGAACACTCTACTCATAAGGCTAATGGTTTAGTTCAATTTTCTGTCTGATGATTGTGCACATAATATGAAACTGCAAGTAACTGAATTCTAGTGTTTATAATTCTGATATTTGTGGGTTTTAATCTTCTAATTTTTCTTATTTGCATTTATTTCATATTTGATATTTACTGTATTTATATTTATTCACACACACACACACACACACACACACACACACACACATATATATATATATACACTGGGTGACCCCCCCAAATAGAACCCATAAACTTTTTTATTCATCATCATCATCATCATGTCGTGCCGCTAGCACGGATATCCCTGACCCTCTCAGGAGTGGTTATATCTGTTAGTGTCTCATCTATGAGTATAGTAGATCTGTTTGAAAATTGTTAGTATTAGATAGGAATACTTGATACTGTATAACTAAATTATTTGTTCAGAGAATAGCTACTCGAAGCAATAATTGTTTACTTTGGATTATTATTATTATTATTATTATTATTATTATTATTATTATTAGTTACTTGAAACTATATAACAGTGTACAAACAAATAACTCTTATTATATAAAATTAATTCTTGAAACGCTATGAATATTGATATTAGAAAAGAATACTTGAAACCATAAAAATGTATATAAATTATTTGTATTAGATAGTAATTCTTGATATATAACTGTGTGTAAAAACTCTTACGGAAAAAACTGCACAAAAATTTAAATATGAACGTACAATAAACGCAGTTCCCTTACTACTAGACTTAAAATAACCCTATATGTGTTGACATGCCATTAAAATCAATCAATGTTATCATTATTATTGATAGGCCACCTAAGAGGTGGAAGATTTCCATGTCTTGAAGAGAAGCTTTAATTTGAATTCGAACACTGACTACAGAGAAATAAGAAATTCCCTCAGTCACAAATCAGGCGCTTACCTATATTAATTCTATGTCAAACAAACGCACAAAGCATTTCCAAAAAAGTTTCTAAATCGCTCGCTAACTTCTGACCATCTTATCGCTTCGCACACATTGCAGCTCGTTTAAAACTTTTCTCATATTTACGCATATGCTCTCGCAGACAGTATAAACACATATATTTATCCAACAGTCAATAAACAAATATCTTATAATTCTTTCCATTTGTTTTCCTTTAATTTCTGTTATTCTTGCCCGTTTCCGCTCTTCGGATTTTGTTTTTATTCACGTTTCGCGCACTTTTTGTGGTATTTTCTTTGTTGTCCGCCATTATATTACGTGTTCTCCCCGTGTTTGTACATGGAGGGTGTGACAGTTTGTAGTCATGACTCTTTCTTTCTTTCTTTCTTTCTTTCTTTCTTTCTTTCTTTCTTTCTACCTATTTCCCCCGCATAACGATATCCTCTCCCCCTCTTCCTCGTTTTCAATGTTCTGCCTTGTATTGTCTTAATTTGTCAGAGTAAGCAATTGTGCCTATCATGCGTTTCAATCTTTCTTTCTTTCTTTCTTTCTTTCTTTCTTTTATTCACAAAACTTTAAGTGCAAAATTGTGAATTTGGTGGGTAACACCCATTTTCTGTTTAACAATACAAAACAAACAAAAAAAAAAATGATAAAAAATAAAAAGGAAAGAAAAAAAGAGTTGGATAGACAAATTTTCTTTTTTCTTCTTAAAAAACAAATTGGTAAAAATTTTGCCTTTGGCAAGCTAAGGTAAAGAAACTGGTAATAATTATTTTGTCAAAGGATTCACCATTCAAAAGTCCCTTATATATATATATATATATATATATATATATATATATATATATATATATATATATATATAAACAGAGATGAGCTCGGTCAGCTGGGGCCGTAGAATACACAGTCTGCATCTCTACAGAGGGATAAGATTCCCCACCCCCAGCGAGTGTCCTGATATGACATTAAACAATCTGATGATGAGGCTCCAGTCCCAGAGATTTGGGGGGTGTAGAATACCCCCTTATTGCTATTGCTTCCCGGTCCACTCTGGGCCAGAGTGGTAGTACCTGATAGGGTCCTATCTATTGGTTAAATAGAACAAACTATGTGTGCAAACAAATGACTGATGTTAAATTGTGACTGTTTTATAGCAATACTTGAAACCATTAACAGTGTCCAAAAAAAAAAAAAAAAAAAGACAAGTTCAGGCTCGTTTAAGTATGTTATCTACAAAATGTTTTTACAAATCATATATATACTAATATATGTATGTATAAAGAGGATTTGGCAAAAGAAAGGTTAGGGGCGGTGTCTTTGTAGTGTGATGGTTATAATGTTGGTTTGTGGAATCCTAGGTAAGCGAGTTCGAACTCCAGTCGCGCTATTACGTTCGCTTTCAGACAAATTTCCTTGGGAAAGTAATAGCACCATCCCCCACACCAAGGTGTAGAGGAGAGCGCAACAAATTTTCCTATATTGCTCCACTTACCCTTGATACGCATTTTATAATGCTGAGTATTAAACAAAGTGGTATTAAGGTATGAACCCCTTTATCCTCCCAGCTATGTTTTAAATAGTACCACTACTCTCCTTTTAGAAGGATAGACTTGGCATTATATAACCCAAGAAGGTTGATATGCCATTAAACAAAAACCAAATTAAATAGCTTACAATGGTTGATATGACATAAAACCAAACCAAAGGATATTTTGCATTGTCCAGGAAAAACAATGACTTCAGAAGGCGAGTTTCACGTAACGTTTATCTTTGGTAGAAATTGATTCGGGTGACCAAGTTCAAATCATTGAAGGAGCTGTTTGTGTTTCTTCTCAGGCTCTTAAAAAGGCATAATCCCTCTTGTTTCCTTTCAGTTTGGCGAAAATAGAAAGACTGGACTCTTTAGCTTTGTTAGAAGAAGAAAAATTCTAAATCCAAACCAGCTGTGCTCCGCTTAAAAACTGACGATGTGTTGCATCCTACCCGTGATGGAATAGTTGTGTACAAATAGTTCATATCAATGCCATAAATACAAATGTTATTTATATATATTTGTGTATGTGTCTATCTCTTTGTTTAGGTTGCATGTGCTATAATCAAACTGAAAAGGACATCGACACGCGGCTAACGTAGGCATGGACAGCTATCGATAAGCTATCGATCATATGGAAATCAGACCTGACCGATAAAATGAAATGCAGTTTCTTCCAAGCAGCGTTCGTATCGATACTGCTGTATGGATGCACTACTTGGACGCTAACTAAACGTCTGGTGAAGAAACTAGACAGCAATTACACAAGAATGCTGCGAGCAATATTGAACAAGTCCTGGCGGCAACAATCCACAAGGCACCAACTATACGGCCACCGGCCTCCCATCACGAAAACTATCCAAGTTAGATGAACCAGACATGTAGGACACTGCTGGAGAAGCAGGGACGAGCTCATAAGTGATGTACTCCTAAGGACCCCTTCACATGGCCGAGCAAAAGCAGGACGACCAGCTCGAACATACATACAACAGCTATATGAGGATACGGGATGTAGCCCTGAAGACCTACCAGAGGCGATGAACGATAGGGAGAAGTGGCAAGAGAGGGTCAGGGATATCCGTGCTAGCGGCATGAGATGATAATGATGATGATTTTATCAATACAAGTTTGATTTGGAACCATAATCAAGAAATGTTCTAATTGGTCAACTTTTTCTTTTTATGTACATGAAAACATATAGTTACAGATGTAAATATTGTTCAAACATCAGATACTTTTAACTATACTTCTGTCTTTTATCACGATCAAGGAAAAAGACTTTTGTTCGTACCCACCCATATATATATATATATGTGTGTATTTGTGTGTGTGTGTATGTAAATTTACAAATATGAAAAACATGATATGTCCCGGGAATAGATATATTAAATCAAAGTAGCTGAGTGGTTTGACTACTGTAACAGGTGTAGTACAATCGAGCAGGTAGGTAATCATATTGGTACTAGACGTGTGTTCGTACCGACACTGGACGTTCGCAGTAGTAGTCAATGTACCTCTCCATTGGTCGGTATTTATAGCTGACACCAACCAATTATTTTACTGTGAGGGGTGACCGAGGTGTATGCATATTCATTACATCATATTTATAGTTGAATTATTTGCTAACGTTAAATGTCCAGATTTTTACATTAAACCATCATCAGGGCAGTTAATATGTAATTCTGTAAAGTATGAGTTATATTTCATTTTATTTCAAAATAAAATAAAAAAAAATGGGAAAGTTTTTAACATTCTATTTTCGTTTGTAGCATTCTTTTTCAAAATAATATACATATAAAAAATCAATTGAAATTTCTTCTTATTTTAAATCTAAATGTCTCTTAACCTTATCTTTCATATATCCGATTTTTATAATAAAAAAATTGTGTAACAATGTGTTTTTCTTCATTTTTGATGGTGGTCTTATATTTTTGTCCTGGGGTGTATATAAGTCAAGTAAGTTAGCCGACCGTAATCGAAGGCGACCCTCTGGTTCCCTTTTCATTAACAATTACACCGAGAGGTTGGGAGGGCGCTACTAGTTTCCCTATATTGCTCCATTTACCCTGGATATGTATCTTAGATTGCTGAGTGTTAAACAAGGAGGCATTAAGTACCATTTTTGAGTCTTTGGTATGACTCGATTGAACCCTGATCTCCTGGACCATTGGCTAATAATCTAATAATCTACTAATCTATAAGGGAAGTGTCCTCGTGGTGTAATGGTTAAAGCGCTGGACTGCGCAATCATAATAAGCGAGTTCGAACTCCAGTCGCGCTATTACGTTCACTTTCGCACAAATACTCTTGGGAAAGGTATGAAACCCCTTATCCTCCCAGTTATGGATTAAGTAGCATCACTACTGTTCTTGAGGGATGGTTTTGGCATTAGATAACCCACGAGGGTTGTTATGATATTAAAACAAAACAATAAACAAAAGACTATATAACAGCGTTCTGGTGATCCAATAGGAATTGTGCATGAAACTGAAATTTCACTGACAAATAAAATATGCAAAAACCAGAATCTGTTCAAGAAAATATGACACATAAAATTCTGTGAGACTTTGAAGTACAAACGGATCACCCAATCCAGACCAAAACTTAATTTTAATTAATGAGTAGAAAAAACTTATTGTCTACTGGATTTTGCCGTGCCAGTTTCATTTCAGTCTCCGCGTGTCCATTGACCTAATGAGTAGAGTGTTCACCAATATCCCGGGAAACCAGGGTTCAATTCCAGGTCGAGTCATACCAAAGACTCAAAAAATGATACTCGATACCGCCTTCCTTAACACTCAGCATTATAAGGTAAGGATCAAGGGTAAAGTGGAGCAATCCCGGGAATGGAGTAGCGCCCTCCCTACACCTCAGTGTCGTAGCTATTGTATATAAAGGAGCCTTCGTGACACCCTGGACTATGGTTGCCAACTTTACTTTTATTAAAAGAGATTTAATTTCTCTCTTGAAGTTTCTCATTTTTAGCCATGTCCAGGTCTTCTCGAATGCGATCTCCCTAGTTTCTCGACTTAAGTATCCATATAGTTGTTTTTCTTCCCATTACTTTTTTTTTGTTTTTTTAATTTTTTCTTTTTAGTCTTATGTTGCTTTTACTTTTACTGACTACTGTAATTAGTCTTTCTTTGCTTTATTTAGTACATTTTTCGAGACCTTGTATTGATGAATCTATGCAATCTTCAAAGCTGGCGAGTCCTCTTTCTCCTTTTCTGGACAATGTCATCACTCTGATGTAAGGTCTTCTTTATAGTTATCAACTTTCTTGTCCTTTGATCTATTTGTATGAGTTCCTTCTTTTGTCTCAAATATCTTATAAAGAGGACTGTCCATGTGTTTATCCCTTTGATGAGATTTCTGCCGCAGAGCTTGTATTCGAGGGAATTTCTTCTTCTTCTGAAGTAATTTTTTTCTGATTTTGTCCTCTCTTCTATGCTTGTTTGATCGAGTCCACTTCCAATATTTTCGACTAATTTTCCTTTTCTCCAAGCGTTCTGATTCTTTCTGGATATGGCAGTTTTTTTCTTTCCATTATTTCTGTTTTTCTCACTTTTCATTATCAACATGAGGGGGGGGTAAATGCTAAGATTCATTCATTTATCATGGCTGTATATTCTTATTGTTGATATCAAGATTACGAGATTTTTCTTTCATTTTTGCAAATATCATTGATATGATCCATATTGTAATCTATTTTTCCTGTGATTTTGTAAATCTGTAGCCTCTTGTAAGTGTCATTTTTTCTCTTGAGGTGTGTTATCATATTACTCCTTTCTAGTTGATTATTATGATCGACCAGAATACTGAGAAGAGTTCTGACGACCTGAGCAGACTTCTCCGAATTCAAGCCGATCTTAATAATATTGCGGTCTGGATGGTTTCGATTCTTTCTCTGATTTCCAATTTCTCAGGGCTTTTTTTCAAGCCTTTGAAGTATTTTCCAAGTCAGCCAACTACGATTGGTATCACCGTCAGCCTCAAGTTTCACAGTATTTTTAGTTCTCTTGCAAGGTCCAAGTATTTATCAATCTTTTCGCTTTCTTTTATTTCTAGTCTTTGGTCTGCTATAACAGCAAAATCCGCTAGTAGACAAGATCTTTTTCCCTTTTTATCAATACTAGGTCTGGTGTTCTGATCGGGATTAGGTAATCTGTTTGTATCTCAAAATCCCAGATAATTTTATGTTTCATTCTCTAGAATTGATTTTGGTTTGTGCCGATACTATTTTTTCTTATGGTCAAATTTCAATCACTTGCACAATTCTCAGAGGATCACCTTGCCTATTATAAGAGATTCGGTTTCTCTTTTGAGAGTTCCCTAATGATGATAATAATAATTGTGACCTTTTCATATCAGTTTTCTTGGCTTTCTGTTTGATAAAATCCCTTACCAAGTCTTTCATCTGAAGGTTTTTTTCTTTGTAAGTTATTGAGTATATTACATAGGAAGAGTTTTTTTCGGAGTTTACGGGCAGAACTTATTAGCACAAAGGATTTTCTTGTAATTATTGGCATAATGGTTAGAGTGTTTGCCAATGGTCTGGGAGACCAGGGTTCAATCCCAGATCGAGTCATACCAAAGACTCAAAAAATGGTACCTGATGCCGCCTTGCTTAGCACTCAGCATTATAAGGTACGGATCATTACTCCCAAGTCTATTCTGACCCGGAGTGGTAGTACATATATGGGTCATATAGAACTATGTAATCATTTACTATACTTAAAGCCATTTAACTGTATGCAAACAAATAAATAATATTTAATTGAATCATTAGTATTAGATGGGATTTCTTTAAACCATTCAACTGTATGTAAATAGATATATTAGTAGTAGTTAGCAATAATTGAAACAATTTAGAATAATTAGTATTAGAAATAATTAACCTTTTAACTATGTGCAAACAAATAATTAATTATAAATAAAATTATTAGTCGTCGATAACAATACTTGAAACCATTTAACTGTGTGAAAACAAATGAACTCTGGCACGTTTAAAACAATGTTATCTATAAACTAATCGCTTACAAATCACACACACACACACACACACACACACACACACACACACACACAGATTTATATATATATATATATATATATATATATATATATTTATATATAAAACGGGATTTGGCCTTAAATAACCCAGAACAGTTGATATGCCATAAAATAACCAAACCAAACCAAACCAAACTTAAACTTTTTTCTCGTTACCAAATTTAATTTCCATGATAAATTAATTGAATATTGCGGATTTTTTCAAGATTTAAATTTTTACAAAATGCAGAGAAGTTATTATAAATGGAATATTGAATCATATAATTACACCCACAGCAATAAATACTTGTCAATACTGAAACTAACTTAATTGAAGATCTCGATTTTTTTTTTGCCTGAGCAGGATTGTTCGTTAATAATAATTTAATTTTAATTTCATTGATTAAAAATCTAATAACATGGAGAAGAATTAAAAATTAAAATTAATTTTTCATTGCTTTTCTTTCTTTTTTAAGTCTATATTTCTATATTTCTATATTTCTATTCTTCTTATTTAGTATTGCTTTTTCTAAAGACATTTCCTGACCTTTTGTAAAAAGGAAGATTTTTGAGTTCATTTTTTTTTTAATGGAAAAATCTGTTTAAAATAAATTGCTTATTTCATGAAAATATGATTATATGCGCCCTTAAAGGCATTGAAAAGTACCGAATCTTTTTTTTCAGAGCCAGATCACCCGTTCTTTTAAATGACCCAGATGTTTTGAACGGGTCTTATGTGGACGACGAATAACACGCAGCAATCTCATTCCGTCGGGTATGCAAGTTATTCACATTAGATTGGAATACTTGATGAATAAAATTACAAATGTTAAATAAGAAGGCTTGAAACTACTTAATTTATGCAAACAATTGATTAATGTTAAATAGAATTATTAGTATTAGATAGCAATACTTGAAACCGTTTAACTGTGTGCAAACAAATGATTAATATTAAATTAGATATAAATACGCGTGTTAACAAATAATTAATATCAAATCCGATAGGAATACTTGATAAATAGAATTACTAATGTCAAGTGGCAATACTTGAAACCATTTAACTGTGTGCGAACTAATGAGCTCTAATTCATTTAAAAATAAAGTTACCTATCCGCTTACAAATTATATATATATATATATATAACAGGATTTGACATTAAATTACCATCAAGGATTGGTATTCCATTAAACAAAAAAATCTAACCTAACATATTATCGGACATTCTGATAGGTGTAAGATGTCTGCCATCTAGTCCACCTGATTCAGAATCAACCAACCAAAATTTTTTTTCATCCCTAGTGGTGTATAGGAATCACTTGAAAACTATATCCTTAATACTCCTTTATGAGTACGGGCAAAAACATGCACACTTCGCCGGGCGTAAGTGTATATGGTTTAATGTAATGAAATACTATATTAAAAAGACTTACGAGTCTGTTTTAGTTATTTCATTATTTTAACTACTTACTTATTCTATGTGCGTATGCGCGCGTGTGTGTTTACCCAACCCCTCCGCACCAGCAGACTGAGACAAAATGTCGATTTTTAAGCAGAGTTTAACAGGTTTAAATTAAGAATTTTCCTTCTCCAAGACTGGTTGCCATATCAAGGTCAAATAGCCAAATCTATCCGACTATTTACCAATAGTTGGAGTTATCGGATTCATACCTTATACAAGGGTATTTATTTGCGCTATGTGAAATGAAAACAGACTCGTCCAGGATTTGAACTCGGGTTATCGTATTCATTTTCTACGACGATAACCATTACACTATGGGCATTTCGTGTTTATGTGTGTGTGTGTGTCTCTCTGTGTGTGTGTGTGTGTGTGTATGTATGTGTGTAAATATTAAAATATATTTATATAGGGCAATCGAAACCTTAAGAGAGAAACGGAATCTCTTCTGATAGCAGCATAAAACAACGCCATAAGGACTATGTCAAAGCAACAATTGACAAGACGCAACAAAATAGCAAATGTTGATTATATAGTGATTGAGACGAAACGATCAATCACATAATAAGCGAATGCAGTAAAACTGCGAAAAAAGAGTATAAGACTTGACCCGAGGGGAAGGTGATTCAATGGGAATTGTGCAAGAAGTTTAAATCTTACCACATGAACAAATGGTATATACACAACCTAGAATCCATCCTAGACAATAAGACGCACAAAATTCTTTATGATTTCGAGATACAAACGGATCATCTAATCTCGTCCTGACGACCAGACTTAGTGATAGTCAGCCCCCGCCCCCAAATAAAGAAGCAAAGAAAAAGATGAGCAAAGAAAGAACTTGCCGAATAGTAGATTTAGCCATTCAGGCTGACCATGAGGTAAAATTGAAAGAAAGCGAAATTAGAGATAATTACCTAGACCTTGCTAGAGAACTGAAAAAACTATGGAACATGAAAGTGACGGTGATACCAATTGTAATTGATACGCTCGTTACAGTCATCAAAGGATCGATAAAGGGACTGGAGGATTTGGAAATAAGAAGAGGAGTAAATACCATTTAAACTACAGCATTATTGAGATCAACCAAAATACTAAGAAGAGTCCTGGAGACTTGAGGAGACTTGCTGTCATTCAGACTCAAGTGGTGTGAAAAACTTTTAAAAGTGAAATCTTTTGTAAATGACAACAATAATTATAGTAATAATAAACAAATGGACAGGAGAACAAGAAAACTAATGACGATACATAAGGCCTCATATCCCAGAGATGATGTTGATAGACGATAGGTGTCAAGAAAAGAAGCATTTGATAGTGTTTAAAATAGAATTATCACGTTAAACATATTTCAAACTGATTGGTTTGGTTTGGTTTGGTTTCTTTGTTTAATGGCATATCAACTCTTTTTATGTTATTTAATGCCAAAGCCAATCTCCTAGTAGAAGAACAGTAGTGGTACTATTTAACCCATAGCTGGGAGGATAAGGGGGTTCATACCTTTCCCAAGGGTATTTGTCCGAAAGTGAACGTAATAGCGCAACTGGAGTTCGAACTCGCTTACGACGATTCCGCCGTCCATATCTTTAACCATTACACCACGAGGACACGCCCATTTCAAACTGAGTGAGTCTAATTGAAGATTTGAACAGCTTGGTCGCTATTTCTTCCAATCACTCCCCGGTATCAAGGTTAAATTTTCTAATTTTTACTATTTAACGAAATTAGAAAGTGACAAATAAAATTACTATTATTTCTTTTTGGGAATTGATTTTTAAAAAAATTCATCGATGGGAATTTTGGCCATATCTAAAACCAAACAATTTGACATCAATAATACCAAGTAAATATTTATTTAAATCAAATTTTTAATATCAATATGTAAATTAGTCTTCCCGTTCACTCTGTAAACGGCTGTTTAGTTGTATATATAAATACAATTGCATGCTATTAATATCTTGATTAGGCCAACAGTATTAATAATATAAAACAATTTTCTTAATAATCAAGATTTAAAGAAAAATAAAATGTGACGTAAACAACTAAGGGAATTGTGACGTCGGTGGTGAAGTAGTTTCAGTTATAGGTTATATAATCTCTAATATAATAATATTCCATGCTAGTTTTTTTTACGCACGTTTTAACTGATAGTTTTCACTGACGTTTGAGTGACTGCTAGTCCCTTTAGGTCTCTAAAAGTCTTCTAAATATTCTATCAGATTTTAACAGTGTTGTGGTTTGGATGGTACCGATTTTTCTGATCTTCAGACCGATACAAGGTCACCAACAACAATTGGAGTCATCGTTATCTTCATATTCCACATCGTTGTTTCTGTACTCTGGCAAGATCTTGGTATTTGTTTATGATTTTTCGGTCTTTTATTTTCATGCTAGGATCCATTGGAACGTGAAAATCTTGTTGATGACAAGTTCTTTTTTTCTTGTTGATTAGCGCTTGATTTGGAGTTCCAGCCGGGATTAAGTGATCCATTTGTATCATGTAGAGGGTGACATGTTGTTTGGTGAATATTTCTTAATAAATGTTCCGGATGTTTAGGAAATTTTGTAAGCTCATTTAACGTCGTCGAGTCAACATTTGTGGTTGCGTGTTCCCTCACGTCGTAAGGTTACCAATTTGTTGAGGGTGACATGTTGTTTGGTGGATATATTACTCTCCCATTTGTAGTGGTATGTTGTTGGTGTTTAGTTATTATTTCCCAATCCATTTATTGTTTGGTTTATATTTAGGAAAAGGCAAACGAAGTAAAGGTGTGAAATGACGCGTACAAAAACAACATTTAAAACAAAACAGTACAAACAAATTCAAATTTATATATCAACAATATATTACTTGTGTTCTAATACTGTTCGTTAAATATTCCTCTGTGTGTGTGTGTGTGTGTGTGTGTGTGTGTGTAACTAACACTAATACTACAAAAAAGGACAAAATAAAAAAAAAGTGTCCTATGCGAGTTAGCTAAGTATTTCTACTGTTTGTTTCTTTTTGTGTTTTGACGAAATTTCTGCGTTCGAGACTGGAAAGTCTCACCGAAAAAGTATAATTAGGAAGAGAATGGTTGCAGAGAGTATACATTTTCATGGCAGTTGACTGCTGGAAGTCAAATGTAAAAAAGAGGAAGAGTATGTTGACTCTGTTAGTCGAAATTGAGAGAGTGAGAGTGTTCTCTCTGGACCTGACACTGGAAAGAGCGTATTGACCCTGTAAGTGAAAATGTGAAAGAGAATGAGTGTTGGAAGACGAGAGTATTTATAGACAATCTTTGTCGTGCAGTGGGCTTCAAAAATGCGGGACAAAGTTGAAGTTGCGGACGTAGTTGTGAGCACTAACCACGTGGTTTTCCAGGCCAATAGGTTCCCGAAGTGGATTAGTTTACCGACATCCGCTATCTTAGTTTCGGGAAAAAGTGGCATAACGGCCATTTTAAAATATAGGAGTGTAAATCCTATAATCGCAAAGTTCCCAAGAATTTCTTGAACCCATTCTTGTTTGTGCATATTCTATATGTCAGCATGATGAAATGTTAATCTCTTACATAATTCCCCGTGGATCACCTTTCCCATCTTGTCATATATAATCTTTTTATTTTTTCGCCAATGGTCTGGGAGACCGGGGTTAAATCCCAGGTCGAGTCATACGAAAGGCTAAAAAAATGGTACTTGATGCCACCTTGTTTAAAACTCAGCATTATAAGGATAAGGGATCAAGGGTAAAGTGGAGCAATCTGGAGAATGGAGTAGCGCCCTCCCATGCACCTCAGTGTAGTAGCTATTGATAAGTGAACCTTCGGGTCACCCTCGACTAAGGTCGCTAAATTTACTACTTACGTTTTCTCATAAGTCTGAAATCTGGTTAATTGATTCTATTAAGATTTCATTTCCTTGACTCGTTTCACACTTACCTCGAACTAATGTGATGCCGAAGAAGTTATGAACTAAAATGCAACCAGCTATTTGTCTGGTGTTACGAAGGTGTTGGGTTTTAAATAAAACAGGGTTTTAAATCAAACGGTGATAAATAAATAACGTTGGCAACTTCAGCGTCAACAGATTAGTGTAGGGGAAGCAACTCTTCACAACTAACTTTCTTGCTTTCGGCGTACCTAATAAGATTTTACTTAGAAAGCGCTATTTATATCTTTACAAAAAAACCTCTTAATATATTTATAAAAAGGCCCTATCCGCTCTTTATAAAAGCCACTTCTTATCTTAAAAAAACCCCACTTCATATCTTTATAAAAAGAACAGCCCATATTTAAAAAATATGCCTCTTCATATCTTTATAAAATCCCCATCTTCTCTTTATAAAGAGTCATTTCTTATCTTTAAAAAAGCCACCTCCTATCTTTATAAAAGCCACTTCCTCTCTTTATAAAAGCCCCTTCTTATCTTTATAAATGCCATTGGATGGATGTAAACACACACACACACACACACACACACACACACACACACACACACACACAGAGTGAATGATGCTTAGCAACAGTCATTGCCCAATCGGTTGGGGCTGTAAAATACACTGACTCTATCTCTGCAGAGTGGTAAGATCCCCTTAAATGAGTGCCCTAGTAATGACACTAAACAATCTGATGGTGAGGTTCCAGTGATGCTGGGGCTTTGGGGAATGTGGAATACCCCTTCATTGCCATTGCTCTCAGGTCCACTCTGGCCCGGAATGGTAACACCTGATAGGGTCCTATCGATGGGTTAAATAGAACTAAACTGCATACTTCTGCAGAAATGAATTGTTTGAATTAGAACTGTTTGACTAAACTGAATAGCTTGAAATAGAAATGTTTTTACAATTAAACTGTGTAGTCATGCTAAACTGAATTGTTTGAAATAGAACTTATCATTTGTTTAAAAATAGATTTGGTGTTAAATAACTTACAAAGGTTGATATGCCATAAAACCCAAACAACCAACCAACTTAGCAACTGTCAGTTTGTCGCCTCAGCGTTGATCTGTTGAATGCATTTGCAAAATACAGACAGTTACCAATCACCATTGACTGTATATCTACGCTTCTGTAACTTATATTTACGCTCTATCAATGATATTGAGCTAGTTATATATATATATATATATATATATATATATATATATATATATGGTAATAGATATTGTTGTTGGAATGGATTCGGCAGTCTGAGTTCAAATCTTCGACGAAGCTGTTTGCATTTCCCCTTGCGCTAATAACTTTGGAAAAGATATGAATGTAACTATTCTAACTCCTGGTATGTGTAGGGCAGCCTGAGCTCTTTAATCATAGAATAGCAACTGGTCTGAGAGAAGGAAAACTCTACATTAAAACCAGATTTACTTCGATTAGAAATTAACCTTGTGTCACCTCCTGCTTGTGCAGAAGTTTTGATGTACATCCAGTCAGCGTCCGAAGACAGGGGGTGTGGATTATTCTTGTATAGAATATATGAGGAATATCATATAAGGAGGGTGTCCTTGTGGTGTAATGGTTAAAGCGATGGACTGCGGAATCGTAGTACGCGAGTTCGTACTCCAGTCGCGCTATTACGTTCACTTTGAGGCAAATACCCTTGGGAAAGGTATGAACCCCCTTATCCTCCCAGCTATGGGTTAAATAGTACCACTACTGTTCTTCTAGGATAATGGATTTGGCATTAAATAACACAAAAAGAGTTGATATGCCATTAAACAAAGAAACCAAACCGAATATCATATAAATCTATGTGAGTGCTTGATGTATGGCTATTGTTACATCACTTATTCCCTTGAAGATATATAACAAAATTCACATTATAATGACAACTTAACCAGGTTTGGGTTTTCTTCTAATTGCACTTTATATATATATATATATGTGTGTGTGTGTGTGTGTGTTCCCTTATCCTTAGATCTAATCTCTGACGTCAATTTACGTCATTGGTCATGTTCCTAATTTTTACTATTTACAATTTATCCAGACACATGGAAACATATTCATATGTACTAACCCCCCCCAAAAACAAAACAAAAACAAAAATGTTGCAGGGTTGTCATGTTGTCAATTGATCGCGGGCAGAACTCGAAACCAGGTAATCGTTGCATCTGCAGAGACGTGGAAAAACAAACATCTAATAAACAAACAAAACAAAGCTGATTAACACTTCTTTTAGCCTTTTATTCCTACTTTTATCTTGGTATTTCCACTTACTCTATCGGTGCCGAATATTCGGTTATGTCTTACAAACTATCACTCCAAAGAGGAAGAGGAACTCTTCTATCACGTGACACCCTTCGACCAACCAACGTTTATCTTCTTACAAATGCTTTATTGCATTAATTTTTCACACTGGAGGATTACATCTCTATCCTACCGTCAATCAAAGAACCGGCTGAGTTCCTTTGCAGGTGCAAATTAAATACCAGTACCGAATGGCCCATTACATAACATGTATCTCGGCGGTGCGTTTAGCGTGGCGATTATCATCGTAGGAAATGGATTCAGCGTCCCGAATTCAAATCCTGAACGAAATTGTTTGCGCTAATGTTTTTTTTTAGAAAAGCATGAATCCACCTTCCCTTAGTTTGTGGTAAATAATAGAGCAGACAGAATCCTTTAGAGAATTCAATACAAACCAACTATCATCATCATCATGTCGGGCTGCCAGCACGGATTTCTCTGACTCTCTCTCTCTCTCTCTCTCCGTTCGTCTCTCTCATCCATCGCTTCCAGCAGGTCTTCTAGACAACATCCTGTATCCGTACAGAGCTGTTGTCGATCAGTTCTAGTTGGTCGTTCCACACTTGCACGTCTGTGTGAAGGGGTCCATAGGAGAACTCCGCTTACTAGTTCCTCCTAATTTCTCCAGCAGTGTCCTGCATGTCTTCATCTTATTTGGATGGTTTTTGAGATGGGAGGTAGGTGGTTGTTCGGCTGCTGCTTTATAGGATGATGCTTGCAGGATTTATTTGTGACTCCGCTTAAAATTGACCTTGTTTTATACTCTACTCATTGCGGAGAATTTTGGGTTATTTTTTTTTTGTTTAATGGCATATCAACAAAATTCAAGGGTAATTTAATGCTAAAGTTGTACTATCTCACCCACAACTGGAGGGAAATGGGAGCTTATACTTTTACCCAGAGTATTACTTTTACCCAGGGTATTACTTTTACCGAGGGTATTACTCCAAAAGTGAACGTAATACCATGACTGGAATTCGAACTCGCGTATTACGAAATCGCAGGGCAGCACTTTAGATGCGGTGGTGTTAGGTAAATACAAACACGTTGATGTGTCAATAAAGATGTATACATACACACTCTCGCAAAGAAATATTAGTGTTATACTGTAAAACAGGAGACGGTTTAATTGTGCAAACAAATGCTTAATATTAAGATTCTACACACATACAGAAATAGGCACAAACACGTTGATGTGTCAATAAAGATGTATACCTACACATTCTCACAAAGAATTATTAGTGTTATACAATAAAACGGGAGACCGTTTAATTGTGCAAACAAATGCTTAATATTAAATTAATGGTGATAAATAGCAATGCTTGAAACCATTTAACTGTGTGCAAACAAATGAGCTTTGGCTCGTTAAAAATAATGCTACAAACAAAATATTCGCTGACAAATCACACACGCACGCGCGCGCACACACACACACACACACACACACACACACACACACATATATATATATATATATATATATAACCTCGGCACATTGAGCAGAGTATTCGCCAATGGTTCGGAAGACTGAGATTTAACCAAATACCAATTTAAAGTCAAAGACTCAAAAATGGTATTTGATGCCTCCTAGCTTAACACTCAGCATTATAAGGTACAGATTAAGCGCAAGTGGAGAATCCAGGGAAAGGAATAGCATCCTCCCCTTCACCTCGGTGTAGTAGCTATTGAAAAAGGAGCCTTCGGGCTGCTCTCGATTACGGTCACTAATTTTACTTTCTACCGGTCCATTAGCCTAGTGGGTAGTATGTTCGCCAATGGCTCGTGAAACTGGGGTTCAATCCCAGGTTTAGTCAAACCAAATACTCAAAAAATGGTACTTGATACTGCTTTGCTTAACACTTAGCCTCATAAGGTAGGGGTCAAGGATAAAGTGGAGCAATCCAGGAAAGGAGCAGTACCCTACCCTACAGCTCGGTGTGGGTAGCTAATGAAAAGGGAGCCTTCGAGTCACTATCGATTACGGTTGCAAAAAAAAAAACAAAACAAATAAAACGACCAATAGATTCTACAACATATCAGCTATACGCACTCACACATAAACACATACACGCAAACACACACCACGACCCAGAGTGAAACAACGACAAACTTTATAGCGTATCAATATCAAAGAATAAAAGGGGAAATAAAAATTAATCCACAAAAGAGATCAGGTGAGAAACTCTGAGAAAGAGAAAGAGAGGAGGAAGAAAAGAATGAAAGAACCAACCACTACAAGAAATCTAACACAAAACAATGACCTCTATATAATTCGATACAAAACCTGAAAAAAATTAAATGTTCTCTGATGAAAGCAACAAAGCTGGAAACATACACCCAAGAAATAATTCTTAAAAAATATAAATCTCTCAGTGAACCTGTTCCTTTTGAAATATTTATTTTTTTCTCTCTTTAGACTAATAAAAAATGATTTTTTTTACACACACACACACACACACACACACACACACACACACACACACACACACACACATATATATATATATATATATATATATATATATATATATATATATATATATATATATATATATACCCATTTTGTTCTCTCTTTGGACTAATAAAAAAAAGAAAAAAATTACATATATATATAAGTATAAACAGGATTTGTCATTGGATAACCCAGAAGGGTTGATATACTATAAAACACAACCACTCCCAACCATATGGTATACAAATTAATTACTGCATACTCAGATGCACAATTGCGAATTAACGGATATCGTCATACGAAATGGACGTCATACGAATTAATGGATATCGTCATACGAAATGGACTCGACAATCCAAGTTTAAATCCTGAACAAGACTGTTAGCATTTTACTTCGTGCTAATGTCTTTGGGAAAGACATGAATCCATCTGTTCTTCCCTCAACTATTGGTAAATAATTGGAGGGGTTGGGTAAATGCATACCCAGGGGTACACCTACATATTTAAATTTACCCCTAATACCACCACCACCACCACCAGCAGCAGCAGCAACAACAACAACAACACTTGAATGATGTACGGTCAAGTCATGCTGAAGTTCCCTATTTCTATCAAATTACTGAAGTTAAGGATCGATGAGTTTGTTTAGTTCTGAAATGGGTGACCTCTTAGGAATACCATGAACTATAAGCAGTCTGGTGTATGTGTGCAAAACGAAGCGAATAACAACTCTTTAATCTTTCATTAAGAATCTTATTCATAGGCAAATGTTTCTAAAATGAATTAAGAGTCTTAACAAAACCAGGGATGAAAACCATGGAACCATAGCGCCACCAGTTGTCGCTTTGAGGTGTAATTTGGCATTATCAATAATTTCAAATATCTTGTTCTCAAATTATATAGATAAAAGAATCGTTGAATTGTAGGCCGGGCTTGCAGTAGTGATGAAAAATGTAAGGGAGATAACTTAACAAAGTTATGTCCCTTGCGAATTGATATCGTTTTTCTTAAGCATTAATTTCAATCGATTGTGCCTCAATGAAATTAATTATAGCTGGTTGAATAGATTACTGAAACATTAGTTTTGAAAATTATAATATTAAACTTAATATAAAAAAAAGAGATAAGAATATCCGACGATTAACAAAAGAAATCAACTTATAGTGAATTGTTGTCTGGGCAATGGATGTCTTGGGTTAGACACTAAAATCGAGCACTGGGGAGTTTAGTATCAAACCTTCATTGCCATTATTCCCCGGTACACTCTGTCGCAGGGTTGTAGAACCTGTTATAGTTCCATCCATGTGTCAAATTGATCAGCTAGATATGTTTAAAATGATTCTGAACTACATTAATACCTTAACTCTCAAAGCATAGATATTGAAATTAATTTTGAAATGTTTACTGGTTTAAACCGACTGTGAAATACATCTACTCACATGAAAATTATAAGTACTTGATGGGAATTCTCTAAAATACATCATTGCGTACAGATTATTTTTATTAAATAGGATTAATTACTTCAAGCTACGTAAAGGCTTATACATTTTTAGTGTTTGATATGAATAGTTCATTAAATATATTTAATTATTACTAAATGAATATTATTATTGAATAGTAATATTGTCTAAATTCTTTTGATGAAGCTCAATAATTTTTATCATTTAGAGTATTCGGACTATTGTCTTCAACTTTATTGTTACTTTACGTTTGGGCCGATGCGTTCTTCGGCCTTCTGCAGGTGATTTTTTGTCGAATTCGAGAGCCTCCTCGGAACTTCAAACCGAACCCTTTATTTAATCCATAACTTAACATAACAAATGTTGGTATTTGGTTAATGAATTTCCAATTGAAATCATCAGGAGGTGGCAGGTTCAGTCCTGACGACAGGTAAATAACAAAGAATACTTACTATAGCTTAATACCCCTTCCTGGTTATGGTCAACGAAATTAGAACAATCTACCCTGTGGATTAATAAAGGGTTCGGTTTGAAGTTCCGTGTAGGCTTCCGAATTCGACAAGAAACACCTGAAGAAGGCCGAAGGATGTAGCGGTAGAAATGTTGCGAATATAAAAATAAAGTCTGAATACTCTAAATAAAGAAATAAATATGAATAGTTACCTGAAAACATCACTTCGGCATTAAATAACCCAACAAGGGTTGACATGCCATAAAGCCAGCCAGTTAGTCAAACTACCTGAACAACGGTAAACGATGCGTTGGTCATCAATATATGAACACCATTATATTTACCCACAGTATCACCCATAAATGTGCTAACCACAAATAATTTTCGGAGGAGGTTTTTGAAAGGAATATTATAAGATAGAGTTATGCTGTTTAAGCTGCTTCTCTGCATAAACACAGTCTTACCCATAAATAAGTTCACGTAAAACAGTCTTTTTAAAAATAAAAAAAGGCTTTCCATATGCACCAAAGATACCAACATCTAATTATTTCTAGCAGAACATTATGCAGTCATAACGGGTATTATTAGATATAATGTATGATCAAATTGTACACCATTGAGATTATAATAAAAAATATAAAAATATCTGTTTTAACCAAACACCTCTGCCATGGATATGTAGCAATCCAAAAATAAATGAATATAGAGCAATCCAAAAATAAACGAATATGTAGCAATCCAAAAATAAGCGAATATGTAGCAGTTAAAAAATAAATGAATATGTAGCAATCCAAAAATAAATGAATATAGAGCAATCCAAAAATAAACGAATATGTAGCAATCCAAAAATAAGCGAATATGTAGCAGTTAAAAAATAAAGGAACATGTAGCAATCCAAAAATAAATGAATATGTAGCAATCCAAAAATAAGCGAATATGTAGCAGTTAAAAAATAAATGAACATGTAGCAATCCAAAAATAAACGAATATGTAGCAATCCAAAAATAAGCGAATATGTAGCAGTTAAAAAATAAATGAACATGTAGCAATCCAAAAATAAATGAATATAGAGCAATCCAAAAATTAATGAATATGTAGCAATCCAAAAATAAATGAATATATAGCAATCCAAAATAAACGAATATATAGCAATCCAAAAATAAACGAATATATAGCAATCCAAAAATAAATGAATATATAGCAATCCAAAAATAAATGAATATATAGCAATCCAAAATAAACGAATATATAGCAATCCAAAAATAAACGATATAGCAATCCAAAAATAAATGAATATATAGCAATCCAAAAATAAACGAATATATAGCAATCCAAAAATAAACGAATATAGAGCAATCCAAAAATAAACATGCCAAAATAATTGCAGTTTCCTCACACGAAGGAATATAAAGATAACAAACTTTTATTGATTGTAAGATACGACCAATCATTTCAATGAACATTTATGAGCAGTTTTATTTTTGTGTATCGACTTGTTGATTTTAACGACGTGTCAACCCGTATCGGGTTATTTCATACCTACTGGTTTGGGAAATGTATTCATTGTACATTCATATCTATATTTTTGTTCAGTTTTTTCTTAAGAGTCTTTTTTTTAAATCCCCGTCTTATCGAATACAAATGGTTTTTAAACTAATATACTTGACCCAAAGATGGGACACTAATATTTATAACCTCTTCAGAACAGAGTGGACCTGGGAGTAACGGCAACGAAGGAGAAGTCTACATTCCTAAGATCTGCAAAACTGGAGCCTCACCACCAGATGCATCTTAGAACAGTCTATTTTCTTGGGCGGGGGTCTTACCCTTTTTCAGAGGAGCAGTAAGCGTATTCAAAGCTTCATCGACTGGACGATTTGGCTACAACGATGGAATCTTTATTTTTAATGAAATTTTGTAATAGTATTTACATGGGAAAAATTACTGGAAAAAATTTCTATTTCTTGAAATTTTTTTTAGATTGTTGATCGTAATTCCTTTTGGTCATCAGTTGATGGGGAGAATCCCCGTGGCGTAATGGATAAAGTGCTGGACTGTGACATGGTAGTAAGCAAGTTAGAAATCCAGTCACCGTATTACATTCACTTTCAGACTAATACCCTTGTGAAAAGAAGGATGGCTCTAGCATTGAATAACCTACAAGGCTTGATATGACATGAAACAAAGAAACCCAACCATGCCATTTATCAGATCACAAGGTAAAATAAGAGAAAGAAATAATAAATAAAAATGGAAATCAGGGCTACACAACTCAATGCATTAAATAAATGGTGTTTTAGCACAAGACAAAGAGGTGATTAATATTGTATGAGATTTTTGCTATTTGGACCGTAGGTATCCTGTACGTGAGCAAAAAAATGAATAAGTTGAGCTCAAATCATGTAAATCATATAATTTCAGCCCAGTTCGAAATCCCGCTTAATTCTACAAGAGTTTATCTAAAATTGTACCTGTAAGATAAATCATTTATCTATACGGATACATATAGTATGAATTAATATAAAGAATTTCTATCAAAGGATTTGTATATTATATGGCTTGAAGTATTCAATCAATCAATCAATCGATCAATGAAAGTCTGTTGTTTTTTAGTATCGTAGCTAAAAAAAGCGTTTAAATAAATAACGTTTCAGCACATGATTAATAAATTAATTAGTTAATTAATAGAAATTAGAAGAAATATACTCCGAGTAAACCACTTCATATACCTCGGTAGTAATATTGCATCTACAAAAAGCGATGTCAACATACACATTGGAAAGGCATGGACTGCTATTGACAGGTTAAAGACCATATAGAAATCGGATCTTTCTGATAAAATAAAATGGAAATTCTTCCAATCTGTAGCCGTGTCAGTACTATTGTATGGTAGCACTAGTTATAGAAAAAAGCTAGATAGGAACTATACAAGGATGCTGTATGTTGTCTTAAACAGATCCTATAAGCAGTACCTCACAAAACCGCAGCTGCAAGACCACTTATATTCGATCTCACAAACCATCCTAGTAAGACGAACAAAACATCCTGTCAACTGCTGGTGAAGTAAGAACGAACTCATAAGCGACGTTCTTATATGATATGGATACACTAGTGTTGACCGACAAGCAAAAACTTGCAATCCTTAGCTCTGTGCGGACATTGGATGCCGTCAAGAGGATTTACTAAGAGCGATAGCCGATAAGAGAGAGAGAGAGAGAGAGAGAGAGAGAGAGAGAGAGAGAGAGAGAGAGAGAGAGCAGAAGAACCCGTGTTGTCATCACGCTTTGATGACTTCGAACGAAGAATTTCTCTTCTGACCAAAATGACTGGAAATTGAAAAGCCGACCATATAAAAGCCGAATAAATGAAACACCGAAAAAGGTGTTCGTCAACTTCTTCCACCAGCCTTATGCCAAACAACAATCAACGGCTTTTGGTTTTTGTTCTAGATCAAGTGACACCCCTGGCATAAAACAAACAAGACAAGTGTATGCAAACAAAAATATTATATTGGAACACTTCTTAAATGTAAATTATTTATATTATATTGGAACACTTCATAATATAATATCGTATTCGTATCCAATACAAATAATTTACAAACAGATCTATCGATCAGACCTAAACAGGTTCGGTTTCAGTTTTGGTTTCTTTTGTTCAATGGCATATCAACCTTCGTAGGTTATTTAATGTAAAGCCATACTAGCAGGATAGTAGAAGTAATATTTAACCCATAGCTGCTGGAATAAGGGGTTCATACATCTCCTAAGTTCGAAAGAACATAATAACGTGAGTTCGAACTCGCTTACTGTTGTACCTCCTACATAATGGATTCGCCCTCCTCCATAAATACACGTCAACGAGAGCGTCAGATGAAGTGAACCAATCAGCATGATACAATCACGTGTGATACCACTACCGCACTGGACTCTCAACTTCCTGTCAACTAACTACTGTTTAACCAGGTTCACTTGTATCTTGTTTCTGTTACTTGAATATATATGCTTTTCTATCAACCCTTTCTGTATTCCACGTGTTTTTCTTTTGTCAACATTACAACACTTACGACTATGTCACAGTCCGGCACGTTAGTCACTATGTCACCGGGACTCCCCCACCAACAGGTACTACCACTCTAGGTTAGAGTGAACCTGGGAGTAATAGCTATGAAGGAGTATTCTACATTTCTTCAGAAGTCCAGACTTTGAGTCTCAGCGAAAAAAAAAAACGTTTAAATAAATAATGTTTCAGTACATGGTTAATAAATTAATTAGTTAATTAATAAAAATTAGAAGAAATATACCCCGAGTAAACCACTTCATATACCTCGGTAGTAATATTGTATCTACTGAAAGCGATGTCAATATACACATTGGAAAGGCATGGGCTGCTATTGACAGGTTAACGACTATATAGAAATCGGATCTTTCTGATAAAATAACATGGAAATTCTTCCAATCTGTAGCTGTGTCAGTACTATTGTATGGTAGCACTAGTTATAGAAAAAAAACCTAGATAGGAACAATATAAAGATGCTGCATGTTGTTTTAAACAGATCCTGTAAGCAGCACCTCACAAAACCGCAGCTGCACGACCACTTATATTCGATCTCACAAACCATCATAGTAAGACGAACAGATGTCCAGAATTTGAGTCTTATTAGCGGATGCAGTTTTGTATCATACTCTGAACCTCTGTTTTTTTTTGCGGGGGGCAGGGGTCTCTTCAGGGGATAGTCAATGAATTCTAAATTCCAAAGACACATTTTTTTCTTTGAAAGAAAGAAAGAAAGAAAGAAAGAAAGAAAGTTACACTGTTCTTAGTTTATTTTTGTTCAGAACTACAATCTGTAAAAATTGCTATAGAAAGAAAATGTTAAATGACTACAATGAAGACCTTGTGGTGAAGTCTCGAATCCCATTTTATCTGTGTATAAAAATAAATAAATCAATCAATAAATAAAGTGTGAAGGTTGGGGAAACTCAGTGAATTGGAAGTTATTACGTCAAGAGATACGATTAAAGAAAGGAAAAGAAAAAAAAAAATTTCCCCTTAGAACGTAAAGAGTAGTGAGGAATGTTGTGCGAGATCAGGTGGGATTGTTGCTAGCCAAGCTTTAGCGACATCAAATACACTCTTTCCAATCAATCAGATAAAATGGACTTTTAACGCAGGAGATCGATACGAAGGCTGCCATGTTAGTCGATCTTCGGAAAGATATTTAAAGTCATCAAAAAGAACGCACGAAGAAGCGAAATATACAACAACAGTAGCACCGCCAACAAAATGATAATTATTAAAATAAACATAGATGAAAAAAAGGTTAAATGGTTTGGCAATAATAAAATGTTTTGAACGATTAGGAAAATTATAAAGTTCGTTACGTAAACACTTGATTGATAATCGAAATATTTGATGCCATATAATTGTAAATTATTACTATTGAAAATAGATTCTTGAAGCTATAATTGCTTACTAAATATTATTAATCGTTACTTGAATATTCTGGGACAATATGATTGTACAAACAAATAACTGTTAATAAATGCGAATAATTGCTTGAAACCACATAAGCATTCGTATTAGATGAAACATGAAACCATACAACTATTAGCAAATTATTTGTATTAGATTGGAATACTTGATATCATATAACTGTAGATTATTTGTTGTATATACAAATACTTCATATATGTAAATTATATTATGTAGGAACATTTAAAATATGTAAATTATTTGTATTATATAGGAACACTTCATCTCTGTAAATTATTTGTATTATATAGGAACACTTCATCTCTGTAAATTATTTGTATTATATAGGAACACTTCATCTCTGTAAATTACTTATATTATATAGAAATACTTCAAATATATAAATCATTTATATTAAGAATACTTAATCGAAGCAATAGTTGTTTACAAAAGACTATTATTAGGGTTAGTTAGTTGTGTATTATGGCATATCACCCCTTTTGGGTATTTAATAACAAACCCCGTTTATATATATATATATATATATATATATATATATATATATATGTGTGTGTGTGTGTGTGTGTGTGTGTATATATATGATATGTAAATGAATAGTTTGTCGGTAGCATTATTTTTAAACGAAGCAGAACTAATTTGTTTTCATAAATGGTTTCAAATATTGCCATCTAAGACTAAAAATTCTATCCAGCGTTATTCATTCGTTTGTACTAAGTTTAATGATTTCAAGTGTAGTTGATTAAATAGTTTTGTTTGACATATAGATGGGACCCTAACAGATACTACCACTCCAGGTCAGAGTGAACCTGGGTATAATGGGAATGAAGGATTATTACAGTTCCCATGCCTCTACGACCGGAGTCTCACCATTAGATGGTTCAGTTTCATATCTAGGGCACTCATGGGCGGGAGTCTAACTATTTTGCAGAGATGCAATCGGCGTCTTGTATAGCCCCAGTCGACTGAGCAAGAACTATTCTTATTTACATAAAGCCCTATAACTGGGTGCGAACAAATGACTATTATTAAATAGAGATAATTACTTGAAGCTCTAATTGTTTACTAAGGATATTTATTAGTTATATGAACCCCTTTAACTGTGTGCAAACAAATGACTGTTATTAAATAGAAATAATTACTTGAAGCTCTAATTGTTTAATAAGAATAATTATTAGTTATATGAAGCCCTATAACTGTGTGCAAACAAATGACTGTTATTAAATAGAAACAATTACTTGAAGCTCTAATTGTTTACTAAGGATATTTATTAGTTATATGAACCCCTTTAACTGTGTGCAAACAAATGACTGTTATTAAATAGAAACAATTACTTGAAGCTCTAATTGTTTAATAAGAATAATTATTAGTTATATGAAGCCCTATAACTGTGTGCAAGCAAATGACTATTATTAAACAGAAACAATTACTTGAAGCTCTAATTGTTTAATAAGAATAATTATTAGTTATATGAACCCCTTTAACTGTGTGCAAACAAATGACTATCATTAAAAAGAAATAAATACTTGAAACCATAAAATTATTAGTATTTAATAGAAATACTTGATGTCTTATGATGATAAATTATTTGTATTAAGAATAGTTATTCGAAGCTATACTTGTTTATTAATTACTTGAAACCATATGACTGTGTGCAAACGAATGACGATTGATAAATTAAAAAATCATTTGAAATCATACAATTATTAGTATTAGAAAATTAATCTAGAAACCATACAATTAATGATTTATATTAGCTAAGAATACTTAGTATCATAGAAATATAAGTTATTTGTATTTGATAGGAATACTTGATTTCATATAACTGTAATATAATCTTATTGAGTATAATAATTATTAATTATCAAGTATTAATAATTATTCTTGTTAAGTATAGTTTCTTTAAGCTATGATTGTTTACTAAGACATCTAACATAATCATTTATCAATTTTAACTTATATTAGAGTTGCGATGCTCTAGCAATTATGAATCTTCAGAAGTAGTGTTTTTCTCTTGCGGCCACATCCATCATTTTGATGATATTTTCCCAGTTTTGTAATTATTTTTGGGGAAAACATCAATTGATGAATGAAAGCGATTCAATTTCTTTGCAATATCATGAAGTGACAGTCTATTATCATTCTATACCACTATTTCATCTTTTTCAAACTCAGAAAACTGCTAATTTATAGTTGGTTGTTTTCCGGCAACGCCGAATTAAATTTAAAAAAATTCAGTTTAGTATAAGTATATATATATATATATATATATATATTTTACAAACAGTTATAAATAGTTGGGTAGATTGAGCTCTTTAAACTTGGTATGGCAACCGGTCTTGATGAAGGAAAACCCTAAATTCAAAACCTGTTATACGAAGATGACTAGGAACCGCCCCTAAGACACCAATTACCGAGCAACTACACACATGAATAGACGTTCAGAGCCGTCTTAACCAACAGTTTGGTTTGGTTTGGTTTTATGGCACATCAATCACTGTACGTTATTTAATGCCAAATCCATTTTTATACATATAAACAGTTCTATTTAAAAAAAATCAGTTTAGTATAAGAATAGTTTTTTGTTCACACACAATTAAATGTCAAAACAGTTCTATTTTAAACAATTCAGTTTAGCATAAGTATACAGTTTCAATGTCAAAAAAGCCCGATTTCAAGCAATTCTATTTAGCATAAGTACACAGTTTAGTTCTATTTAACCGACAGATAGGACCCTATCAGGTGCTACCACTCCGGGCCAGAGTGGACATAGGAGAGATGGCAATGAAGGGGTAATCAGCATTCCCCCAAACTCCAACAATGCTGGAACCTGATTGTTTAGTGCTATATCAGGACACTCGATGGGGTGGGGTCTTACTCCTCTGCAAAGAAGCAGTCGGTGTATTCTACAGCCCCAGTCGACTGGGCAAGCTAATTTATGACCACTTGATATTTCTAGGGTATATCAATTACTCTCTGACAGCATCTGGTTATGCTTTCAACAAGTGATTGACAAAGATCGAGTGATAATTGTTGCCAACAATCATTCAATATGTTAAATAACTGTTTCATTACAATTGACTGTCCAAAATCATTTGACTTTTTTCTAACTCAGACAACTGTTTATTAGTCATTAACAAAGGACTCACAAAAAATTCGGCTATCAAATCAAGGTAAAGAAAATTCTAAGGAATTTCCCATTTTTTTGTATACATGAAGATTTTCTTTTTTAGAAAATTATAACTTTTCGTTACAATTAAAGGAAACTTTGACAATAATAAAAAAAGAAAATAATCACTTTCTATGTGTGTCTATACCGGGCACACACACACACACACACACACATATATATATATAGTTATCCACAGACAGGGTGTTTCGTTGTATCACAACTCTTCAGTGTGGCTAGACACGCGAGATGCTTCAAGCTTGGATCGAAACCCGACTGACGTAAAGTCAGGCGGATATCTTACCCTCGAGCCATCGTCAACAAGATCCCACCGCTTCAACACTGTTACAATTGTTCCTTATTATTATGATTAATTTTTGTTCGTATTTTCTTTTCTTTTTTCTTTTTTAAAAAATTGTTTTAATTCTAAAAAACAAACATTATTATTTTTTCAATAGCATCCAGTAGGGACGTCCATCTTTTACAACGATGAGCAATACAGATCAAAACCAATGAAGGAAATTGACTCGTAGGTGTCTTAGTTGGAATTTGGCGTTTCCATTCTCCGTTGATGTTACCAACTGTGTCAAATGCGATTCCGTTGATGAGAACAGGACTAATATTAATTGCACTATTGATTTTCGGTCTATAGTTTTGTTACATGAACACGTTTATTTATATCAATAAGCAATGTAACACAACCAGGAAGAACAGAAAAACTTTAAATTATTCGATGAAACACAAATTACCTTAGAGTATGCTTCACTTAACGGAAAACGATTATCGATCCAGTTGTTCAAGTTTAAGTCATTTTCTCTTGTTTTATTAAATGTACTATTTTCCTGTTCTTCTCCCCCTCTCTCCCTTTCTCTCTCTTCTCACGTGGTATCATTTTCGGTTTCTTTTTGGCATCGTTTGTATTCAGGAAGTTTCCTTTTTGGAAATCCTAGAAGAGACAAGGACATAAAAAGGGAGACTTGTTTCGCTATAGATTAACGCTGAAAGCAGAGGAAGAAAATGGCAGAAATCAGATTCCAGCAGAAAGATAACCAAGTCTATAATTTTCTATAAGAGTCTTCTCTATCCAAACGTTACACGCACTTGTGCGCATGCACTTGCATTTAACTATCATCCCTGGGCTTCAGTAAGCAACACATGATCCATTTAACAGAGGGACCCATGTGTCTATGCATAAGAAAGACCTAAAATAGTTCTGGTCACAACGACCAGTGTCACGCAAGCGTCAGATTACTCAAACCCTGCTTTAATGCAATAGGGTTTGAGGCTTTGATGTTAAGACCATGAAAGCTTCCTTTTTACTTTTATTCTCTTTGGTCACTTCTGTCAAAAACATAAACACAAGCCAAGGAGAAAAAAACCAAGTTCAATACTAACCCAAAATATGTGCGCGTGCGTGTGTGTGTATGTGTGTGTGTGAGACGGCATTTATTCTCTGTAGGTTAAAACTTGCCTTGTCGGCTTGGGTTGTAGAGTACACCGACTGCTTCTCTGCAGAGGGATAAGAACCCCCAAACGAGTGTCCTGTTAGGACACTATACAATCTGATGGTGAAGAACCAGTAATGCTGGAGCTTTAGGGAATGCGGAGTACCCCTTCATTGCTATCGTTCCCAGGTCGACTCTGACTGGGAGTGGTAGTATCTCATAGAGTCCTATCTATGGATCAAATAGAACTAAACCGTGTACTTAAGGTAAACTGAATGGTTTGAAATAGAGCTGTTTTTGATATTGAAACTGTATACTTATGCTAAACTGAATTGTTTAAAATAGAACTGTTTTGACATTTAATTATGTGTGAAAAAAACTATACTTATACTAAACTGAATTTTTTGAAATAGAACTGTTTATATGTATAAAAATGGATTTGGCATTAAATAACGTACAGTGGTTGAGGTGCCATAAAACCAAACCAAACCAAACTGTTGGTTAAGACGGCTCTGAACGTCTATTCATGTGTGTAGTTGCTCGGTAATTGGTGTCTTAGGGGTGGTTCCTAGTCATCTTTGTATAACAGGTTTTGAATTTAGAGTTTTCCTTCATCTTGACCGGTTGCCATACCAAGTTTAAAGAGCTCAATCTACCCAACTATTTACTTATAACTGAGGGCGAATTCTTGGATTCATACGTTTTCCAAGGATATTAACAGTATTTGAAATACAAATCCCGGATTTGAACTCGGGTCGTCCTGTCCACTTCTTATGACGATAACCATTACACTGCAATCAACCTTCGTTTGGAAGAGAAGAGTAACGCCCAGTATTTTTCCTGGACGTATTTTGTATCATTGTCACTAGTACACACTATCCCTCAATATCATCAAAAAGAAAACCTGAACGAATTGCAATAAAAAAGCAACTAGGATTAAAAGATGTAAGACAATACTAATTTTCAATTAAAAATGATAATTCATAAATGAATAAATATAAACAGTGAAAAATGTCACTTTTATGTCACCTAGTAAATTAGGAATACTTTTGTTTTTCCCTTATATTGAAGGATAGTTGAAAGTAAGCAAAGTAGATGACCGTAGTCGTAATGGCCACCAGAAGGCTCCCTTTTTAATAGCTTCGACACCGAGTTGTAGGGGAGGGCGCAACTCCTTCCTATCCCTGGATTGCTCCACTTTACCCTTGATACATACCTTATGATGCTGAGTGTAAAGCAAGGCGGCATCAAGTACCATTTTTTGAGTCTTTGGTATGACTTGACCTGGTATTGAATCCCGGTCTCCCGGACCATTGGCGAAAGCTCTACCCACTAGGCTATGTTTGGACAATCTTTATATCCATTGAATTTAGATTTTTTGTCCTGTCTTTTTTTTTGTTTCCAAACAATTTCTATGAAAAAAAAATCCAATATTTGCAGTCTTAATCAGACATGTATTCTCACTATTCTACCTAAATACGCATAGCTCTCACCATTCTACCTAAATACGCATAGCTCTCACCATTCTACCTAAATACGCATAGCTCTCATCATTCTACCTAAATATACATGTAATATACTAGCTTAGCTGGCGACGATGAACTTAGCAGATTCAATGCGGTTGCAAGATAACATCAACAAAGTGGTTTCACAAGAAAGAGAATACAATGGATAGAGTGACAGTTATTTCCGTTTGCAGATAAGATCAACAAATTACTGGAAAAAAACGTTCCGATAACCAGCCATAAACAGAAAAAATCGTGGGCGAAGAGAATATTCATATACCCGCATGGGACTTGAAAAGACAATATAAGTTCTGTAATATTGGACTGAAGGCAGAGGTCCGCTAATCTCTCAAGCGAAGGGTCACTCGCTGGTCACTCAAGCAGATCTGTCAGTTCCCCGTATGTGTTCTCCACCTGTTGCACTACTTCACAAAAAGGGCCCCAGCCACAGAAGAAAGATATGTGCGAACTCTCTCTGCCTGTATTCCTACTACACACAATCGTCGCCGTCGAAGAATTAAAACACAAAATATATTTTTATATATCTACGATTTTTTCATTGTTTGTCCAGCGGTTCAATATACGACATATATAACTCTCACCATTCTACCTAAATACGCATAACTCTCACCATTCTATCAAAATACACGTATTTAAGATACTGTATGGAATAGCATAGTAATTATTTGGTGTTTTTCCCCAGTAAGCAGCACCCTACAAAACTGAGACTGCATGGTCAATTATCTCCCATCTCACAAACCATCCAAGTAAACCAAACAAGACATGCTGAGGAAGTAAGGATGAAATAATAAACGACGTTGTCTTAACGACTCTTCAAAATAGTCATACCAGTATTGGCTGATTAGCAATCATTTACGTACATCAGCGCTGTGCGGACACTGGATTTTATCCAAAGGACCAACCAAAGGCGACTGACGATAGGAATGGATGGTGAGAGAGAGTCTGGGACCTTCATGCTTGCAGTAAAACGATGATGATGGTGAGAATGATGATGATGATGATGAAGATGAATAGCAACGAGCGAGACACAACGGATTTTTCAAGGATTTTATCTATTCGTTCCTATCGATTGAGTATTGGATTTTCATTGTTTCTGCCTTTGTTGATTATTTATTGTAACATCTTTATTATCAAGTTGAAACTTTCTTCATTTCCTGCTTTTTTTTCTGAAACATTCTAATATATTTTCGACCTTGTCACGGAATTGAAGAATTGTGTAACATGAAAGTGACAATTGATCAGTCGCAAAAAAAAAAAAAATCTTAAAGTGTTTAGCTGAAGAGAAAATCCGATAAAGAAACAAGATCATCAACACAATGTCTTTAATGAAATGAGGAGAGTGTTGGGATATAGAGGAGAGTTGCCGCTGTTCACTATCTTTCATCAACCATCTTAGTCTACAGATATTGAAAACTGAAAGAAGGGAGAAATTACTTATTTAAACACACTCGGCACATCTTTTGTCAAGCTAATTTAACTCTCCCTTTCACACACACACACACACACACACACACACACAAATCTTTAACAATTGTAAAAATAAAAAGAAAGTCAAAAGTTTAAAAAATGTTGGATCTAGGACTTTTCAGTACCATGTCATATGTTCATGAGTATTTATTTACGATAGTCAATTTTTACTTGTTTTAAATATGTATATATATAAATGTATGTATGTATAAAATATATACATACATATATATATAAACTATATATATATATATATAATACAACGTGACTTGGTGTATACGGTATCACTCCAACCAATATTTAAATATAAATAGTTAATTTTCTTCTTAGCTGGAGTTTGTAATCCCAAGTGGAACATTACACTATAAAAAATATTATCAGGTATTATTAACCAACTCAACCAAGTGAAATTCTAAGAGAAAATCAACAAGAAGAAAAAAAAAAAAAGAAATTGCTGCACATCTACACCAGAAAATAAAATCTCATAAACATATTTACGGATATATTTTATTCTGCTATGTATATCAGAAAATAAAATCACATAAACTAATTTTATCCTTCTATGTATACCAGAAAATAAAATCTCATAAACATATTTAAGAGACATACCTAATGTTATCCTTCTGTGTATACCAGAAAATAAAATCTCATAAACTTATTTAAGGGGTGTACCTAATTTTATTCTGCTACGTATTTATATTTTTGATTCCTGCGTTTTAATCATATTTTAATGTAATAATCTTCAGCCCTGTTGGCTAGGTCTGTAGAATGCACTGAGTGAGTCCCAATTAGTGTCCTGTATATAGCATTTAACTATCTGGTGGTAACGCTCCATAGAGAATGTGGAACGCTCCTTTATTGCCATTACTCCAAGGTCCACTCTGATCAGGAGTTGTTGTACCTATTAGGGTTCCACCTAGAAATAGCCATATTTAAAACCATTAAACTATGTACAAACAATAAATAACAATACTTAAAACCATTTAATTGTGTGCTAACAACTGAGCTCTAAGAACCCGTTTAAAATTAAGTTGACTATGAACTATTCACTAATAATTCAAATGTATAAAAAAGATTCGGGATTAAATTACTCCCAAGAGTTGATATGCCATAGAACACAACCAACCAACCAACAAACCAACAAACCAGCAATAATCTTGAAATTTTGGAAACAAATTTAAGAAAAGTTTTGACATGGGAAATTGTTCTCGGACAGGTTGCCGTTCCCTTTGTTTCCAGATAAAAATCCTAGACCCACACATATACAAAAAATTACTCCTTCTTGATATTATGTTTTCAGATTCAAAACTAATCGGGGGATATCCTCGTGGTGTCGTGGTTAAAGCACTGAACTACAGAATCGTCATAAGCGAGTTTGAACTTCAGTCACGCTATTACGTTCTCTTTCGGACTAATACTCTTTGGGAAGGGTATGAACCCCCTTATCCTCCCACCTATGGGTTCAATAGTATTACTGCCGTTCTTCTTGAAGGATGGATATGGCATTAATTGATATTCCGTTAAACAAACAAATAAAGCACAACTAACCTATTATTGAGCCCCCGTAGCGTAATGGCTAAAATGCTGGACTGTGACCATGGAGTATGCGAGTTCGAGCTCTAGTCATGCTATTATGTTCACTTACGGACAACCCATGGGAAAATGTATGAACCACCTTATCATTCTAGCTATGGGTTAAATAGTATCATTGCTGTTCTTCTACAAGGATAGTTTTGGCTGGAAATAACCGATGAAGGTTGATATGCCTTTCAACAAAGAAACCACACCAAACTTATTCGAACATTAAATACATGCTTCCCGCTCGATCATCGAAATTACTGTGAACCATATCTAAAGAAAGCTTAATACATAACAACATTAAATACATGCTCATATCTACCTTGGTCCATAGTCCGTATTGACGTGAAAATGCAATCATCCCTGGACATGTTCTGGTTGGCGTGTGAACCATGTCCTGCAATTTCACGTAACCAAGATACAAACAAGCGTCCAGATGTGGTTTTATCCCAGTCACAGTACTTAATTGTAGCCTTAGTTCAGTGACTATCACATGCGTTTCCGGCTTGTTGGTTTATCAACTTCCTCTGTGCTCACGTTCTGTTTGAAAGATCCATTGAAGTGGGGATGACAATCTATCAGGAAATTTTGACAGTCGGGGTTAGTCGATTGGAACAATTTGCTAAGGTGTTGGCAACTCAAAGACTAGAAAAACTCTCCGTTAACAACAACTATTAAAGCACAATGGTGTAACAATAATATATACCCTGGGTGGGCAAACCTTTTGGTGAGAGGGCTGCATCACTGGGTTATGAATTATGAAAGGGCCACATCTTTTAAAATCAAGAATTTAGTCTCGACTCAAGTGCAAGTGTTTATTTTTTGATTTTCAGAGGCTCCCGTGGGCCGCCGTTTGCCCACCCCTGATGTATACAATATAGTAAGTAAAGTTGGTGACCGTAGTCGAAGGCGACCATAAGGCTCCCTTTTCAATAGCTACTACACCGAGTTGTAGGGAAGGGCGCTACTCCTTTCCCTGGATTGCTCCACTTTACCCTTGATACGTACCTTATATCGCTGAGTGTTAAGCAAGGAGGTATCAAGTACCATTTTAAAAGTCTTTGGTATGACGGCACCTGGGATTGAATCGTGGTCTCCAGGACCATTGGCGAGCACTCTACCCACTAGGCCAATTTTCTGTACATGGAAGTAGTGTTGCTTTTTGTTGTATTCAAAAGATAAATAAGGTATCTGGTTGGTGTAGTTTTACTATGTTAATTTTTCGGAGAGGGAGAGGTTTACTGGAGAGGCTTTAGTTCTTGGAGAGATTTCTTTTCTTATACCCCTGTCTTCGGTACGGACATCGGATATCTTTTTTTCTTAAACTTAAAAAATATGTATTTTTATAGAGGATTCCCTAAGGAACAAACATTCCTGATTGGCTCACGAATCACAGATCATTTCGTATTCTAATCAAACGCGCTGATCTACGTCTGTGGGAAGAGTATCACTTCCGCGTATTAGATTTTAATTGTTTTCCAATCAAGCTACAATATAAGAATATGTAAAAAATTGTATATGCAATTAAACCACGTTCGTTTGAAGATATGAAAGCTGAAATAACTAATGTGATTTCAGGTATTATTAAAAATCACTCGGCAAAATTTTTTTGAGAACTACAAAATCGAAAGAACTTGGTTTTACTAATCATGCTGGACATGTAAAGACTTAAAAAATAATAAAACAATAAAAATTATAGTCTATCTTCTTTCAAATACTTTTTACAGATTCTTTCAAAGACAAATACTTATGAAATCATAAATATTGCGAGGACAGTACTTATAAAGTTTTAAACATTTTAAAGTGCACACAGAGTTCCTAAACACCATATATATATATATATATATATATATATATATATATATATATATATATATATATATATATAGTTAATTTTGGACAGAGAGATGAATGGAATTTTTTTCATTAGCTATAATAGATCAGAACTTGTTAATCTACAACAATAGAGACATTTCTCCCACTGAGTTAGATACATTACAATAAAGATTTGATTAGCCTCACCGGTGGTCGTTTTAAACAATTATCCTGGTGACCGACTTACTTAAGACAGGGAAATCAAATGAAGCAATGAATTACCTTAAAAAAAAACAACAAAAAAAGCAAAGCAAAACAAAACAACCCCCCTAAAACAAACAAACAAACCGTAATAAAAAAGACTTCAGTATTTACATTACAATGTCGAGTTTAAGAGGTGATGAGTGTTTTTTCTTAGAATTATTCAGTGTAATAACATTTTTGTATTACCAAAAAAGTCTCTTTTTTATTACGTTCAAAGAATTGAGTAAAGAAAAAAAAATCGACGCAAATAAACTTAATATACAAGACTGTTATCAAGTGAATAATCTCCGCGACTATTTGCAGTGCATCATGAAATTATCACGGTTACCGTATGTACCCGTGTATAAGTCGATTTTGTCTCTTGATCGATCATTGATTTATGACCATGAAATATTTAATTTAACGAATTAATGTATGAAAACTTGTTTTCACATTTTGTCTTTCTCATAATGTTTGAATTGAAACCTTTTTCAACTCATTTTGAGATCAACTCACCGAAGCGTTGGTAAAGTCATTGGTTTGGTTTCATTGTTTAATGGCATATCAAACTTCATGGTTTATTTAATGCCAAAACCATCCTTGTGGGAGAACAGCTGTGGTACTATTTAACTCATAGCAGGGGATATAAGAGGGTTTATACTTTTCTCAAGCGTATTAGTTCGAAAATGAACGTTATAGAGCGACTGGAGCTCAAATTCGTTTACAACGACATTCTAGTCGAACTCGTTAGCCATTACGCAACGGGGATTTTCTCTCTGGTTGTGTAAAGATTATCGTCAAAGAAAATGGACTCGATGAGCGAAGTTCAAGTCTTGAACAAGGTTGTTTGCGTTTCCCTTTGCATTAAAGCTTCCCCGCTCCTCAGGAAAAAAACAAGAATCCATCTATTCTCACACTTCCTATTTCCCAGTTTGATCTACTTAGTAGGGCAAACTAGGTTCTCTTCGCTTGTAAGTAAGCTAACATGTTTAAGAAAAGGAAATTCACTGAATTCAAAGCTAGGGGCCGTCGGGCTAAAATTCCCAACCCATAAAAATGTACTTGTTAATGAAAGCTCTGCCCCCTCACTAACGTGTTATAACTGTTGCTTCATGTTTCACAAAGAGTCTACAGTCACCACCATCACCACCACCATAGATACTAATATAAAGGTCGACTCATATTTACCCAACCCCTTCCTTCGAGCAGGATGCGACACAAGGTCAGTTTTTAAGCGGTTGGAATTCAAAGTGTTTCTTCTCCAAAACCAGTTGTCATACTTATGTCATTCATCATCATGTCGTGCTGGTAGCACGGATATCCCTGACCCTCTTTCGCCACTTTTTCCTATCGTTCATCGCCTCTGGCAGGTCTTCTGGACGACATCCCGTATCCTCACATAGTTGCAGAATATATGTTCGTGCTGGTCGTCCTGCTTTTGCACGGCCATGTGTGGGGGTCCACAAGATTACATCACTTATGAGTTCGTCCCTGTTGTTTTTAAATACCGCATGTACTCATGTATTAGTCGATATCGTGTTTAGATCGACCATTTGATGTATAATGAGGAAATTCTTTACCTATGGAATTACTTTTTGAAGGCATTATTTGCTTGCACCTAGTCCTGATCAAATAAAAATTTCAAAATTACACATATAGTCATGCATAGTTTAATGACATTTTTGCTTAAAATTAGACCAATAGAGGAGTATACCAACAGATATGCGGTTGAATCCCCATCACAATAATTGTCTATTGTCAACTATCACGATCTCGGAAACTATAGTTAACACCAATCCCGATAAAGCTAGTATGTACTAATTTTACACCCCAGAGTAAATAAATAGAGAGATCACATTTTCGTTTTCTTTGTTAAATGGCGTATTGTACCATATTCACAATTAACGCTATGTACGAAATGGACATATAATGTTCATTACGATAGAACATATAAGGAACATAAGAATCTAGTAATTCGAAAACACGTAACGACTTCTTGTTCAGGTACGAAACCTTTTTATTAACTTTGAGTTAAAGGTTTCGACGTAAGGAGGAGAGACACAATCTTCTCTGCTGTCTTATTCATTTGGCCCCCATCTCGAGCGGCCCCCATAGGGCGCAAGTTCTCCTCGCGCCTGCGAGCTCCAAAAGTCGATCCTTCTCGTGTGGCGTCTAGTACCCGACTCTTATTTTCTTCAAATTCTCACACAAACCTCCGCGTGCGTCCGGTGCGTGACGTCACCCGTACCTTGTCACCCAGTATCGTCTCGGACTATTATGACATCTGAGTGACACCTCCATCCGCCAGCGCGCACCCGCGTTAACACCTACTTCAATGTTATACCTAACTAACCCATGTGCTGAGCCGAAAGGTTCTCAGCCTAACTAAACTCAAAGGCATGAACCGAAATCCCTCGGCTATTTTATAACAATATCAACCTTAGTGGGTTATTCAATGCCAAAGCCATCTTTCTGGGGGAATAGTAGTGGTACTATTTAATCCATAGGTGGGGGAGATAAGGTGGTTGATATCTTTCCCAAAGTGAAAGTAATTGCCCGACTGGAGTTCTAAATCTAATTACGATGTCACAGTCCAGCACGTTATCCACTACGCCACGGGGACTCCCGCATATTCTGAAACCTTCCATCGCTGAGGTGTGTTACTAAGCAGCCCTTTCTTTCTGTTTCTCTTTTTCTTTATCCCTCTTTCCCTATCACACCATTCTCTCACTTTCTTTCACTCTCTCTTCCCCCCTCCATCGCTTTATCTCTCTTTTCTGTTGCCTTTTCTCTATTTCTATCTCCCACTCTTCTCTGAATACAAAGACAGGAACATTGATTAGTAAGTAAATAAATACTTTTTCCATTTGTCTCTCTTTTTCTTTCTTTCTTTCTTTTTTATTTTTCCTTTTATTTATTGCTATATTCATAAAGAGAACCGAACTTCTTGAGAACGATAGATAGATAGATAGATAATTTTTTCCCCTTTCAACTTCATTTTTTCTCTCTCTATCAGCCTGTCTTTTTCCACTTTCTGCTCCTATTTTCTCTCTTTCTATCTTTATTTTTCACTCTTTCTTTTTCCTCTTTTGCTTGTAGTCTTTTTCCTTTAGTTTTCTCATTGACTTTCTCTTTCATTTCAAAACCGATTTTTTTTCTCTCTCCCTTTTTGTCTTTTTTTCATTTCTCTTCGTTTCTCTTTTTTAGTTCTTTAAATCTTCACATTTGCCTCAACATTTCTTCTTTCCTCTCTTTAATTTCACTCTCCCCCACCAAAAAAACCAAACCAAAACAAAACAAAACAAAAAAACAACAACAAACAAAAGAAAATCAAACAAACAAAAAACAAACAAAAAAACAAAAAACAAACCAGAACAAAAAAAAAAAGTAAAAAATAAGAACACTTTTAAAAAATAATAAATGTGACACTACCGGAAATGACGTCTAGGATAATCGCAATCATCTTAACGGCCATTTTGTTTGCTTTTGTTTTTTGTTTATCTGGCCTTTTACTTTTGTTTTGACAACTTAATGCGCAGAATTTCAACAGCAAAAAATATCTCTGTGTTTGTTATATTTCTCTTTATCTTTTTCTTTTCAGGAAAAATTGTAGACACCTTTCATGTGATGAATTTATCGTTAAACATCTCGACAATTTAAAAACTGGTCTTTTACATTTTTCACCTACTCCTGCTTTTAAAAACATACAACTAATATAAGACTTAATAGCATTTTTTACAGCTAATACTATAAATTACGATGGTGCGATACTAACTGCGCTTCAACTAATAATGAATAATGACTGACAGACCAAATTGTTGCAGCAAACTAAAAATCAACTCTATTCTTTATTATACAAGCAGAGATACTGTAGAATATGGTATTATTTATGCATCAATTGGCACTTCTGCCTGATATCACAACGTAGTACTGTCCCAAGAGAAAATTATTGATTTGGTTTGGTTTGGTTGGGTTTGGTTTTATGGCATATCGACCATTGTAGGTCATTTAATGCCAAATCATTTTTATACATATATTAAATATATGATTTCTGAACACAGTTTTAAGATATCATTTTTCAACGAGCCTGAGTTCGTTTTTTTTTTTTTGCACACAGTTAAATGGTTTCACTTAATTTCTAACAATTCAGTTTATCACAAGTAAAGTCTTTTGTTTACACAGTTAGTCATTACACAGAGTTAAATTATCAAAAAGCTCTGTTTTAAACAATTAAGTTTAGCATAAGTACATCTTTTTTGTTTACACACAGTTAAATGTAAAAACAGTTAATTTCAAACAATTCAGTTTAGCGTAATTACACTGTTTGGTTCGATTTGATCCATAAATGGGACCCTATGTACTGCTACCACTCCGGGTCAGAGTGTACCTGGGAGTGATGATAATGAAGGGGTACTCCGCATTCCCCAAAGCTCCAGCATTACTAAAACCTCTCCATCAGATTGTTTAGTGTCATATCCAGGACACTCGTTTGGGGAGTCTTACCCCTCTGCAGAGAAGCAGTCGGTGTATTCTGTAGTCTCAGCCGACAGGACCAGAAAATTTTAGAATTATTATATTTCATTGTCAGTGATAATCTTAAAGAACAATATTAAAAATTGCATTTACTTTATTGAATTAGATTCTTTTACCTAATACTTGGGCGAGTAGAATGTTTTACCATATTTTGGTAACGTGGGGCACAATTTGACAGCTACATATACTTTTGTCGACGTCCTGAAGGTATTATTGTATTGTATATAAAAGGGTAAGTCAATAGCTATGCAATATTTTGGTAACGTGCGACACAATTCGGCAGCTCCGAATGCTTTTGCCGAAGTCGTGAAGATGACGAACCCCATGAGTGCTGCTTGCTGGTATGTTTTTAAAGCTTGGTGCATGGTCTCGGAATTCATGTTTTTAGAACTATCTGACCTGACCTAATGGTTGAGATTCTTGAAATTCGAGCAAAAATTCTTCAATCATCTGGTTTCTGTATAGTGATCAACTACACATTTATCTTTCGAACAACAAATGTTTTCGGTTGTTTCCGAAGAGTTATGGCCCAGTTCGAACTCGT
The DNA here is from genome assembly GCA_963585895.1 of Sepioteuthis lessoniana. Classification (NCBI taxonomy): domain Eukaryota; kingdom Metazoa; phylum Mollusca; class Cephalopoda; order Myopsida; family Loliginidae; genus Sepioteuthis; species Sepioteuthis lessoniana. Next base: position 69,279,506 of record OY757919.1, read on the forward strand.
AAAGCATAGGTTCCCAAATTAGAGAACGTTGTGCGTTCATCTATGCAGCAATGCACAACTTGTGAGCGCACCATCTACAGCTATACTAACAACTACAGCGAGTAGCAGCCATGGCTTGAACTGTTTCGGTAACGTGATGTACCCGCCACAAATTAGCGTTAGCAAAATACTGAAAAACTTTTGATTTACCTTAATATTTCCTTTTTTGATTCACTCTAATATTTCCTTTTTGATTTACCGTAATATTTCCTTTTGGATTTACTCTAATATTTCCTTTTTTTTTACCCTAATATTTCCTTTTTGATTTACTCTAATATTTCCTTTTTAATTTACCCAAATATTTCCTATTTGATTTACTCTAATATTCACTTTTTAATTTACCCTAATATTTTTTTTGATTTACACTAATATTTACTCATTTTGTCTACCCTTAAGAAAAGAAATACGGTGTTTATACAGTTATTGTTGTTCTTTTCTGCAATTTCATGAAAAACCCATTTTCATTGTTGCCAAAATCTTTTCAGTACAGTTATTTGATTCCATGAACAAATTAAGTGGCGATTAAGATTGAAATCCGTTTCGAAATCTTATAAATGACGTAATACAGTTGATCGAGTGGATAAGCAATAAAGATATTTGTAAGGTTAAAATTTACAAGGTTGAAACTGAATGTTAACTGGGATTTATACAAATTTCAAGGGTAATCATAGATTCGGTCAGTATGGGATATTACTACTTTTGATTCATCAACTGTTTTAAATCAATAAACAAATGTTACAACTATTATTTCTTGTTTTTTTTTTGTTAAAGTATTGTCTTCATGAAAGAATGTTCAATTTAATTTTTGAAAAGAAAGTATATTCATAGTGCAAGATTTTAAACGAGTGGTCACAGGGTGTGAATTGATAAATTATTAAAAAGAATAAAGCAACCAAATAAAGATAAGTTAAAATCTGGTCCTGTTGGCTAGGTGTAAAAAATATGCTTTATCTGGCACAAAATCAGAAACGGATTTTTTGAGTCCCTTAAATTTCTCCATTAAGTCTTTTTGACTTACTTTAAATCATCGGTGCTATTATTAATTCAAACTTTCAACATGTTTGTGTGAGTAATGTCTCCAAAAAGATATACTGTGAGGAGTGGAGGACTGTTGATAAAGTACTAGGACTGGAGGACTAGGGATAAAGTACTGGGACTGGAGAACTTTTGATAATGTACAAGGACTGGAGGCCTTGTGATGAGGTACTGGGACAAGTTACTAGGACTGGAGGCCTTATCACTAACTATTGGGACTGGAAGGGTTATGCAACACTACAGGAACGAGAGACCTTAGTACAATCTTTTGGGGCTGGAGGCCTTTTGACATACTGTTAGGATTGGAGATCTTGTGATAAACTAATGGAATTGAAGGCCTTTTGACACACTACTGGCATAGGAGGACTTGTATCAAACTTAGTTACTTTTTCTAAATGTTTATTACTGTTTCCGATAACCTTTTTCGTGTGCCATGTCAAGTATTTATCTTGCATGGCATTCCTTCGAGCAATAAATGTTAACTGGGTGTACTTAAAAAAAGCAATTTTGAACAAGTCCTGGAGGCAACACCCCACAACACAGCAGCTGTACGGCCACCTACCTCCCATCGCGAAAACTATCAAAGTTAGACGAACCAGACATGCAGGACACTACTGGAAAAGCAGAGACGAGTTTATAAGTGATGTTCTCCAATGGACCCCCTCACATGGCCGTGCAAAAGCAACATACAGCTGCTCAGTGAGGATATGGGATGTAGCCCTGAGGACCTACCAGAAGCCATGAACAGTAGGGATGAGTAGCGATAGAGGGTCAGGGATATCCGTGCTGGCGGCACGACAAGATGATGATGATGATGATGATGGGTGTACTTATCTCCCTTCTAAGTAACTTGTGACAGGTTATAATGAGTTACATGGTATCCGTCCTGGATTGTTATCGAACACAGATTGCCTTTTACAATGTTAAAGGGTTTCAACTGACCCGCTGTGTGAGTTGAGAAGTGGATTACCGCCTTTCCAAAAGACATTAGTGGAAATAAACGTGAAAATTTGAACTCAGTTACGCCGATTCCTCTCCCCGTGTCGCGAGCTTTTCGACTGCTCGTATCCCACTCGAGAGCAAATATTTCCGTTTCATCAATCCATCTTTGCTTGAGTCTCGTCTGTGGTATTTGCGTCCGACTCATAATAAAATAAAGGGAAATGGAAAAATAAATGAATGAATAAACCAAACAAAAAAAAAAAAAAAAAAAGGAAGAAAAGAAAAGAAATTGCTACAATATAAGTAAGGATTGTTATTGTTATCATTACTTATTCGTTCCTTTTATTTTATTTTATTTTTTTCGTGGAATGTAATATTAGTTCCACCTGCTATTTCATTTTCATTGTTCTCTGTAAGATAATCCTATCAGTTTACTTGAAAATTTCCTTTGAGAATATTATTTTCTATGATTTTGGTATTTATATAATTTACTGTTATTTTAGGTTGACCATAAGTTAATATTACGTAAGTTGCTGTGGTAAACATTCTCGTCGCCTGAAGTAGTTATGTCTTATCTGTTGGTTCTGACTCTCTTTTATGAAGACACCATTTTAGAAAAAAGATTTCTGAATTGAAACTTTTGCCTAGAAAATACACAGACGCCTGTCATTATTATCTATCTATATAGTACAAAAATAATAGTTTTATATATGTAACAGCAAACCAGCAAAAACGGCGCATCATGACGAGGTTTTCTTCATTAGAGCAATATATTCAAATTACTATAATCGAGAGAATATTACAATTTCCAGTCCATTTTGCAACTAAAGAATAAATTTCGTCGGTTTGGCGTTCTCACTGAATCTAATTTTTTATTCATCCAAATTTTCAACATAAAAGAGATAACTTTTAAATACTAATTAGAACTCTTCAATCCACCATGAACAGAAATATCAATATCATTATGGATCGCAGTTACAACAGAAACCAATTGGGTTCATGAGTCATCGAATATATTACTAAACATTTCACTATATATATATATATGTATATATATATATATATATATATCTCAGATTTCCATATGATCGATAAACTATCAATAGCTGTCCACGCCTTCACTTGGCGTATGTTGATATCACTTTCAGTAGATGAGATATTGCTGCCGAGGTATGTTAACTGGTATAGTAATTTTAGAAGCCTACCACTTAAAGTGGAGATGGTTTCTTGTCGTTTAAAGATATGAAGTCGGTTTTATTTTCGTTCACTTGGAGCCCAATGCCTCCTGCTCTTTGCTCAATACTATGCTGTAGAAATTCAGTTTAGGGTGGTATATTTGTAAAAAGTTCTAGATAATCTGCGTAGTCTGTGTCTGTTACATTTTCCGTAGGATATTGTCTGCATTATTTCATTTTTAATGTGAAGTCATTTTCTTTTATTAGATCTATGGACGTTTGAAGAATATAATTTAGGCAGATCTCAGACAAATATAGTGCTAATGTATCTCCGTTCAAAACTTCAGGGACAATGTTTAAGAAGTCGGTGTCGCCATCAGGTGAGAGAACCATTGCTTTCGTGGTTTTGTAGAGCATCATTATAGATTTAACAGTTTCTTTTGGGAGACCATATGCTAGTCGTATTAGCTTCATCTTCCCTCTGTGTATAGAATCAAATGCTTTGGAGAAATCTACAAAAAATAGTGTTGCTTCGAGATTCTTTGCTCGTACTCCTTTGATGATTTGACGGATAGTCAGAATCTGTGAAGTTGTGGATCGATTTCTGTAAATGCCGTTTAGATGTTTCCTAAGAATTTTCTCGATTTCAAGTTTGATACGATTAAGAAGCAGAGCAGTTATAGCCGTAAAAATTAGTTTTTGTAGATCTTAGTGATTCTGAGATTGCCTTTTTTGGGGAAGGGTTGGGTAAACCTTTTGTTCATTTCTCTGTCGTATCTTGTTTATAGACAGCGTTTCATAATCGAAGAATTATGTTATCAAGTTTTCTTGTCTTCCATACTTCAGGAGGTATTTCGTCGAGGCCCGCGGCTTTTCTGCTTTTGATTTTTGTCAGTACTACGTCAAGTTTTTCCTCGGTTAACTCTCCTTGTTTGATGTCTAGTGGCTATTAATTATCTTTTTAATGGATTTATCTGTGACTTGGGGGGAAGATTCTTGAAATGTTCTTTCCACTTCTGCTTTTGCCACACGGAACTGAGAGATGTTGAGCTCGACTGATGCTCTCCCAGAACTATTTGCCAGATTTGCCACAATGCTTTGGAGCACGGCCTCGGAATCCACGCTTTTAGCCCCCTCAACCTTGTCTGATAGTCGAGGTTCTTGTCAATGAGCCAAATTTCTTCAATAATTACCATACTATGAACAACAGCACCTTCACATTTTGCACAACATGTATTTTTGGTTGCTTGCATGTGTAGCATTGCCAAAATTCGAATACGTAAGATGTTCAGATGCATGGAAATCCCGAAACACTGACGACTTTCTTTAGTTCAGGTACGAAACGTTTATTAACTTTTTTTTTACTTTTAGTTTTTCGACACGAGGAGAGAGGGACACACAATTTTTACTATGCTGACTGTTCCTACATCACCCTTCAGTCAACTCTCCTGCTGAACTCTCGGCCCAGAGTCAGAATTTCAACTCACTGACCCAACAAATGCGCGGCGCATCTCGTAGACCCAACTGGATTCGCCTCGCCCAGCTTTAAATCTCAACTAACTGCTTTTTTCAAAAATCACCAAAATTCCCGGCCCCTCGCTTCCGGGTATGACGTCATTCACACTCCAGTCTCATTTCCTACTGGGGTTTTTATCTTATTTACCCAACCCCTCCGCTCGGGCAGGATATGACACAATATCAATTTTTAAGCGGAGTTTAACAGGTTTTAATTCAGAGTTTTCCTTCTCCTAGACTAGTTGCCTAACCAAGGCTGAAGAACCTAGTCTGTCCTACTATTTACCCATAGCTGAAGGGAGAATAATTGGATTCATACCTTTCCCAAGGATATTAGTGCTATGTGAAATGCAATCAGTCTCGTCCAGGATTTGAACTCGTGTCGCCGTGTTCATTTCCTACGACGATAACAATTACACCACGGGGACCTACTGGGGTTTTTATTATGACATTTGTGATTGTTACATCCTCCGTGCACGAGCGTGAACTGCATTCAATGTGTGCACCTACACGTGCCCTAAGCCGAATAGTTCTAAGCCTAACCAAATCGAATTATAAGATATAACCCCCGAAAAATGATAATATAAAAAAAAAATCCTTCTGCAATTATATAACAGACGGCGTTATAGCTAAATCCAAACTTTTAAACCACAAGTTCCGAATTAGACTATGTTGCACGTTCATTTCTGCGGCTTTCAAATTACAGCCAGAGTGAAGCAAAGCACGACTTGTGTGCACACCAACAGCCAAGATTCTATCAACCACAACTTAAACCGCTCAGGTCATGTGAATTAGGCACTACAAAATAACACATACAAATATATTGACAAAACTTTTAAATCGTTCAGTACTAAATAATTTTGCATAAATCAAATAGCGTTGAGTCACAGTTATCTCCCTTCTTTAGTATATCACTTATCCCCCTTACTTTCGTAATATGGGAGCCTAATCGGCTGGGGCTGTAGAATACACCGACTCCATTTCTGCAGAGGGGTATGATGACCTCCCCCCATCATCATGTGTTCTGATATGACATTAAACAATGGTGAGGCTCCAGTAACGCTGGAGCTTTGCTATCACTCCCAGGTCTACTCTAGTTCGGAGTGGAAGCACCTGATAGTGTCTTACCTATAGGTTAAATTGAACTGTTTGACGTTTAAAATGAGGGCAAACAAATGGCTGTTTTCATTGGCTGTTACTGAATGACAGATGTCCATAAGAACGGCCGAAGTCCAGCCTTACTATTTTTATTGCTTTGGCAGAGGCACGAGCGTAGCACGTCGCGATCAAGGAGGCGGCTTGGCTTATCCAGAGTCATGCCGGGGTTGCTGTCGGAGCCGATATGATGCAAAAACCCGAAATCGGCGATGAAGACAGTGCATCACTGAGGACCTACCTTGATGCATCTAGGATGTATGATTGAAATGCTAAATTAAGTTGTTTGAAATAGAACTGTTTGATCATTTAACTTTGTGTAAACAAATGACTGATGTTTAATTGAATTATTAGCGATACATAATACTTGGAACCATTTAACTGTGTGAAAATGTATGAATGATATTGAATAGAATTAAAAGTTTAAATAGCAATAATTAAAACCATCCAATTGTGTCGAAACAATAGCCATGCTAGTGTGTAAAAGAATTAGTTCTAACTCATTATTGTAAGTAATTCTCCACAACCTGCTTCCTCTGTTTGATGTAATAGACAGACTCCAGAAATGCTTATAAAATAAACTAGCTTAATTCTTTTTTTTTGCAGTTAGTTGTATTAAGTTGAATAAAACTTTCATAAGGGTTATTCATTACACTCATTTAAAAATGAAATTACCGGCAAACTAATCTCTTACGTATCATGTATACATATTTGAATGTGTGAATACAAATGACTGATGTTAAATTGTTACCGTTACGTAGCAATACTTGAAACCATTTAACTGTGCACAAAATAAAATGAGCTCAGGCTCGTTTAAGCATGTTATCAACAAAACGTGTTTACAAATCATATATATTTGATATATATGTATAAAGAGGATTTGGTATTAAATAACCAACAACGGTTGATATACCATAAGACCAAACCAAACCAAACCAAACCAAACAAATCGTAATATAGGAGAAGGATTGGTTGGTTGGTTTGTTGGGTTTTATGGCATATCAACCTTTGTACGTTATTTAACGCCTAATCTATTTTTATGCAAATAATCTGTTCTATTTAAAATAATTCACTTTAGCATAAGTACAGTTTAATTGTCAAAAACATTTCTATTTCAAACTATTCAAGCTGTTATATGTAATAATTCAGTTAAGTTTAAATACAGTTTTAATGTCGAAAAACAGTTCTATTTGAAATAATTCAGTTAAGCATAAGCCCGCAGTTTAAATGTAAGTACGGTTTAATTGTCAAAAACATTTCTATTTCAAGCTATTCAGTTTACTCAAAAAATGCTGTTAGTTCTATTTAGCCCATAGATATGGCAATATCAGGTGCTACCACTCAGGGCTAGAGTGGACCAGGGAGCAATGGCATTCTACAGCCCCAGCGGACTGGGCAATACACAGAGTTAAATGTCAAACAGTTTTATTTCAGATAATTCAGTTTAACATAAGTACACAGTTTAGACGTCAAAACAGTTCTATTTTGAGCAATTCAGTTCAGCACTAGTACGCAGTTCCAATGTCCAAACAATTCTACTTTAAACAATTCAGTTTAGCATAAATACGCAGTTTAAATGCAAAAATCAGTATAGTTCTATTTAACCCATAGATAGGACCCTTATCAGGTGCTACCACTCCGGGCCAGAGTGGACCTGGGAGCGATGACAATGAAGGGGTACTTTGCGTTCCCCAAAGCTCCAGCATTACTAAAACCTCACCATCAGAATGTTTAGTGTCATATCCAGGACGCTCGTTGGGGGAGGGGTTTTTACCCCTCTGCAGAGAAGCAGTCAGTGTATTCTGCAGCCCCAGCCGACTGGGTAAAGGAGAAGGGTTAAAACTGATTATTCATCAATATTCAAGTCACATTAAAACCGTTGATTTAAAGATAACATTTCTCTAAACAACCAAATTCTGACATAAAAGTTTATAAATAATTTCGTAATAATCATGTAGTCATGATATATTATGGTCAAGTCACATTGAAAACATCAGTTCCCGCTAAATCACCCAAGTTAAACAGCAATGAAACCGTTCAATCCGAGGATGAGTGACTTCTTAAGCAACATCAGTGAGTCATATCTAAACAAAGCTAAGTAAATAAAAATGTAATTTCAAGCCATAATACCTTTACCTCAATCTTTTAACGCACAACATCATCGATTTACTTTCTATCTGAGTAAATGATTAAAAATTGCACAACAGCAGGCCCATAAGAGATCTAGAGTTATTGGCTTGATTTACTTCTGAAGATAAGAAGAAGTCAGAGTAAGTGTGCTTACCAGTTAGATTATTGATCAAGCGATTGACCAATTGCTCCAGTAAATATATCATTTGTTGGGTGGGAGGAAGGTAATATACATTGAGGCAGTGAGTTTTATGTATTTACCTTAGTACTCCTGGAAGGATTTGACACAAGGTCAATTTAAAAAGAGAGTAAAGCTGGTTTAAATTCAGAGTTTACTTCTTCGAGACTGGTTGCCTAACTAAGGCTTAAGAACCCAGTCTGTCCTCTTTACCCATAGTTGGGGAGAGAACATATGGATTCATGTATTTTCCTAAGGTGCGAAAAAAAGATACGCAAACAGCCTAATCTAGGATTTGATCGCCGATTCTATTTCTTAACCATTACGTTAAGTGTGCCTCCTGACGTGATATGCAATGTCACTGAGACCTTTATGGCAACAAAAGATTTGTATCACCGGAAATGTAGACGTGAACAATGAATATTTACTTGCACGGCACTGTTAGAAATCACATTTATTATTGACTTGACTACCAATTGTGAAGATGCAGTCACAAAACAACTGGATATGTGCCTTTATCTTTGTAAGCAAATAGAATAGCGCCTCGTTATCCGCGATTCAAGGGCGACAACTCTGATTGATATGAATTGTGGCTGGTTGATAATTTTCTTGGTTATATAGAATTTTAATATGGTTCGTTATTATCTCCAGGTTTCATTATTCACGTGTCCAAAGTATGACACTAAACTGCATATGGTCGTGAGGCTCCTGTTTTGGAGTTTCATATCGAACTTGGGAGCCTACATAGAACCACAAACTGAACCCTTGATTTAATTCATGGGGATGGATCATTCTAATTCCGTTAACCCTAGCAGGACACAAGGCACAGTGGATAAGACGTTTGGTTGAAAAATATTTCTAAGTGAAATCATCTGGAGGTCGCAGGTTCAATCCCAACAACAGGTAAGATGGTTTGTTTTGTTGTTTAATGGCATATCAACCTTCTTGGATTATTTAATGCCTAATCCATTCTTCTCGAAGTGGCATTATTTAACCCATAGCCGGGAGGATAAGGGGGTTCATACTTTTCCCAAGGGTATTTGCCCGAAAGTGAACGTAATAGCGCGACTGGAGTTCGAACTCGCTTACTACAATTTCGCAGTCCATCGCTTTAACCATTACACCTCGAGGACAGCCCAACAGATTAGAATAACAAGGAATACTTGCTATAGCTTAGCACTTGTACCCGGTGATAATTAACAGAATCAGAACAATCTACTCCAGCGGACAAAATAGAGGGTTCAGTTCAAGGCTCTGTGTAGGCCCCTGAGTTCAACATGAAACACTTGAAGAAGGCCTAAGGACTTATCGGCTGAAACGTTGAGAATATAAAAATGAAGATGGAGACAACAGTTTGAATATTCTAAGTGATAAAGATTATCAAGCTTCGTCCCAGAAATATAGATACCAGGTATTCCAATCTAATACAAATAATTTGAACACTGTTATATTGGATCAATTTCTATTCGATTTGAATAATTTTCAAACAGATCTATTTAATCCATTGATGGGACCCTAATAGGTACTACCATTCCGGGTAAAAATTAATCTTGGAATAATTGCAACGAAGGGGTTACTTCAAACTACACTGATTTCAAGAACAGTTTAAAGTCACACTCAAGACATCTCCTTTTTCGTGGGGTCCCTTATCCCTCTACAGAGGATGCAGTTAAAATATTTTAAGTGTTAAATAATAGATTGACTGAATCTTTTAGCATGTAGAGTAGAATTTGAATAACCGGTAAACGGCTGGAAAGATATCTTGAGTCAACTCAGTTTCATTGAGAGATAATTACCTGGATGGAAGTTGAAAGCTTGGCTGTCATTAGTGAATTGTAAAGTAAGATAACTAAAATCCAAGAAGTTTGATTTCAACTTTAAATCAATTTACCAAGAGGTATTGAAAGTTCCAGACTTAATTTCCATCAGTGTCTCAGTAGCTGACTCCCGGCTTTTCGTAAGAGCTGGTTATGTAATTGAGAAGACTCCTAAATGAATAAATTTTTGTAGGCATACAAGAAAAGAAGACTTTGTATTTGTTATTCATACCAGCGAAGAGAAAAGAGCGGGTAATTAAGAAGATGGAACTGCGAGGTGAAGAGAATAGAGAGGCTAGTAAGGAAAATGAAACAGTGAGATAAAGAGAATAGAGTGGTCAGTAAAAAAGATAGAACAGTGATGGGAAGAGGAGTACTGACTTAGGGCAAAGAAGAACAAGTTGGTTTTACAAGATGGCTATACAATATAAGCAACACTGACCGGGCTAAATCATATGAAGTCATAACTGTTTGAAAATTATTATTCTAATTAAATAATAATCATTACCTGAAACCATATAATTCCTTCATTCTCTAAAAAACTGACTTTAGCATTAAATAACCCAACAGGAGTTGACATACCATAAAGCCAACTTACCAGACGAGCTTTATACACAACAATTTGCATTTTTGTATGCACTTTGTGACCTTTTCTGTCAACTGGGGAAAATTTGTATTTGTAATTTTAACATAAAATTCCTACTGATTTTTTTTATCAGAAAGATTCTTGTGTTAATTGTTTTCATACGGAAAACCTGCAGATCATTATTTTCATCAAAATGTTTTTGCTTTAATCAAATTTAATTCATCGTCACCTTTCTGCTGTGCATGTAATTAAATTATTACTGGGTGATGGAAGAGAAAGAAAGAAAGATAGATAGAAAGATAGAAAGAATAAACCCACACACACACACACACACACACAAGCGCGCGCGCACACACACGCACACACACACACACAAGCGCACGCGCACACACATATACACACTAATTCGAAATGATAAATAAAAACACATAGAATCCCAATCTTTGTTCAGATATTAATTTGATGCTTTCATATTTCTGACTTTCACTTTTGGGTTTAATATTTTCTTTTTTCTTGAGCTGTCAACGAATACAAATAACAAATATTCAAATGATATTCAACCACGTAGCTTTTCAACTTAATAAATTATAATGTGCACTAACGCTAAAGCTTAACTTACATTGTTGCTAATAATTATCTCATAGGTAGCAATTTAAGTTCATTTTAAAATGGTGATTGTAAGGTTTACCATTCGGTCGATTCATTGTAAGCTTTACCATTAGGTTAAATAAATGCCTGAAAATAAAAATTCAAATACGAACAGATATTTTATATCCCTACTGATATCACACCAGTAAAAGCAGTTGTGATAAAGATATATGATGACCATATCACATCACAAAAATATTACAGAATGTGTACATGACCTTGTGTAACATAGCCATACATGAATATGGGATATGTACATAGAATGTTCATAACTCATATATAGATAACATAGGAATCCCGAAACACGAAAAACTTTACGACTTCTTAGTTCAGGTACGAAACTTTTTATTACCTTTGAGTTAAAAGGTTTTTCGACATGAGGAAGAGAGAGGCACAATCTTTCTATGACGACTGCACCCCCACCACCACCATGTGCGGCACCTGCTGCAAGGCCTCGGCGAGCTCCGAAAGTCAATCTTTTTCTTCGGAGGCAAAAACTCAACTCACTGACTCAAATCTCAGCCCACGCTTCAGGTGTGTGACCTCACCCATCACCTGGTTCAATTCCTATCTGGGATTTTTATTTTGACATCTCTGAATGACACATCCTCCACGCGCGCGCGTGAACACCTGCGCCCATGTAGCACCTAACTAACCCATGCGCTAAGCGAAAGGTTCTCAGCCTAACTAAACCGGAAGGCAAGATATATAAAACGAAATCCCTCGGCCATTATATTACAGTTGGTCTTCAAAGTAAGAGACGGATTTTCTTTATTTTCTTTATTTTTCAGGTTGGCAACCCAGATTGATAAATTAAATCTTTGCCAATAATTATCTTGTTAGTATTAACTGAAATACAATTTAAATGGTCACCATTCAAATAAATTATTGTCAAGTTTACCATTCAGTTAAATCATAAAAGCAGTTGTGATAAATATATCTAAAGACCATATTACTGTATACAAATATTGGATAGTGTATATGAAATCGGTCTTGAAAGTAATGAGACTGATTTTCTTTTTTTTTCTTCAATTTTCATGAAAGCAACCCTTATTGATTACTTAGGCCTTTGTTGATAATTATTTTATAAGTATTGGAATACATTTTTAAATTCTTATTGTAAAGTTTACCTCTCAGTTAAATCATTGTAAGGTTAACGATTCAGTTAAATCGTCGTAAAGTTTATATTTCAGTTAAATCATAAAATTAGTTGTGATAAAGATATAAAATAACCACGTAACAGCACAAAAAGATTAAAAAGTGTACATGAGGTGGGTTGTGAAAGTAATGAAACTGATTTTTCATTTTCTTCATTTTTCAGGTTGGTAATCCTAACTAATAATCATTTGATCAATTTCGACCTTGAACACGAGTGGAAACGTTGTTTTCATAATTGCCCTTCTGAAGTCTTGTTCAACTGAGTGATTTTGTGTTATTACAAGTACATCTTTTTATCGTATCAAGGAAATTAAAAACATGATTAAATGATGAGTCAACTTGAATGTAACGCAGTGGAAACTTTTATCAAGATAATAAACACTTATGAAGATCAAGTTCTATTCCAGGTACATTGGTTTAGCTGGCATAAGGGATTTTTGAATGTTCTAGAGACTGTGAAAGATGAACTCCTTTTTGTTGACTTCACCCATCAGGGAAAACGTGACAAGAGTAAGGGCTCATATATAGTTCCATTGGCATTTGACCGAGAAAATGATTGATGAATTAACTTTGATCAGCTAACTTTAAATCAAAATTGTCAACTTAAAAAAAAATAAATCAGAAAGAAATTAAAAACGATTAGTATATTTTTTATGCGCAAAAGATTTGTCCCATTATTTTTTTATTCAATATCTGAATATTTTGGCTTCATATAATATACCTAAAACAAACTATTGGAACAAATGTAATGTCTGACTTTGAAGATGAATGGTTTAGACAATATCTTAAAAATTTTTGCCCCTTCTTATCGTTTATGGCTCAATCGCCTGGGGCTGTAGAATACATCGACTGCATCTCAGCAGAGTGGTAAGACCCCCCCCTATACCAACGAGTTTCATATATATGACACTAAACAATTTAATGGTGAGGTTCCAGTATTGCTGGAGGTTTAGGGAATGTAGAGTACCCTTTCACTGACATCGCTCCCAGGTCCACTTTGGTTCGGAGTGGTAGCATTTGATAGGGTTCTTTCTTTGGGTCAAATAGAACTTAACCGTGGTTTCGACAGTTTACTGTTTTTGCATTTAAACTGCGTATTTATGCTAAACAGAATTGATTAAAGTAGAACTGTTTTGACAAGTAAACTGTGCACTTATGCTCAACTGTATTGTTTGAAATAGAACTGTTTTTGACATTGAAACTGTACTATGCTAAACTGAATTTTTCGAAATAAAACTGTTTTGACACTTAACTGTGTGTAAACAAAAACTATACTTATACTGAACTAAATTGTTTGAATTAGAACTGTTTGACAAAACTGAATAGTTTGAAATAGAAATGTTTTTCACAATTAAACTGTGTTATGCTAAAGTGAATTGTTTGAAATAGAACTGTTTATTTGTATGAGAATGGCTTTGGCATTAAATAACATACAAAGGTTGATATGCCATAAAAACCAACCAACCAACCAACCAACCCTATCGTTTAGATTTAATGCAATGAGCAATTATCATCTTTTTCTTTCAGATTATATGTATTTAGCTACCTCTCCGCATGATGTGACACTAGATTAGCTTTTAAGCGGAGTTCAACAGATTTGAATTCAGGATTTTCCTTCTCCATGATTGGTTGCCATACCAAAGTTAAAGTTAGTCTGCCCTAAAATTTACCCATAGCTGGAGAGAGAATAGTTGGATTCATACCTTTCCTAAGAATATTAGCACTATGTGAAATGCAAACAGCCTCGTCTAGGATTTGAACTCTGATCGCCGTGTTCCTTCAGGTCATAAAAATATTGTTCCTAATCTTCTTTGTATTCATTCCTATGTTGGTCCCAACAAATTGACACGCATTTACTCATAGAGTAAAAAATTTCCATAGGGATTCTACTGCAGCGTGTAGTCATTGCTTACATGACACTGTCAAGTACCTTTTTAGACCATTTTTGTTAATGGTGATGAGAAAGGGATCCATTATCATAATGTTAAACGGATAAGCTACTTCGGCCAAAGAAGATCATGTTGGGTATATAGTGGGATATTCAAGGATTTGTCACCTACGAACTGTTACACAATAATCAGACAATAATCTTTAATCTCTTCTACTATCGACTCGTTTGAAAAACAACTTTGAGCAAAAAGCTTTCCTCCGTCAACAGAAAGTGAGTCAGCCTCCATCACGATAATGGTCGTCTTCACACAGCTAAATCCACAAAAAATTTCTTAGAGGAGCTCAGTGAGGAAAAATTACTTCATCCTCCATATTCTCTCGGCCTTTCTCCTTCTGATTATTATTTGTTTCGGGGATTATAAATCATTTGAATGGTTTTAGGTTGACACCAAGAGAAGAGGCTGAATTCGAGTTGTTCTCATATTTTGCGTCAAAAGAATTTTACAAGCAAAGTATCTATTGACAGCTTATTGACAGATGAAATGAAGTTCTTGAAACCAATGTTACTTATGTTAATTTAACATTTCCATAGACATAGATTTCTACATTTATAATATATACTCCAAAATCGAATATTACATTGGTTCCAACCAGCTAGATTGGTTTGGTTTGATTTCTTTGTTTAATGGCATATAAACTTTTGTAGGTTATTTAATGCCAAAGTCATTCTCCTAGAAGAACGGTAGTGGTACTATTTAACCCATAACTGGGAGGATAAGGGTGTTCATACCTTTCCTAAGGGAATTTTCCCGAAAGTGAACTTAATAGCGCGACTGGAGTACGAACTCGCTTACTACGATCCCGTAGTCCATCACTTTAAACATTACATCCCCTAGCTAGATGGAATTATTCAATTAATGGTATATTTTTTCGAAGCTATGCAAAAGAGAAGCTGGAATTACCGAATATTTGAGAGAAAATGATGGAATTCATTGATAAAAATTAGTATTAATGCTTTGTTGCCTCTCTGCGAGGTTTTATGACAGCCTTAATTCTTTTAGGTCTAAATTCCAATAATCTAACGTAATATTCTTTATCAAAGTGGTTTCAATTTTCCCGAATGCAAGTTGATAGTTCTTTTTTAATGAATGGAGACTTCTCATGGGCCATTTTTGAAAATTTACCCGTAAATTTTCAATTGGATTTATATCCGGAATGTTTACTGGTCATTTCATTGATTATGTAGGACCTGAAAAATTTTAATTCTTTTTGCTCTGTGATAGGGAAGGGTTATCGATATGAAAAATGACTTCATCATCACCAAACCAATTTTCCTTTGATAGAACAAGGAAATTATCTCGGATTATATTATTAAAGTAAGTAAAGCAATTGGTAGAGTGCTCGCCAATGGTCCGGGAGACCGGGGTTCTCTCCCAGGTCGAGTCATACCAAAAACTAAAAAAATGGTACTTGATGTCACCTTGCTTATCACTCAGCATTACAAGGTAAAGATCAAGGGTAAAATGGAGCAATCCAGGGAATGGAATAGCGCCCTAAAACATTGTGTAGTAGCAATGGAAAAGGGAGCCTTCGGGTCACCCTCGACTAAGGTCGCCAACTTTACTTTTACTTATACTATTAATTAAAATAATTCAATCGAAGTATGTTTTTTTTTAAATCAAAATTTCCAACAAGAAAAGATATTTTGCTTCTTAGTCCACTTAGCCTTTACCTCACACTCCAGAGAGTTTTCAATTCGTCGATGCACCTCTGAAACTTATCATTTAAAATGTTGTGAAGTTGCACCCTCTAGTTTTTTAATGACCTCCACGTCCTCCGATTTGATAAAATTTCAATTTAGGAAATAAGAAAATCTCTCACAGTGTTAATCCTAGTGAATATGGAAAGCCCAGTTCTTCCATAAATCTGGGTTTTGTAAAAACAGATTTTCAGAAAACATTGAGAATTGGAGTTGGTTTGTTAAGATGAATTCTAAACAAATGTCTAGATGTCGAGACATGAACATTTTATTATATGTAAATTATTTTATATTTATTATATGTAAATTATTCAGCTGTACACGTTTTGAACTCATTTTGTATGCAGGAATTTTACATAAGGTATTACTTTTAAAAGATAATAACAGTAGTCCATTCGACGATCGATTAACTTGAGTCATTGAAATTCCAAAAATTTTGGCTAGCATCAAAAATATCTAGCACTGAACAGGAGAAAAACAATAATTTTCTGTTAAATTTGATAATAGTTTTCTTTCAGTAATCAGATTTTGTTTTTATGGTTACGCGAGTTTAATCGAATTGTTTTTATACAGTTATATTACATAATAGATTGAAGAAACCATTTATTGATAAGAAGTGTAGCATTCGAATTAGTTCCACTAACACTTGTGTTCTATCTGTGCTCTCAACGTTTTCGTAAAAATCCCGTGGATAAAATGGTTGTTGCCGAATAAAAACGTGCTCAAAGAATGTTGTCCGTGTTGAAAAGAAGAACCAAGACGGTTGAAGTGACTGCAACGAATAAGATCACGAGAGAAGACAGACATGCGACATAAGGCAACAATAACAACAACAACAACAATAACAAAAATGGCGGTTGAGGGAAAAAGACAGACACGGCAACAATCGAAATGTTGTATACGACACGTATACATATAATTGTACAAATGCAAATACACGCAAATATAGGAGGAAACGGGCAAATAACAATACATATGCAAACAGGCGAATTCTGTTGTTCGGGTACGAACGGTTTTATAAACTTCTGACTTCGGTTCTTCGACAGGAGGAAAGGGACACAATTCTTACTATGCTGACCATACTATCTGGCCGTCTATGCTGACCATCCCCAACGCGTCGCGCATCTTGTGATGATTAAGATTTCTGTCTGTAGAGATCCGAAAAACCCAACTACATCTTTAATAGTCAAATAGTCGTTGTATCACAACTCTTCAGTGTGGCTAGACATGTGATATGCTTCAAGCTGGGTTCGAAACCAGGGTGATTTTTCGTCAGCCGGGTATATATATATATATATATATATTTCTTAATTTGCTTGAAGCATTACATAAATCATTTTATCTTATTGTACTGTATTAATTTAGAGGGCTATTGCAATAATTATTATTTCGCATTGTAACAGCCCTCTAAATTAGAACTATATATATATATATATATATATATATCGGTCGATTGGTCAAGTGGGTAGAGTGGTCGTAAATGGCCCGTGAGACCGGGGCTCAATCCCAGGTCGAGTCATACCAAAGACTTAAAAAAAGAATACTCTCAACTGCAACTCTATGCCCCATTGAAAAGAAAACACAACGATCTGCCTCCATGGTCCAATATCAACTTTCAACTCTCTTTTTTTCAAAATCCTCAAATTCTCAAGACCATCTCTTCCTGGCATGATGTCATCCACACTCCAGCCCCATTTCCTTAATTATATAACAGAAAGACGAAGGCACTTACAAAGATAGAAAATAGAATATTTAAGAGTAATAATAAAAAGGCGAAGTAACAGATGTCTATCTATTTGGAATTAGAAAATAAAGACATTTCTCCTTTGATAAACAACATTTTGAATACTATTGAAATGCTTTCTTGCAAAGGTCGTTTCAATTAAAAAATAGAAAGGTTAGTCAACTGATGAAATGTCGCACGATGAAAAGTCATCTCAGATAAATAGGAATAACTGCAAACAAACTATTAAAACATCATTTATACTATAGTAATTTCGATCCTCTTTGGGTACCCAACACATGAGACTTGTACAAATCAAACATGCCGTGAAGTGAAGTAAATTAAACATCCAGTATCATAAATAAAAATATAAAGTCAATGTTCTGAAATTATAAACCGAGACGCAAGTTATATTCTTAATCGAGTAACCACATATATTGTAAATTCAGATCCCCCCCATATATTTAAAATCGAGACAACTTATATATTCTAATTCTCGACCCCGTATATATTGGACATCGAGACTCAACATATATCGTAAATCGTGACTCCACAAATATTGTTGATCGACACTCCGCATATATCTTAAATCGTAACACCGCATATATTGTTGATCGACACTCCACATATATTTTAAATCTTGACACCGCATATATTGTTGATCGATACTCCGCATATATCTTAAATCGTAACACCGCATATATTGTTGATCGACACTCCACATATATTTTAAATCTTGACACCGCATATATTGTTGATCGACACTCCACATATATCTTAAATCGTAACACCGCATATATTGTTGATCGATACTCCGCATATATCTTAAATCGTAACACCGCATATATTGTTGATCGACACTCCGCATATATCTTAAATCGTAACACCGCATATATTGTTGATCGACACTCCACATATATTTTAAATCGTGACACCACATATATTGTTGATCGATACTCCGCATATCACTTAAATCTTGACACCGCATATATTGTTGATCGACACTCCGCATATATCTTAAATCGTGACACCGCATATATTGTTGATCGACACTCCACATATATTTTAAATCGTAACACCGCATATATTGTTGATCGATACTCCGCATATATCTTAAATCGTAACACCGCATATATTGTTGATCGACACTCCACATATATTTTAAATCTTGACACCGCATATATTGTTGATCGACACTCCGCATATATCTTAAATCGTGACACCGCATATATTGTTGATCGACACTCCGCATATATCTTAAATCGTAACACCGCATATATTGTTGATCGACACTCCACATATATTTTAAATCGTGACACCACATATATTGTTGATCGACACTCCACATATATTTTAAATCGTGACACCGCATATATTGTTGATCGACACTCCACATATATTTTAAATCGTGACACCGCATATATTGCTGATCGATACTCCGCATATATCTTAAATCGTGACACCGCATATATTGTTGATCGACACTCCGCATATATCTTAAATCGTGACACCACAAATATTGTTGATCGACACTCCACATATATTTTAAATCGTGACACCACATATATTGTTGATCGACACTCCACATATATTTTAAATCGTGACACCACATATATTGTTGATCGACACTCCACATATATTTTAAATCGTGACACCGCATATATTGTTGATCGATACTCCGCATATATCTTAAATCGTAACACCACATATATTGTTGATCGACACTCCACATATATTTTAAATCGTGACACCGCATATATTGTTGATCGACACTCCGCATATATCTTAAATCGTGACACCACAAATATTGTTGATCGACACTCCACATATATTTTAAATCGTGACACCACATATATTGTTGATCGACACTCCACATATATTTTAAATCTTGACACCACATATATTGTTGATCGATACTCCGCATATATCTTAAATCGTAACACCGCATATATTGTTGATCGACACTCCACATATATTTTAAATCGTGACACCGCATATATTGTTGATCGATACTCCGCATATATCTTAAATCGTAACACCGCATATATTGTTGATCGACACTCCACATATATTTTAAATCGTGACACCGCATATATTGTTGATCGACACTCCGCATATATCTTAAATCGTAACACCGCATATATTGTTGATCGACACTCCACATATATTTTAAATCGTAACACCGCATATATTGTTGATCGACACTCCACATATATTTTAAATCGTGACACCGCATATATTGTTGATCGACACTCCGCATATATCTAAAATCGTGACACCGCATATATTTTTGATCGACACTCCACATATATTTTAAATCGTGACACCGCATATATTGTTGATCGACACTCCACATATATTTTAAATCGTGACACCGCATATATTGTTGATCGACACTCCGCATATATCTTAAATTGTGACACCGCATATATTGTTGATCGACACTCCACATATATTTTAAATCGTGACACCACATATATTGTTGATCGACACTCCACATATATTTTAAATCGTGACACCGCATATATTGTTGATCGACACTCCGCATATATCTTAAATCGTAACACCGCATATATTGTTGATCGACACTCCACATATATTTTAAATCTTGACACGACAAATATTGTTGATCGACACTCCACATATATTTTAAATCGTGACACCGCATATATTGTTGATCGACACTCCACATATATTTTAAATCGTAACACCGCATATATTGTTGATCGACACTCCACATATGTTTTAAATCTTGACACCACATATTTTGTTGATCGATACTCCGCATATATCTTAAATCGTGACACCGCATATATTGTTGATCGACACTCCACATATATTTTAAATCGTGACACCGCATATATTGTTGATCGATACTCCGCATATCTCTTGAATCGTGACACTGCATATATTGTTGATCGACATTCCACATATATTTTAAATCGTGACACCGCATATATTGTTGATCGACACTCCGCATATCTCTTAAATCGTGACACCGCATATATTGTTGATCGACACTCCACATATATTTTAAATCGTGACACCGCATACATTGTTGATCGACACTCCACATATATTTTAAATCGTAACACCGCATATATTGTTGATCGACACTCCACATATATCTTAAATCGTGACACCACAAATATTGTTGATCGACACTCCACATATATTTTAAATCGTAACACCGCATATATTGTTGATCGACACTCCACATATATTTTAAATCTTGACACCACATATATTGTTGATTGATACTCCGCATATATCTTAAATCGTGACACCGCATATATTGTTGATCGATACTCCGCATATATCTTAAATCGTAACACCGCATATATTGTTGATCGATACTCCGCATATATCTTAAATCGTAACACCGCATATATTGTTGATCGACACTCCACATATATTTTAAATTTTGACACCACATATATTGTTGATCGATACTCCGCATATATCTTAAATCGTAACACCACATATATTGTTGATCGACACTCCACATATATTTTAAATCTTGACACCACAAATATTGTTGATCGACACTCCACATATATTTTAAATCGTGACACCGCATATATTGTTGATCGACACTCCACATATATTTTAAATCGTAACACCGCATATATTGTTGATCGACACTCCACATATATTTTAAATCTTGACACCACATATATTGTTGATCGATACTCCGCATATATCTTAAATCGTGACACCGCATATATTGTTGATCGATACTCCGCATATATCTTAAATCGTAACACCGCATATATTGTTGATCGATACTCCGCATATATCTTAAATCGTATCACCGCATATATTGTTGATCGACACTCCACTTATATTTTAAATTGTGACACCGCATATATTGTTGATCGACACTCCGCATATATCTTAAATCGTGACACCGCATATATTGTTGATCGACACTCCACATATATTTTAAATCGTGACACCGCATATATTGTTGATCGACACTCCACATATATTTTAAATCTTGACACCGCATATATTGTTGATCGACACTCCGCATATATCTTAAATCGTGACACCACAAATATTGTTGATCGACACTCCACATATATTTTAAATCGTGACACCGCATATATTGTTGATCGATACTCCGCATATATCTTAAATCGTGACACCGCATATATTGTTGATCGACACTCCGCATATCTCTTAAATCGTGACACCGCATATATTGTTGATCGACACTCCACATATATTTTAAATCGTGACACCGCATATATTGTTGATCGACACTCCGCATATCTCTTAAATCGTGACACCGCATATATTGTTGATCGACACTCCACATATATTTTAAATCGTGACACCGCATATATTGTTGATCGACACTCCACATATATTTTAAATCTTGACACCGCATATATTGTTGATCGACACTCCGCATATATCTTAAATCGTGACACCACAAATATTGTTGATCGACACTCCACATATATTTTAAATCGTGACACCGCATACATTGTTGATCGACACTCCACATATATTTTAAATCGTAACACCGCATATATTGTTGATCGACACCCCACATATATCTTAAATCGTGACACCACAAATATTGTTGATCGACACTCCACATATATTTTAAATCGTAACACCGCATATATTGTTGATTGACACTCTACATATATTTTAAATCGTGACACCACATATATTGTTGATCGATACTCCGCATATCTCTTAAATCGTGACACCGCATATATTGTTGATCGACACTCCACATATATTTTAAATCGTGACACCGCATATATTGTTGATCGACACTCCACATATATCTTAAATCGTGACACAGCATATATTGTTGATCGACACTCCACATATATTTTAAATCGTGACACCGCATACATTGTTGATCGACACTCCACATATATTTTAAATCGTAACACCGCATATATTGTTGATCGACACCCCACATATATCTTATATCGTGACACCACAAATATTGTTGATCGACACTCCACATATATTTTAAATCGTAACACCGCATATATTGTTGATTGACACTCCACATATATTTTAAATCTTGACACCACATATATTGTTGATCGATACTCCGCATATATCTTAAATCGTGACACCGCATATATTGTTGATCGACACTCCGCATATATCTTAAATCGTAACACCGCATATATTGTTGATCGATACTCCGCATATATCTTAAATCGTAACACCGCATATATTGTTGATCGACACTCCACATATATTTTAAATCTTGACACCACATATATTGTTGATCGATACTCCGCATATATCTTAAATCGTAACACCACATATATTGTTGATCGACACTCAACATATATTTTAAATCGTGACACCGCATACATTGTTGATCGATACTCCGCATATATCTTAAATCGTAACACCGCATATATTGTTGATCGACACTCCACATATATTTTAAATCTTGAAACCACATATATTGTTGATCGACACTCCGCATATATCTTAAATCGTGACACCACAAATATTGTTGATCGACACTCCACATATATTTTAAATCGTGACACCGCATATATTGTTGATCGACACTCCACATATATTTTAAATCTTGACACCACATATATTGTTGATCGACACTCCACATATATTTTAAATCGTGACACCGCATATATTGTTGATCGATACTCCGCATATATCTTAAATCGTAACACCACATATATTGTTGATCGACACTCCACATATATTTTAAATCGTGACACCACATATATTGTTGATCGACACTCCACATATATTTTAAATCGTAACACTGCATATATTGTTGATCGACACTCCACATATATTTTAAATCGTAACACCGCATATATTGTTGATCGACACTCCACATATATTTTAAATCGTGACACCGCATATATTGTTGATCGACACTCCGCATATATCTTAAATCGTAACACCGCATATATTGTTGATCGACACTCAACATATATTTTAAATCGTAACACCGCATATATTGTTGATCGACACTCCCATATATTTTAAATCGTGACACCACATATAATGTTGATCGACACTCCACATATATTTTAAATCGTGACACCGCATATATTGTTGATCGACACTCCGCATATATCTTAAATCGTAACACCGCATATATTGTTGATCGACACTCCACATATATTTTAAATCTTGACACCACATATATAGTTGATCGACACTCCACATATATTTTAAATCGTGACACCGCATATATTGTTGATCGACACTCCACATATATTTTAAATCGTAACACCGCATATATTGTTGATCGACACTCCACATATATTTTAAATCGTGACACCGCATATATTGTTGATCGACACTCCGCATATATCTTAAATCGTAACACCGCATATATTGTTGATCGACACTCCACATATATTTTAAATCGTGACACCACAAATATTGTTGATCGACACTCCACATATATTTTAAATCGTGACACCACAAATATTGTTGATCGACACTCCACATATATTTTAAATCGTGACTCCACAAATATTGTTGATCGACACTCCACATATATTTTAAATCGTGACACCACAAATATTGTTGATCGACACTCCACATATATTTTAAATCGTGACACCACACATATTGTTGATCGACACTCCACATATATCTTAAATCGTGACTCCACAAATATTGTTGATCGACACTCCACATATATTTTAAATCGTGACACCACAAATATTGTTGATCGACACTCCACATATATTTTAAATCGTGACACCACATATATTGTTGATCGACACTCCACATATATCTTAAATCGTGACACCACAAATATTGTTGATCGACACTCCACATATATTTTAAATCGTAACACCGCATACATTGTTGATCGATACTCCGCATATATCTTAAATCGTAACACCGCATATATTGTTGATCGACACTCCACATATATTTTAAATCTTGAAACCACATATATTGTTGATCGACACTCCGCATATATCTTAAATCGTGACACCACAAATATTGTTGATCGACACTCCACATATATTTTAAATCGTGACACCGCATATATTGTTGATCGACACTCCACATATATTTTAAATCTTGACACCACATATATTTTAAATCGTGACACCGCATATATTGTTGATCGATACTCCGCATATATCTTAAATCGTAACACCACATATATTGTTGATCGACACTCCACATATATTTTAAATCGTGACACCACATATATTGTTGATCGACACTCCACATATATTTTAAATCGTAACACTGCATATATTGTTGATCGACACTCCACATATATTTTAAATCGTAACACCGCATATATTGTTGATCGACACTCCACATATATTTTAAATCGTGACACCGCATATATTGTTGATCGACACTCCGCATATATCTTAAATCGTAACACCGCATATATTGTTGATCGACACTCCACATATATTTTAAATCGTAACACCGCATATATTGTTGATCGACACTCCCATATATTTTAAATCGTGACACCACATATAATGTTGATCGACACTCCACATATATTTTAAATCGTGACACCGCATATATTGTTGATCGACACTCCGCATATATCTTAAATCGTAACACCGCATATATTGTTGATCGACACTCCACATATATTTTAAATCTTGACACCACATATATTGTTGATCGACACTCCACATATATTTTAAATCGTGACACCGCATATATTGTTGATCGACACTCCACATATATTTTAAATCGTAACACCGCATATATTGTTGATCGACACTCCACATATATTTTAAATCGTGACACCGCATATATTGTTGATCGACACTCCGCATATATCTTAAATCGTAACACCGCATATATTGTTGATCGACACTCCACATATATTTTAAATCGTGACACCACAAATATTGTTGATCGACACTCCACATATATTTTAAATCGTGACACCACAAATATTGTTGATCGACACTCCACATATATTTTAAATCGTGACTCCACAAATATTGTTGATCGACACTCCACATATATTTTAAATCGTGACACCACAAATATTGTTGATCGACACTCTACATATATTTTAAATCGTGACACCACAAATATTGTTGATCGACACTGCACATATATCCTAAATCGTGACTCCACAAATATTGTTGATCGACACTCCACATATATTTTAAATCGTGACACCACAAATATTGTTGATCGACACTCCACATATATTTTAAATCGTGACACCACATATATTGTTGATCGACACTCCGCATATATCTTAAATCGTGACACCACAAATATTGTTGATCGACACTCCACATATATTTTAAATCGTGACACCGCATATATTGTTGATCGACACTCCGCATATATCTTAAATCGTAACACCGCATATATTGTTGATCGACACTCCACATATATTTTAAATCGTAACACCGCATATATTGTTGATCGACACTCCACATATATTTTAAATCGTGACACCGCATATATTGTTGATCGACACTCCGCATATATCTTAAATCGTAACACCGCATATATTGTTGATCGACACTCCACATATATTTTAAATCGTAACACCGCATATATTGTTGATCGACACTCCCATATATTTTAAATCGTGACACCACATATAATGTTGATCGACACTCCACATATATTTTAAATCGTGACACCGCATATATTGTTGATCGACACTCCGCATATATCTTAAATCGTAACACCGCATATATTGTTGATCGACACTCCACATATATTTTAAATCTTGACACCACATATATTGTTGATCGACACTCCACATATATTTTAAATCGTGACACCGCATATATTGTTGATCGACACTCCACATATATTTTAAATCGTAACACCGCATATATTGTTGATCGACACTCCACATATATTTTAAATCGTGACACCGCATATATTGTTGATCGACACTCCGCATATATCTTAAATCGTAACACCGCATATATTGTTGATCGACACTCCACATATATTTTAAATCGTGACACCACAAATATTGTTGATCGACACTCCACATATATTTTAAATCGTGACACCACAAATATTGTTGATCGACACTCCACATATATTTTAAATCGTGACTCCACAAATATTGTTGATCGACACTCCACATATATTTTAAATCGTGACACCACAAATATTGTTGATCGACACTCCACATATATTTTAAATCGTGACACCACAAATATTGTTGATCGACACTCCACATATATCTTAAATCGTGACTCCACAAATATTGTTGATCGACACTCCACATATATTTTAAATCGTGACACCACAAATATTGTTGATCGACACTCCACATATATTTTAAATCGTGACACCACATATATTGTTGATCGACACTCCGCATATATCTTAAATCGTGACACCACAAATATTGTTGATCGACACTCCACATATATTTTAAATCGTGACACCGCATATATTGTTGATCGACACTCCACATATATCTTAAATCGTAACACCGCATATATTGTTGATCGACACTCCACATATATTTTAAATCGTGACACCGCATATATTGTTGATCGACACTCCACATATATCTTAAATCGTAACACCGCATATATTGTTGATCGACACTCCGCATATATCTTAAATCGTGACACCGCATATATTATTGATCGACACTCCACATATATTTTAAATCGTGACACCGCATATATTGTTGATTGACACTCCGCATATCTCTTAAATCGTGACACCACATATATTGTTGATCGACACTCCACATATATTTTAAATCTTGACACCACATATATTGTTGATCGATACTCCGCATATATCTTAAATCGTGACACCACAAATATTGTTGATCGACACTCCACATATATTTTAAATCGTGATACCGCATATATTGTTGATCGACACTCCACATATATTTTAAATCTTGACACCACATATTTTGTTGATCGATACTCCCCTTATATTTTAAATCGTGACATCACATACATTGTAAATCGACTCCATACTTTTGGTCTACTTCACTGACCTCCATTTTGAATTTTTTCTCGAAAAGAAGAAAAAAATTCCGAACAAAAATGAATCGCAATGGTTCACTAAACCAAATCTTAATCTCGATGCTAATTATCAACTGTTTGGTTTGATTTGGTCGATTTATTAGTTTAACGGCATATCAACTCTGTATTGGCTATATCTGGCCGAAAATAATCCACTTCTAAATGATTGATTACAATTATAACAATATCTTCTATGTTCAATTGCATTTTTTAATATGGTACTTTTATCTATTTGTCTTTAATAATCTTTGAAGACATTTGTATGATTTCAAGTATTCTTATCTAATACAAGTAATTTGCACGCAGTTGTATAGTTTCATGTATTCCAAAATACTTATTCATAAAAAGCTTCTTTTCTGTCACCAGTTTTTTGTTTCCATGGCTAACATTTCCAAAATATTCCAGGCACAAGGTTCGTCGAATATTTTTATACAGTTGTCTGTTTACTTGGAATCCGCAAGAATAAACGTTTCTCTTCGAGACATACGATTCAAAAGACTGTAATGTTATCAGCGTTCCTTATAATAAATATAAAGTAAAACAAAACGTGAAAAAAAAAAACAAAACAACACAAATGATATAAAAAAAAAAGATGTAAAACTAACAAAAATGAGCTTATGCCGAAAGATGCAGTGCTCAACAGGAAAGGAAACTATAAAAAAAAGAAAGAAAAAAGAAATTAAAAGAAAAAAGAAAAGAAAGAAAGAAAAAAAAGAAAAGAAGAAATAGGTATATGAATGAAAAGATCGATAAAAGAAAAGAAAAAGTAATCTTACATAGGCTGCGTTTTGGGAATGAAAATGATGGTAGATGTTTTCTTTTATAAGCATCTTTAGGTGAGTCATTTCCAAATACTCATAACTGTTGTACGTTCAATTGAGATAATGACTGAAAAACACTTGAGAGAAAAATAACTGTAGTAATAGTAATTACTCAGTGTTGTTACTTCAATACAATAAGCGCAGAGAAAGAATCTTCTGTCATCAACACGATGACAAATTTATACACTTGTAAGAGAACAATTTTTCAGTAAGGATCTTCATCATCATCATCATTAGTTTTGTAACCCCAGGCGGGAGTATTTGTTGAGACACCACTGATGACTCTCTGACAATAACTCGCTATCTATCTCGGCCGTGAGCTACACTCTGCGTTTCGGCAAAAGAAAGGCCAGTCTATTCCTGGGTGCGATCTTTCCAATTCTTCCGTCTCCTTTCTCGTCTTCTTCCCGTCGCTAGGCATTGCAGGATGAATTTTGTCTGGCCAAATAACGTCGTCATCTGTCTATACGATATAATTTCTTTTTTTTTCTGAACAATGTTAAGCAGGCTGTCATGTGACCCAAATGCTACAGTTATTCTTTTTCTGATCACCTCATATGTAACGTGGTCTCTCTATGAGATGTTCGCGATCTTTCGGTAGCTTTTTTTCTGAAGGGCTTCAATGTGTTTATGGAGGGCAGCAGTGAGAGTCCAAGATTCACAGGCGCATAGAAAGATCGGGATAACAAATGTGCGCATGAATTTGATTTTTAATGTCGGGAAGGTATTTTCTCTTGCCATATCCATAAGGTTATTGATATTAAACCAATAATTGATCATTTTGTTGATTGATTTCAATAGCATGCCGACCAATCTAAGGTTATTTTATGCCTAATAGTTAGAGAACTGCGTACACTGTACGTTTGTATCTAAATTTTTTGTGCACTTGTTTATTAAGAGGTTTTTTTATACGTAATTATTATAGTTTTAAGTAATTTGTTCTCTCTAACAACGGACGGGGGTTTCCTCGTGGTATAATGGTTACAGCACTTGGGTTGCAGAATCGTAGTAAGCGAGTTCGAACTATAGTCGCACTATTACGTTTATTTTCAGGTAAATAGCCTTGGGAAAAGTATGAACCGCCTTATCCTTCCATCTATGAGTTAAATAGTACGACTACTGTTCTTTTAGAAGAATAGCTTCGGCATTATATAACCCAAGAAGGTTGATATGCCAGTAAACAAAAAAACTGGAACCAAAACTAATAACAGACATTTGTTTGCATAGTTATATGGTTTCGAGTAATTAATAATAATCTTTAATTAAGGAGCCGCCTGGGTACTTCCGGACCCAAGTTGGGGTTACTGCCGGAGCCGATATGATGTTCAATAACCCGAAATCGGCAATGAAGGAAGGACATCACTGAAGAGCTCCGATAAGCACCTAAAACGTATTTATGGACTTTTGTAAACAATTACAGCTTCAAGTAATTATTGTTAAAACAAATAACTTACAGCTATATTATAGGGGGTGTCCTCGTGGTGTAATGGTTAAAGCGATGGACTGCGGAATCGTAGTAAGCGAGTTCGTACTCCAGTCACGCTATTACATTCATTTTCGGGCAAATACCCTTGGGAAAGGTATGAACCCCCTTATCCTCCCAGCTATGGGTTAAATAGTACCCCTACTATTCTTCTAGGAGAATGGCTTTGGCATTAAATAACCTGCAAGGGTTGCTATGCCATTAAAAAAACAAAAACCAAAGCTATATTATATCAAGGATTAGTATTTATTACAATTGATTTGTATCCAGTTGTATGATTTCAAGTATTCTTATCTAATACTAATATTTTATAAACAATCATCTGGCTTCTGGTATCTATCAGACAATAATCCTTTGTTTGCATGTAATGATATGCTTTTAGTTGGTTTGGTTGGTTTTAATGGCATATCAACGATTGCAGGTTATTTAATGACAAATCCTCTTTATACTTGTGTATTAAATATATATGATTTAGTTTAGTTGGGTTTTATGGCCTATCAACCATTGTAGGTTATTTGATACCAAATGTGCTTGCTTATAATGAAAATGAAATACAGAAAAAAAAAGAAAGAAAAGAAACAAGCAGATACTCTAAAATAGCTATATATATATATATATAGTACAGAGCAAAAGTTTTTGGACACTTTAAACTATTGTAAATTTCTACTAATTACCAACTTATAAGTGGATGTTTCATTCAGAACCTTTTCTATAAAATATAATGATTAGTTATGGTAATGATTCCAACGGAGCCAATTTTTTATTTGTAAAAAAACTCAATGCCAAACATTCACTTTTAAGTTGGCAATTAGTAGAAACTTACAATAGCATAAAGAGACAGAAGACTTCACGGTAATATATATATATATATATATATATATTAGTTTGCTATATTTATAAATAAATAGTGCTCAATAATGGTGATAGTGCATATGTATCTAACTCAGAGTAGCTTAAGTACATAGTCAACGCCGCTTAGTGACTGTCAATTTCTCACCTGTGTGACTGTCAGAACAAGAGGCTCCCTCATGGTGGGTATCTCTTTATATAGTGTTCTATGGAGCATGATGGGAACCATGATCTCGTTTGTGAGGTATTCTGGGATGGGCGATATGATTTTTACAGCTTGATTACTCATGTTATTATATTATATTAATTTTATGATTTCTTTATTTATTCTGTTACCGGGAGACAGCACCCCACAAAGGAGCAGCTGTACAGTCACTTACCACCCATCACAAAAACTATCCCAGTTAGACTAACCAGATATTCGGGACACTGCTGGAGAAGTAGGGACGAACTCATAAGAGACATACTCCTGTGGACCTTTTCACATGGACGAGCAAAGGCAGGACGACCAGCCAGAACGGCTCTGTGCTGATACAGGATGTAGCCTAGAAGACCTACCGGAAGCGATGGACGATAGAGAAGGGTGGCGGGAGAGGGTCAGGGAGATCCGAGCTGCTGGCGTGACATGATGATAATGATTGATTTATTATTTTCTAGAGTTTTTATTATTTTCATTGTTGCTGTTATTGTAATAATAATTATTTCACACCTTGTGACTTTTTCACACCAGTGTCAACTGATAGTCTTTTACTGATGTCTGAGAGACAGCAAATATTCTCAGGTCTCCAGAACTCTTCGTAGTATTCTAGCCGATCTTAATAATGCAGTGATTTGAATGGTTTTAATTCTTCTGATTTCTAATTCCGTCGGTCTTTTTTCCAAACCTTTGGAGACTGTCGCAAACGCACCAAGTACAATTGGTATCCCCGTCATTTTCATATTTCACAAGTTGTTTTTTTAGTTCTCTGGCCCAAGAAATTGTTTATTTTTTTGTTTTAATTTATTTAACACTGTCGTCCGCCGAAACGGTAAAATCTACTTGATAGCAAGTTCTCTTTTTTTGTTTATTATCTCTATGTCTGGTGGTCTAGCTGGGATGAGGCGATCCGTTTTACTAGGTCTGGTGTTCTGACCGAGATTAGGTGATCCGTTTTACTAGGTCTGGTGTTCTGGCCGGGATGAGGTGATCCGTTTTACTAGGTCTGGTGTTCTGGCCGGGATGAAGTGATCCGTTTTACTAGGTCTGGTGTTCTGGCCGGGATGAGGTGATCCGTTTTACTAGGTCTGGTGTTCTGGCCGGGATGAGGTGATCCGTTTTACTAGGTCTGGTGTTCTGGCCGGGATGAGGTGATCCGTTTTACTAGGTCTGGTGTTCTGACCGAGATTAGGTGATCCGTTTTACTAGGTCTGGTGTTCTGGCCGGGATGAGGCGATCCGTTTTACTAGGTCTGGTGTTCTGGCCGGGATGAGGTGATCCGTTTTACTAGGTCTGGTGTTCTGGCCGGGATAAGATGATCCGTTTTACTAGGTCTGGTGTTCTGGCCGGGATGAGGTGATCCGTTTATATATCAAAGTCCCAGAGAATTTTATACGTCTCATTCTCTAGGATGAATTATGGTTTGTGCATATACCATTGGGTAGAATTGTAAAAATTTAACCTCTTGCACAATTCCCAGTAGATCACCTTTCCCACCAAGTTGAGCCTAATATTGTACTCCCTTTGAGCTAACTTGCTGCACTCGTTATTATGTGATTAATTGTTCCATCTTTTACACAATATAATCTACACTTTGTATTCTGTTGCGTCATCGATTTTCGCTTCAACATAATTGGACCTTACGGCATTGTTTTGTGTTGTAATTAGTAGAGCTTCAGTTTTTCTCTTTGGGTTTTTCTTTCTTAACCATGTCCATGTCTTCTTGTGTGCAATATCTCTAGTTTGTAGCTTGAAATATTAATACTGCTATTTTTGTTCCCATTTCACTTTGTTTTTGTTGCTTTCCAATTTGTTATTATATTGTCGAAGTTGTTATTGGCTGCTGTAATTAATCTTTCTTCGTTCTTTTTAAGGTTGTCCTCTTGTCCTTGTATTGATGCATGCACACAATTTGCAATGCTGGCGAGTCCTCTTCCTGTTTTTCCTAGAAACTACACTCTATGAGATCTCTCGGATTTAACGCCTTGTGAATAGTCATCAACTTCCTTTTCTTTTGATCCATTTGTCTGAGTTCCTCCCTTGTCTTTCTTTTGGAATGGTTCCGAGTATCTTACAAAAAGGATTGTCAAGATTTTCATTCCTTTGATGAGATTTCTGCAACAGAGCTTGGTTTTGAGAAGCTTTTTCGTTCTTCTTGTAACGTAATTGAACGGCTTATAGAAAATTGAAATTAAAAAGAAAACAAAACAAAACGGGAAAGAGGAAAAAATAAGAAAAAGAAAAGAATATTTGTAACAGACAGAGAGTTTGCGAACGACCAACTGAAAGGTAACCCCTGAGTGAGTTAAGCCAAAGCACTCGTTGTAGGTCAGCCAGTCACGGGTGAATAAAAACTGTAATTAAAAAAACTAGATAAAAACCGGAAGTTCCAAATCTTCTGCTCAAGTGTAGAAATACTGGAAACGGAGATGTTCTTTCTCCCGATACCACTGGCGAAAGTAAGGTGGCAACTCGGGTTTAAACAGGAGTTCCAGACAAACCGCGAAGATGTGAAAATGCGCTGAAAATTACGGTACCTATTTTGGGTGAGCTCCGTGGAGTAGCCAACCTACACCAACACACTGAGCCAACACACTAGCCTCATGCGTTTTCTTTGAAAATTGGAGGAAGGAAAAACAACGAACATTAGCACTCCGTAGAACAACATAAAAGAACTGGGGCGAAAAAATGTCAAGGTCTATGTCTGCCTCTCTCGTCTCGTGACGGTTTATTCTCTTTGTCTCGTGTGGTTGACGCATTTCATACTCTATTTCTCTCTTTTCGGTGACTAATAGGTAGGGTAGAAGCAAATAAACTTTCATACTATGCAAACCAACTGGCAATGTTTTGTGTGTTCGTTACTTCACACTGCAAGGTTACTACCCGGTTGATTAAAACCTAAGGGGTAGTGCAACAACCATATACTGTTTAGATTATGTTATGATACATACCTACGTGGTTATGGACTATTCTTCCTCAATATATACCGAGTCTACTTAACACTCGGAGAGATAACTTTCAAGGACAATCCTAACTGTTGTATAACACCTGAATTCTGTATATTTGTTCTGTTATTATATTATATTTGGCTTAACCTACTTCTCTTGTCAGTGAGTCTTCATTTTGACCCCTAAACACCACAACAGATTCGTAGTGTTATACGCGTTTATTTGGTGCCACAGTGCTAAATTCTTATTTTTTCCTTTCATTTCGCTTGTTTGATGGAGTCCGCTTCCAATATTCCCAAATACTCGCCATTTTCCTTTTCTCTTAGCGTTCTAATACTTTCCTGAATTGGTAGTTCTATTTCTTACCCTGTTTTTCCTTTCCCATTTTTGATTATTTTTCAATTCTTGTATCCCGGCTGTATATTCTTATTGTTTGTATCAGGATCATTTAGTCTTTTTAATATTTTGCAAATACTTTATATCATTCATGTACATAAGGTGATTTATCATTTCCTGTGTTTAAGTGAGTTTGTAGCCCCCACCCGTGCATTTCCTAATGACATAGTTGAGTGGCATCATTGCTTTAACCACTAGTAATAGTGAAAGCGGATCTCCCTGGATTGGTTTCGTTTGGTTGGGTTTTATAACATATCAACCATTGTAGGTTATTCAGTGTCAAATCCTGTTTATATATATATATATATATAGGAAAAACCAAAATGGCTTCCGAAGAAATAGATCCACGACCTCACAAATATTAACCATCCGTAGAATCCTTGAAGGTGTACGGGCAAAAAACCTACAAGTGACATTAACATTTGTTGACTTTACCAAGGCTTTCGATTCCATTCACAGAGGAAAGATGGAACAAATCCTACTAGCGTACGGCATACCTAAAGAAACCGTAGCGGCAATAACGATTCTCTATAGAAACACCAAAGTAAAAGTACGATCACCAGATGGAGACACAGAATACTTCGACATTGTAGCAGGAGTACTACAAGGGGACACGCTCGCTCCGTACCTCTTTATCATTTGTCTAGACTACGTACTTAGAACATCGATTGACAAAATCAGAGAGAATGGCTTCGAACTGACGAAGAAAAGAAGCAGAATGTACCCCGCAAAAACAATTACCGACGCCGACTACGCCGATGACATAGCGATAGTGGCAAATACACCCGACCAAGCCGAAACACTACTGCATAGTTTGGAACGAGCAGCCGCAGGAATAGGCCTCGATGTTAATGCACACAAAACGGAATATATGTGCTTTAATCAAACGGGGGACATCTCCACTCTAGACGGAACCCCTCTTAAACTCGTAGACAAATTCACTTACCTAGGAAGCAGCGTCGAATCAACCGAAAAGGACATCGAAACGAGGTTAATGAAAGCATGGACAGCTATCAATAGGCTATCGATTATATGGAAATCAGACCTAACCGATAAAATGAAATGCAGTTTCTTCCAGGCAGCGGTCACATCGGTACTGCTATATGGGTGCACTACATGGACGCTAACAAAACGGCTGGAGAAGAAGCTAGACGGCAATTATACAAGAATGCTACGTGCAATCTTGAACAAGCCCTGCCGGCAACACCCCACAAGACACCAACTGTAAGGTTATTTAATGCCAAATTCTGTTATATATATATATATATATATATATATATATATATATATATATATATATATAGATGTGTGTGTGCTTTATTGGTTGGTTGGTCAGTTGATTTTTGATGATAAATGGTACATGCACATACAAGAAACAATCCGAGTACATGAGACGCAAAAATCCTCTGGGACTGAGATGAAAAAAAAAGACAGTTCACTCATTCCCATCATAAGCCCTGACCAAGTTATAATAAAGTAAAAGTGAAGTTGGTGACCTTAGTCGAGGGTGACCCAAAGGCTCCCTTTTCAATTGCTACTACACCAAGGTGTAGGGGAAGGCGCTACTCCATTCTTTGGGTTGCTCCACTTTAACCTTGATCCTTACCGTATAATGCTTACCATATAATGTTTTGAATCTTTGGTATGACTCGACCAGGGATTGAACCCTGGTTTCCCAAGCTATTGGCGAACACTTTTCTCTTTAACTCACTCTGCTCACACAACACCTGATATTATTCTAAAGGTGAAATCGTGTAAAGTTCATCAGGAACAAATTTTCTAGACCCTCAAACCTACCGTAATCTTTTTTTATTTTTCGAAAAAACAAATTATTTTACATTTTATATGGAGTGGGATTCACTTTCCCATTCTAATCTAATGTAGAACTGTAACATACCCATAATATACAGGTGTGTGAAATAGACATAGGGAATCCGAAATACACGACATTTATGAAATTGGTTCAGGTACGAAACTTTATTACCTTTGAGTTAAAGGTTATTCGACATGAGGAGAGAGAGACACAATCTTTCTATGCTGACTGCTTTTACATCTGCCTCAAACCACGTGCAGCGCCTCATCTGCAAACTACTGGTCTGGCTTCGGCGGGCCCCGAAAGTCAACCTTCCCGTTCGGACGCAGGAACTCAACTCACTGCTTTTTCTCAAATCCCCAAAATCCTCAGCCCACGCTTCCGGTGCATGACGTCATTCACACCCCCTGGTCTCATTTTTATCTGGGATTTTATTTTGACATCTGTGAATGACGCATCCTTCCCGTGCGCGCGTGAACACCTAACCCATGCACTGAGCCGAAACGTTCTCATCCTAACTAAACCGAAAGGTAAGATATACAAAACGAAATCCCTCCGCAATTATATTACAGAATGATCACCTATTTCCGGAACAAAATTTTTAAAATGCCCCAACCGGAAATAAAAACATAATATTAGAATAATTCGATTTGCCTGGTTACTGTTCTTTTCCCATGCTAACTGTTCCGGAAATGGGTGGTCATCCTACATTGAATTAAAACGTGAAAGGGAACCCAGCCCTTATAAAATGTAAAATAATTTTTTTCCTGAAAAGAAAAAAAAATTGCGGTGAGTTTTAGGTTCTAATCAGTCAAAATAAAAAAAAATCCCTAGTGAACTAAACGGATGTACAAGTAGAATTTTATCTAGCTCGTTAATCATTACATAACATGCTGTCATATCAGTTTATTTGTTTCCTTTTAACACAGTCTTCTGGGCAGACTTGTCAAAAATTTAGCATTTGAAAATCAGCCTGAGGCAAGAATCAACCACCGACCATAGATAGCAGACATCATAAAAAGGCCTAATGTTAAGTCTGTAACAAGAAACAAAAACTGAAAATATTGTCATCTTTTTTTTATGAAGAAAGCTTCGAAAATTATTTCCTGACTGGAATATCCAGTGCTTGTAAAATCTTCGATAACAAGCACTTCTATTATTCTGTATATGACCGGACGTGTACCTTGTAATTTTATGCTATAACAGAACTCTCATTATTTGACGGTGCGTGTTATTTGCAGTATTTTTTTTTTTTTGCACATTGCATTGAAAGAAATGGCGCAGGGAGTTGGGGAGGGAAAGGAAGTGACGTAAATAGATCCACCAAGCAAAACTGAATAAAAAGAAGAAAGAATGGTATCGACGAAAGGATTCATTTGATGGAGTCTAGAATAAAAAGAAATGAAAAGGATGAAAGGAAGGAAAGGGAATAGAAGAAAGAGAATTGTGCCGAAAAAATGAATCACAGCAACAACGGCAAAGTTTGGGAAAAAGTAAAAAAAAAAAACAAAAAAAAAAACGAAAAAAGAAAGAAAGAATGACGAAAGAAAAAAGAAAGTAAGAAAGAATGAAGGTAATAAAGTAAGAGAGAACCAAGAAAAGGATAAAAGAAAGAAACAAAGAGGGAAATAATGAATGAACGAACGATTAAAACAAAAAGGAAGACAAGAAAAAGAAAGACGAAAAAAAAAAAACAACAAGAAGAAAAGTAAGAGTAATTGAAAAAGAATTTGGAAGATAGAGAAAGAAAGCCAGAACAAACAAAGAAAAGGCAGAATAGAAAAAAAATGAAAGAAGGAATGAAGGAAAAACTAATGAACGAACGAAAGAATGAAAAACAACAGCCAACAGAAGAACGAAGAGAAGAAGTAAGAGCGGAAGAAAAACAAGGGATAAAAGAAGAAAAGGAGGAGCCAATATATATATATATATATATATATATATATATATATATATATATATATATATATATATATAAGAAAGAAAGAAAGAAAGAAGATTCAATGAAAAAAAAACACGAAACAATCAAAGAAAAGACGAACGAACGAATAGAAAACAAAAGAAAACAAAACAAAGACACCCCATTTAAATAAAAAAAACGACAAAAAAACTAAACAAATAAACAATTCAATAAAACAACATTAAAGTAAAATGAATTTAACATATAGTCATGTTGAAAGAAAACAAGAGAACTGCTTGTATTGAAAAAATATAAACAGAAGAAAACTTTTTTTAAAAAATGACGATTTCGGCAAAAAACAAGGAAGAAAAGAAAATGACAAAATTATTGTTCGAAAATGGAAAAAAAGAATCAGCTCTCCATGGAATAGCACGTTAGACTCGAAAAGCATTACAACTGAAGTGAGTTAGATTATCATAGGAAAACCAGTAGAGGTGGTCTTATATAAGATGAATTGTTAAAAAAGAAGATTAAGACAATGAAGAAAAGAAAGAATAAAAATGTTGAATGAAAGTAAAAAATGATTGGAATTATAAACGGAACTCTAAAGAATAATAATATTCCCAGGGAATTGTGTAAGCAAATAAAATTTCACCATACTGACAAATGATACATGCCAAAACAAAAAACTATCCGAAAAAATGACCCCCACCCAAAAAAACGACAACACCCCCTCTCTGAGACTGAGATAAAAACAGTTCACACAATCCCATCAAAAACCCTGACCAAGTTATAATAAACAAGAAGAAACGAAGCTATCAGCTAGTGGACTTTGCCGTTCCAGCAGAGAACAGAACCAATGGAAAATGAAAATCTCGCGAAATACCAAGATCTAGGTTGAGAGAGTTTTAAAAAATGTTGTGAAATATGAAGGTGACAGTGATACCAATCATAAGCTGAATGCTAGGATGATTCCAAAGAAACTAGAAATACGAGAAAGAATTGAAACTATCCAGACCACAGTGCTGTTGGGATCGCCAAGAATACTGCGGAGAGTTCTGGACGTCTGAAGTGATTTGCAATCACTTGAACCTTAGGAAAAACCACCAGTAACTACAAAGCTTTCAAAGAGCCAAATAATGATTATGCTCAACCCAGAATCCGTCCTGGAGAATAAGTACAAACTTCTCTCGGATTTTGAGATATAAACGGATCCCCTAATCTTGGCCAGACAACCAGACGGAAGGATAGTTAACAACAACAACAACAACAAAAGAAAAAAAGAGAACCTAATGAATAGTGGACTTTGTCGTCCCGGTAAACCACAGAGTAAAACTGAAAGAAAGCGAAAAGAGAGAAAATTACCTAGACCTCGCTAGAGAACTAAACAAACTATGAAACATGAAGGTGACTGTGATACTAATTGTAATTAGTGCGCTCAGTACAGTCACCAAAGGATCGATAGAAGGGACTGGATGATTTGGAAATAAGAGGACAAGTGGAGACCATCCAAACTAAGATTGGTTAGAATACTGGGAAGAGTCCTGGAGACTTGAGGAGACTTGTTGTCACTCAGTCTCCTGTGAGAAACCATCAGCTAACACTGGTGTGAAAAACTCTCATAGGAATATAGTAATAATAATAATAATGATAATAATAAAACTGGCGAGATTGCTCACAAGGAAACAAAGACATGGTTAAGAAAGGGATATCTCAATAAAAAAACTGAAGCACTTCAAATAGCTTCACATTATAACACCATTAAGACGTACAATGTTAAGGCGAAAATAGATAAGAAACGACAGAACTGTAAGTGTAGTTAATGTGGTGACAACGATGAAACAATTAATCGCATCATAAGCGAATACATCAAACTAGTGCCAAAGAAGTACAAATCTAGGCGCAACTGGATAGGAAAGGTGATCTACTGGGAACTGTGCAAGAGACTGAATTTTGACAATACAAATGGTATATGCTCAAACCAGAATCTACCCTTGAAAAATGAGACGCATAAAATTCTCTTGGACTTTGAGATACAAACGGATTACTTCTTTCCGGCTAGAACAGCAGACCTTGTATTAATAAACGATAAAAAAAAAGAAATGAAAAAAAAAAAAAAGAACTTGTCGTCTTGCTGTTCAGTGAAAATAAAAGAAAGTGAAAAGATTAAGAAATATTTGGGTTTTGCCAGAGAACTAAAAAAGACTGGAACATGAGGGTGACGGTGATGACAGTTGTAGCTGGTGCACTTGGAACGAAGGATTGAAAAAGGGAATCGAACAATTGGAAATCGGAGAAAGAATCGAGACCATCCAGACTACAGCCTTATTGAGATCGGCCAGAATACTGAGAAGAGTCCTGGAGACACGAGGAGACTTGTTGTCACTCAGATTCCAGTGGAAGTCCACCAGCTGAGGCTCGTGCGAAAAAATCGCAAGAAGTGAAATAACCAACTCGAATTGATACTATTTAATAGAAATGAAGGAAAATGTTAGAAGAACAAGGAAACTACTGAAAACCAAATTTTATTTTAGAAAATTAATCGAATGAATCAATATTCGAGCTGTTTAACTAGTATGATACTCTGGCTCCTTTTTAAAGTGGGCAAGAGTGGAACTCAGAAACATGGACCTTGGAACGAAAAAAAAAAAAACCCCAAAAAACTGACCATGCACAAGGCCTTACAATCGAAGGATGATATAGACAGACTATATGGTCCCAGCACGTCGACAACATTGTGTTAGGTTGATAAATTTCATGAGACGGGAAAAATACAGGTTCAAAAGAGCTTAAGCTGGCCATTTCTCTAATTTTTTTTTTCGGGCATAAAACCGTTTTACAAAAACCTATTTTCACAAATTGGGTTGTCAGCAATCAAAGTTTTCTGGGTTACAAAGAAGTCCAAATTGTTTAAATAAAAAAGAAATTGTCAAAAATATAGTTGTTTCCTTTTTTAAAGCATTCTGGAGTGTTCAGTCTTACTTCCGAATGAAATCTGTTCATCAAACTAGCAGAAATATTTAATTCATATAATTCCAGAATTATGTCGATAGTGATAAAGATGCAGCTAAGAGAGACATGAACAGATTCAACATTCCCATCTAATATGGATTGTTGGGGAGATGGGTTGTTTATAGTACTAGTTTATAGAACTAGTTTATAGTTCATAGTACTAGTCACGTGACAATAACACGAGTCATGTGACATTGACAATAATCTTTTGCAGTTCAAATGATTGCTAGTTTCATTTGAGCCGCTGTTCTTTTAGGTTG
Organism: Sepioteuthis lessoniana; assembly: GCA_963585895.1. NCBI lineage: Eukaryota > Metazoa > Mollusca > Cephalopoda > Myopsida > Loliginidae > Sepioteuthis > Sepioteuthis lessoniana. The sequence continues at coordinate 69,320,941 of OY757919.1, forward strand.
TGTCTGGTAGGTATTTTTTAGTATGATTAAACATCAATAAGTAGAAGTAGTATCTTTAGTGTCTACTAAGTACACTCTCTCGCTGGTCATCATGCATCCTGTTACTCGCTGGCTCCAAGTGGAAAACTGCTACAGCTAGAGGGCTAAACCACGCGAGAGAGGCCTGGTAATAACACGAATCACCTTGAAGAAGGCATCGACCAGGACGAACGGGTTCACAGAAGAACTACAACAACCACGATCAGGGCGAACCACCAAGTAGCAGGACCTTAGGCGTGGTTAAACTTGGAGAGGGATGGGCGCCGCCAAGCTTTCATGCCCGGTACAGCACATGATAATCGTAAGTACTACATCCAAGATGGATGGTTGGTGATTGAGCTATAATTTATCTCTTGAGATTTCCCTTTGTCTCATGTGCAACCTCGCCGGTTTTATTTTACTCCTTGAGAGTTTTTTACATCAGCGTCAGCTGATGGTATTTCACTGGAGTTTGAATGACAGCAAGTCTCCTCAAGTCTCCAGGACCCTTCTCAGTATTTTAGCCGATCTCAATAATCCAGTAGTTTGGATGGTCTCCACTCGTCCTCTGATTTTCAAGTCCTCCGGTCCTTGTACCAATCCTTTGGTGACTGTACCAAGAGCACCAATTGCAATTGGTATAATCGTCATTTTCATGTTCCACAATTTTTTCTATTTCTTTGCAAGGTTGAGGTATTTATCCCTCTTTCGCTTTCTTTCAATTTTACTTAGTAATCTGCAGGGACAGGAAAGTCAACAATTTTGCGAGTTCTCTCTTTTTTGTTGATTATTATAAGATCTGGTCGTCTGGTCGAGATGAGGCGATCCGTTTGTATTTCAAAATCCCTGAGAAAACTGAAAGAGCGTAATAAGCTCTGTTACTGTCTTTCAATAATCAAACTATTTTTCTAGCTCCTTTCTCTTTCTTTACTTAACCGTGTTTTTTAGCGAAATTGTATTTTCTAACATACGAAGGTTGACTGAAAATTTCATAAGCTGAAATGTTCGCATGATGACGTCAAATCAGCTGTTGATAACCTTTTTGTTGACCAATGGGATTCCAGCATTGCAACACTAATGGAAAAAGTATAAAGGAGACTACGTTGAAAAATAAAGTTCATTTGGTCATATTTCATGAGTGTATCTTGGTGAGCCAGTGAACTTTTCAAACGACTCGTAAAATAACGATACCGGTTTTTATTTAATAAATCCATCTCAGATCTTCCTTTATATCTTCAGGTTTTGCTAACCCGACAATGAATGTTACATGAGCAAAAAAGAAAACAAAATAGGGATACCGGGGTGAGTCCCCGTGGTGTAATGTCTAATGTGTTGGACCGTGCTATTACATTCACTTTCGGACAGATACTTTTGGAAAAGTTATGAACACTCTTATCCTCCTAACTATAGGATAAATAGTATCACTGCTGGATGGCTTTGGCATTAAATAAGCTCCGAAGATTGATATGCTATCAAATAAAGAAACCTAAGCAAAATAGGGATTGCCTGAAGCTTATAAGTCTGGAGAATACGATGCATATCGCAGAATTTCTCATCACAGGTTCATAATTATGTACTGCCTTGCTTGTAACTTGAGGACAGGCGTTTTAATGAAGCGACTAAGAATCTGTTCTAACTAGCAGTACAATCTTCTTTTAAGAAATCTGAGACTACACAAAATTAGTTTTCCTTCTTACTCTTCTCTAGATAAAAATCATGGCTTATTTGCTAACGGTCTGACTTGATTCAGAAATTGCAAATGTATTTAGTTGGTTGGCTTGTGATATTTGGCATTTCAACCCTTGAGGGTTATTTAAAGTGAAACTTATTTTTTATATATGCGATTTGTAAGCGAATAGTTTGTAGGTAAATATTTTGTTTTGAAACAAATTATTTGTATTAATACTCGGGAGGACAGGCTACTTTTAAGACTTGCCAGAAAAAGAATCCAGTCCAATAAGTCGCTTTTTTCAAGACCAATGGTACTACGCATATATATAAACATCTCCACTCTGTACTATGCACATAAATAAACAGGACAACTCTGTACTATGCATATTAATAAACATCCTCACACTGTACTATGCATATCAATAAACAGGACAACACTGTACTATGCATATTAATAAACATCTCCACACTGTACTATGCATATCAGTAAATATCACCACACTGTACTATGCATATTAATAAATAGGACAACACTGTATTATGCATATCAATAAATTATTAATGTTGATTAGGATGAATTCTTTGCATCGGCATTACGCTGTATTTAAGTTTCAAAAAAACTATTTTGTCAAGAGTTGCATCATGAAAGGCTTTCTCACAACGTAATTAAAGAAAATTAAACAAAACGGATACAATTAAAAACATGTCTCTCTCCAAATCCATCAACAAGAAAATACAAAGAAAAATATAAAAGAAAAACCCATCCCAAAAGCTCCCTAACAAAAAACAAAACAAAAACTAAATGACATAAGACAAAAACAAACTTGTATGTTCTTGGGGCTATTCTACATGACGAATCTGTCTGACTGACGACTCCGATTGACTGAACCTGGGGTTCAAAAACCTCCATCATTATATATTTTTCTGACACCCACACATTTTCTTTCCGACGCAATTCACGTGATTCACCCATGCAGTTCACATGGCATTTCCGCTGTTTACCTTAAGACACAGCTGTATATCCTGTTTATGAAATCTGCACTAACCGGCTCTCAAAGGCCAATATGTAACAATAGGACCTTAACAGGTACTACCACTCCGGGTCAAAGAGGACCTGGGAATAATGATAATGATGGAGTTTAGTGTCATACGAAGGACACCTCTTTTTGGGATGGAGGATCGACCGACAGGTCAGAGACAAGAAACATAATAACCCTGTCATGCATTAATACATTAATAACTATGAAGAAAAGTAGAAAAAAAAAACACATAATCTATGATGAAAGTCGACGTTGAACGTTTCGGTTAAAATAACCTTCTTCAGGACTTTAAATTCATAAAAAGTGTTATTAAAATAGCGATGGATGTTTGATGAAAGAGTGTATAAAAAAATGAAGATTCATAACAGTATATTCAGCGTTCTTATTTTTAAAGATGTCACGTTGTTGGCACGTGGAATGATGTTTGAAATTTGTTGGCTTTCTAAGGGATATAACGGAAGAAGATAAAAACAATGACTGAATTATTTTTTGAAAAAAAACCCCAAAAAACTTGATATCATACAACTGTGTGCAAATTATTTGTATTAGATATGAATTCCTGATACCATGTAACTGCATGCAAAAGAAGATAAAGCAACAAAAATATACAAATATAAATTTACAGTGAACACAATTCTCTAACCTCACGGCATAAAATAACCCTAGCCAATAAAATCAATCATTTTCTTAATCTGAAAGAAACAATTTGAGGAGAGAAAACGGATAGCATTTAGTAATTTTTTTACAGAGTGAGATATTTTGCAGTAAATAATATGTAAGACAGTTGCTGAAGTGTATCAAGATTTCGTAAAGATTTGCCAACTTCTAGCAGATAATACACACATTAGATATTTCTGTTCTTAAAAGTGCAGCATATCAAATCATAAGGGCCTTTCTTCTTTTCCATAGTTGCAGCAGCGTCACATCACCAGTGACCAACAGACGAAAGATGGCTATTACGAACAGAAAGAGATAACCAAATTAACGTCTCACTAGGTGGGGGAAATGCCAAATTCTTGATAACGCTGTTCTTTTATTCAGAAAGTGGGGAATACGTACGGTGTAAAGGCTAACTTGTTGGACTGTGACATTGTTGTAAGCAAGGTCAAATTCCAGTCCTTGGAAAAGGTATGAACCTCTTATCCCTCCATGTATGGGTCAAATAGTACCACTAGTTTTTTTTTTGTAAAGATAGATTTTGCATCAAAGAACAGATCAGGGTTGATACGCCATTAAAGAAAAGGAAAGAAATCATTATTTAGGGGAGGATGCATTCTCTTTGTCTGTGTAAAGTAGTTACACAAAGAAAAGTTTATTGTTTGTTTGTTTTGTTTTGTTTTACGGCATATCAACCTCATCGGTCATTTAATACCGAATCAAGTTAAAGAAAATAAGTCTGAAAAGAAATTCAAAGGAGAGGTCTTAGGAATTAATGATAAACTTTATTGGTTAACCTTTCACCCCCCCCCTAAAAAATAAAACATGACGAGTGGACATTTATATCCCCTTTTCTTAACCAAGATGCAAAATGGAACTCTGACAGAAGAAAAAGCAACAATTTCTAAATTATATTCCGGTTTCTTCATCAGTTGACATGCGGTAGCAGTAAGGACGAACTCATTAGTGACGTTCTTCTATGGAGCCCTTCACATGGACGTGTCAACGTTGGTCGACAAGCAAGAACTTACTTCCATCAACTCTGTGCGGACACAGGATGTAGTTTGGAAGACCTGAGGGGAGTAATGGAAGATTGAGACGGATAGAAAAAGAGTAGAAAGAGAGTCAGGGAAATCCGTGCTGTCAGCACGACTTGATGATTTTAATGATTGTTGCGAGATTTTACTGCCAAAAGAGTTATATACTTTATGATGGGAATAAATACCTCCCCCGCATACCCCCCAACAAACTATAGAGCATTAAGTACTATTTAAAATTGCTGCCTCGGGTTTAGTTCTCTTGGTTTTGTACGGACATATCTACTTTTGATATACTAATCGTACAGATTTGCACCTTCCTGGCGAAAAAGATCGTGCTACTTCGTGTGTTGGTTGTATAAGCGGCCATTTGCAGTGTAATATCTGAGCCTTCACACGTTTGAATCCGTAATGTGGGCATCGCTTATGCATATGCATAAGGTAGTCTGTACATAAGGGACAGACACCAGTCTTGAGTGAAGACACAACGAAGGGAATCAGAACGAAAGTGATGTCCTGTTGGTGTGCATAGAGCCAACCTGTATGTGTGTGTATGTGTGTTTGTGTTTGTGTTTGTGTGTGTCAGAGAGAGAGAGAGAGAGAGAGAGAGAGAGATAGAGAGATAGAGAGATAGAGAGAGAGTAACGAAACGAACATCGTTGAAGAAATCAAATTTTGTTGGTGTGGGAGAAAATGTGAGGTTCGTCTACTATTGTCAGTTTGAGGATATGAGAGAAAAAAAATCTCACGGTATTGCCACGATATTAGTTTGTTTGCTGACAAGACTTGGGCTACATCTTCAATATTTAGCGTTGTTCGCAACACCAATTTATTTCAATGAAAAAATAAGTCTATATTTAAAGAATAAATTTAAAAAATGTAAAAATATCAATGGTATATATCCCCTTTTTGTTCAAAAAAAAAATTAAAAATCGAATGTCATCTATTATAACCAAAACGGGCTTGTTAATTAGTCCTTTTCCGTGTTTTGTTTAAATCCTTTGATTAATTACATCACTTGAATAATTTACTAAGTCCTTTGGTTAGATGTGGCACAAGGTCGTATAAAAGGGGTAACCAATGAGACTCGAATTCACTCATGAAGGTTTGCTAGTCTAGCTTGTTAACCATTACGCCACTGGAGGCGCCCTGATCAGTTTATTGGTTGACTTAGATTATGTCACCTTAACATTTAAATACATACACATCGCAAAAATAATGATATTTACTTCGCTTTGGGTCTTATAGTTGATTTTACTTCCTAATCGGTATATCATCTGAATCAAAAAAAGATTTCTCGCCAAAAGAAAAAAAAAAAAAAAAGAAAAAAAAAAAAAAGAAAAGAAAAAGAAGAGAAAAAGAAGAGAAATAAAGGTAGAAAAAATTATGCGTTTATCCAACCCCTCTACGACAGGCAGGATGCGACAAAAATATACACGGACAATTTTTTTGGCAGCAGACTATAAACACGTCTTATCAGGCAGTCGGTTAACGAATTTATAATGTAGGCAGACTTCCATATAAAAAATATTGTCTAAGAAAAATAACATAAGAAGAAAAAAATTAGAAAAAAAACATCTTTTTTCATCATCTTAGTAGTCATTTTTATTTATTCAATGTTTTTACATTCAAATTACAAAATCTCAGTCTCTTACGTGAAATGAAAGAATTTAAAGTAAGAATTGTCAATTTCTAAAACAAGTAAAAAATAACGTGAATGTGCTTTTTTTTCTGAAGGCATTTCAAATAAAGAATATATATAAACAACAACAGCAACAACAACAATAACCACAAACACATAAATTGCCTTGAGAAGTACAATATTTACATTAGTTTTCCTGTTTTTAAAGTCTCAAAAGTAAGACTTTCTCTTGCGAAAAAACTTAACTGTATTAAAAAAATCTAACAAAACGAATCTATTCAATAGATTATTTTTCAAAAATATAAAAATTATATCATTATATAAAAAAAGTAAACTTGGCGACCGTAGTCGAGGGCGACTAGAAGGCTTCCTTTTCGATAGCTACCACACCGAGGTGTTGGGGAGGGTGCTAATCCTTTCCTTGGATTGCTCCACTTTACTCTTGATACGTACTGTATGTTGTTAAGTGTTAAGCAAAAATGTATCAAGTACCATTTTAAAAGTCTTTGGTGTGACTCGACCTGGGATTGAACCCCGATCTCCCGGACCATCAGCGAACACTCTACCCACTAGCCAAAAAAAGTTTTCAAATTGATGAGGTTGCCGACACATGAAAAGCTGACATCAATCCCCTTCCCCCACGAAAAAAAAAGCAAAATAAAAATGACAAACAAAAAACAACAGAATATGTTGACACACAGACACACACACGCCCGCCCACACATATTCATCTGTATATATCTATTTTCTATTTTTCAATTGATATATATATATATATATATATATATATATATATATATATATATGTGTGTGTGTGTGTGTGTGTGTGTCCGGTGGTAAGACCTGCTAATGGCGCCAGGGTTGCAGTACCACCTGAGCCACCGAAACTGTGGCATCACCCTTATTGGTGACTGATGAGAACAGACTATCGCACGCATTGTATGATAAAAAATAAATAAAAGATATATATATATATATATATAAGGTGCATAGTAGAGTGCAAATTATTGTTTAAAATACGCAAAAATGAAAATAACACTCGCATCTCACTTTCTCAGATATATTTACCAAAATAACTTTGGTATATCCTACCCGTGGTGTAATGGTTATCGTCGTAGGAAATGGACACGGCTGTTATATAGTCACATATGCAGATTCACATCTACATACGTGCACGTATATATGTAGAATTATTCACAACGACACAACGATAACGACGCACGCAGTAATAAACAACGCATGAAGGAAGTCACAGGAAGACTCCTTTACAAAAATATATACCTCTCACTTTATTGCAAGGGTTCGAAAGGGTTGTTCAAGGGTTGCATGTGAGAGGGAGCTGGAGATCGAATTTAAACTGCAATATCTTGACCCCACTGTTATGACCGTCACGTTGTGTCTTTCTCGTTCTTTAGTGCTGTTCAACCGGAGGCCTAGGGCCCACTGCTGGATGCTGGCTTTCTTTATTGCATCTTATCAGCATCTTCTCTGGACCCCAAACTCCATCGCGGTTTCCGAGAGCCCCCTCGGTCGGGTGTGGCTTTCCCTACCACATCTGGTCTCTAGCTGTCTGGGATTCTACTGGCAACTGCTTCTTGGACTCGAACTCAACTGAGTTAAATAATAATTCAACGCCCACACGATCGCCCACTGGATCTTTGAAATCGAATGTTTAATCGTCATCAAGCGGAAATAACTGTCATGCAGTTCAGAGGTCACTCTCTTCCGGTGCATCAGTCTGTATTGGCACAGTGGGACCTTCACCTTGTCCCATATTATAAGCCTTAATCCACCCACGTGATCTCTTTCGATTACTGGTCATTGGAATGTGTCACTTCCTTCCGGTGCATCACCTTGAAATAGCATTTCTTTGGGCCGGGTCGAAGGTCAAAACATAACAACGGCGACACGAGTTCAAATCCTGGACGAGACTGATAGCATTTCACATAGCACTAATAGCCTTGGGAAAGGTATGAATCCAATTATTTTACCTCCAGCTATGGGTAAATAGTAGGTCAGACTAGGTTCTTCAGCCTTGGTGAAGCAACTAGTCTAGGAGAAGGAAAACTCTGAATTCAAACCTGTTAAACCCCGCTTAAAAATCGACCTTGTGTCATATCCAGCCCGAGCAAAGGGGTTGGTAAATATGATTAGTATATCCTGAAATACAATAAATTACATTTATTCAAAGAAATCATCATTGGCCTCTAGACGACTTCGGAAACTGCTGCGAGCTCTTCCTTATTTAAATTGGTAAAAGCCACCGTAATCCTTGTCTTCATTTTATCTGTGGTGTTTCACGGAGTTTTGTTGGTCTCTCTTTCAGCCGTGCCCTACCCATAATAATCAAGGGAATTGCAATCTGGAAAGTTAGGTGGCCAGATGTTAGAATTGATGTAGTCGCAGAAATTTTCTCACAATCAAAACTTGGTTCTCCTGCATGTGTAGCGTGGCGCAGACTCCTGTTGTCAGACAAAGAGTCTTCCAGCAGTCACCCTCTCGATTCAAGTGAGCCATATCTCTTCCACGCACTTGATGTAGGGCTCAATGTTGAGTTTTAGACCATGTGAAAATACAAATGGAGCCATAAGGTCACCATCGCTAGTATCAACCCAAACAATCATGGCCTGAATTTCACCAAGAAATTCGGGAGTTGATTTCTTATCCGATTACTGTTGTCCGTTTTTATTCCAAGGAAATCATTGTGATGAGTTCCAAAAAACCTGTCACCATAACATTCTTTACTGACCGCTGTGCCCAGAACCTTTTATTTATCGTAGAATCAAATTTTTTTTCTCTATATTAATTGTTTTTTTTACTTTGGTGCATTGTAGCAAACTCATTTTGCACATTTGTAAACATTTTTTTACTAAGATATGCTTCTCCATAACCATCACAACTTCTTCAGTAAATTTCACATGCGCTTCCAGTCATCAAATATTTGAAGACTCGCCTCTGTTCAAGCCTAGACCAAATCATTTGATTTGCCAGCATATCAAATGACCTCAAAACAAATATTCTTGTGTGATTCAAATATTTTTTCTATAAAACAATTCTAAACCGTGTAGACTGTAAATGGGCAAAAATAACCAGAAAAATAAATAATAGGAATATTTCTTTGTAGGTATTTATTTTCAATATATATATATGTATATATTTTTTTTCAAGCAAAGAACTTAAAAATCGCTCTTAGTAGTAAATTTCTCCCGAAAGGAATTGGGGGGTGTCCTCGTGGTGTAATGGTTAAAGCGATGGACTGCGGAATCGTAGAAAGCGAATGCGTACTCCAGTCGCGCTTTTACATTCACTTTCGGGCAAATACCCTTGGGAAAGGTACGAACATTCTTATCCTCCCAGCTATAGGTTAAATAGTACCACTACTGTTCTTCTAGGAGAATGGCTTTGGTATTAAATAACCTAGAAAGCTTGATATGCCATTAAGCAAAGAAACCAAACCAAACAGAAAAGAATTGCTTTTTCTCCTGTCTTTCTTTAGACGACGATCAAAGGAAGAAAAACAACGACGATATGCGCTTAGTTCACAATGAGGAGTGACGGGTCTCTTAGTTTGGATTTTCCCTCTTAATTTGATGGTATTGTTGAGAGAATTTACGTGTAAATAATTTAGGGGGTGCTTGTTTTGAAATGATTCGCGCAGTTGGAAATGATCATGGCGAACCGTGTTCAAATTCCGGATGAGACTGTTTGCATTTTGCATATTGCTAATATCCTTGGGAAAGGTATGAATCTAATTATTCTTCCTCCAGCGATTGATAAATTGTCAAGAAGACTGGACTATTTAACCTTGTTTGGCAACTGGTCTTGAAGAAGGAAAACTATGAATTTAAACCTGTTAAACTCTACTAAAAATTGACTTTGTGCCTCATCATGATCGTGCTGAAGAGCTGGTAAATACTTTTTTGAAAACATTTAAAAAATCATTTTTTTAAAATTTAAAGCTGCTGTATATTCACGACCAATTAATATATCTTAACAATATTATTAGTATATATATATATATATATATATATATATATATATAATCCATGCTTGATTGCAATCTTTCAAGCATGTTTTGCTAAAGACAACATATGATATTTGCTTTCGTCACTGACAGTGGATATATATATATATATATATATATATAATACAGTATAATTTGGTGAGTGCTCAATATCTGTGATAGAGCTATTATATGATAATACATAAATATAGCCTGATGATTGTCGTGAAAAGATGGCATGAAACCACTGGTCGCAGATAAGCATTCATGCTACTAAATATATATAAGAATTAATGTATATTTACTTATCATTACATTTGTATATATATATTGTGTGTGTGTGTGTGTTTGCAAAGAGTAAAAATAAAAGAAAGCAAAAAGATAGACAAATACCCCTGGATGTTACCAGAGAAAGCTGGAAGATGAAGGTAGCAGGGATACCAATTGTAGATGGTGTCCTTAAAATGGTCCTCAAAAACCTGGAAAAAAAGGGGGAACTGGAGATCAGAGGAATAATCAAGACCATTCAGACCAGAGGACTGTTAAAATCTGCTTGAATACTTGGAAGAGTCCTTGTAACTTTATATGGGTCTCACCGGCACAGAAGTTAATTCAGAAATCTTAGTTTTTTCTCGTTTTAATTGAAGTGGTAGTATGTTAACAAAACAAAAAGTTTCAGCCATAGCTCTTTCTTCTGAGTGAAGCTTACAACTTTTTAAATGACCCACGTATGTAGAGCCCACCTTATGTGGTTGGCAAGCGATATTAGCAAGCCATCGTTAGTGAGTTTTGGTTCCCATTGGTTGACCTCTAAATATGTTCTTATACCGCTTCTAAACTTAGTAAATAACTCTCTCTCTATATATATATGAGAGTAGGTAAATATACAGAGGGGGGGATTGAGAAGCAGTTCTTATAATTCATTTCTTAACAATGAAGAGTAGAATTGTATATTGTTTTTAAGTAGGGATTTACTTTTTAATCACCCCGTGTGTGTGTATATATATATATATATATATATATATATATATATATATATATATATATATATATATATATATATATATATATATTTGCGTGTGTCGATTGTTACTATAAAGTAAATTCTTATAATGAATATATATATATATATATATATATATATATATATATATATATATATATATATATATATATATATATTTACAGGTTTACACACACATGCACACAAGCATATATATATATATATATATATATATATATATATATATATATATATATATATATATATGTATGTCATCTATCACTTAGATCATAGAAGCAGTTACTTCCGTTTTTTGATTTAGTCTTTTGTCGGTGATAAAATATGCACATTTTACACTCTTTGAAGCCGACTGGAAGTGTCTAATGCATAATTAATATGTTCTCCATCACGAAATGACGAGAAAATAAGAGAATCGATGAGGAAAAGATTAGCTGTAATCGAACGGAAATCTCATAACTTGGCCAAAGATCTTTGATTTGTACGTTGTCCATTCACAAACTTTCATCTGAATCAAACGACCGGCTGTGTATTGTGTACACTCCCTCTAATAAGTTAGCCAGTATCTAAATGATGGCTTCTGCAGTCAAAGCAAAATACAAAGCATGATCAAAATTATTTGCATGGAAATTTTTTTTTTAAATTTGTAATGTAAGATTTGAAATTTAAATGAAAGTGTATCATATTTACATATTTATTTCAGTGTCATGTCAACACGTCCAGGAATGTTGCCTTGGATATAAGTCATTAATATTTTTCTTTCGGAAAGAAATAAGCATCAACGTTACATTGTGGACAACATGAATCTTCCTAAGACTACAAAAGCAAAGTGTCCTGCAAGGGATAGAACAAAAGCAAAGTGTCCTGCAAGGGATAGAACAAAAGCGAAGTGTCCTGCAAGGGATAGAACAAATGCGAAGTGTCCTGCAAGGGATAGAACCTCTTGCTAATGTTGATTTGATTTGTTTTTTTTTTCTTTAATGGTATATCGACCTTCGTGTGTTACTAAATGCCAAGCCAACTTTGTAGAAGAACAGAAGTGGCACATAACCAATATATTTTAGAGAATTAGTAGGTTTACACTTTTTCAAAGATATTAGCCCGAGGGTAAATGACTGGAGCTCGAAATCGTTTACTACGATGTCGAAGACCAGTACATTAGCTACTACACCACGGATACTTCCCCTACCAATGTTGTCATATTTACCAACCCCTTCGCTCGGGCTGGATATGACACAAGGTCGATTTTAGCGGAGTTTAACAGGTTTGAATTCAGAGTTTTCCTTCTAGTTGCCTCACTATGGCTGAAGAACCTAGTCTATTACTATTTACCATAGCTGGAGGGAGAATAATTGGATTCATACCTTTTCTAAGGGTATTAGTGCTTTGCGAAATGCGTCCAGGGTTTGAACTCGTGTCGCCGTGTCCATTTCCTACGACGATAACCATTACACCACGGCACCTCCTACCTATTTGGATTTACCATTATGGAACTTTAAACTTTAATACTAAACTGGATCATATAATGTTTATCGATTCGAGAATGATACCAGTCATTTGTGAGCTAACTGGAACTAAAATCTTTTCACAAGTTTATTTTTCGCATATTACTATTTAATGTCACATTCCCTAAAAAAGGGAATCGCGTACGTTGTACTTTTATAGAGGGTACGTCCAAAATACCTCCCAAATTTTAAAACTGTCGCGTATGAGGTAGTAGTGAACTTAAGTAACGGGCGATGGTAGAACATCTAGCTAACGTTTCATGATATTTTTGTCAGATATCAAGAGTTATGATTATTGCTTGGACTGGTTCGCACTGTGCGTTTGGCGTTGAAACGTCTTTTTTTAAACAGCTCAATATGTATTTGCTACACAGAACTTTTGGTGCTCATTTCAGGTTCAGCCCAGTCGGTTGGGGGTAGGGCTGTAGAATACACCTACTGCATCTCTGAAGAGGGGTATGACCCTTCCCAAGAGTTTCCTGCATATGACATTAAACTATCTGATAGTGAGGCTCCAGTAATAATGGAGCTTTGGGGAATGCGGAGTACCTCTTAATTCCCATCGCTTCCAGGTCCACTCTGTCCCGGAGTGGTAGCACCTAATAGAATCCTATCTATGGGTCAAATACAACTGTTTGACATTTAAACTTAGTGCAAACAAATGAATTATGCTAAATTAAATTGTTCGAAATAGAACTGTTTGATCAGTTAACTGTGTTTAAATAAATTACTGATATTTAATTGAATTGTTAGTTATGCATAACAACACTTGGAACCATTTAACCTTTTTGACTTATGCTAAAATGAATTGTTAGAAATAGAACCGTTTGATCATTTAACTGTGAGCATCATACAACATGTGTTTACAAATCATATATTCAATATATATGTAAGAAAGGGTTTGGTATTAAATAATCAACACTAGTTGATATTCCATTAAACGAAACGAAACGAAACGAATCAAAACGAAACTATTTAACTGTGTATGAAAGAATGACCTCAGGCTCGTTGAAAAATGATCTACAAAACGAGTTTACAAATCATACATATTTAATATTTATGTAAAAACAGGATTTAGTGTCAAATAATCAATAATGGTTGATATATATCGTAAGCTAGACGGCAATTACACAAGAATGCTGCGAGCAATCTTGAACAAGTCCTGGCGGCAACACCCCACAAAACACCAACTGTACGGCCACCTGCCTCCTATCACGAAAACTATTCAAGTTAGACGAACCAAACATGCAGGACACTGCTGGAGAAGCAGGGACGAGCTCATAAGTGATATACTCTTATGGACCCCCACACATGGCCGTGCAAAAGCAGGACGACCAGCACGAACATACATTCAGCAACTATGTGAGGATACGGGATGTTGTCTAGAAGACCTGCCTGAGGCGATGAACGATAGGGAAAAGTGGCGAGAGAGGGTCAGGGATATCCGTGCTACCAGCATGACATGATGATGATGATGATGATGATGAATATCATAAGCCCCTACCCAAATTCATTCCGGTTACGTCGGAATGATGCTATTTCAGATTAAAAAAAAAGATACTGTAATGGATTGAAAACTTTCAGAACCACAGTTTCTTCATATAATTAAAAAAAAAAAAAAAATAGGAAGATCTCGTAGCGCTCAAACTCCAGAAAATGTCCTGAATGTTAGTCTGTTGTGTAACCTCCAACACGTTCAACCCGTAAACATGCTCCTGATTTGCAATTGTCTATTTGAACAAAATCGGATCAGACACTTGCCCGATGGAGCTACCATTGCCACTTACCTAAGTTTACTTAAACTTCACAGGGGACAATTTGAAATGAAGGTATTTCGGTTACTTCCTGTATTTAATATTTTTGTGTAGATTTCAGTAGTTTTCTTTGGCCACAGATATCAAGTATTCCTATCTAATACAAATAATTTCCACACAGCTTTATTCGGCGCATAGATGGGCACTTTACAAGAATTACAAGTACTGCTACTCCGGGTCAGAGTGATGACAATAAAGGAGTACTCCACACTCCCAAGATTTCCAGAACTGAAGCCTCACCATCAGATGCAGTTTAGTGGCATACTCAGCACACCTATTTTAGGCGGGGGTCTTACGCATCAACAGGCGGTTACAGTCTAAGCTCCTTCGACAGCGGTAACTGCAAATTAGATGTCTAGATTTCGTTTAGATAAATCAGTGTTGGTTTGAGAAAAAGAATTATGAAACGTTTTTGCTGAAACATCGGATTGTACAAGTGCTGTAACCTCTAAATTGGGTGCCCCTTTCATATGGCCCTGTGCCACATCTAATCAAAAAACTTAGTAAATTACCTGTAACCTCTAAATTTACTTCGTGTATATTTATGTGTCTTTTTCTGTTTACTAAGCTGAAAAACTCCAGGATACAAATTGAGAACATGGAAGACATTAAAAAAAGAAAGACGACCTCTTAAATATTCCCTGGAATAAGCGTGCTGAATGCCAAGTTGACTGTTATTTAAAAAATATATTTTATTTGAACTGAATATTTTTCTTCTATGTTTATTCATCTACATTTAAAGATGGAAAACTGAAGTTGATAAATCAAATGTTCAGAGAACGTAAAATAGAAAGTAGATGCCTTTTCTTTGCCTCCCTGTATCCTCTGTAGAGAGTTCAGACCCCCAAAAGATGTATCTTTGGTAGGACACTAAGATACATCTAGTGGTAAGGCTCTTGTTTTTGAGCTTTGGAGAGTATGGAGTCACTCCTTCGTTGCCATTGCTCATTGATCCGCTCTGACTCAGAGTCATAAAATCTGTTTAGGTTCCGCTTACGGATCAAATAAGTCTGTTTGAAACCATTAATATTAGGGACGAATAATTCACGTTTTATTTACTCACAACTTTATGCTAGAATAGCTCTCAAACTATTACATAAGAAAAGCTACCCATTTAGTTATTATTATTATTATTATTATTACCTCCATTGGAGTTTTTCACATCAGCGTCAGCTGATGGTCTTTCACTGGCATTTGAGTGACTGTAAGTCTCCTCAAGTCTCCAGGACTCTTCTCAGTATTCTGGTTGTTCTCAATAATGTTGTTGTTTGGGTGGTCTCCACTCGTCCACCAACTTCCAAGTCCTCCAGTCTCTTTAGTAATTCTTTAGTTACTGTACCAAAAGTACCAATCACAATTGGTATGATTGTCACCTTCATGTTCCACAGTTTTTTTTCAATTCTCTAGCAAGGTCGAGGTATTATTATTATTATTATTATTATTATTATTATTTTCATTGTTTTTCACAACAGCGTTAGCTGTTGGTTTTCCAATGGAGTTTGGTTACTAGCAAATCTCCTCAAGTCTCCAGAACTCTTCTTAGTATTCTAGCCAATTTCAATAATGCTGTAGTTTGGATGCTCTCCACTCGAACATGGAAGACATTAAAAAACGGTCAGCCGGATATTATTATTATTATTATTATTTTTACTCATTAGAGTTTTTCACATCAACGTTAGCTGAGGGTCTTTCGCTGGAGTTTGAGTGACAGCAAGTCTCCTCAAGTCTCCAGGACTCTTCTCAGTATTCTAGCCGTTATCAATAATGTTGCTGTTTGGATGGTCTCCACTCGTCCGTCAACTTCCAACTCCTCCAAGCCCTTTAATAATTCTTTAGTTACTGTTCCAAAAGCACCAATCACAATTGGTATGATTTTCACCTTCATTTTCCATAGTTTTTTCAATTCTCTAACAAGGTCGAGGTATCTATCCTTCTTTTCACATTCTTTCAGTTTTATTCTGTGGTCAGCTGGGGCAGTAAAGTCGACAATTTTGCAAGTTCTCTTTTTTTTGTTGATTATTTATTATTAGGCCTGGTCTTCTGGCCGATACTAGGTGATCCGTGTGTATGTCAAAGTCCCATAGGCGTTTATGTGTGTCATTTTCTATGACAGGTGCTGGGTTGTGCATATACCATTTGTTGGTGTGGTTTATTATTATTATTTACTCATTTGAGTTTTTCACATCAGCGTTAGCTGATGGTTTTTCACTGGAGTCTGAGTGACAGCAAGTCTTCTGAAGTCTCCAGAACTCTTCTCAGTATTCTGGCTGTTCTCAAGAATATAGTTGTTTGGATGGTCTCCACTCGTCTGCCAACTTCCAAGTCCTCCAGTCCCTTTAATAATCCTTTAGTTACTGTTTGAAACGCACCAATTACAATTGGTATAATTGTTACCTGCATGTTCCATAGTTTTTTCAATTCCCTAGCAAGGTCGAGGTAGTTATCCTTCTTTTCACATTCTTTCAGTTTTATCCTGTGGTCAGTCGGGACAGCAAAGTCGACAATTTTGCAAGTTTTCTTTTTTTTTTTTTGTTGATTATTATTAGGTCTGGTCTTCTTGCCGAGATTAGGTGATCCGTGTGTATGTCAAAGTCCCATAGGAGTTTATGTGTGTTATTTTCTAGGACAGGTACTGGGTTGTGCATATACCGTTTGTTTGTATGGTCAAAATTAAATTTCTTGCACATCTCCCAGTGGATTACCTTGCCGACCCAATCTTGTCTAGTCTTATATTCCTTTTGCACTAATTTGCTGCATTTGCTTATTATGTGATTGATGGTTTCATCTCTGTCACTGCATGGCCTACATTTGCTATTTTGTTGCGTCTTATCTATTCTCGCTTTGATATGATTGGTTCTTATGGCGTTGTTTTGTGCTGCTATTAGGAGAGATTCTGTTTCTCTTGTAAAGTTTCCTTTTCTTAACCATGTCCAGGTTTTGTCGTTATTATTATTATTATTATTATTATTATTATTATTATTATTATTATTATTATTATTATTGTGGCTAGGAATAATTATCCGACAAAACTTCAGGGGTCTCTACCCACCAGACAGCACCCCCGCATTGCAGGTGGTTGGGTTATGGTCAGTTTTTGATCTAAGATGAAAAATAAGACCTGTAAAAATGTGACTGAGCTCTATTCTACAAGTAGGAGTTGTTGTGGCGTAATGACTAATTTATGAGACTGTGGCATCTTTGTGAGTTCGAACTCTAGTTGTGCTATAACATTTACTTTCAGAGTAGTAACATTGGAAAAAGTACAAATGAGTTTATCCCTCCAGCTATGGGTTAAAGAACATCAATACTATCCTTCTAAAAAGATGGCTTTAGCCCTAAATAACCGACAAAGGCCGACATGTTATTAGACAAAGAAATCTAACCAAACTAAACCTCTTCAAGAATACACGTGCCATGAAAAGAAACGAAAAACATTCCTTGCAATAAAGCTTGGTATGGCTTTGATATCAACTAATCCTTTTACAACTCTCTACACCCTGCTGCTCTATACAGAGGGTGAATCCGGATTTGTGCAATACTTAACTTACTTAAGAGTAAAAAAAAATTCCTAATTCTCACAAACTGTTGTGTAAACATGGCCAGTGAAGATTCCAACGCTATATGGGTATGTTTCGACACAAAGCTAATTTTTAAGCGGAGTACATCAGGGTTTTCTTCTCATAGACCAGTTGCTATTCCAAGGCTAAAAAAACAGTCTTTTCCTCTACGTACCCGTATTTGAGGGAGAACAGATGAATTCACGCTTTTCTCAAGGGCGTTCGAGTGAAACGCAAGCATCCTAGTCCAGATTTTATAACTAACGGGCAATTAACGTATATAGAAGGTACTATAATTGCACCATCTTGGCTCGTCACTCGTAGAAGATCAAATTGGATAAAAAATACAATATGATAAAAATGTAATAGTATAAAAATGATATAAAAATATAATAAAAACATAATATGATAAAATGATATAAAATATAATATGATAAACAATACAATATGATAAAATAATAATATGATAAAAAAATTAATATGATAAAGATAATATAAAAATATAAAATAAAATATGATAACAATATAAGTAAAAAAGTAAAGTTAGCGACCATAGTCGAGGGTGACCCGAAGGCTCCCTTTTCGATAGCTACTGCACCAAGGTGTAGGGGAGGGCGCTACTCCATTCCCAGGATTGCTCCACTTTACCCTTGAACCGTACCTTATAATGCTGAGTGTTAAGCAAGGTGGTATCAAGTACCATTTTTAAAGTCTTTGGTATGACTCGACCTGGGATTGAACCCAAGTCTCCCGGGCCATTGGCGAACACTCTAACCGCTGGGCCAATGTCCCGGTTAATAACAATATAATACGGTGAAAATAATATAAAGAACATAATATGATAAAAATACAATATGATCAAAAATAATAATATGATAAAAATAATATGATAAAAATAATATGAAAATATAAAATAAAATATAATAAAAATATAATATGATAATAATATAATGATATAAAAATAATATAAAATATAATAAAAATACAATATGAATAAAACAACAATATAAAAATAATATAAAATATAATAAAAATATAATATGATAAAGGCAAATCCCCAATTATTAAGTGGTAAATATTTTTTTAATAATCAGCATGTAAATAGCATAAAAACAGCAACAAATTGTTCCACATATTGACTATCACGATAATATCAAGTATTCAGAATCTGTAGGTAAGAGCACAATGAGCTAAGTCCAGACATGGGTTATTTTTAAAGATTCTTAGTGGGCATATTCTTAATCTTGAATTAAAAAATTGTTTCTGTCATTTTTTTGTTGAAAACTTACGGCGTATTGAAGTTGATAGTTTTATCAAAAGTCAATGGTAAAATTTTTGCGTGAAAAATTTATCAACGAAATTTGGGGGAAATCTTAAAAAACATCTCTCTAGTTCTGGTATACGCTAATTTTTAGACAAATTATAACTATAGTTTCCGGAAATGGCTTGATTTTTTTAAACTGAAAGGTTTAGTAATATATAATACTTTTTCTTTTTATAACCAAATCTTAAGGTAAAAACGTTGAAAAATTTCTATTTTTGGGTAAAAAACACCAAAATATTTTCTTTATATCTGGAAATATCATAAAAAATGTCGAGGTAGAATATACTATATATATATATATATATCTTTAAAATATCCGGTCAATGTCTAAAGACAGTGGGTTTGGATTATTCTTTACATAGAATATATGAGGAAAATCATATAAATCTTTGAGAGTGCTCAAAGCATGTAAATAGTCATCTGACGAGACGGAGAGTATAGTAATATTTTCCGCTGAAATAAATTTATTATGACGACTTAACCGAGTATGAGTCTCCATCAAATTGTACTATATATATATATATATATATATATATATATATATTCTAAAAAAGATCCTACAAGGTATCTCTTTAAAGTGATTTAATTCTGTTCTGCCGTGGCTATTTGGAAAACAACCATGATTAAAATTCATATCATTTCAAAACTTATAATAACACAATCTTAACAAATTATTAAGAAGGATAGTTAAATTAAACGATATAGTTTTAGTCTATATTAAATGCTGATTTGGTTTGGTTTCTTTGTATACCAAACATCATTGGTTATTTTATGCTAAATCTATTCTTGTAGAAGAACAGAAATGTTACTGTTAAATCAATAGTTTGGGGTATAAGAGAATTCATACCTTTCCCAAGGGTATTAATCTGAAAGTGAACGTAATAGAGCGACTGGATATCGAACTCATTTACTTCATGGTGTTGTATTTTGACCTTCGACCCGGCCAAATATGCCATTCCAAAGTGATGCACCGGAAGGAAGTGACACATCCCAATGGCCAGTAATCGAAAGAAATCGCGTAGGCGAGATTTGTCTGATGAAATGGGACAAGGTAAAAAATCCCATGGTACACTTATAGACTGATGCACCGGAAGAGAGTGACCTGTGAACTGCATGACAGTTATTTCCGCTTGATGACGATCAAACATGCCATTCCAAAGATTGAGTGGGCGATTGAGTGGGTGTTGAACTAATATATAACTTAGTCAAGACAAGAAGTCAGGAGTTGGAGTTAGAGGGAGATGTGGTAGGGAAAGCCACGCCAGGCTTAAGGGGCCCTCGGGGCCCCTGATGAGTTGGGGACCAGAGAAGTTGCTGATAAGATGTGGTAGGGAAAGCCACGCCAGGCCGAAGGGGTCCTCGGGGCCCCCGATTGAGTTGGAGATTAGACGAGTTAGAAGACAAGATGTGGTAGAGCAAGCCAGCACTCAGCAGAAAGCTAGGTCCCTGGACCTCCGGTTGAGCAGCCCTGGAGAATGAGGAAGACACAACGCTGATGGCCATAAGAGTGGGGGTCAATATATTGCAGTTCTGTTCTGTCTCCAACTCCCTCTCACAGTAAAACCCTGAGTAACCCTTTTCGAACCCTTACAATAAAGTGAGAGGTACTTATTTTATGAAGAAGTCTTCGCTTGTCTGTTTAATTATTGTGTCGTCGTTATTCATTGCGTCAGTATTTATTCAGCTTAAATATATATGTATATGTGTATATAAGCATATTTATTATATGACTATATAACAATGGTCGATGTCTAACACTTTAGCTTTTACGCCACGGGCACTCCCTCTTATTACATACTGAATGTTGAAAGTGACTGATGTGTCGTATATATTGCCAACTGACCATGGGCTTTATTGTTTTTGTGTCAAAAGTCTAATAAATATTAAATCCTTTCCAGCATAGGGCTATTTAGATGTCATAAATGGATTGCTAGTTAAACTATGGCCCATTAACATGTGACAATTGTATGGCATATCATATTTTTGACCAATTTGAAATGTTCAATTCAAATGCCCACGAAACGGCCAATTTAACCATCTCTGAAATGTAAATAAGACTGATTTAAATTGCTACTCATAACGAAGAACCCAACAGTCGAATAAATAATTATTGCCGTTTAGCGCAAATTGAGCTGAACAGAAATCAAAATAGACTAT
This sequence comes from Sepioteuthis lessoniana, assembly GCA_963585895.1. Lineage (NCBI taxonomy): Eukaryota > Metazoa > Mollusca > Cephalopoda > Myopsida > Loliginidae > Sepioteuthis > Sepioteuthis lessoniana. Next base: position 69,342,387 of record OY757919.1, read on the forward strand.
CTTGTCTAACATTGGTATCAAGTAAACTATTGAAAGAAAAATACAAGAACGAGTCAAAAGTTTTGCAATATTTTGGTAATTTGCGACAAGTACATCACGTGACCGTGACAGTTCAAGTCAGGGTTGATATCCGTTGTGATTGGGAGTATCATGGTAGTTAGGGCGCTTATACTTTGTGTATTGCTTTACTCCGTGTGTGATTTGAAATTCTCCCAGAGATGAAGGGGTGGCGTAGTATAAATCTGGAACTTATGGCTTTCGAGTTCGAACTATGCTATAACGTCACGGAAGAAGCCAAAAACATTTGGTGCTCGAAAAATGAGGGTACAGTTGATTACAATACAGTAACCAAATAGTTGAAGAAATATCAATCGAGTAGCAAAAACCCCGACACTCAGGCAAGGTCGGTTAAGCCGGAAAACGTGGATTCTGTGGCCGTGCTCCAAGCTATGGAGGCAAACTAAGTGAGTAGTACCCGGAGAGTATCAGGCGATCTCGACATCTCACAGTCTAGTGTAATTCGTTACCTTCACGAGTTCGGCAAAATCATCTGGAACTGCCGAATTGTGTCGCACGTTACCAAAATATTGCATAACTATTGACTCACCCTTGTATATACTATACAGCAATACTTTCATGACATCGACAAAAGTATATGTAGCTGTCGAACTGTGCGCCACGTTACCAAAATATTGTAACACTTTTGACTTATTAAGCTATTGCTCAGTGGAGACCCACAATGAACATCGAACATACTACATTAACAGATCATCTCTGACCTAGTTCTGGTTTGGTTGTTTAATGGCTTATCAACCTTCTTGGGTTATTTAATGCCAAATCCATCCTTCGAGATAAACAGTAGTGGTACTATCTAACACATAGCTGGGAGGATAAGGCGGTTCATACCTTTCCCAAGGGTATTTGTCCGAAAGTAAACGTAATAGCGCGACTGGAATACGAACTCACTTACTTCGATTCCGCACTCTAGCACTTTGACCATTACACCACAAGAACACTCCAATCGTATTTGAAAGTTGCTCGTTGAGGGTCGCTCTACATAAAGCACCCTCTTGTTCATTGTTATACACTGAGAGGAGAATACAAGTCTAATTGCAAAACCTTTAATATGATAATACCTTTCAGTATTTCGTGATATTAAGATCTGAAATTTCAAAGAGAAAAATAAATAAATTGATAAATCAATGAATGAATCACCCCCCCCCCAAAGAAACAAAAAATAACCCCCAAAAACCCCCCAAAAACAAAACTGTTAGTATTCCTTTAGAAAGGCTAAAGAAACTTCCTGTGTTTCTTTTTTGAATATCTTACAATCACACACGTGATGTAATCTAAAATGATTTTTCATTCGGATAATCGGTTTTAGTTAGTGCAATTGTATTCATATATTTAAAAAGACGGAGATGTTTTTTATTGCATTTTTACAAGAATACGAGATTGTATCGATTTTTATTTTTTGTGAGTGGCAAGATGGAAAATGTTCAGTGCATATGAAGACCAAGTTATTACTTTCAAAATGATTCATTGTCAAAAAAAAAAAAAAAAAAAAAAAAAAAGCGCCGATTTAAAAAGTCTATAAGATACTGAATAAAAACCCCAAGCCAAAAAAACCTTTGCTAACAAAAATTAGTGTTTCATTAAAAGTTCTCGTTTGTTTAAGAAGGAAAATCGAAAAATGACCAAACCACATAAATTCATTCTCATATTAATTCTGTGTTCTATCTATCTATCTATCTATCTATCTATCTATCTATCTATTTTATTAAAGTTCCAAATATCTCAAAAGTTAAGCATTAAAAATGGCAAAAAATTTAACAAAGGGTGGAAATTTCAACAAAGGGTGCAAATGAACAAGTTTAAATTTGACTTCAGAAGTTTCTGATTTATTGAGGGTTATTTGATTTGCACCATACCTTCAGACGATAGATAGATAGATAGATAGATAGTGTTATGACGCATTGAGTCAAGTTTAAAATGACTTTAACAAAGCAGATAAATGAAGTCAATTTGAATTGGTATTTAAATGTTGAGGCTATTTTATCCAGTTAAGACGTGACTGTGGCTAAAAGAAGTTAACAAGGAAACATTATTGTGATGATATGGGCTGGAATTGTCGACCAAACCATTATTGAATAATACAAAGTTGATAAAAGAGTTAAACTAAACAGTGCCAAATATTGCAATTTCATGGACAGCACTTTTTTTGCAGGGTACGAGTCCCAGTCTCACAGTTTCAACGTGAAGTGCTCATTGATGCATGGCAATGCCCCTTCTCAAGTCTCTAAGCTTATCCATGAATACTTTGAGTATAAAAGATTTATAGGAGAGAAGATAATGGAGTTGCTACTATCAAGTCCTGATCTGAATCCCATCGAAAATCTATGGTCAATTGTGAAATGAAATTATATGAAGGTAGCAAATAATATAACAGCAAAGAAGACTCATGGGAAGCAAATAAATGGAACCAGTTGAAGTATAATAAAAATCAACAATATAAATGGATAATAGATTTCTGGCTGTAACTGAGAAGAATATTATAATATTAAAATGTAAACGTTTCAAAGACTTAAAACAAAAGTTTTCTGTTTGTTCTGAAATAGATGTTGATCAATTTTTAATGAATTTATTGCTTTTTTTTATTGAAGTAAATTACCATTATTTGGTTTTGCTTAATAACTGCACATGGCAATTGTTTTTTTTTTTAAAGTTACATCAAATAACTTCAATAGAATATGTTGATATTGCATAAAATTTTAACTCAGGCTTTGGTTTTACATCTAAATTTATTGTTTAAAATTTGACAATTTTTTTAAAAACCAAATTTGAATTATTGAAGTTTATATGATTTGCTTAACAACTTCAGACAATGTGTATCTGTTTCTTTCCGTTTTTATCTGTAGAGGAAATGTGTCAAAATAACAAAGAGTTCTAAGAATTTAACAAATTTTATCTATTTTTTACTTGAGTGAAAGACTTGTTGAAAACAAAAGTTGTAAGTCTCTTTTTTTATTTTGATAAGAAAAGATAAGTTTGTTAATGCGTTAATATGTCTCTGTATTTAAAAATTCATGTATCTAAAATGATAATTTTGTTTTGCTGGATATTATATTTTTTGTGTAGTAATAATGAGACGCACAAACTTCTCAGGGATTTTGAGATACAAACGGATCATTTAATCTCGAGACCTAGTAATAATTAACCAAAAAAGAAGAGCGGCAGACCACAGAGTAAAATTGAAAGAAAGCGAAAAGAAGGATAAGTACATCGACTTTGCTAGGGATTTGAAAAAACAGTGGAACATGAAAGTGACGGTTGAGCAAATAGTAATTCGTGTTCTTGGTGCAGCCACCAAAGGATTGATAAAAAGACTAGAGAGCTGGGAAATAAGGGGACGAGTGTAGACTATTCAAACTACAGCATTGCTAAGATCGTTCAGAATACTAAGAAGAGTCCTGGAGACTTGCGGAGACTTGTTGTCTCTCAGACTCCCGTGAAAGACCATCGGTTGATACTGATGTGAAAAACTCTCAGTGAGTAATAATAATAATATTAATAATAATACTGTTGGCAAGCCATCTTGATAATAATAGTGCTCTATAGCAGCCGATAATACTTGGCCCAGTCAGGTAGGGCTGTAGAATACACCGACTGCTTCGCTGCAGAGGGGTAAGACTCGACCAATGAGTGACTCTAAACAATCTGATGGTGAGGCTCTAGTAATGCTGGAGCTTTGTGGAAAGCAGAGGACTCTTTTATGGTCATTGCTCCCGGGTCCCCTTTGCCCCGGAGTGGTAGCACCTGATAGGGTCCTATCTATGGGTCAAATAGAACTAAACTGTGTAACTAAGCTAAGCTGAATTGTCTGAATTAACTGTTTTTACATTTAACTAATCGGGCATTGGCCTGATGGTTAGAGTGTTCGCCAATAGCTCGGGAGACCTGAGTTCAATCTCAGGTCGAGTCATACCAACGACTCAAAAATGGTACTTGATGCCTCCTTGCTTAACACTATGCATTATAAGGTACGGATCAAGGGTAAAGTGGAGCAATACAGGGAAAGGAGTAGCACCCTCCCCTGCACCTTGGTGTAGTAGCTAACGAAAAGGGAGCATTTGGGTCCCCCTCGACTAACGTCGCCAAATTTACTTTTACTTACATTTAACTGAGTGTAAACAAAAAAAAAACTGTACTTATGCTAAACTGAATTGTTTGAAATGAAACTGTTTTTGACATCCAAACATGTACTTATGTTAAACTGAATGGCTTGAAATAGAACTGTTATGATATTTAACTTTGTGTGAACAAAAAACTATACTTATACTAAACTGAATCGTTTGAAACCTTTATCAAAATGATTTAATTCGGCGATAAATGACCCGAAAAGGGTTGATACGCCGTAAAACAGACCACCCACCAACCAACCATCCAACCAGCTGATAAACTTTCTCTCTTTCATTATGTATATTTGAGTGGGAGTGTGTGTGATCAGAATTTATTTGTATATAAATAACGTGAATCAGAATTCTCGCTCTATCAATTTGATAATTCCTAATTGTTCGTTATTCATGTATATTATGTGTAGGTTTTGTTTGGAAAAAAATTACCGATATCTTGATTTTCTCACCAACGTGGAAGATGATCAAAGACTTTTATAAGGAGAATCTTAATTTCTGAATTGGCAGCCAAATTGAATATTTTATAACAGCAAATTTCTTCTTTTGTCAAGTTTACTTGCTTTTTATTTGACTTTTTTCTTTAATATTCTTCTTCTGAATTTTACTTTTGTTTCTATATAAAAAAAGTTGTTTTAAACTTGTCTTAATGCGTAAAAACTGTACATATCTATCTATCTATCTATCTATCTATTTTTATTGTATAGTCTACTTATGAATAAGATACAATAAAACTCTCATGATTACTTTAAAGACTCTAAGGCATATTAGTTATATAAGTATGAAAAGATAAAAGTAAAAAAGAATAGATTAAACATATATTATTAAAATTATGTTTATTCTGACATGATTTTAACATTGTATTCTTTTAAACCGACATAAAGTGGTCTGAGAAGATTAAAGATACAAAAAATGTAATAAAAACGTTGTCATAAGAACGAAATTTCTTATTTCTCAGAAGTGATACCAGGTCGATAATTATTTGCGAAAACTTCCAATTAATGGCTCGCATGCGTGTATTAAGAAAAGCCAACAGTCATGTGTTATATAATGGCTGTTGACATGGATTTTAGGTTTGTTCCTGGTGACCCCGTGTGCTTTGACAAGCTATCAGTTGTAATTAGTAAACAGGGGGGTGGCTGTGCGTCGGGGTGGGCCGGTTGAGCAGGTGTGTAATCGGAAGGGGACCACGTGATATGAGAACCACGCGGTCAGATTTAGACAGTCAGTCCAGAGAATCGAGAGTCGAGCCAGGGATACGCAGCTGATCAGAGGCGTTAGTGACATCTCTGACGATACAGCTTGCAAGGGGGTGCAAGCGTTGGCACTCCCTGGTTCCAGGAAGAAGATGTGGGGCAAGAAGAAGTCCCTTTCTTTGAGTATATGTCTCTCCATCTATTTCTCAAACTTACAACAGACTGTGTGCCCCGTTCGAGAATAAAATGAGAGAGATGTTTTTTTTTAAAAAGAAGTGTGTTTCGTTTCGTTAATTGAATTTCGTAAATCATGTTTGATTATTTCGTTGATGAATCCATAAAAGACAATACAACACAAATACTTAATAATGCATCCTGTTAAACAGGTTTATATATATATATATATATATATGCGGGACCTTGCTGGAGAAGTATGGAAAAACTCATCAGTGACGTTCTCTTATGGACCGCTTCACATGGACGTGCCAGAGTTGGCCGATAAGAAAGAACTAACCTACAACACTTCTGTACGAACACAGGATATAGTCTGGAAGATTTGTCGAGAGTGTTAGATGATAGAGAGAGAGAGAGAGAGAGAGAGAGAGAGAGAGAGAGTCTGGGAAATCTGGGCCAGCAGCGCGACTTGATGATGATACATTTATAATTGCGAATTCTGCACCGATTCTAGATCACGTTAGATGTTTAATACGCCTGATCAAAGTGTGCTGTGATGTACTAACAAATACATTTGAATTTTCTTTATTTAGCAGTGTTTTTTTGTTCTATAACCGAAACAATTTTTTGAGCATTTCGATAATATCCACTTAAAACGTAAAAATAACAAACAATAAATTTTCTATAAAAATTTCGTTCGGTAAGATTGGCAATTCACCGGATTAAAAAAGATATATTCACAGTGTCTATTTATTAACCACCAAGAATTGAATTGAAATATTTCTAATTTTATTGCGCATATATATTTACTCTTTTATTTTTTTTTTCATATTTACAAGAACCTAACATGGACTCGAAATTTATTTCGTGAAATAACCATCTCTTCTAATAAAAAAAAAACAAACATTTTTTTTATTGCCATCGCTTCCAGGTCCTCTCTGGCTGGGACTGGTAACACCTGAGAAGAGTCCTATCTATGTGTTAAATAGAAGTAACCAGTGTACTTATGCTAAACTGAATCGTTTTAGATAGAACTGTTTTCGAAATTTAAACTGTGAACTGAATTGTTTTAAATAGGACTGTTTATTTGTATAAAAATGGATTTGGCATTAAATAACCTATAATGGTTGATATGCCATAAAACCAAACCAAACTAAACCAGATCTTCAGAATTAGAGCCTAATCATTAGATGAGTTCTAATATCATACTCGGGAAACTCTTTTTTGGGAAGAGGGTCTTACTCTTAAGAAGGCGATCTAACCCCTCTGAAAAGGATGCATTCAGTGTATTCTACGCCCTGCCCACATCGCACTATTTAAAAAAGAGCTACGTATTCTAATTAATTCGGGGTTCGATCAAGAATTGATTAAAAATGACTATTAGTGTGAATGCAGATTCCACAAAAGTATCATTCACTTGTAAAGTTAAATATAAAGCTGTTCCTTGTTATTAACTTACTTCATTAATGAATACATAGATCGAAAATTATTAGCGAAAAAAATTCAGATAAAAATTCAGGTAATGCCTACGTGATGTATCAGGTTAAGATTTTATTGATCCATCGTTGTAGCGGCAGAAATCTTGTATAGACGATAATACATAAGCAGCAGCAGCAGCAGAAAGTCTTCTTGGCTGAATCCAGTCTTGGAGTAATATAACATATTTAGCTGATAACGATTTTAGATGGTATTAGAGAACACTTGTACCAGGACGTGAAGTATGCTGTGCCCTAAATTGCAAGATAAAAATAGATCCAAGATTATTCTTTTAGAGGAAGCAGATGACAAGAAAATAATCAGGAGGAGCCGTTTTTATCTACGTAACTTTTACACAATTCAGTTTATTGTTCTACTTCGATCGGCCGTGTTCGGGCGAGCACGGATCTGGCCCGGTGTGTCCTAATTTCGGTGGCAGTGGGTCGACATGCGCCTTGACCGGCATCCCTGAGCTTCAAGGGGCCGTCCCCAGGCCCTAATACTCCGGGGAGGGGTGTTATTGCCTGGCGTCTGAGGCGCCTCTCTTTAGGGAAATGTCGACGGGGCCCGAGACATTTTTAGAGCCGCCGGGAGCGTCTGGACCACGACCCTGCGCTCGGACCCACCTAAAAATGGTTTTGTGCCACACTCGTCCGGTTGGTGGGACGGTCGACAAATACCGTTTTTAATTTGGTTGCTATAATCACATCGTTTTAGGCGTTGTAACCTCCACTTCTTTTCAGTTGTCTTGTTTTGTCGTACAGAAAATTGCAAACCAAACCCTTTGTTCCATCCAAGAGGGGAGAATCTTTTCATTCCGTTGTCGATTCTTTGGAATATTTCGTATGAAGCAATTCAACCTGGTGGTAGTTGGAAGGAAACCAAGTCTATTTCTTGGACGGGAGCGAGCTTGGTGGATCCAGTCAAGCGGAACTCACTTAGGTTTGACTAGTCTAAGCCAATTACTGACAAGTGTCTGTGTCCACTTACTCGCCCCTAAAAGACAGACTTCTAGGAAGCTATTTCACTGTTCAATCGAACAAACTCTGGGTTTCCGTAATCAATCATTTACCATTGACTTTACCCATTAAGTCTTTGTTTAATTTGGAGCACCGCCTTATGAAAAAGCTGTATTTCGTAAAACTTGTCACCCGGTCAGTTCTCTTACTACAACAGGTATTTTCAAGACGATTTTTAGACGATTCCCAAGAAGTTACACCGCAAACCCACTATTTATTGGTCTAAGCTGTAACGCTAACAATCATCTAAGAAGTTACATCTGCAAGCCCACTAGTTACTGGTCTAAGCTGTAATGCTAACCATCATATAAGAAATCGGATCTGTGGGCCAACTCATATAAGAAATAACACTGGCCTGCGTTAAAATTTTTTTTCCTAACGGTCAAAGGTTTATCAAGTGCTATATAATCGCCATTTTATGCTAAATTCACAAATACCACTCATTGTGTTTAGTTTGGTCTAGTTTTTAAGATGTGCTAAAATACTTTGCAACAAGTTCTACGCAATCATCATTATCACCATGTCGTGCCGCTAGCACGGATATCCTTGACCCTCTCTCGCCACTTCTCCTCATCGTTCATCGCCTCTGGCAGGTCTTCAGGGTTACATCCCATATCATCACATAGCTGCTGTATGTATGTTCGAGCTGGTCGTCCTGCTTTTGCCCAGCCATATGTGGGGGTCCATAGGAGTACATTACTTATGAGCTCGTCCCTGCTTCTCCAGCAGTGTCCTGCATGCCTGGTTCGTCTAACTTGTATAGTTTTCGTGATGGGAGGCAGGTGGCCGTATAGTTGGTGCATTGTGGGGTGTTGCCGCCAGGATTTGATCAATAACAGCACTCATTCAAAATTCAGTGGACTTGTCACAGTTGATCATGGGTGTATAATCTTTAGCACGTTTAGCATAGCATATAATATTGTATGCATACCTAACTACAGTGTACCACCCTACTTGCTAACACCCACACATCTAGAGAAGGCGAGGTTTATTCCTCAGCTTAAAATGAAGTTAATGTACTGTGTCAAGTGTCAACAACGAGCTGAGTGCTGATTCAATCTTTCTCTTTTCAGCTTGACATTAGTATTCTTGTAAGAATGGATCGCATATGTAAGAATAATCCTGTTCATATTTACGGTAATGTGGTTCTTTCTAATCATCAACCAAAAATCAGTGACTTTGTGAAGAAGGCATATCGCTATTACTTTGGAGTCAAACTAAGGATCAGGATAAGCCATTCGCTCTCCACGTTTGCTGAAAAACATGTGTGGAGAACTTGAGGGATTGGAGGAATAGTGAAAGGAAGAGTATTTCATTTGCCATTCCAATGGTCTGGAGGATAGGAAAAGATCACATTACGTACTGTTATTTCTGCATGATAAATCTAAAAGGAATAAATCACAAGAACAAGCACCATGTCCAATACCCTGATATTCCTTCTGCCATAAGACCAATCCCTCATGGCCCAGACCTTCTTGTTCCTGAGCTAAATAGAAACATAGAATATAGCTCTGATTCCGAATATAGTGACATGACTTTTGTCGCTGGGGATGACGTATACAAGCGATAAGAGGACAACCAACTAATGCCATTAAGACAAGTAGAACTGAACAATCTGACACGACACCTGAACCTTTTAACGGAGTCTGCTCAGCTGCTGGGTTCACGTCTCAAAGAGAAGCATTTGTAGATACCAGGAACAACGTTCTCTGGTATTGAGACCGTGAGAGAAAATTTAGACAATTTTTTTCGTTCCAGGATGTCATCATTGGTTAATTGCAACAACATTGCTTGATTGATCAAATCAATGGGCTTAGAGTATGATATTACGAAATGGAGACTTTTTATTGACTCATCCAGCAGAAGTTTCAAAACAGTTCTTCTACATAATGGGAATAGTTTTTCATCTATCCTTATTGGGACTTCAGTATAAATGAAACAAACTCACAACATCATAGATCATTTCAGTCTACTGTTAATTACCAGGTGCACAAATGGTTGATTAGTTGAGAAGTTAAAGTGGTTGAATTAGGGCTCCAAGGTGGGTACACAAAGTATCCTTGTTTTCTTTGTCTCTGGGATAGCCGAGCTGACGACCAACATTATGTCTGACAAGTGTGGCCGTGAAGACAAGGGTTTAAACCTAGATCACATAACGTCCAGTCTCATCCTTTCATCGAACCGAACAAAATACTACTTCCATCCTCTTATATCAAGTTAGGAGTAATAAAAAACTTCGTGGACAGGGAAGGCAGTAGGTTTTGTTTCCTCCAAGAGAAGTTCCCACGGATAAGCATGGAGAAACTCAAAGCTGGTATATTTGATGGCACTCAAATAAGAGAACTCCAATTTCCGGTCACTCATACTGCCCTGGCCTTGGCTGGGCCGTCTGGCATTCGTGCTGGATGAGGTACCGAAATAAATGGCAGATTCGAGGCCGAAAGGCCCCCAACTTCGGCTGGGACACCTTCGGGTGGGCGAGCTGCAACATTGACACCTTTGTTTCCCTTGTATAGCACTGTACCTTGCTGTCCAGTTTAAGCTATTAGCAGGCATACGTGCCTGGACCAAGATAGGGTCCAAAACCAGCAAGGCTCATCAGGCCCACACTAAGTGGGTCGATGAGCGGCACAGACCAACAGGGTTCGAGCCTCGGCTTGTTCCCGAACTTCCCTTCCCCTAAATCCCCACTTTAAGCCGACCTTCGGGTCATTGAACTTGTGTCAAGTCCTGTCTGGTGGGAGGCAGCGACAAATATAACTAAAATCAGAGAACTCATTAAAAACCCAATGTTTGACGAATCACTGTGCGAAGATGAAGAGCCGCCAGGCAAATCGCTAAAGTCAGCTGTTACAAACTTTTTGCGGAATACGAGAAGGAAATTGAAGAGCGATTGAAAAATTTCCGCCAACTGGGGTCAGTCAAACTGTACTTTCTGTAATCACACTTGTTCTGTTTTTCAAAGAATTGTGGGGATTTGAGTGAAGAGCAGGGTGAGCGCTTACACCAAGATATTCGCATTATGAGAGAACGCTATCAAGGCCGGTGGGATGTAAACCTTCTCGCTGACAACTGCTGATGCTTGAAACAGGATATGGTGGCTGCCGAGCACAGAAGGAAGTCCTTGAAAAGACCTTTCATCCATTAATAGCTTCTTTTGTGTTTTTTTTTTCAGTTTATTATAACACAATGTGAGCTTTCTACGAATATATCAGTTCTAAATTTAGCATTGTTTATTTAAATTAACAAGAAAATAAATTGAGTTATATTATTGTTCTATACATTTCAAGTAAGAGCTTGTATATCAAAATTTTGATCTGATTAGAAAAAAATGAGTATGATTTTGGGATTCAGCGTAATAAAAAACTGCCTAAAAATCAGCTATCATATATTTGACCTTGAAAACATCACAGGCCAACTGCTTGTATTTATCAGACATATATATATATATATATATATATATAATTGCAATTTAAAAGAGAAGTTACTCTGATGAAGTGGGTAACGTGTTGGTCTGTGATATCGTAGCAAGTGAGTTCGAGATCCTGTCGCGCTATTAGGTTCACTTTCTTACGAACTCCTTTACCTCACACAATCTATGGCTCACGCATCAAATAACCCACGAAATTTTTATGCGATTGAATAAAGAAAACGGAAACCAAATCTCCTTTTCTTTCTGCGGAAAGATTGAGAACAACTATAAAAATGACATATAAAAAGATTCAGTAAATTCCTAACTTCAAAGTCAGACGTTTGGCTTCATTTCAAAATAACTTAGTCGCTAAAAAGAGACTTAACTTGATATTTGGCTTTCTTTTCTTGTCCTGTTTTATTCATTTGAATCTTTTCTTTTCCGTCTTCGCCGGAGCTTAAGAATATTTCAGTAGAGTATTTAGGTTTAACGTTTATTTGACGACTAAAATGTTTTTTGATTTAAACCCGAGCTATTTATGAAGTACAAGCCATACACGGGCATTGGAGGCGGAATGGTTATTTTTGTGGGAAATGGACACTGACTCGAATTCAAATGCTGCATGTAGCAGTTTTCATTTCTCATAGCCTTCGAGAAAGGTATGAATCCAAATGTTCTCTCCCCAGCTATGAGTAAAGAGTAGGGGAGACTGGACTCTTTAATCTTCTTATGGCAACTGGTCTAGGAGAAAGAACACTTTGAATTCAAACCAGCAGTCATCATTTCTAATCTTGCTGATAACACGGAGTACCTTGAATCTCTTTCGTCTTCTGTCCCTATCGCTCATCGCCCCTGGTATGTCTTCTAGACGGCATCCTGTGTTCACACAGAGCAGATGAATGTAAGTCTTTGCTTCTCGGCTAAAACTGGTGTGTCTATGCGTAGGAGTCCGTAAGAGAAGGTCACTTATGTGTTCTTCCTTACATTTCAAGATGGAAATCTTTTTTGATATAGATTTTTTTTATTAAGTTCTATTTGTAAGTAAAAATAAAGGACAAATTCATTAATTCAGAAGAAATACATAGAATATACTTATTACTATACAGTTATATGTTATGTTATTACCTTCACCTGGGTTATGCCTGGTAACCCTTCTAGTTATTTTATGCATCCTATTATTATTATAACTATTTTGTTGAGCCTTTTGTTCTTTCGTATGAACGTTGTTCTCTGGTTTAAAAGTATTTTGTGACAAAAGTTTTTAGGTATTTTGTAATTAATGAGCTGATTTTAGGTGTTTGCTCTGGTTATGTTATGCTCATAACACTCTATACTGACAAAATCTTGTTTTGAAATTTTTATCAATAGATCTAAATTGTGAAATCAACAATTCAATATATTCCAGCTTCCATAAGCTTCATAGCATAATAATGTAGGCAAAAGAAAAATGAGAAACAGACTGCAACGGATCTCTTATGAGTTTGAAAAGTTTTTATAACTTGTTTTTCACTCTCTTGGGTGTTGGCAGAGCTTATAATATGCTGACTTTCTCCAGAATAGGGATTAGACTTTTTGAATGGTTTGTGAGATAAGAGGCAAGTAGACGAGCAACTGCTGCTTTATAAGGTGCTTTTTACGGGATATGTTCAAGATAGCATGTAGAGTTTTTGTGCAGTTCTCATTTAGCTTTTTCTACAGGTGCTTCATTAGAGTCCAGGTGGTGCATCCATACAGTAGTAAAGACACAACTACAGCTTGGAAAAATACCGTTTTATTTTATCGGAGCTATCAGATTTCCGTATGATCAACAACTTGTCAATTGCAGTCCACGCCTTAAATTGATATTGTTTACATTTACCCAACTCTTCCTGCCTGTGACGGAATTGTTAGGTAAATGCATACACAGGCATAGATACGAGGGGGAGTCAAATATTTTTCTTTAGGGCAAGAATAATTACCGATACAGGAACATGTATCATATATCAAAATGAAGTTGGTCCTCTGTGGATCACATCCATACTTCTCAACATAGTCACCGTTTCTCACAATGTTAATGTTCCACCTTCGAATGAGAACAGGTATCCTCGCAAAATTCTGTTGATTGTTCTTTGAGCCACTTCATTAGTACAGTTTTCTCTTCTTCGTCATTGGCATACCGTTTGCCTCTCAAAACCCTCTTTCATGGGGCCGAAGAGATCATAGACTGAAGCTGGTTAATATGGAGGATGCGGTAATGTTCAGTTAAAGACTACGGATTGTTTCTTTTTAAAAACTTCAAGTGAAGACGTTCAAGTCTTCTTATAATTTTTCTTATGTCTGATTCAAAATGGTGAAGAAATGTACCCCATACTAGCTCTAGCGCTTTCAACCATTTCGCTGGTCATCCTCAGGGGTTGTGTTTGGTTGTTTGTTGCTGTTAGTTTTATTTATATTTATTTGGAGTGGTTTTTTTTTTAAATATGGGATTGGCTCATTCAGATTGGATGGTTGGTAGGATAACCTATTGAATGTGTTTCATGTTAATACTCCTTCAAAACATTCCTAAATCAAACTAATGCACCGTGTAAATTTATATGTCCATTTCGGGATTATCTCTCGGAAAATAACATAACAGCTAATACGTACATTGAATATACTACAACCACACTATCTCGTCGCTTTACTTACCACCTCACAGACATAAGTGCCACAAAACAGCATCTAATGACAACGCATAATAAAGACGCTGACAAACTCAAATCTCCGGATATAAGATAGATCCTAATTAACAATACAAAAATAATATGTAAAAATAACAATAAAAGCTGCTTACAAATCCTCGAAGCAATAACCATAAAAAGAAACTACTATAAATAAAATAGTATTCTACACAGGTATTAACATATGAAACATGTTCAATAACTAATCCTACCACCAATCCTAACAGAAGGAACCAACCCCATCTTTAAAAAAAGATCAACATTCCGAATAAATATAAATAAAGTTCATAGCAACAAGTAACCTAGCACAACCTCTGTGGATGACCAGCAAAATGGTCGAAAGTGCTTGGGCTAGTATGAGGCATTTTCTTCACCATCTTAACCCAGACATAAGAAAAATAACAAGAAGACTCGAACGTCTTCTCTAGAAGATTTTGAAAAGGAAACAATCTACAGTCTTTCACTGAACATGCTTAGATAACGACGACTTGCTGCCTAAGTACACGATATTCACACATACACACACACACACACATGCACACACACACACACATACACATATATATACATGTATTAATTTACATAGAAAAATTATACTGCTAAAAAACATTTAATTAATATGCCAATGTCAAGTTCAGTTTTCTCTCCAATCGTTGCTATGGAGCAGACTGGGTTATTCAGCTTTGGTACAGCAACCAGTATAGATGAAGGATAACTAAGTACTTAAACCAGTTTTACTCTGCTAAGAAATTAACTTTGGGTCAAAATCTTCCCATGGTGGAGGGGGTGGGTAAATACATACGTCCTGGTACATAGAATTGTTCACCCTAAACACACCAATGCATATATGACACATGGAACATTCATTGACTATAAAGAAACCTAAGCTTATACCGAAATAAGCACATTTAGATTATTACGTCAATAAAGAATGGGACTTTGAGATACAAATGGATAACTTAATCCCAAAAAGAAGGACAGACCCTAATATTAGGAATATAAATGGAATATCAATGAATCACTACATACAAATATGGCGTGACAGTTTCCGACATAGAAAATGGACTAAAGTTCAAATCCCAGTTTTTCTGTTCGAAGACTTGTTACCTGACCCAGGTTAAAGAAGTTTGTCCTACGATTTACTCATAGCTGGAGGAAAGAAACAGATTGATTCCTGACTTTGTTATGGCCATTAGCGCGAAGTGAAACACAAACAGCTTCGTTCAGGATTTGAAATCCGGTTGCCGATTTTATTTCTTTCGACGATAACTGTTAAGCTAAAAATCTATGAAAGTAATTAAAAAAAATCACTTTTACAGACAGTATTTTCTGTACAAAACCAAAAGAAAAGACTGAAGTTACACGAACCCATTTTATTTACAACAAATCAATAAAAAGAGAATACAAATAATTCAAAATTATGCAAAATAGTTGAATGACGTCATTCATTACCATTTTTAGTATACAAAGTGGGGCATATTAGATTGGTTAGTCTATTATAAAACAATTTTAAGTGTGTCTAAGCTACAGTCCGGAGGATTATAAGGCGTGACTAATCAGTGTTATCAAGAGCAAGACTTCCCAATTTCAGCTGTTAGCGTTCCGAATATTGCAAAAATTAAATTGCACACACACACACACACACACACACTTATCCAAATCAGAGACACCGATACAAATATATGCACTTTCTTTCTTTCCTTCTTTCTATATAGATCTAACTTTTCCGCACGAGTAGGATGCGAAACAAGATAAGTTTTTAGGCGGAGTTTATCAGGTTTGAATTCAGAGTTTTTATTCTCCTTAACTGATTGCTTTATCAAGATTTAAGAGCATAGTCTGCCCTAGTATTTACCCATAACTGGGGGGGGGGAGGATAAGTCCTGGCGGCAACGACCCACAAGACACTAACTGTACGGCCACCTGCCCCCTATCACGAAAACTATTCAAGTTAGACGAACCAGACATGCAGGACACTGCTGGAGAAGCAGGGACGAACTCATAAGAGATGTACTCTTATGGACCCCCACACATGGCCGTGCAAAAGCAGGACGACCAGCACGAACATACATTCAGCAGCTATGTGAAGATACGGGATGTTGTCCTGAAGACCTACCTAGGGCGATGAACGATAGGGAGAAGTGGCGAGAGAGGGTCAGGGATATCCGTGCTACCAGCGCGATATGATGATGATGATGATAACTTTTACAAGGGTATTAGTGCTACGAGAAACAGTTTCATCCAGGATTTGAACTTGGTTCATCGAGTTCATTTCCTATGACTGTAACCATTACACACAAGCGTCTCTCTCTCTCTCTCTGTATATATATATATATATATATATATGTATATCGTTATTTACTAAGCCTAGCTTAGGAATGGTACAAGGATAGAAGAATACGTAAAAACATATGACTATGTACAAACAACTAATTATTATTTCAAACCTTGCGAATTTTTCACATTAGCGTCCGCTGCTGGTCTTTGACAATAGTCTGTATATAACAGCAATTATCCTAAAAAATACAGGACTCTTTTGAGTATTGTAACTGATATCAGCAATGCTGTGGTTTGTATAGCCTCAATTCTTTTCTCACTCATATTTGTATCATCGTAACCTTCATGTTCCACTGCTTTATCAATACTAGGGTCTGTCCTTCTTTTTGAGATTAAGAGATCCATTTGTATCTCAAAGTCCCAAAGAATTTTATGCGTATAATTTTCTCCGGCGGGTTTTAGTTAGTGCCAATACTATTTGGTAGTATTGTCAAGTTTTAATCTTTTGTACAATTCCCAGTAGATTACCTTTCCCACCCAGTCATTCCTAGTTTTGAACTCCTATTGTGCCAGTTTGCTTCATTCGCTAATTATGTGATTAACCGTTTCATCTCAGTCAACACATAATCTACATTTACAATTCTCCATAAGATTATTATCATCATTTTACTCGTTGTTAATTTTTCACATTAGGGTCAGCTAGACGTCTTTCACTGGAGTCTGAATGACACCAAGTCTCCTTAGTTCATCTGGACTCTTCTGAGTGTTCTGGCCGATTTCAACAATGTTGTCAACAAAATGGTCTCGATTTCTCCCATGGTTTTCAAATTCTTCCAGTCTTTTTTCCAAGCCTTTGAGGATATTCCAATGGCCCCAGTTTCCATTGGTATCACCGTCAGCCTTATTTTCCACAGCTTTTTAAATCTTCCGGTATGTTCCAAGTATTTGTTTCTGTAGAACGCAGAAACAGTAAAACCCACGAGACGGTTATTTCTCTTTATTTCTTGTTAATTACTACTTGGTCTGGTCTTCTGGCAGGGAATATGTGATCCGTTTCTATTTTAAAATTTCAGAGAATTTTGTGCATTTCATTCTTTAGAATGGATTTTAGTTTCTGCATATCATCATCATCATCATCATCATGTCACGCTGTTAGCACGGATATCCCTGACCCTCTCTTGCCACTCCTCCCTATCGTTCATCGCCCTAGGTAGGTCTTCAGGACAACATCCTGTATACTCACATAGCTGCTGAATGTATGTTCGTGTTGGTCGTCCTGCTTTTGCATGGCCATGTGTGGAGGTCCATAAGAGTACATCTCTTATGAGCTCGTCCCTGCTTCTCCAGCAGTGTCCTGCATGTCTGGTTCGTCTAACTTGAATAGTTTTCGTGATAGGGGGCAGGTGGCCGTACAGTTGGTGTCTTGTGGGGTGTTGCTGCCAGGACTTCTTCAAGATTGCACGAAGCATTCTTATGTAATTGCCGTCTAGCTTCTTCTCCAGCCGTTTTGTTAGCGTCCATGTAGTGCACCCATATAGCAGTATCGATGTGACCGCTGCCTGGAAGAAACTGCGTTTCATTTTTGTGCATATACCATTAGGTTGTATGGTTAAAATTCAATCACTTGCATAATTCCCAGTCGATCACCTTTCATACCTATTTTTGTACTCCTTTCATGTTAGTTTGCTGCATCCGCTTACTATGTGATTAAGAGTTTCATCTCTTTCTTTGTATAACCAACACTTCTGCTTAAGATCTTATGTCCATGTCCATCTCTTCTCGTGTGCAATACCTGTCGTTTGTCGCTTGAAATATTTATATTGTTGTTTTTATTCTTATTTTTGTTTCTTAGTTTTTCGTATTTTTCTGTCTGGACTTACGTTGCCAAAGCTGTTATTGGCTGTTGTAGTTAGCGTTTCTTTGCTCTTTTAAATGTATTCATCGAATCCTTCTATTGATATATCAATGCAATCCTCAATACTAAGAAGACCTCTTTCTGCTTCTTTTCTTAACTCATACAATCTCTTTGTGTCATCTCTCGGATGTAACGCCTTGTTCATTGCCAACAATTTTCTTGTCTATTGGTTCATTTGTCTGAGTTCCTCTCTTGATCCTTTTAAGAAACGTCATGAGTATCTAACAAAGAAGACTGCCCGGGTATTTATTTCTTTGATGAAACTTCTGCTACATGGTTTGGTTTCGAGAAGCTTTCTCGTTTTTCAGAGCAACTCTTTCTTAATGATTTAATCATCTCTATTTATCTCAAATTCTTATGATTCTTCTTTACAAGTGTAGTAATACGTTATTTATTCGGTTGTTCTTGTCCTTCCTCTGTTTCTGTTTTCACACTTTTCATTATGAACCCGATACATTTTCCTGTGCCAAAGTCCATTCCTATATTCTGGATGTATATTCTTATTGTTTCTTTCTATGTTTTCAGTTCTTCATCATTATCCGCAAATGCCTTCATATCATCCATGTTTATAAAGTGATTAATCTTTTCTTGAAGTCTTGCAAATTTGTAGCCTCCAGTGTACTTTCTTAGTATATTGTTGAGTGGTATCATTGCTATAACGAATAGAAGTGGAGAGAGTGAGTCTCCCAAGGAGATGTCTCTTTGAATTTTTACTTTTGCTCGGGTTTCACCTTTTGCTATCAATACCACCCTTACAGTTTTCCATGGCATTTGTGATGAAGTTTATGATTTCATCGGATGTTTTGCACATTTTTAGTCACTCTATTACCCAAGTTTGCAGAATCATATCATAGGCTTTTTTCTAATCAATCCATGTTATTTTCCGATTGGTTTTGGCTCCTTTGAGAATGTGCTGGTCTATTTATAGTTAGTCACTTGTTCCTCTTGTTCACTCGAAACATCCTTTTTCTTCTTCTATAAAAAATCCGTGGCAAACTGTAACATACCCATGATACGGATATGTGAAACGTACATAGAATGTTCATAACATATATACATAGAACATAGGAATCCCGAAACATGAAAAACACGTAACGACTTCTTAGTTCAGGTACGAAACTTTTTATTACCTACGGAATCGTAGTACGCGAGTTCGTACTCCAGTCGCGCTATTACGTTCACTTTCGGGCAAATACCCTTGGGAAAGGTATGAACCCCCTTATTCTCCCTCCAGCTATGGGTAAATAGTAGGACGGACTAGGTTCTTCAGCCTTGGTGAGGCAACTAGTCTAGGAGAAGGAAAACTCTGAATTCAAACCTGTTAAACTCCGCTTAAAAACTGACTTTGTGTCATATCCTGCCCGAGCGGAGGGGTTGGTAAATAGTACCTTTGAGTTAAAGGTTTCAACATAAGGAAGAGAGATGCACAATCTTTCTATGATGACTTTTCCATCCCCCCCAACACGTGTGGCGCCCGTAGCGCACAAATTCGTCTGGCCTCAGCGAGCCCCGAAAGTCGACCCTTCCCGTCCGGAGTCTAGTTCTCAACAAACTGACTTTTTACAAATCCCTAAAATCCTCCGCGCATGCTTCCGGTGCATGACGTCATTCACTTCCCCAAGTCCCAATTTTCTATACGGGAGTTTTATTTTGACATCTGTGAATGACACATCCTCCCCGCACGCGCGTCAACGCCTGTGCTCAAGTTTGCACCTTACTAACCCATGTGCTGAGCTGAAAGGTTCTCAGCCTAACTAAACCCAAATGCAAGATATATGAAACGAAATCCCTCGGCCATTATATTACAATACAAGCAAGTAGTAGATTTCTTCTTTTAACTGTGATCAGGAATTTCCCCATCATAGGTAAAAATGTAATCGGTCTTTGGTTGCTGGAGGTATTTCCTTTTTTTTTTGGTCCTTCTATATAAGGGAGTTTTCCCTTTCGTCATCCATTTGGATGTTTATGCTTCTTGTTGACAGTTACTCGGTTGCAGGGCTAATCTGTCGAGGACGAACGTGAATTTTTAGAGCCAGAATCCAAGTATGCTATCATGGCTTGGCGTTTTCCAGTTTGGTATTTTCTTGAGCGTTGTTCTTTGAGAGTCCAGGTGTATGTTCACTTTGGATCTTTCGTCTATTTTAAAAAATATTCTCTTGTCTTAATCCATTTAGCATTTCTGTTATTTTCTTTCCGTTTCCATATTTTACTCCAAAATTATTTTGTCTCTTTTGCATTTTGTTGTCCGTTTGTTTTTGTGTATCCCCCTCAAACTCGTGAGTAGAATTTTCTTTCATTATTTTGAAATGTTCTTTTTCGTTTGTATTGCTTGGCCCTTTCCTGATAGCTTTTGATTATCTCTTCTTTCGGCAATATCTTTTGATTTGTTTCTTTTAATATTCTTTCAGACTTGTCCGTGGTTGTCTTTTTGAGAACTTTTCACTCGTTAAGTTTTCGAGCGTTTTATCTTCCTCAGCAGTTTCGCTTGTTGTCGCAGCTAATATATTCGTCTTCTTATTCTCATTTCCCACCTATGTTTTGCATTTCTGTTCGGATTCCTTTGTATGGTGCTTATTTTATTATGGACTAGTTTTTTTCCTGCATAGATTAACTCGTCCAAGTCGGTGATATTGTCTATTGTAATCTGTTTAAAAATTATTAATTTTTTCCGTATCAACCTTGACTTTTTTTTTTATTCTTGGTTTCTTAGACATAGTAATATAATTTCCTGTTCACTTATGATATTTTTGTTCATTAATTCTATGCTTTTTGTCAAGTTTACATTTTTCCTGCATAGTGTTAATATTGATGTTGTGGTGCTGGGTTCCATGATGGTTTTCAGTATAAAATGTTTCAATTCGTTGTGAGGGCTCCCCTTTAGTATATTCTTCTCAATTTACCTGTTCACATATTTCTAGTATCTTGAGGCCAGAAAACCAGGCTTTTTTAAAAATAAGCCTCGCTAGGTCGGCAAGTCTTTGACAGGTATAAAGATTATCAGATTATATCCTGATCGCCATCACCCATTTTCTATATCTTCTTTGTAAAAGATTGCTTTAAAAATAACCGTGGATTTCATTTCTTTTGTCTTCTCTCTCAGATGCATTGTTGATTTGGTTTTTGCTTGTGTCCTTGAAATAAGAGTAGCCAACATTCACAGGATACCGATTAGCTCCTCCATGTTGGCTATCAAGGGAGCACTTGCTGATGATGATACTCAAATCTATCACCTGAATCTCACGTTGATTTGGATTTGAATTTTTCGTGAGTAGAGTTTTGTGGCTATATCAAAGCCAGTAGTTGATTAATATCCGTACTCCTGTTACAAATATGACCTGATACCCTACCAAGCAAGAAAAAAAAAAAAACAAACAACAACGCCTACACCTTTTTAAGGTTACTAAGTTTAAAGTTAGCAACTTTAAGTTGATATAGTTACTTAAACTATGTAATTGTGTATGAATTATTAGTAATTGATTGGAATACTTGAAACCAGATAACTGTGTGCAGATTATTTGCATTAAATTTTATGCATTAAATAACCCATTAGGGGTTGATATGCTGCTCAACACAACAACCGAACAAAGTCTCTATTCATCTATGGTCAGTACTGAGTGATTGATTCCATTTAAAAAGCCAAGATACTGAATGCTGATTTTAAGGCTAGAATACTCTTCTCATTTGAAAGAAAGTACATTCACCTCTGTCATATCTATTAGTCTTGTGGAAGAATGATATAATCTTCGTAAATATCTGCCTTTGTCCGTTTATGCAACTTCAACATGTCGATTCCTACTTACACAAAGAGCCGCAGATTCAGTACATCAGTGATGGTGTTGTGACTTCAGTTGCACGTTGGTTTTACAAGATCGAGTCATCCGCCCCACGTTTACCTTGTTTTAAGTTTAGACATGTCCTTGTCCGATACTGATTGTCCATCAGGGCGATAAAGCTCAGCCTGCATTGCTATTTTATCCATCATCATCATCATCATGACGTGCGGCTAGCATGGATATCCCTGACCATCTCTCTCCACGTCTCCCTATCATTCATCACCTTCAGCAGGTCTTCGGGGTTACATCCCGTATCATCACATAGCTGCTGTATGAATGTTCGAGCTGGTCGTCCTGCTTTTGATTGGCCATATGCGGGGGTCCACAGGAGCATATCACTTACGATCTCGTCTTTGCTTCTCCAGCAGTGTCCGGCATGTCTGGTTCGTCTAGCTTGTATAGTTTTCGTGATAGGTGGTAGGTGGCCGTACAGTTGGCGCCGTGTGGGGTGTTGCTGCCAGGACCTGTTCAATATTGCTATTTTATCCATAACAGGGGTAAAATTGATCGCAATGCCCGTTTAAAAGGAAAGCCACAAACACTTCTTGTATATTTATGATTTACTATAAATTCCATGTTACTGGTTCACTGTACACCTTTATGAATGACATTATAGTATAGCAAGGTAAAACCAATGCCTTGAACATAGAATGTACGCTGATTACTTCAAGAATCTTATATCTAATGCTGGTTTCTGTTTTATTCTGATTTCTTTCCATGTGTAACAGGCTGATCCTATTGAAGAGAGAAAAGTAGACAGATAATTAAAATAAGACTTGAAATCCCACCTTGGCGCAGAAACCGATTGAAAGTATTTTGATTGTTGTGACAGATGTTACCTAAGCAAAAATAGATATATGAGTGGTCAGAATAAGTGAACAAGAATTGTTTTAGGATCAAAATTACATAGAAGTATTCGAAATTGTAGAAATGCCAAGCTGGTAGAATTTGTTAAATAAATTAGTATAATAAGCAATAAGAATTAGTAGGTATATGACGTAAAATAAGGTGTGTTTTTTATAAACAAGGCACATTCAAAAGGGAAAAACAAGAGGTACCTAAGACTAAATCTGAGATTTCCAGGAGTACAGTAGGATCTTTTATATGCTTAGACGAGTGAATGATTTTTAACGCAACGACCCAAAGAATGCAAATTATTTTCTTTCTTCACTGCACAGATATTGAGAGTGATCACACACACACACACACACACACACACACACACACATATATATATATATATATATATATATATATGAAAAATGATATTCTTGGTTGGGAAGAGAAAGTATTTGAAAGCTCAGTGGATACATGTAACACAGAATGAAAATCCTTTGAGGAGAGTCGTAAAACCATGCAAGGTTGAAACGATAGCTGAGGAAGGAACTATGTCAGACTCTCAGATTTAGGATCTTATTTGTAAGTGTGATTTTTGTAATTGCAATCTTCTCTCTAAAGCTGGATAAGTCAGTCACATGAAATCTCATGAGAGATGTGAACAGAAAGCACTTGCTTTGAAGCTATTCGTGTTTTTTAATATAAAATATATAAATCTGTCTGGCTTGAAAAGGGCCATTAATGTGAAAAAAAAAAAAAAACAGCAAATAAACCTAAACAAAACAAAAACAAAAAACCACCTTCAAATATCAAATCCACTGTAATCCCCGCCACAAGTTTTCCAAGGCTGATGCTGGTTTTAAAAGTCATCTGTGAGGATAAGGTGTCCATGCAGGCGATGATGGATGATCAAGAGGTAGCGATCATCAGTGCAGATGAAGCAATCTTCAAGTATATATATATATATATATATATATATGTGTGTGTGTGTGTGTGTGTATGTATATATGTATGTGTGTAGTTAGGCAGTAGTCTTTCATTTAAGCATTTTTGATTAAATAATAAAGACACATTTTGTCTATATAATATTATTAAGATCCTTTCAAGTTTCAGATTGGAATTGGTGGATGAATTTACCAAAATTGTCTCTAGTGCTTTCGGTACTTTCAAGAGTGTTTTTTAAAGAGTTTTCTTAAAGAATTATTTTCATAACATTAAAAATTACGTAAGCACAGATTTGGATAAAACAGGGATGCTGATGCATTTAAAAGCTGAATGCTATCGACGGAAATACAAAATTATCAAGAAATATAAAATATTAAAAAAAAAAAACAAACAAAAAATACACTTTCAAAATCTCTTTATAAACACTCTTTATACATGAAAGCAACCCCTGATAATGGCCTATGAAATGTCCGAAAGCGCTCAGGGCAATATTGGTAAATTCATCCACCAATTCTAACCTGAAACTAAGACACTTATCAGGAAACTTTTATAAAATCATATTGACAAAATATGTCTTTATTATTTAGTGTAACATGCTCAAATCTATCTATCTATCTATCTATCTATCTATCGATGGATATGAAGGTGGGCTCAAAAGTTCATAGGTTGAAAAGTTCATATGATGGCTTCATATCTGCAGTTAACTTTTTGACTAATGGGATACAAATACTGCAATATCGATGGAATATGTATGTGTACCGCAAGGAGAACTATATTTAAAAATATGTCTGATAAAGTAAAATTCCATTAGAGTATCTTGGTCAGACTATGAACTTTTCAGGCCACTCTCGAATATTTTCTTATTCCTTTTAAGCAGCGATTAGCAAATGTTTGCATGTGGCAGTCGTGAAAATCAAAACCAGCGGAGGCGACCCATTTTTTTCATTTTCAGCAATGACAGCAACCATGACGGTTTGGATTTCTGGAAAATATCAGCGTAGTCCATCTTTCATAGGCCAGATGAGCTGATCGAGGCGCTCTTCGTTCTGTATTGGCTACCATTAAGTCACTGAAACACATCACCCACCACATAACTGTACCCTAATACATTGTTTCGTGTCCGCAAACTTTAGACAAGAATCGGTGGATATCAGTTATCGTGTGATCAGGGAAAATTAAATAAAACGATAAAGATCTTGAAAGGGAAATATTCGAATAGCAACTGTTCAAAGAAAATCACCAACAGTAAACAAAAGATTTATATTTATATTTAATTCATAGTTTATATATGTCTAAAATTATAAATAGATATCTAATAAATAAATAAAAAAACGTTTTGTAACTCTTTTTCTGACAATCGGTGAATTCTTTCATCTTTATATTGATTTGAACATTGGTTTGTGTTGAATGTTCTTGGAAATATATTATGTTGTTTTTTCCTGTTTCCTGTTCATGCTTTCATATCCACTGATTTTTTCTTGATAGCAGACTTCCGTTGTCGATTAATCCGAGACAAAGAACGGGAATCTGAAGCGTAAATCCTACTCTGATGTTCTTACGTTGTTATCGGGTAAGACTGCTATATCTTCTAATGAATCTCTGAAACTGTTCGTTTTTATTAGGTTTCGTCTGTTAAGTACAAAAGCGCAAAACATCGCTTAAACGAGAAATGAATAAAACTATTGAATCTAGAATATGTGGATTAGTTCTAAGACACACACTCAGTGACGATCTTAAAACTTTCAGTTATTTATCATATTGGCTTCATTTAGCACCTTCCAAACATTATCGAAAAAATTAAACAATCTCAAAAAAAATTTTTTTAATGGAATATCAACCTTTGTGAGCAAAGAGCACAATTGGAGTTCGAACTCACTTACTTTAATGTCACAGTCAAGCTCATTAACCACTATGTCATGGGAACTCCTTACTTGAAAGTTTTTACGTCAGTATTATTTTAAAGGAAGTTTACTATCAATACCAATGATATTAGGTTGTCCATTATTTTAGCTATTTCAGTGATGCATCTTGGAATATTGTTGCGGAAGCACATTCAATGCGAGCTAATTTGGGAGTGGAGCAACGTGAAGGATGTGATAGCTGGGTACCGAAAGCAGAAGTTCCGCTGGATTAGACACAAAGTAAGGTTTACAAACATCAGGTAGACTCGTATTGATATCTAGTGGTATCAGACGGTCTGAAAACGACCACATGGAAGACCTCCACGACGATGGAAAAAATAAAATTGTCGAACGATTCTGTTCAACATGGAGAAGAAAGGTGAGATGAAAAATTGGTCCATATGGGAATTATTATTTTTTGATGAGTTAGAAATTTGTATTTTTCCTTATTTCTCTGGTTCATGTAGTAAAAGACACTAGTTCGTACTCATTAAAGTTTACACAGCTCATAGAAAAAATATAGGTGTATCAATCAATCAATAAATTTGTAGTTTTGGTTAAATCCCTCGAGTTAAATAGAAGAAAAATGTAGACACGTATTCTGAGCCAAGTTGATAAGTTTGTAAACTAGTGTGAAACAATACCCACAAACGGCTGTTTTTTTTAATTGTTGGCCTGGTCGTTCGTCTAGTGGTGTGGACCCCGTTGTTAACTCTCACACCTTGTCGTGTGGCCATTTCATAGGTTTTGTAAAATTCTTTAAGAAATAACAAACAGAGTGTGGAACAAACAGAAGGTGGAAGGAAGACACTGATAAACACGGATTTAGAACTGCAAAACACAAGAGGTGAAGTCTAGCTCTTTTAAGCATTCTAATATGTATTTATCATGGCTAACTCTGTGAAAACCCTAAACAGCTACCAAAAATACTGACTGATCTAGTTATCGTCTTCTTTGTTCTGTCTTAACTCCATGATCCGGAGTCTCACTCCTGACTTCTGCTATGTCTGATCCTCCGCTTCGGACTGACAGCTTCTCTGTTCCGGACTGACCGCTTTGGGTTCTCAGGCCTAATTGACTAGCCCTCTGCTCCAGACTGATTGCTTCTCTGCTTCGGACTGACTGCTTCGAGGTCTTATCCCTCACCGAATGTCTTCATGCTTCTCTTTCGGTCTCGCGGACACAGCTTTGTGTTGTTTTTGCACCAAAGTAGACAAAGAAAGGTCTTCTAGACACTTAGGCGCCGCTTCAAAGATTCTGGAGATAAGGTCCCTTCCTTGGCCACCCATCCACGAACACACACACAGATCCACACATACACATCCATATATATATATATATATATATATATATACATGAATGCTCATTAGAGTGCCACAATCAGAGGTTTACCACTGGCACATCTCAGTCTGTGGATGGGTTATATAAGCAGTAACGTAAAATGACCAACATTAACTTTTTGTCATTCAGTGATTAAAGCCATACATATTCACTCTGTCATTGGGATGGATAAAACCATAGCAAACCAACTAAATGCAGATGTATAAATCAACCAATTTGTAGACTTTTGGCGACTAGTTAAAGCTAACGAGTTAAATATAGAAATAAACAGCAAACGACAATGAGCCACATAAAGTACTGCATTCTCCCTGAAGCTACAAAACTGGAGCCTCACCATCAGATGGTTTACTTTCATATTCAGGACTCTAATTCGGGTGTCTTCACCGGTGAGGTTGGCGTATTCTACAGCCCCAGCTGACAGGGTTTGGAAACAGATTAAGATAGATCTGAATAAACTGAATTAGACAGATAACAACAACTACATATGAACGAACGAAGATATGAAAAGATGTTGATGCATCCATAAAATTCGATTGAAGACAGAAAATATGAATGAATTAACAGATAGCACTGGAAGTGAAGAACTTATCACGCGTTATTTAAATTCTGAATTAATAGGTAAATGTCCACAATTTATTTAATTTGAAAATTTCTAATTCATTTCACCATTTGATTAATGTTTTTGTTTCATTAATAATTGAATTATGCAATGCCCACCTTAATTTGAATACAATGAAATTATTTTCTTTTTCTAAAATACCTTCGCTCATTAATCCATAATGTTATGTAACGGCTTCCTCCACTAACTGTGGGGGTTGTCCTCATGGTGTAATGGTTAAGGCGATGGACAGCGGAATCGTTGTAAGTGAGTTCGTACACAAGTCGCGCTATTACGTTTACTTTGGGGTAAATACTCTTGGGAAAGGTATGAACCCCCTTATCCTCCCAGTTATGGGTTAAATAGTACCTCTACAGTTCTTCTTGGAAAATGGCTTTGGCATTAAATAACCTCCACTAACTGTGACGAACATTCGCTGGGAGTGATTGACAGATATCAAGTCAAAATGAAATTCCACGGGCGAGTGAAATACCCCTGTAGATAGTCACTTGCTGATTAAGAAGGAGTTAGATTTCAAAAAATGAGAAGTTGAGTTTTACACTCCAAGGGGAAAAAACATACTTTTTGGCTTAAAAGAAAACGACCCCTTCCCATTGAGGCGTAGTCTACGATTTATAAGAGACTGAATCCTTCCTCTATCGACTGAAAAGAAACTAACTCCCATCTTATTTTTGAATAGATCGGTCTAAAATCAATTTGAAACATCTGAATGTAAGAATGCCTTAGCTTGTTCTTTCGTCGCTTCTTCAACAAACTTTTCGAGACCAACTTTGTAAAAGAACCAATAAGTAAGTAAAGTTGGCGACCGTAGTCGAGGGCGACCAGAAGGCTTCCTTTTCAATAGCTACTACACCAAGGTGTAGGGAAGGGCGCTACTCCTTTCCCTGGATTGCTTCACTTTACCCTTGATACGTACCTTATACTGCTGAGTGTTAAGCAAGGAGGTATCAAGTACCATTTTTAAAGTCTTTGCTATAACCCGGCCTGGGATTGAACCCAGGTCTCCCGGACCACTGGCGAACACTCTACCCACTAGGCCAATGAGCCGGTCAAAAGAACCCATAATGTTACAATAGGGCCGACATTTATGTCGACAATAATGTGAGTGTTACGTCATTGGCATTTCCTAAAAGGTTTATGACAACTGAATTTCTTGCTGATATTAATAAACGTATTGAGAAGAATAATCTATCTTCGAATGAATGGTTGTGGCAACGACTCGTCTTGAATTCCAAATAGTTCAATTTATGTCAGTAAAAGATGTATGGTAATCATATGATCTTATGCCTAAGACAACTGTCTCGAAGTTGTGACTTGCTTAAACCAAGTTGAAAATAATTCCAAATGATGGCTGTCGAAGTTTGTGTTTGAGTTTACTGAGACAAGGATTAAGATATTGAATTTAAAATTATTATTGCAAAGTGGGTTGTTGAAGGAGCAATATATCATGAAAACTGATTGGTTAGAAAACAGATATTATATACCGAAGTTTGATTGATCAAAAAGATGGTGATTTGGAGTCACTTAAAATAATAAAAAACATTCGAAGACAAAAATTAGAATTGTTATCTCATAATACAGAATTCTCTCGATGTTTTGATACAGTTTTCTCATTAAAAGCATTTATAAAGATAGAGTAGTCTTCTGGGACAGTCGTAGCAAATGTTTGAAAATGTTTGCTTTTTTAAAATTTTTATTTTTGCTATGAAATAATGATGGCATATATTGACCTCAACTCCGGTCACATGAAGGATGCAACACCTGTTCAGCAGAGTAAACTGATTTAAATTCAGAGTTTATCTTTTCCTTGATCTGCTACCTTACCAAGTATAAAGAGCAGAGTATATCCTACTATTTATCATTAGTTGGTTTTTATTATCAAATCCTTAATGCACACATATATACATGCATAACGTATATATATATATATATATATATATATATATATATATATATATATATATATATTTAAGAAAAAGCAAAAACCGGTCACATTAGGATTATAAATTTATTTCCATCCTGTTATGGGTTTTGATATAAAGTAAAAACACCAAAAATAACAGGACTTCCTTAGATTTAATCGATGAAATAATTCAGAATAGACACAGGAAAGAAGGGTGGGAGGGCGTAGAAGAGGGGTGAAGAGTTTTCTCCTCATTTAGCCCACTTCCAGTTTTTTTAATACTCATACCTATATATATATATATATATATATATATATATATATATATATTAAATATATGATTTGTAAACGACTTGTTTGTAGGCAATATCAATTTTATTTATATGCACTCAGGGAAATGGTTTCAAGTATTGTTTTAACGATGATAGTTCAAGTCAACATTTTTCATTCGTTTTAATACAATTAAATGGATTCGCGTATTGCTATTTAAAATTAACAGTTCAATTCAAAATCAGTCATTTGTTTATAGACAGTAAAATGGTTTCAAGTTTTGTAAATGATTAAATTTTTCTAAGCGCTGCTACGTAATAGAAATAATTCAATTTAGCATTAATCATTGGTTTGCACACAGTTAATTGGTTTCAACTAAGTGCTGTTTAATCATTCAATCTACTTGAAACTTTTTAACTGTATAAAAAGATAAATAAAGGATTAATGTTTAGTTGAATTAGTATTGGATTTTAATACACGAAAATTGTAACTTTGTACAAATAGAGCTATTCGTGTTAGATAGAAATACTTGAAACTATTTAACTGTGTGGAAACAATAAATAGTAATACTTGCAATTATTGAACTGTATACAAATAATAAACGGTAGTACCAGAAAATAATTAACTTGGTACAAAAAATAAATTCTGACTCGTTTAAAAGTGTTTCCTACAAACTATTCGTTTACAAATCACACACACACACACACACACACACACACACACACACACACACACACACATATATATATATATATATATATATATATATTGAGATTGTTTCCGATTAGCTTTCTCAGGTTTCGAATTCAAAGTTCACCTTCACCTACATCCGTTGTTTCACCAAGGCTAAAGATACCAGTCTATTTGCTTACTCTTAGGTGAGTAGAGGAAAAGGAGGAGGAAAAACATTACCAAAGATTTCATTTACAAACACAATCTTAAGTTAACTAGCCATATCGAATGCACTTCGAATTCTATGATACTTTCTGCTTTCCTAATCCCTAAGTTGTCTGTGAAATGCAACATTGTATATTCATATGTATATAAATAATACACACACACACACACACACACACACACACACACACACACACACACACACACACACACACACACACACACACACACACACACAGAGTTAAAAATTGGCCTTGTGTCACATTCTCCATATGGCGGAAGGTAGTTGGATAAATACATACCGCTATCATCCTCTACTAACGTTGTTAGACAGCAATGATGAATTAGGAGACATTACTTTCGGAAATCGAACTCATAAGGGACATACTCCTGTGGACCCCTTCGATATTGCAAGCAAAAGCAGGACGACCAGCTAGAACCTATATACAATAGCACTGTGCCGATACAGGATTTAGCCTTGAAGACCTACCAGGAGCGATGAACGATAGAAAAGAGTGGCAGGAGAGGGTCAAAGAGATCCGTGCAGGCGGCGCGACGTGAAGATGATGATGACTTTCGGAACTAACATCACACGAGTTAGGTATTTAGCTACTTGCTAATCACAGCCGAATATTCATAGCAATATATATATATATATATATATATATATATATATATATATATATACGCAACTCTTCCGTACCAGCAGTATGTGACACAAGGTCAATTTTTAAAGGGAGTTTCACCGGTTTGGATTCAGGGTTTTCTTTCTCCAATACCGGTTGCCATACTAAGATTAAGTAGCCTAGAGTGACTTAATTTTACCCAGAGTTGGAGTGAGAATAATTGGATTCATGCCTTTCCCAAGGGTATTAATGCTATGAGAAATGCGCGCACACACTCATTCTCTCTCTTTCTCTCTGTCTCTCTCTGTCTCTCTCTCTCTCTCTCTCTCACACACACACTCACACACACGCACATGCACATGTATGTATATAAATGTATATCAGTGACTATGGGGAAAAAGTATTTTGTAACTGAAAACCTGCTGTATCCAACGGTTTTAGTGTGCTCATTTTAACTATTGTAGCTTATTAGAAATGAATAAGAAGGATTACTTTCAGTAACTATCTTATGAGCGTGTTATGTAACGAAAATGCAAAGCTAATGGGGTGGGATGTGACTATATGTAGCTTTTGTCGGTAAAAACTTTGACAATCCAATTGTGCTATTGTACTTCCTGTATCTATTGACGTTTCCATGGAAATAAATAGGAGGCATTACTTTCGGAGCAACCCTCCCACAAGCGTGCCATGCATACTTTTGTTCATCTTGTTCGTAGACAATATTAGCGACCAACTATGTTGGAAAATGGAATTTTGTAAGTGGAAACTTGCTTTATCAAACGGTGATATTTTTGTTTCTTTATCGGTTTGGGTTTCCGTAGAAATAAGTTGCAGGCATTACTTTCGGAGCTCCCCCCCTATCGATGAGCGGGACATGCAAGTTCTCGATCATCTTGGTTTATCTTTTTCGTAGACAGTTTTAGCGACTATGTTGGAAAATGGAATTTTGTAAGGGAAACTTGCTTTATCAAACGGTGATATTTTTGTTTCTTTATCGGTTTGGGTTTCCGTAGAAATAAGTTGCAGGCATTACTTTCAGAACACGGCCAATGTAGAAAAATAGTATTTTGTAGCTGAAAACTTGTTCTATCCATTGATAATAATGTTCTCCCTCTATCTGTTGTACATTCTAAGGAAATAAATAGATTTTACTTCCGAAGTGTCATTTGTAAAAATCTTTCTCTTTTGTTATTTGGAACTTCCTTTGTTCTTTAAAAGTTTTATTAACTTTAAAGAAAATTTTAAAAAAAGATCATTTAAAATTCGTTTTTGCCGTACGTAACTGCGAAATATGGGGTTAAATGACCCAGAAACTTTCAGAGGAAAGATAAGTTAAGCGTAAAGATAACGGCTTTATTGATCGATTTGTACAATTATGTGTCAGGTTCTTTTTTGCTATTAGATACGATGATTGGATCTTAATTAAGATATTTTGCTTATGAGCGCTAAATGGACGTCAACACTAATGCATAGTAAGAAAGCAAAGTGCAGAGACAAGCAACAAAAAAATAACAAAAACTAACGATTTTTATATTAATTCAAAGTGAGGAGGATAAAGCTTTTTCAAGTTCATCTTTGGATCTCAATCAACATTTGCTTTTTTAAACCGTAAACGTATGATTTACGATGTAATTAACTGACCATAACATGGACACTGTTTAGAAGTGATTTTATAACGATACGAAACTCTTTTGCTTGAACATTGTTTATTATTATTTTACATATTATCATTATATTTTAATATTATTGTTGTATTTTGACCTTCGGCCCGAGCAAACATGCCATTACAAAGTGATGCACCGGAAAGAAGTGACACATTCCAATTGCCAGTAATCGAAAAAGATCGCATGGGTGGATTTGGCTGATGAAATGGGACAAGGTAAAGCCCATGATACACTCATAGACTGATGCAGCGGAAGAGAGTGACCTGTGAACTGCATGACAGTTATTTCCGCTGGATGACGATCAATCATGCCATTCCAAAGATCGAGTGGGCGATCGAGTGGGCGTTGAACTATTATATAACTCAGTCAAGACAGAAGTCAAGTTCCTGTTGCAGTTACAGTTGGAGTGGGAGTTATAGACAAGATGTGGTAGGGAAAGCCACACCCGGCCGAGGGGGCCATCAGGAACCCCGATGGAGTTTTGGGACCAGAGAAGTTTCTGATAAGATGCAGTAAAAAAAGCCAGCACCCAGCAGAGTGGACCCCAGGGCCTCCGGTTGAGCATCAGGAGAACGAGAAAGACACAACGTTGACGGCCATAAGAGTGAGGTGGGGGTCAAAATATTTCAGTTCTGTTCGGTCCAGCTCCCTCTCACACGCAAACCTTGAGTAACCCTTTTCGAACCCTTGCGAAAAGTGACAGGTAAATATTTTGTTAAAGAAGACTTCCTGCGTCTTTATTATTGTGTCGTTATGATGCTGTAGATGACAATATAACATAGTTATTTCATTGAACATAACTAAATTTTTGGTTGACCAAATGTGATAGATTTATTGAAAATTCTTATTAAAAAACTGGTTTTCTCGTGAATTTTTCAAATCAATATTCGTAGATGAATCATTTTCGTTTCAACGATTTAATGGATTTTTTGAAGAAAGCACAATTTTCTTTCGAGGGAAGATCAAGAAATATCGAGAAAATCTTTAAAAACAAAAAATGGATAAAGATATGACTGAATTATTTAAAATTCTTTTAGAAAATTATTTTCTCGTGGATTTTTGGATATATCATTTCCGTTTTTACACATTTTTATGAATTTCTTTGAAAAGTTCTTAATTTCATTCGACAGATGATAAAAATTTATTGATTTGAATTAAAAAAATCAAAATAAAAACCCCAGCACATGTTTTATACAGAAAACAACAAACACACTGCAGATGAATAAAAATATAATCTTCTTTTCTTGTTTTTCTTCATTATAAAAATAAAAGTATGGTTAGTGTAAGAGTGAGTCGGAGATGGCTGAAATGCATACACCCTGGGACGACAGTACGTTTTTTTTCTGTGAAATCTCTCAGCCTTCTTCGTTTTGCTTTGGTTAAAATCCATTCCTGGTGTTGGAAATTCGTGAAGCCATTTTGTTTCTGATTGAGCGATACAAGATACTCCTTCTAAGTAACAAGGCTGAATTAAAACGGTATTTGTACGTCCCACCAACCGGACGAATATGACACAAGGCCTTTTTTAGGTGGGTCTGAACGCAGTGCCATAGCCCAGACACGCCCGGCGGCTCCAAAAATGCCTCGGTCTCCGTCGGCATTCCCCTAAAGAGGGGCACCTCAGGCGCCAGGTGATAAACCCGGCCCTTCCAAGAAGGGTTAGAGCCTGGGGCAGCCTCTTGAGACTCGAGGATGATGGTCAAGGCGCACCTCAAGCCAGAACACATCCAACCAGATCCGTGTATTGACCAACACGGTTGACCGAGATGTGTCCCAGCTTCGGCTGGATTAAGTCTGTACTCTGTTAATGTGCCATTGTTTATACGTGGCTTAGTCGCATCTAATTGACTAGTCTACTGCTTCTACTTTGGTCGCATTTCATTGGCTAATCTACTGATGGGAAAGTCAATAAATATTTGCAGACGGCCGACACTTATAGAAAATCCCCCCAAACAATCCAACACCTGGTTTATATAATTTTCTGGACACCTACGCAATCCTCGTGGTCATATCTCTCGTCTACGTGCCACCCATGGACACCCCCCTATCTAGCATGCCACCCACGTAACATACGTGGCACTTCCGTTGAGGAAACATCTCCGCCCTGTTTACCTTAGAAAATAAATGAACATCCTGTTAGGAAAACCACGCATCCCACGCGGCATTTCCGTGGGGCATCGTCCTGTTTATCCTAGAAAACAGGCACACATCCTGTCATGCCTCCCACGCAACTTATGCAGCATGTCAAAAGAATCTTCTTGTTGCCATCAAGTGCTACTGCTTCGATTAGAGTGAGCCTTGGAGCGATGGCCGTGAAGGGGTACCACATTCCCCAAAGCTCCAGCATTACTGGAACCTCACCATCAGATTGTTTAATGTCATATCTAAGACCCTCGTTAGGGGAGTCTTAAACATCTTCTGAGAAGTAGTCGGTGTATTCAACAGCCCCAGCCAACAAGGCTGTGTAATAAAGGGATGATGTCTACACGTCTAGACGATAGTATAAACGATGAAATGTGGCTTTATAGGTAATTTTATTATGATATACGAATATTTTCCTTGAATATTATTTATTATTATCTTATATATTATAAATATATTTTTATATTATCATTTTAGAGAACCTTACCTTTTAAAGAAATATGGCAGATTTATTGCCTTTTTTTTTTTTAAATCAAAAACTGATTTTCTCCTGGATTTTTTACATCAATATTTGTAAATTTCCGTTTCTACAATTACTTATGGATTTCTTGCCGGAGTTTTTTAATTTCATACGAGAAGTGATCAATAAATTTTGAGCCAAAATCTTTAAATAAAAAAAATGTCTAGACATAGTCAGGATGAGTGAGTAAAAATTTGAAAAAAAAAAAGAAAAAAAAGAAGCCAGTTTAAAATTTAAAGGAAGATGTCTACACAGCTTATATAATAAAGTGATGATATCTAGATATCTAGACTGTTGCCTAAACGATAAAATGCTCTGTGTTTAAATGTGATTTTATAACAAAATGCAAATTGATGGAGGTAGAGAGAAAACAGACTGACAGAAGAGGACAGAGAGCAAGGAAAGGGTAAGGAGAAGAGAGAGACAGAGAGACAGAGAGAGAGATAGTAAGACAGACAGACAGAGATAGCTAGATAGAAGACATTGGTTAAGGAGAAAGTAAGGAGAGAGAGAGAGAGAGAGAGAGAGAGAGAGAGTGTGTGTGTGTGTGTGTGTGTGAGAGAGAGAGAGAGAGAGAGAGGAGTGGGAAGCAGTCAGGAAAACAGACGAGGGAGAGAGTAAGGAGAAAATAAGTTATGAGAGAGAGGAAGAGAAAGAGAGAGAGGTGAGGAATATGCAGGAAAACAGAGGAAGGGAGAGAGAGAGAGAGAGAGAAAAGATAAAAAGAAAGACTGAGAGACCACATACTCACCTCCATTAATATGCATACATTTTTCTAAGAAGAACAAAAATAAACTAACACTTGTTCACATGCTTTTCCAGTCGCTATCTCTCTTTCACATCTTACTATTCGTTTTTCTGGGCACAAAAGAATTACAAATGTAGGACTATTTTTCTATTGACTCAATATAAACTAAACGCGAAAGCATTATCTGATAATTCTTTTTAAGATAACCGCTTATAATCTACTTGTAAATCTCACCTTTATTCATTTAGGCACTTACCAAACGATTTGGCTAACTTTAAACTGTGATTTTAAAGAAACAAGTTTCTTGTACTTTTCTTTTGGGTAAGATTAGATTCGGTGGGCGTAGTTTTCAATAACTGACACATTTCTTTTGAAATTTACCACTACTTAAAATACAAAGGCCTTTGTACCAGTTAGAAAACCCATGAAAGACGTGCTTAACTAAGTTGTTTATAACTTACATCTAGCATATTTATTTGTTTATCTATTTCACTATTGTCAGTGTTCGATTGATTACATTCTATTCGTTATATTAAAAAAGTAGTTTGTTATCGATTAAGCTTCAGGCTTTCAAAGAAATGTAATAAAAATAAAGATGAAAATAAATAAAAGAAAGAAAAATGAAGTTTCTTTGGCGTTA
Source organism: Sepioteuthis lessoniana (assembly GCA_963585895.1). Lineage (NCBI taxonomy): Eukaryota > Metazoa > Mollusca > Cephalopoda > Myopsida > Loliginidae > Sepioteuthis > Sepioteuthis lessoniana. Next base: position 69,379,631 of record OY757919.1, read on the forward strand.
TTCAAAGTTTCAGATAGCATCACGTTTTGACAAGTAATAATTGAATAAACTGACTTATGTTACATTCATCGCGTTGAGGTAAATACAAAAGGTTTAGTGGATAAGTTTATAAAATTGACTGATTGTCAGTACACACACACACACACACACACTCTCTCTCTCTCTCTCTCTCTCTCTCTGTCTCTCTCCATTACACACTCACTCTCTCCCTCACACTCACTCTCACTATTTCTCTCATGTACACACCACATACACGAACACACACACACACTTTCTCTCTCTCTCTCGCTATTACACACACACACACACACACACACACACACACACACACACACACACACACACACAGAGACTCTCTCTTTCACAAACACTCACACACAGGCACTCTCTCTCTTTCACAAACACATACTCAATCTCTTTCTCTCAGTCACGCTTTCGCTCTCTCTCTCTCTCTCTCTCTCTCTCATACACACACACACGCACATACACACACTCTCTCTCACTTTATCTCTCTTTCTATCGCGCACACACACACACACACACACACACACACACACACACACACACACACACACACACACACACACAAACTCTCCAATCTTCCTCTCTTGCTCACACATACACACACACGCACAGACTCACTCTTTCACAAACACTCACACTCATATTTTGTCTTTATCTCTCTGTCACTTTCTTTCTCTCTTTCTCTCTGACTCTCTGTCTCTGTCTCTCTCACACACACACACACACACACACACACACACACACACACACACACACACACACACACACACACACAGATCTTTTCTTTTTTTCTAGGTCTATTTCTTTTCCAGCAATATTTATAAAACTGATTCTTAAACGAAAAAGACATCCATGATAGGCAAAGATTATTTTAAAGACAAGCTCTTTTCACCAATTTCCAATAAGATTTTTATTCCTCTATTTGTTTTTGAGGAGTTTCTATCTATCTATCTATCTATCTATCTATCTAGTGAGCTAGCTACATAAAATGTATTCTCCATTTTTTTCTTCCTATTTTCATTAAAATTACAACTGATACAGGAGACACAAAAACAACTTAAAAAACCTTGTTGGTTAATTTACTAAAGCTATCTTTATATTAGTTAAATTCTCGTTAAATATATATATATATATATATATATATATATATATATATATATAGCGAGAATATATATATATACATATATATACATATATATGATTGAACATGATTGACATTTTTTGTCAACATATTTTTTTGTTAATCCTTTAGAATTGCAGCATTTATTTTCTGACACTCGACGGGAATTGGTTGATAAACCTTCAATAATTAGTTATTTCCCAAGTACTTTCTGTACGACTTTGGGCCATCACCAGGGGAAGATGTATAGCAAAAGTGATGTAACTTTTGTATGTACATTACTAATTTGTCAGAAGAGCGTCTGTACGGTTGTATTGTGTAGCGTTTACTTTTCGAATTTGTTTCTTACAAAGTAGTAATGTACATACAAAAGTAACATCACTTTTGTTATACAATCTTACCTGACGATGGCCCAAAGTCGGGCAGAAAGTACTCGGGAAATAACTAATTATGGAAGGTTTATCAACCAATTCCCGCCGAATGTCATAAGATCAATACGGCAATTCGAAAAGATTAACAAAAAAATATGTAGACAAAAAATGTCTATTATGTTCAATCAAATATGTAGTAATGAAGAAATATATATATATATATATATATATATATATATGTATATACGAGGATGGGCTGAAAAATAATGGGCGGAAAAGGTCATATCTGCCGTTGATGACCTTTTGGACCCATGGGATCCAAGATCTACAATACTGATGGAAAAGTGTTCGAACTCCAATGGAAACTCTGCTGGACAATAAATCTCATTCAGTTACATTTATGAGAATATCTTTGCTAGCCTATGAATTTTTCAGCCGAACCTCGGATATATATATATATATATATATATATATATATATATATATATATATATATATTTCTCATCCCCAAAGTGTTATTTTTAATGAAACAAGTTAAGCAACTCAATGTTTTGTTTATTTTATTTATTACAAGTCTTTATTAGTAAACTTGACGTTAGTATAACCAGAATTCTTTTAAAAAATTGACTTGATGGCGTTTTTTTTTCTCTTTTTAGTTTAGAGCATAAATAAAACGTTTACCAAAAGTTACATTGTGTTTTTTTGTTTAATTCAAAACTTAAATTTTGTAACTTTTTTCCGGTTCAAAATTTTTCTCAACAAAATCCCCAAAACACGTGAATCTACACTTGAACAAAAACAAGAGATCATTGCTTAAAAAAAAGAAGGACATTTAAGCAGAGTATTTTTTTCGATTCCAGAACTACAGTGGATTATGCTATTAGGAGACATCGAAAATTGGAGAAAACAAGACCAAAAGTAGGGTTGGTAGATCAAAAGCAACCACAACAGATGAAGATAATTTCATCAGTCACCAGCTCGTGTTATATAAGACTGACTGCTCCAAACATAAATGCACAACTGAACCAATGTTATGAAAAAATCTATTAAGATCGATTATGACGAGAAGACTTTGTGAAGCTAACCTATAAGGCAGAATTGATGTCAAGAAATCACTGTTGAGGAAGCAAAACAATGTCAAAAGGCTCCAGTGGGCCAAGGCACACAAAGACTGGAGATTAGAGCAGTAGAATAAAGTTGTTTGAACTGACGAATCAAAGTTCGAAATCTTTGGGTCAAATAGGAGTGTCTATACGCGGCGAAGAGTTGGCGAAAGAACTGAAACCCCGTGTATCACACTAATCCTAAAAAATGGAAGAATCTCTGTTATGGTGTAGGGGACTTTTGACTATTTCAAAGTCAGGGATTTGCACCAGATTAAGGGCAATCTGAATCAGACCGGCTATCACAATATACTGCAGTATCCAGTGAATCCATCTCGTACGCAGCTTGTGGCTCAAGTATTTGTACTCATGCAAGATAATGACCCAAAGCATACTAGTAAACTCTGCCAGAGGTGCATTAAAAACAGAGGATCCTTCAACTGATGTCTTGGCCGGCACCATCAGCGGACTTAAATCCCATTGAACTGATTTAGGATGAATTTGAGCGAAAAGTCACAGCTAAACAAGCCACAAGTGCGGTTCAGCTCCAGCAACTCTTGTAGGAAAGCCGGGCAGAACTATCTTCGAGCTACCCGCAGTCTTTGGTGCAAAGAACGCCGATAATCTGTGAAGCAGTCATCATCATCATCATGTCGTGCCGCTAACACGGATATCCCTGACCCTCTCTCGCCACTTCTCCCTATCGTTCATCGCCTCTGGCAGGTCTTCAGGGCTACATCTCGTATCCTCACATAGCTGCTGTATGTATGTTCGAGCTGGTCGTCCTGCTTTTGCTCGGCCATATGTGGGGGTCCATAGAAGTACATCACTTCGGCGAAATGGGGTGATATTGATGAATCAAAAGTTTAAGAAGTTTTTTGAGTTATTTCTCGTTTAATTTGTATTTAATGTGACTCAGGAAGACGTGTATTAGTGTAATAAATAAAAGCATTGTAGTACTTAACTTCTATCATTCTAAATAACACATTTAGGATGAAAATTAAATTTTTTGAGAGTGGCTAAATACTTTTGACTGGTAGTGTATATATATATATATATATATATATATATATAAAGATTATTTTGGAGAAAAAATAAAAAGAGAAATTCTGGATTTGTAGAAGCATGAAAATTAGTGTTCTATATCGATTATATCAATCAGGGCTTTTTTGTGAATATAGTCTGAGAGAAGATTTCTTTAAAATGAGATTCTACTGATGTCACTGTACACCCAGTATATCTCCTGCTTTTTACAAATTTCATATATCTTTTATTTTTTCAAAAATCTTTTATATACATATCTCCTCACCTTCCCTACCCTCTGATCATCACAGGAAGTGTCCCGTGTCGCTTTTATTTCCTTGTCTTTTAATTTTATTACTTTTTTTCTTTAAAAAAATTATATACATTTTCTCTTTTGTATCTTCAATTTTCTGCAAAATAGAATTTCAAGATAGAATTTCAATTTGCAATCTTACAAAAAAAAAAAAAAAAAAAGCCAAAAAAAAAAAAAAAAGCAAAACAATAAACAAAACAAAATAAAACAAACAAGCAAACAAATAAAAACACCCCGTTCATAAAAGACTATAAAAAGTAACACCCCCCCAACAAAAACCAAACAAAATCAATCAAAACAAAAAGCAATAAAAACAAAAGCAGAACCTGCACTGATTGATTTCAATTTTAGACTTTGTATACAGATACCCCTCCCCCACAACCGCACAATAGATCCTGAGAAGTGCTATTCGGAAATTAATTAATTTCTCATTTTGTGCCTATTTACTTGCATAAAAAAAAGGAAGTCATTTCACCCCTAAGTGGCGAGCCTCTAAAATTAGTAGACTTGTCTACATACCTTGGAAACAGTATCGTATCTACTGAAAGCAATCTTAGCGTACGCCAGATACTTGGTTTGGTTGTTTGGGTTTTTTGGCATATCAACCTTTGTAGGTTATCTAACATCAAACCCATTTTTATGCAAATAGTCAGTTCTATTTCAAGCCAAGCAGTTTAGCATGAGTACACAGTTTAATTGCCAAAAACATTTTAGTCAAACAGTTATAATTCAAACAATTCAGTTAAGCATAAGTATGCAGTTAGTTCATAGATAGGACCCTTATCGGGTGCTACCACTCCGGGCCAGAGTGGACCAGGGAGCGATGGTAATGAATGTGTACTACGCCTTCCCCAAAGCTCCAACATTACTGGAACCTCACCATCAGATTGTTTAGTGTCATGTCTAGTACACACGTTGGGTGGGGGTCTTACCCCTCAGCTGAGAAACAGTCGGTGTATTCTACAGCCTATGCCGACTAGGCGAACGTACGCTAGAATAGCATTTGACAGGTTATTGGTCATATAGAAATATTTTCTCTGAGATAGAATAAAGCAGGACTTCTTCCAAGCTGTGACTCCCTCAGTACTACTATATGGATGCACCAGCTGGATGCTAACGAAACGCTTGGAGAAAAAAGCTTGATGGAAACTACACGAGGAAACTATGTACTGTTTTGAGCAAATCTTACAAAGGAGCAGCTGTATGGCCACTTACCTCCCATCTTACAAACCATCCATGTAATACGGACAAGACACGCGGGACACTGCTGGAGAAGTATGGATGAACTCATAAGCGATGTTATTTAATAAAATCCTTACAAATAGATTCACTAGTATTGATCGACAAGCAAGGATTTACATACATCAACAAGATCAAGAAGATCAGCAAGGAGTGATGAGAGAGAGAGAGAGAGAGAGAGAGAGAGAGAGAGTCATGGAACTTCGTGGTGTCTGCTAGACTTGATAATGATGAAGACAAAATACACCCAATTAAAACTTAGAAAAACTAAAGTAATCATTTTTAATTTTCTGAATCTGTTAAAAAATAATCAAAATAAAAAATGAAAGGTTGATTACTCTTTGATGAAAACTTTTAGGTATTCAAGAAGTTTATTTTTTTAAAGATGTACACAAATCATCATCATCATCATCATCATCATCATGTCGTGCCATCAGCACAGATATCCATGACTCTCTTCTGCTACCCTTCTCTATCGTCCATCGCTTCTCGTAGGTCTTCAAGGGTACATCCTGTTTCGGCACAAAGCTGTTGTATATAGGTTCTAGCTGATCGTCCTGCCTTTGTTCGTCTATGTGATGGGGTCCACAGGAGTACTTCACTTATGAGTTCGTATCCACTTCTCAAGCAATGTCCCGCATGTCTGGTTCGTCTAACTTGGATGGTTTTCAGGACTTGTTCAATATTGCTCGCAGCATTCTTGTGTAGTTGCCTTTTCTCCATACGTTTAGTTATCGTCCATGTAGTGCATCAATACAGCAGTATCGACACGACCGCTGCTTGGAAAAAACTGCGTTTCATTTAATCGGTTAGGTCTGACCTCCATATGATCGATTGTCTATCGATAGCTGTCCATGACTTTGCTAGTCACGTGTTGATGTCTGTCTCGGTTGATGAGACACTGCTTCCTAGATAGGTAAACTTATCAATTAGTTTCAGAGAGCTACCCTTTAGTGAAGGTACTTATGTACACAAAACTTTTCCTTATATATAAAAACAAAACAGTAAGATTATAAACGAATGCCACAAGACGGTTCTTTTTTTCTACCTGCGTTTAAAAACCACTATGCAAATGAGATATCCTATGTCTGCAATCGGCGCCATTTTTTTAGTTCATATAATACGCGTGGTGTAATGGATACAGTTGGAGAAAATGGACGCGGCAACCCGTGTTCAAATTCTGGACGAGGTTGATTGCATTTCACATAGCGCTAATATCCATGGGAAGGGTATTTAATCCAATTATTCTCTCTCCAACTATGGGTAAAGATAAAGGCAGACTGGGGTCTTTAACCTCGGTTTGGCAACTGGCTTAGGAGAAGGGAAAACATTGAATTTTAACCTATTAAACTGTTTAAATAAGTTGACGTTGTGTCGTATTCACCTCGTGCACAGGGGTTGAGTAAGTACATATATTACACATTGCAGTGGAAGTACCCGTGGTGTAATGGTTATCGTCGTAGGAAATGGACACAGCGACAAGAGTTCAATTCCTGGGCGAGACTGATAGCATTTCACATAGCACTAATACCCAATTATTCTCGCTCCAGCTCTTTGTAAATAGTAGGACGGACCGAGTTCTTCAGCCTTGGTGAGGCAACTAGTCTAGGAGAAGGAAAACTCTGAATTCAAACCTGTTAAACTCCGCTTAAAAATTGACCTTGTGTCATATCCTGCCCGAGTGGATGGGTTGGGTAAATATATATATATTACACATTGCACCCTACGTATTAACAATTTCTCATGATGCAGTCCGTTTTGATGGGTGTTGAAACATACAGAGACATTCGCATTTATTCATATAGATATATATGTGTTCGTATGTAACTAGTACTACAGTGATTTTTTTTTTAATTTGAGCTTAAAATGCTCCTAGAGAATAAAGACATTTCCAATCTTACTTGATAATTCGCACTGAACGTTTTCTTTTTCTTTTTTTTTTTTTAATCATCCTCTTTCTCCATAATTCGTAGATAACTATTAATTACTTATCATAATCTTTCATTACTTCCTAAATAGAAACCTTAATATCTTCATGGACTGCAGTTACAACAGTAACCCAATGGGTTAACGGATCGTCTAAGTATCAGTTAAAGATGAAAACTCTATTGCAAGATGCCAGCTTATCTTTTTTCCTACACACTCCTACAGACACCTCCCTGAAGGCAATTTCCTCAATCAGGATCACATTGAGGAAGCAATTCAATAAATTTATCGATTATTTGTGTGAAGAATATACTTTTGGAAAGGTAGTGAAGAGTTGTTGGCCAAACCGAATAAAGGAGTCTGATTGGACTCTTCTACGCGGTATAATTGTTATTAAGTCCATCTAGCACATTATTATCGAGGTGTTCGATCCTCACCGTGTGCTCATTATTTTTGTATTTATGACGAAAACCGAAATAATTTACATAAATAATTGAAACAGACTGATTTGATTGAATAAATGGTCATCTCAATTAAGTTTTTCAAATTTTCTTGAAATAAACTGAACTTTTCATACTGATCAACCGCCCATTCAGTAAGGCCTAGACGACTGCAGCACCTGCATCACGCACACACACACACACACACACACACACACACACACACACACACACACACACACACACACACACATATATATATATATATATATTTATATTTATATGTATTTCCTAACCCCTATACTCAAGCAAGATGTGACACAAAGTTAATTTCTTTGTGAATTTTAACGGGATTGAATTTAAACTTTTCTTTCTCCTAAACTGGTTGTCATACCAACGTAAAAGAGCCCAATCTGTCTGGATACCAACATTTATCAAGAGTATCAGCGCTATGTGAAATTGGAAACGGCCTCTTCTATATATATATATATATATATATATATATCTATGAACGAGGCTGTTTGCAATTTCACACACACACACACACACACACACACACACACACACACACACACACACACACATATATATATATATATATATATTTCAAATTACACAAGGAGTGAAGTAATGAACAAAGACACTACCGACGGCTGCTAAAACTGCTTTGGTCACGGGAAAGAATAAAAATATTTCAAAACTTTTGACTTTCCTTAGTATATATTTATTTATAAATTGAAAGAGTGAGAATGAGAGCGAGAGAGAGAAATAAAAGACAGAAAGGGTAACTGAGAGAGAGAGAGAGAGAGAGAGAGAGAGAGAGAGAGAGAGAGAGAGAGAGAGAAAGAGAGCATGAGAAAAAGCGAGCGAGAGCAGATTAAAGAAAGAGTGGACTAAAAAGTACAAAAAGAAAACTTTTTGGAAAGAAAAAGAACGAATTAGGAATATAGAGAAGGATTGAAAAAGAGTGAGAAAATATTGCAAAACTTTTGACTAACACTTGCATATATATATATATATATATATATATATATATCCTTTGGAGAGTCAAAACGTTTTGCAATATCTTCATACGTTTCAATTTGCGGTGGGTATTTCACGTGACCGAAGCGGTTTAAGTCGTGTTAGGTTCGCGCTGTCGTTGGTGGTACCAATGTGTATTACTTCATTCCGTGTGTGATTTGAAAGCAGAGATGATCATGTGACGTAAATGAGTAATGAAACAGATTTCTTATTCGTAAACTTATGCCTTACAATTTCGGCCATAATGCCGCGGTAAGAATGAAAAAAATTTATTGCACGAAACGTGAAGATACGGTTAATTACAGTATAGTAACAAGATGTTTCAAGAAATTTTGCTCAGGTTGCAAGAACCTCGATAATCAGGCAAAGTCAGATAGATCTATTACCGTGGATTCCAAGACAGTGCTCAGAGATATAGAGGCAAATCTGGTGAGTAGAACTGGGAAAGTATCAGGCGAGCTTAGCATCTCATTGTTCCGTGTGGTTAACCAACTTCACGATTTCAACAAAGGATACGAAGCTGTCGAATTGTACCTCACCAAAATATTTTAACAATTTTGACTCACCCCCATATATATATATATATATATATATATATAATCTTCTTATGTATCTATCTGTCAGAGTCAGTTAACAGAGGGTTGTCTGATGCTATCGATGTCAAAGAAAATAAGAGAGTCTCTGAGTTTTATCTTATGACATTCCAGACACAAACGCTCGAATAGTTTTTCAAAACTTCATTCGATTTGTTTTGGTTTCTTTGATTAATGGCATATCAACCTTCATGGTTTATTTCAAAGCCATCCATGTACGTTTAAGAACAGTAGTGGTACTAGTTAACCTATAGTTTAACGGATAAGGGATTCATAGCATTCCGTAGGGTATCAGTTCCAAAGTGAACGTAATAGCGTGCTCAGAGTTTGAACTCAATTACTAGGCCGTCGTAGTTAAGGACTTTAGCCACTACACTCCGGGGACTTTTCCTCTTTAAAACTTTATCTATTTACAAGTGTTTCTTCTATGTGCTAAAGTTATGTTTGATTCTGATGTAGATTGATTTTTCCTTTTCAAATGTCTAAATTGATTTGGTTTAACCTAAGATTATCTTTTAAATAATCCTTACATTTTCCTAAATTCAAATATCAATTATTTTTTAGTATGGTTTATAAATGTAATTTAGCCAATATTTACACTATGGCTTTCTCGCTCTTCATCTAGCAACGAAGCGTCTTCTTATTTGTATGTCTTGTTTATATGTACGCAAGTGCATTTTCCTGTGTGTATGCCATTTGTTGATTCAAATAATAAGTGAAAATTTCGCTAAAATTCGAAGGACTATTACGATCTTTTCCCAGAGAGAGAAAGAGGGAGAGGGAGAGGGAGAGAAGGAGTGTGTGTGTATGTTGGAGAGAGAGAGAGAGAGAGAGAGAGGGTACAGGTAAATGAAAGAGAGGAAAAGAAAAGTGGCGATAAAAAGTACACAAGGAAAATTAGAGAAAAGTAGAGATAAAGAATTACCAAATGAAGAAGGATTAGGAGAGAGAGAGAGAGAGAGAGAGAGAGAGAGAGAGAGAGAGAGAGAGAGAAGGTGGGATTAAAATTGGTGTTGATAGTCTATGGTCGGAAGAGTACAGAAATACACACACACACACACACACACACACACACATATATATATATCTAATGACCACTGAATAAGGAGCGATAAATAATTACACAAATGAAGAAGGATTAGGAGAGAGAGAGAGAGAGAGAGAGAGAGAGAGAGAGAGAGAGAGAGAGAGAGAGAGAGAGAGAGAGAGAGAGTGGCAATAAAGAAAAATAAAGATATGAATAAAGAAAAAAATATATATGTATATATATTCTAAAATGAGTTGGTACACGAAGAGAATTGTATTTTTTAGGATTTATTTATTTTGTTTTTACATATGTGTATGTGTCCAGCTTGTTGCTTTCATCAGGGAACATATATGGCACAAGGCCTTGTTAATGGGGTACTCAATAAGACTTGAATTCTCTCAGAGTGAAAGAGAGGGAAAGTGATAAATGAGGAGAAAGAGAAAGAGAGAGAAAAGAAAAAGTAGAAAAGAAGAAAATAGCAAAAATTGAGCAAAGAGTGTAATATATATATATATATATATATATATATATATATATATATATATATTTACTTGCATATATATATTATTTATATATGCATACAATTATATATGCATGCATGAACATATATTTATGTATATGTATATATATGTGTGTGTATGTGTGTGTATTCGTACACACTCACTCACCCATATATATATATATATATATATAAGTTAAGCAGAGAGGGAGAAAAAAGGAAATAGAAACAATAGCAGAAAATCAGAGTAAGAGAAGGAGAGAAAAGTGTGTGTGTGGGAGAGAGAGAGAGAGAGAGAGAGAGAGAGAGAGAGAGAGAGAGAGAGAGAGAGAGAGAGAGAGAGAGAGAGAGAGAGAGAGAGAGAGAAACAGTGTCTCATTAAAAACCTGTCCACCGCTTTCTTTCCCTAATTGCCTATTGGAAAATATGTCATTCACGTAGGCACCAATAATCCTTCCAATTAAAGCAAAGATGAATATTGTCAAATTATTATTTTTTTCAAAACTTTCTCCACCTCTAAATCTCTTTTGTATCTTCTTAAATTGGCTGCCTTCTCTCTGCAGTCCGACTGTCAATGCCTGTTTTGTCTAAATTCTTTTTCTCTCTTCTGTCAGTAACCGTACTGGTCTGGTCTGTATTAATTCGCTGTCGGTGTATAATATCAACGAATGAAAGGAATCAGGTTTTTCAAGCGATCGACTTAATAGCAGATATTTAGCCTCTGCTTCCGTAAGCTAACTCGGAGATAATAGACGATTCTCTCTTTGTGAAATATTAATTTTCCATTATTTGTTTCTTTTTAAAATCTTATTTTTGTTGTTTTTTACTGCGACATTTAAAAATTTTTTTTAGAATTTTTAAATTCTTATTTGACGATTTGAGAGTGTAAAAAATGATGAGGGGAAAACAATCTGAAAAAAAATAGTTATAAATATTCGACGAAAGAAAAAATGTCAAAAACTTATTATCTCAAGAAATTTGGAACTTTTTTTTTTCGGGAACGTATAACATTTTTTCGGTTTTGATTTGAACATTTCCCAACATACTAAATTCAGAAAGAGACAAAATCACAAAATCAGTTAATCTATATCAGATGCTTCATATCTATCTATCTATCTATCTATCTATCTATCTATCTATCAACAGGGTGCGGAAGGAAATTAAAAAAATATTCTACTACGACTCTGTTAAAAAAACAAGATTAATTTTATTAAAAAAAAACCCTTTACAAAATAAGGAGATTGACACAAAACAGTAAATTTACTCAATATGGACACCATTTTCTTCAATTATTGTATCAAGACGCCGTCGAAACGATTTGTATGCCCTCAAAATAAAATTTTCAGACATTTTATTCCATTCCCTTTCTGTCTTTAGCGAAACAATATTTGGATGGGAAGTTGCAATTGTTTTGTTTTCTAAAACGCCCAGTATAGCGTAATCAAGAGGGTTAAGGTCTGGGCTTAAATCTTGTTTAATTGCTATCCTCACAGTTTTCTTGTGAACTTTCATTTAATTAGTGTGCTTTCTTATTGACGTTGCGGAGTCCTTCTTAATGGCCATAACGAGAGCAGTTAAAAATCTTTCTTTTTGTTTTTTGTTCAATCCCCCAATTCTCCTTTTCATGATAAAGCTCCTTTTATATAAAAAAAAGTTTTTCTTTGCTTTGTATACGGTAGACAAAGCATCTTAAAGCGTTAAGAAAATCTTAGATTCTTTGTCGTTTCTTTCCTTGAACACTGATATGGGGTTGAATTTTAATTAAAAAAGTGCTCCAATAATAGAGCTCATCATGAAAAATTAGATTTATCGCGTCTTTTTAAAAAATTGGACCAATCAAAAAAAAAATAAAAAAAGCAGAAAACAAAAAAAAAAAATCAACAAAAAAAATTCGACAGTTATTCAATATTTTGCTTCTGCGCTATCTATCTATCTATCTATCTATCTGTAGAATACGCTGTAGATTAACTATAGAATACGCCGACTGCACCTTTGACGACGGATAGACTCCCTCAACGGGTCCATCTTGACCGTGAGTAGCGACATGTAATGCTTAAGGACGGAATGCTCGTGGCTGATTACTAGCAACCGAAGTGGCCACGTGATTGAGAACAATTTTCTTAGGCCCTTACTGAGCTAGACAGGCGGTCGAAGTGGCCTGATTCGATCGATCGGCTGGACATGTCAAGTCCTTGCACTTATATGATCGTCCCAATCGTATTCTTCAGATCGTGCTTGTGGCAAACAAATACCAACCCTATTTTATCTTTAAGGTTGTAGGTGGTTGCTGCGGGTCAATTGCGTTGAGATAACAAGACTTAAAATCATTTAACTGTGTACAAACATTTGTACTCTACTTCGTTTAAAAATAAAGCTATCTACAAAACATTTACTTTATATATATATATATATATATATAAACTGTAAACCATATTTGCTGGTTTCATACCCAGAATAAGCGTGTATTGTCATCTAATGGGGTGAAGATAATATTCTTTGTCGAAATAGATTTATAATGACACTTTAACCGTGGTTGAATTTTCTTCCAGTTACGTTATATATATATATATATATATATATATATATATATATATATATATATATATAGGGAAAAAGAGTTGCGCCTTTCCTACACCTAGGTGTTGTAGCTATTGAAAAGAGAGCCTTTGGGTCACCCTTGATGACGGTCGCCAACTCTACTATATATATATATATATATATATATATATATATATATATACATTCAGAACCTGGCATTAAATAACCACCAAGAGCTGATATACCATTAAACCAAATAACCTAATCTATCTATCTATTTATCCTATATTCACACATGTGGAGCATCTATTGCTGACCTAATTGCTACTGACGAACGCACTAATCATTACTCTGTTGTATATTGAAAATCCAGAAAAGGGATTTATAGATGTCAGATATTAATGCAATGTTGGACTAGGACTGTATAATTGGAAATCGGATCAGTGACATCTTATAAGAAGATATTTGACTCAGTGGAACACACTGTAGTTTTGAATTAATACGAAACCTCAATAAGGGGCATATCACATTAGATGAACAGAAATAAGACAAAATCAACCAGAAAAATACAAGGATGAAATTCTGGAAGAAGTAAGAAAAAATACAAGTAGGACAACTGATAAAATAAGAAAATGATTATGTAAGTGAAATAAATGATGGTCGGTTGGTTGTATTTTATGGCATATCAACCCTTCTAGGTTATTTAATGCTGAATCCTGTTTATGCATGCATATTTAATATATATGATTTGTAAACAAATAGTTTGTAGGAACCAATTCTTATACGAGCCAAAATTTATTTGTTTACACACAGTTAAATGGTTTCAAGTATTGCTATTTATTGTTCGTACAGTGAAATTCTTTCAAGTATAGTAAATAATTAAAGAGTTTTATTTAACCAATGGATAGAACACTTAAAGGTATTATCACATGAGGTCAGAGTGTACCTGGGAATAATGGCCATCAAGGGGTATTCCACATTCCCCAAAGCTCCTTGACTGAAGCTTCGTCATATGGTTTAGTGTCATATCCAAGACACTCACTGGTTGGTGGTGTCTTATACCTCTGCTGACATCCTGTGGGTGTATTGTACAGGCCCAATTGACTGGATTGAAAAGAAATAAAAGGACTTAAAATGATTGGTTAAAGAGAAATAATTAGAAAAGAGACAACACAAGTTATAATGTATGACTGTGAGCCATATATTATAACAAAATGATTAGAAGAAAAAAAGAGCGATCAATTCTCAGATTAACTCAAAGACATTAAGACTTTATATCTAATCTAATATTATTCAATCAAACAATTCAGTTTAGTATAACTACAGATTTTTTTTACACACACTTAAATGTCAAAACAGTTCTATTTTAAACAATACAGTTTAGCATAAGTACACAGTTTAGTTCTATTTGACCAGTAGATAGGACCCTTATCAGGTGCTACCACTCCGGGCCAGAGTGGACATGGGACCGATGGCAATGAAGGAGTAGTCCGCATTCTCCAAAAGCTCCAGTATTACTGGAACCCCACCATCAGATTGTTTAGTGTAATATCTCACACACTCGTTGGGGAGTCTTACCCCTGTGCAGAGAAGCAGTCGGTGTATTCAATAGATCCAGCCGACAGGGAAAAAAAACCTGGGTTATTCTTTTGACAGATTTAAATTCTCTTGATATAAGATTTATTTAAGGTATTTTCTTGCCAGAATAATCGCTATATAAATTATGCTGTTATTAGCCCCTATCCTTCCTTCCCTAACTTGCCAAAAAAGTTTTAAGTTCATATCAACGGAGAAAGAAGGCACAAGTAACTTTTCTTCTCTTTTGTTTTTATTTCAGCATGGTATATTAAAAAAATTGGTATAATGAGTAGAGTGTTCCCCGACTTTACTTACTGTTTGCACACAGTTAAATTATATATATATATATATATATATATATATATATATATATATATATATATATATATATATATATTGGGAGGGGAAAGCATTATCTTTCAGAAAATAAGTGCAATGGCCTAATGAGTAGAGTGTTCTCCAATGGTCCGGGAGACCGGGGTCCAATCCCAGGTCGAATCATGACTAAGACTCGAAAAATGGTACTTGATTCCACCTTGCTTATCACTCAGCATTATAAAGTACAGATCAAGGGGAAATTGGAGCAATCCAGGGAAAGGAGTAGTGCCCTCCCCTACACCTCGGTGTAGTAGCTATTGAAAAGGGAGCCTTCGTGCTACCCTCGACTAAAGTCGCCAACTTTACTTTACTTACTTTTTATATTAAATAAAAAGAAAAAACAGCAAAGACTACAACAACAACAAAAAACAGTTTTGTTTTTCCGACTGTCATCAATCATTCTCGGCTCGTTTGTACGTTTTTGTACCTCCTGGGCATCGAACCGCACCAAAATCTGCTGTCCCAATCTACACATAAGGGATAAATATTGAGAGATACGATAAGTTGCAGGCACCCCCTTGATCTTAATTGTTATTTCTCATTTATTTCTGTCATGACAGTTTGAATTTGTTGGCAATTTCTTCCTATTCACATGACACATAGTATCAACGAGAATGTTTTGAAATGCTCCGGTTACTCTATTGTAACTGTCTATTCTGGCATTTTCGTCAATAAATTCGAAATCCTCTATCCGGTTCACACTATATGCCAACATCTCTTTCTCTGAGGGTACTTTGTTATGGTATAATGATGAGCAAGCTAGTCTAGCAGATCAGTTACCTCTGAGTAGAGAGTTTGATCCTTACTCAGCCTCCTCTATTTGCAGCCCTGTGCTAAATGTTGTTAATTCCTCCTTACTTTACATTATCATATATATTCATGTAATGAATGATTTTAGAAGACCAACGTTTCATTTAAAAAAAAAAGAAAACAAGAAAAAACATGGTGTCGTTTATTACACGAGATTAGTTTTTAAAACGTCAAAGTTTACCTTGTTTCGATGTCTAACTTTGCGATAAGAATACGTTTTTGTGTCTAAAAATTAGTGGCTGATCGTCACACGAAGTCGTTCAATACAAGAAATATATACAGTATAATAATGAAGACCTGAAGAAGACCGAAAGACGCCGTTAGCCATTCCAGCAGAACACAGAGAGAAAGTAAATGAAAAAAAAAGTTGGACAAATACCTAGACCTTACCAGAGAGCTGAAACATCTGTGTAACAAGAAGGTGACGACGATACGAATTGTAGTTGGAGCCCTTATAACGCTCATTAAGAAGCTCTGTTGAAATAAGCAAGGATACTGAGAAGAGTTTTGTAGATCTGAGGAGACTTGCTTTCACGAAGTATCCTGTGAAAAACGGTTCCCAAAGGCTCGGTAAGACGACTTGAGTTAGAAATCAGACGAGCTGAGACCATCCAAACTACAGTATCACTAAGATCTGCCAGGATACGGGGAAAAGTCCTGGAGACTTGAGGAGACTTGTTGTCACTCAGATTCTAGTGAAAGACCATCAGCTAACGCTGGTGTGAAAAACTCGCAAGGAGTAATATAATAATAATAATAATAATAATAATAATAATAATAATAATAATAAAAGTAAAGTTGGCGACCTTAGTCGAGGGTTACCCAAAAGCTCCGTTTTCTATTGCTACAACACCGAGGTGTAAGGGAAGCCGCTGCTCCTTTGCCTGGATTGCTCCACTTTACCCTTGATCTCCACCTTATAATCCTGAGTGTTAAACAGGGCAGCATCAAGTACCATTTTTTGAGTCTTTGGTATGATTCGACCTGGGATTGAACCCCGATCTCCCGAACTCTACTCATTCGGCCAATGGCCCGGTATAACAATAATAATGATAATAAAAATGATTATAATAATAACCTGCCGAATAGTAGACTTTGCCGTCCCGGCGGAACACAGAGTTAAAATACAAGAAAGCTAAAAGAGAGATAAGTACCTAGACCTCGCCTCAGAACTAAAAAATACTATGGAACATGAAAGTGACGATGACTCTAATTGTAATTGGTGCAATAAGAATAATCCCCAAAGGCTTGGTAAAAGGACTTGAAGACTTAGAAATCAGACCACCCAGACTACAGCGTTATTAAGATCGGCTAGAATACTCTGAAGAATCCTGGAAACTTAAGGAGACTTGATGCTAGATTCCAATGAAAGACCATCAGCTAACGCTGATGGGAAAACTCTTAAGGAGTAATAATGCATATATATATATATATATATATATATATATATATATATATATATATATTATTTGGATTTAGTTGTAGGATTTAGAATTTAAGCATAAGCAGATATTCATGCGTCTAGGGCAGAAAATAAGATAAGTAAAATATGTCACTGTACACCTCGACTTTGCAAATACAACAGTTAGATAGCCAGAAGAATCTAAAAATATTAAAAAGTAGTCTCTAAAATGTCTCCGCTCATTTGATAGCCAAACTATCTGATCCAAATACAGTCAATAAAAAAGACGGTTTTTAACCGTCGGGAGAATCTACTATCAGTTTGAGATAATTTACAAAAACAGACAAATAAATAATTACTAATTATTGCATATTCATATATCTATACAATTCTAGTTGAATTCAGAAAGTAAAAATTCATACATTTTTTATCTTAAATCAATGTCAATAAAAGATCTTTCCAACATTCTAATCATTAGAAATAGATATATTTTCTTGATTTTTAATCATCTTATCTTATTGATGCCAACAAATATGCTTTTAAGTTTGCACAGGGCGGACACAGACAACTCTTAAAATCTTCAAAAAGGCTTTAGAGTGCATTTCTTTCAAATGGTCTGAATTCCAAATTCTAATTGGTTCGGTTTCTTTGCGCCATGGCAAATCAACCTAAGTGGATTATTTATTGCTAAAGCCAATAGTGGTACTATTTAACCCTTAGCTTGTGGGTAAGGGGGTTCATACTTTTTTAAGGGTATTAGGCCAAAAGTGAACGAAATGGCACGAGCGGAGTTTGAACTCATGGCACTGTTAGATATCTTTATCATTCCCTTTCTCTTCATGATGCAAAAATGATACCCCCATAAATAAAACAGCTTTTTTAATAAATCTTATTTTGAAGAATATTATTGGACTGTCATCACTGAAAGTCTAATCATATTTACCAACCCCTCCGCTCGGGCAGGATGTTACATAGCGTCAATTTTTAAGCGGAGTTTAACAGGTTTGAATTCAGACTTTTCCTTCTCCTAGACTAGTTGCCTCACCAAAGCTGAAGAATCTAGTCTGCCCTACTATTTACCCATAGCTGGAGGGATAATAATTGGATTCATACCTTTCCCAAGGATATTAGTGCTATGTGAAATGCAATTAGTCTCGTCTAGGATTTGAACTCGTGTCGCCGTGTCCATTTCGTAGGACGGTAACCATTACACCACGGGCACTGAAAGGCTAATACCGTTGCTACATACTAATTAAACACTTGTTTAGGTAGTTTTGCATTGGAAAGTAAGATTCATGATGATTAGGTAAGCATTTGGGAATAGCTTTATGTGCTTTGGCAACGCCCCCACCAAAAAAAAACTATTTGTGTCTCTGTTTACGTTTTGAATTAGTTTAGAGAGAAGCGTTCGAAATTAAAACTTTAAGAGCACGTTTGATTGGATGAGAAGTATATTCTGTTTTTACTTTATTGCCAAATTTCGCTTAGCGTTTGAAAGGTTTTCTTTTATTCTTATTGTTTGACAAAAATAAGGTTACTATTTCCTTTTTAAGTTTTGTTAAGTAAATATGGTTGCTACAAGCCCTTCGGTTGTCTTTTGTCAATGAAATAAAATTACCGTCTAAAAAAACGCTGCCCCGATGAAAAATAAATGAAAGAGAATGTAATTTAAATCCGCAAAGATGACCCGTCACGTTTTCAATAAATACTTTACAGTCAATATACGACCAAGATATAGTAATATAAGTCCATTCCTCACCAACTGAGTATGTATTATGTATAGAATGTGGAACAATATACGATATAAACGACAATTATATATATATATATATATATATATATATATATATTTGAATTTTTTCGTTGGTCCAATGATGGAAAAGAAAGCAAATACTTTAAAATGAAAAGGTCCACAAGTGAATTTGCTTTTAGGTTATCTATTTTCTTCTACACTTGTTTCTAACGTTCAAAGTCGTCTTCTGGAAAGTAATGGTTGATTTGAGCGTTCTCTTTGGTTTTTATAGTGGTAACTATTTTGATAGCGTTGTGTTTCTTTATAAGTCTCGGATTTGTGTCTGTAAATGTCCATTTGAAGTTAATTTTCCCGAATAAAATTTGGACTCAGCAGATATTTTTTCGCCAAGTACCGAGCTATTTATTTTGATATATATATATATATATAGTTAGGAATAGTACCTCCCTATCATGCTTTCTTCTCATATCTATTTCATTTTTATTGCTAAGAAATAAATCATTGGAATTTTAAAATAGGTTGTTACTTTTCAATCGACCTGTATAACTGGCTTAAATGTGTTTTACATGATCGTTTTATAATTAAGTATTCAGTTAACATTGAGTGTATTTCTCTCTCTTGAATGTAGATTTTCGCCTTGTTTGTGGGTAATCATTATCGTCATCATCAGGTTGCACTGCTAGCACGGATTTCCTTGACTTTCTCTCTCCATTCGTCCTTATCCATTGCTCCCGGTAGGTTTTCCAAGCTACATCCTATGTCCGCTCAGAGCTGTCGTAGGTAAGTTCTTGTTGGTCGGGCTACACTGGCACGTCCATGAATAGGGATCTATCGGAGAACGTCCTAACTTCCCCAGCAGTGTCCCGCATATCTTGTTCGTCTTATTTGGATGGTTTTAGAGTTGGCGGGTAAGTGGCCGTACAGCTGTTGTTTAGTGGGGTGTTGCTTTCAGGAAAGCAAAACAGAATGCTGAACTATTGTGTGTGTTAAATCAAGATATGGACAACCAGTTGACGTTAAATTCACTTCTAGTCCTGTTTTGCAATAACTTTTGGAAACTAACCGCATATTTTATTTTGTCTTTGTTTAAAAATAATGATAACGATAAAAAAAATTGTAACATGTTAGTGACGATGATTCCAACAGTAATTTGTGCGCTCGGTACAGTCACCAAAAGATTGGTACAGGGACAGGGGGCTTGGAAATTAGTGAACAAGAAGAGACCATCCAAACTGCAGCATTGCTTAGATCGACTAGAATACTAAGAAGAGTTATGGAGAATTGAGGAGATTTGGTGTCACTAAGACTCCAGAGGAAAACCATCAGCTAACGCTGGCATGAAAAACTCTCAAATAAGTAAAATAATGATTATTGTATCTTTATTCTAAATCCATCTATAACATGTATCTGAATTCGTAAGTGTAGTATCTGTTAATTTCGGAGTGGGTGGCTTTGTAAAAGCTTTTAAGTGGAATGGTTGGGGTGAACAGCGTTGGTGAATTCGAGACTGCTCGAATAATCTTTGAAGTCATGTGACTAGCTTTCAGAATAAAATAAAGGAATTTCATCATTTGGAAGCAGGAGTCGAACGAACGTACCCCACAATGGAATTAGTAATAAAAAACCCCCAGAAGGCTGAGTTATCGTATGCGTTAAGTTCAGATATGGACAAGTAATTGATGGTAACTTCACTTTGACTCCTGTTTTGCTATAACGTTTAGAAACTAACCGCATGTTTTATTTTGTCTGCATCCCGCGAAGGTGGTTAAAACTTGGGTATGACACCAAACTCTACGATATGGTAAGGCTCCATGTTTGGAGCACTTGAGAATATAGAGTACCTCTTCATTGCCATTAATCCCAGTCCACTCTAATACGGAGTGGTAGTACCTGTCAGGGTCTAATCAATGGGCCGAATAAATCTGTTTAAAATATATTAATATTCAATATGACTATGTGCAGAAAAAAAGCCTTAAGAAAAAACCTACATAAAAATGTAAGGAAACCTACAATAGGTGCAGTTCCCTAATCTCTTGGGAGAAAATAACTCTAGGCGGGTTGATATGTCATTTAGTTCAGTCAATTAATCAATCCTTTAATGCAAGTTTGTTTTATTTAATAAGATTATCTGCATTTGTATTCTGATGAAACCTGATCTCTTGCAAAATATGCAAATTTAATGTTTTCGAATTGTCTTTTCTTTTCATCACAAAGTATTTCTTTCTTTGTCCTTGCTCCGTCTTTCTTTATAATGCGATGGGTAAATCATCGTCATTTTGAATTATTAATTTCGCGCATGTGCTTTATTGATTTCAAGTTTTGTCTACTGTACAGCAAATTACAATGAGTTACGCGCTGTTTGAAAGGAAAGTAGCACCATGATATAATTTTACTCCTCTAGAAACTTGGAAACGGCATGATATACTGCTTGGCATACACACGAAAGAGCCAATGCGAAAATTTCAGTGTGTTTTAGTATGGATCCGAGGACAAATTCAAATTCTATTTGATGAAGACCAAACGGCCTGTTCACATCATGGTGTTTGGGGTGGTCACGAGCGATTGTGACGTTATGCCTTCATTCATCTTTGCACATGGGCTCACGCTCATCATGAAGGTCTTCATTAAGTGCTTGAAGGAAGTAGTGCGATTCTGGATCGAGAGGGTTAATACTGGAAGCTTCTACTTATCGTAAGAGGTTTTTGCGTCATGCTACACATGCAGGAGAACAGAGTCTTAATTATGAGAAAATTTCTACGATTATATTACTGCTAAAATCTGGCCGTATGACTCCGCAAATGGCAAATCCCTTAATTACTCTGTATGGGAAGCGGTTGACAGAGAGAGAGGGAGATCAACAAAACTCCGTACTGCAGATGAACTGAAGACGACGATAACGGCAAAATTTACCAATTTACTCAAGGATATCGTCGGAAGGGCTTGTAAGAGATCCCGAAGTCATCTGTGGGCCATGGTTGCAGCCAATGATGAATTTTTTGAATAAATTAGAATAAACGTAAAGTTGGGGACTATAGTCGAGGGCGACCCGAAGCCTCCCTCTTCAATAACTACTAAACCGAGGTGTTGGGGAGGGCACAACTCCTTTCCCTGGATTGCTCCATTTTACCCTTGATCCTTACCGTATAATGCTGAGTGTTAAGCAAGGCGGCATCAAGTACCATTTTTTGAGTCTTTGGTATGACTTGTCCTGGGATTGAACCCCGGTCTCCCGGACCATTGGCGAACACTCTACTCATTAGCCCGGTTGAATAAATGTCATCATCATCATTATGTCATGCCGCAGGCACGGATATCCCTGACCCTCTCTCGCCACTTCTCCCAATCGTTCATCGCTTCTGGTTGGTCTTTAGGGCCACATCACGTATCCTTACATAGCTGCTGAATGTATGTTCGGGCTGGTCGTCCTGCTTTTGCCCGGCCATATGTGGGGGTCCATAGGAGTACATCCCTCTTGAGCTCGTCTCTGCTTCTCCAGCAGTGTCCTGCATGTCTGATTCGTCTAACTTGGATAGTTTTCGTGATGGGAGTCAGGTGGCCGTATAGTTGGTGCCTTGTGGGGTATTGCTGCCAGGACTTGTTCAATATTGCTTGCAACATTGTTGTGTAATTGCCGTCTAGCTTCTTCTCCAGTCGTTTAGTTAGCGTCCAAGTAGTGCATCCATACGGCAGTATCAATACGACCGCTGCCTGGAAGTAACTGCATTTCATTTTATCGGTCGAGTATTTTCATGTTATTTTGGCAAATATATCCAATATCAGTGTTATTTCTTCCCATCACACACACACACACTATATATATATATATATATATGTGTGTGTGTGTGTGTGTGTGTGTGTGTGTGTGTGTATCTTTGTGGGTGTTTTCGTAATACTGCGACTGAAGTTGAAACTCGCAATGTTGAAGTCTAGTACGTTAGGCACTATTAATCATTTTTTGCTCACTGTTCCATGTTTTCTAGTATTTCTATGTATCACTAGCAATTCAATTAAACATCAGTCATTTGTTTATATACAGGTAAATGTCAAACAGTTCTATTTCGAACAAATCAGTTGAGCACGTATACGCAGTTTAAATGTCAAACAGTTCTATTTGACCCATAGAGAGGATCCTATCAGGTGCTACGACAACGGGTAGAGTGAATCTGGGAGCGATGGCAATAAAGAGGTACTCCACATTCCCCAAACTTTCAACATTACTGGAGCCTCACCATCAGATTGTTTAATGTCATTTCCAAGACAATTGTTAGGAGAGTCTTACCCTTCCACAAAGATGTAGCCGGTGTATTCTGCAGCCCCGGCTGGGCCACAATAAACCTGTATTATATATACATATATATATATATATATATTTAATAATGATGTAAAGCAAAGGTACTCAACCCGTGGCCTGTGGACCACATACAGCCCTCGAGGTCTATCCATGCAGCAGTTCACTCAACTTAAAATTTTTTTTCCCATTTTGATGTTGTTTATGAAGAAGTATCATTACAATTGCAGATGGATCTCATTTATTGATAGTATTCAGATAAGTAGAAGTTCTAGTTTCTTGCATGCCATATCATCGATTTCTATAAGAACCATGTGCTTCAATCGGACTGATTCCCCAACTCTATAACCAACATGTAGAGAGAATTTTGGTAATACATGCTGCTATGAATAATTGATATCCAAAACAAAGCATGCCATGATCACACTGCAATCGCAACTGTTAAATCATTACTTACGTCGTATAGCCATGAACAACTATACATACACATATACATATACATGCAGAATCATAACGACGACACAATAAAGACGAGCGACACAGTTCTGTAGAAAAATATACCTCTCACTTTATTTGAAAGGGTTCGAAGGGGTTACTCAAAGGTTTTACTGTGAGAGGGAGTTGGAGACCGAACAGAACTGCAACATATTGACCCCCACTCTTATGGCCATAACAGCGTTTCTTTCCCGTTCTCCTGCTGCTCAACCGGGGGTCTGGGGACCCAGCCTGTCTGGGTAATGGTTCTCTCTACCGCATCTTAACTCCAACTGATTGAACTTCCTGTGCACCGAGTTATATAATAGTTCGACAGCCACCTTCTTCTTATGGGCGTCACAAATCGCACTCATTCAACCCGTCCACGGTCAAGGTTATATTCTGATATTCCTCGACCGGATCCATCTGTCATATACATTGGTGCATTTCCAATTTTGACCGCTCAGCCGGGTCGGAGGTCAATATACAACACTTATTAGATGTACTCGTTCTGTCAACCTCTTCATTTAGCCCTGATATTGCAGCCTTTTATGATTGTAAACAATGTCAGATATCTCTTTTATAAATTATGATTGTAACCTTATTAATTTAGCTGTTCTTCCCCAGTCCTTTTAGGGCTGCGAACCCAGAACCTCCTTAGTGAAGTTTTGTATCTCTCGGACTGAAAATGTTGAGGGCCCTGATGTAAAGTAGTACTATCGTCACTTTGATATGGAGTAGTGATAAGCAAGCTAATTTCTTAGACGAGTATTTCCAGGCGTTCATGGTTTCATTGTAAATGTTTACACAGATTTAGATACATTTTCAGTCAAAACTGATCAAGTAGCGAGATAAAAATCAATGAGAAATTTACATTGTTTGTCTATTTCAAGTTTAACAATCATTATCTTATAGAAGAGAAGCTGACTTTCATATTTGAACAGAGATTTGTATTGACAGTGTCTGTTATAAACCTTTCAATTTATGGCTCTATAATAGAGAAAGTACGGGTGAACAGATATTTGTATTGACACTGTCTGTTAAAAGCCCATCAAGTCATGGTTTTATAAAAGAGATGCTAAACAATATATTTGAACAGATATATGTACTGACGTTGTTTGTTTTAAGCTTGGCTTTATAAAAAGAGGCTGGGTCTCATTATTGAACAGATTTGTATTTACACTGTTACAAGCTTATTAATGTTTCGTTCTTGACAGAAAAGACCGCACCTTGCAGTTATATTGAAGGGTGAGTAAAAAGTTTTGCAATATTTTGGTAACGTGAAGCACAATTCGATAGCTCCGGGTGCTTTTGCTGCGGTCATGAAGAAGTCGAACCACACTGGATGTCAAGCTGGCCTGAAATATCCTCGAGGACTGACTCTGAATCTACGGTTTTAGGCCAACCTGAGCATGTCTAATCGTCAAGGCTTTTGTAACCAAATCAAAATATCTTGAACAATCTGGTTACTGTACTGTAATTAACTCCATGTTTACCTTTCGCCCAACAAATGTTTATCGTTGCTTCCAGTTCAAACTCGTAAAGCGTAAGTTACCGAATTAGACAACGTTGTACGTTCATTTGTGTAGTTTTCAAATAACACACAGAGTGAAGTAATCCCCAATATGCCAGCGCACCAACTACCACGATACTTCCAACTAAAGCGGGTACCTTGAACGGATTCAGTCACCTGATATACACACAGCAAACTTGTAAGTTGCAACATATTATTGATCTTTTAACTCCCCCTCGTATATATTTGTATTGGGACGTTTTTCTGTTATAAACATTAATTCGCGTGCTGGTGCCCGTGGTGTAATGGTTATCGTGGTAGGCATTGGACACGGCGACACGAGTTCAAGTTCTGGACGAGGCTTATTGCATTTCACGAAGCGCTAATATCCTAGGGAAAGATATGAATCCTCTTATTCTACCTCCAGCTATGGGTAAATAACAGTGCAGGGTGGATTCTTCAGCCTTCGTTAGACAACCAGTCTAGGAGAAGGAAAACTCTAAATTTAAACCCCACTTAAAAATTGACCTTTTGTCACATACTTGTGCGTAGGGGTTGGTAAATACATACAAACATTAATTCTTCGTTCTATTAAAGAGAGGCTGAGTCTTTTCGGTAAAATGAAAGTTAAAAGGCAACTTGGGAAATTTTATTTTTGAAAATCAATTACCGGATTCAAAAAAATGAAAAGAGAGAGGTTGTAAAAATTTCAATGCACTCGTAATATTTTCGGAATATTGGTCAAAGATTTTTTGCCAGAATTTTGCTGACTCCTGTTTTCTAAACAAATTTTTCAGATCACCATCTGCAGAAGTTTCTCTTAGCGAAATTCTCGAAAAACGAAGTAGACCCTTCCCCCGCAAAAACGTAAGACCACACACACACACACTCACAAAAATAAAAAAAACAAACCCCCAAACGAGAAGGTAAAACAGATTAAGACGAAATATTTACAGTGAAGCGGCTGTTTCGTCGCTATGGGCTAGCCTCGAAAATAAATAAAATTCCATTTTTTTTATAAAGAAAATTTAAGAATTAAAAGAAAATCATTCGCGATCAGTAACACTAGTTAATCTTATTTAGTCTCAAAGCTTCTGCTTTGAAAAATAAAAATTAACGATATGGACAATTTGGCAAAATAAAATTATGTTGCAACCAAAAATTTTCCTTGAGATCAAATTTCCGGTCGCGAATATCAGTTAACCCTTTCACTTTTTTGAGAACCACATATTTGATTTGGTTTAATTTGGTTGTGTTTTATGATATATAAACCCTTGTGGGTTATTTAATGCCAAAACATATTTACCTACACCTCCACACACATACACACACACACACACACACACACACATATATATATATATATATATATATATATATATATAAACCATATTATATGAAATATGTATATGAAAATGCTCAATCATTGATAGTGGGCATTATTGAACAATACTGCAACATTTGGTCCTCTATTAACTCACCAAGTGAGCTAGTAAGAATCATAAACCTCTTATATATATATATATATATATAATTTGTAAGCGAATATTTGTTGGTAACTTTATTTTTAAACGTGCCAGAGCTCATTGGTTTGCAGACATTTCAAGTATTTTTATTTATTGCTTGCATACAGTTAACTGGTTTCAAGCATTGCTATTAAACACAAATAATTCTATTTGTTAATAATAATCCCTAGTGAGAGACTGAACAGTTCTAATTGACCCATGGATAGGATTCTAACAGGGACTATTAATCCGGACCAGAGTGGACTCGAAAGTAATGACAATGAAGAGGTAGTCCACATTCGCCAAACTCCAAAACCGGAGCCTCACCATCAGATTCGGTTTAATGTCATACCCAGGACAAGAGACGCGTGTGGCTTTCATCGTTTCTTGTGACATGTTTGAGGGCCTTATATACGTAGCATTTGAAATAAAGAACAAACTCTTTTGACAACATGTGAAAAGATACTTTTAATTTGCCTTGAACAGTCAAAGAAATGCTGCCATCAACTAATATCGTCTTGGAGAGTGAGGAGACCTTGTGGTTTAGCGGGTAATGTTCGAACTCCAGTTACGCTATTACGTTCACTTTCGGACTATCCTAGGGAAAGGTCTGGTTTATTTGATTGGATATTAGTTTCCGTGGGTTATATAATGTCAAAGCCATCCTTGTAGAAGAACAGCAGTGATACAATTTAACCCATAGCAAGGAGGATAAGGGGGTTCAATACTTTTCCCAAAGGGCATTAGTCCGAAAGGGAATGTAATTGGGCGACTGGAGTTCGAACTCGCTTACTTCGAGGCTGCAGCCCAACACTTTACCCATGATGCCGCTGAGACTGTATTCCCTTAGGAAAAGTGTGAACCCTTTCCAGGGGTTAATTAGTGCCACTGCTGTTCTTCTACAGAGATGGCTTTGGCATCAAATAATCCATGAAGGTTGATGTGCCATTAATAAAAAGAATCCCACCCAAACCAAACCAAACCAGATCAAGGGTAATATTCGAGAGAAAGATTTCCGTATCGACACTTGCCAAACTGTCATTGGCATATCGAGTCACTTAAAAGCTTGATTTCCATATACAGAACAAATATTTCTTGCCGATTCCATTGCTGGAAAGTCTCTTTTGAATATATGCAGAATACAATGTTTGGCCTAAGTATGATCTAAACTCGTTTTAAAAACGATAAAATCGATACAAAATTTACCCACTCTGATATTAAGTAATCTTAAAAGAAAGAAAAAACCCATGAGAATGTAAAAATTAATGGTTATTTTGACAAAAATATGTGATCATGTAAAAAAAACAAACAAACAAAAAACAAAAACAAAAAACATAAGAATGTAAAAATTAATTGTTATTTTGACAAAAAGTCAGAATTTTCTTTCCAACCAAATAGTTCCTATAAATAAGATGTGGCTTTGTTCTTTGTCTTTATTTTTACCCGATAATGAAATTTATACATCAAAACATTGTATTAAAAACAATCTATATGATGACATCTGAAAGATTAACACGACCCTCTGGATCTGCGTCAGGGTCTCGGCACAGTCCTGAGCAAAATGTTTTGGAAGACAGGCCGTTGCCTGTGCAGCATGTGTCCCTTTTCAAAACATTGGTATTGTATAAAGAACAGGTAAAGTGCCATACAACCTGGCATTAGTGTAGTCGCAGTTTTTGCCTGTACGAATGTTGAACATAACATCGGATTGCCTTACGAACACCTGCTCCTAGTTTATCAGTTCGCCGTGGCAAGTAACGCCGCCTTGCTTGCAGGGAGTTTGAATTTAGTATTTTTCTTTACTTAAACTAATTGTCTTCACCAAGATTAGAGAGCCCAATCTACCCTACTATTTTACCCATAGTGGGAGAGAAGTGGATTTATGCCTTTCCACTCATCATCACCATCAAGTCACGCTGATAGTACGGATTTCACTGATTCTCTCTCTCTATTCGTTCCTATCATCCATCACTTCCGGTAGGTCTTCTAGACTACATCCTGTGTCAGCACAGAGCTGTTGTAGGTAAGTTCTTATTGGTCGGGCGACATTGTCACGTCTATTTGAAGGGGTCCATAAGAAAACGTCACGTATGAGTTCATCCTTGCTTCTCCAGCGGCACTGACTTGATTGCCCAATTACTGTGAAACCCAATGAGCCTCATGAAGAATTTGAACCAAGTCTGTTTTCAGTGACAATAACCATTTTAAAACCCGTTTTGGAGAGAGTTCCTGTGGCGTTGTGGTTGACATGTTGGACTACGACATCGTAGTTAACGAGTTCGAACTCCGGTCATACTATTGCGTTCACTTTTGGATTAATACGCGTGAGAAAGGCATGAACATTCTTGTCTCTTCAGCAACAGGTTCAAGCACTTTAGCAATTACGCCAAGGAAACTCCCAACGGAGAAAGGCATGAACATTCTTGTCTCTTCAGCAACAGGTTCAAGCACTTTAGCAATTACGCCAAGGAAACTCCCAACGGAGAAAGGCATGAACATTCTTGTCTCTTCAGCAACAGGTTCAAGCACTTTAGCAATTACGCCAAGGAAACTCCCAACGGAGAAAGGCATGAACATTCTTGTCTCTTCAGCAACAGGTTCAAGCACTTTAGCAATTACGCCAAGGAAACTCCCAACGGAGAAAGGCATGAACATTCTTGTCTCTTCAGCAACAGGTTCAAGCACTTTAGCAATTACGCCAAGGAAACTCCCAACGGAGAAAGGCATGAACATTCTTGTCTCTTCAGCAACAGGTTCAAGCACTTTAGCAATTACGCCAAGGAAACTCCCAACGGAGAAAGGCATGAACATTCTTGTCTCTTCAGCAACAGGTTCAAGCACTTTAGCAATTACGCCAAGGAAACTCCCAACGGAGAAAGGCATGAACCCTTTTATCCACCAGCTATGGGTTAATTAGTACCACTACTGTTCTTCTACCAAGATGACTTTGATCTAAAAAAAAAAACATACGTTGATTAAAATGCCATTAAACTAAGAAATCAAACCAAAGCAAATCAAAACCTGCTTTAAATTCGCAAAAGTGATGTTTAAAAATAAATTTATACTCTTAAAAAATTACTGAGTGAAAAATTGTTCAATATTTTGGTAACTTGGGACAAAGTTCGGCATTTCCGGATTCTTTTGTCCAGTTCGTGCAAGTGACGAACCACACTGGACGATGACTATGCAGAGGTCGCCTGATACTCTCAGAAAGTTACTTGCCAGATTTGCCGTGCTTTGAACGGGAATAAAATTTCTAGAACCATCAGGTTACTATACTATGATCAACTACACCTTCACCTTTTGATCACCCAGTCGGCTGGGGCTGTAGAATACACCGACTGCAGCTCTGCAGAGGGGTAAGATCACTCCAATGAGTGTCCTGATATGACGCCAAACAATCTGGTGGTGAGGTCCCAGTGATACTGGAGTTTTGGGGAATGCGGAGCACCTCTTCATTGCCATTGCTTCTAGGTCTACACTGGCCTGGAATGATAGCACCTGATAGGGCCCTATCTGTGGGTTAAACAGAACTAACTGCATACTGATGCTAAACTGAATTGTTTGACAAAATTGAATAGCTTGAAATAGAAATATTTTTGACAATTAAACCGTACTTAAATTTAAACTGCGTGCTCATGCTAAACTGAATTATTTGAAATGGAACTGTTTTTGACATTGGAACTGTACTTATACTAAACTGATTTGTTAAATATAGAACTATTTTCACTTTTAACTGTGTGTAAACAAAATCTGTACTCATACTAAAATGAATTAGTTGAATTAAAACTGTTTGACGAAGCTGAATAGCTTGAAATAGAAATGTTTTTGTCAATTAACCTGTGTCCTTAGGCTAAACTGAATTGTTTGAGATAGAACTGACTATATGCATATAAATGGATTTGGCATTAAATAACCTACAAAGGTTGATATGCTATAAAACCTAAACAACCAACCAACTTTACCTTTTGAACAACAAATATTTTTGGTCGCTTCCGTGGCATTGTGGCTCAGTTCGAACTCGTAGTGCGTAAGTTCCCGAGTGGGAACACACTGACTCTCCGGTAAAGAAGAATTTCTGGGTGAAATGGTCAGTGAAGATGGTCATGCTGACAGTCTTCTGGGACATGTAAGAACCCATCACTATTGATTTCCTTGAAAAAGGTGCAACTATAAACGGTGTTTCCTATTGCCAACACCTTAGTCAAAATTCACCTTATCTATTGAATGACCATCGTCTATCGATATTTAAAGAGAGAAGGAGAAAGAAAGGGAACGAAGAAGAAAGAGGTGCAAAACGAGTGGGCTTTAAATGGTCTGTTTAAATATTTACTTCACAGTGGCAAGAAGAAGAAGAAGAAGAAGAAGAAAAAAAAAGAAGCAAGATTGAAACAAAATAGTAATGGTATGAAACAACACGCAATATTTGTTTTTCTTTTCAGGATCGATCATTCGCAATATCCGGCTTCTAGACTTCATTTTCTCGAAATGTGGGGAGTAAATTAAGTTAGACAAATGACTCGAAGGTCTTTATAAAGAATTGAGGATAGCGTAAAAGTTGTGAGCAAAGAAATTGAGGAACTTATATGGCTGGTGCAGCAGTTATCGGAATTTAAAAAAGAACTAATATAAGAAAAGAATTAATTGAATGAAATCATTTCACGGAAATTTTGTCATCTAGAAAAAGTTAATTGAAATACACATGGTAAGTTTTAATGAAATACAAGAAGGAAGAAAAAATGACAACAAGGAACAGAGAAAGAGAAAGATATATGAACAAACATCGAAAAATGGTGTGTGTGTGTGTGTGTGTGTGTGTGTGTGTGTGAGAGAGAGAGAGAGAGTTTGATTTGGTTTAGTTTGATTTTATGGCATATCAACCTCTGTAGGTTATTTAATGTCAACTCCATATATATATATATATATATATATATATATATAAACAATTTTATTTCAAACAATTAAATTTAGTATAAGTATAGTTTTTTTGTTTACACACAGTTAAATGTCAAAAAACAGTTCTATTACAAACAAGTAAGTTTAGTATAAGTACGCAGTTTCAATGTTAAAAAAACAGTTCTATTTCAAACAAATCAGTTTAGCATAAGTACACAGTTTTGTTCTATTTGACCCATAGATAGGACCCTATCAGGTGCTACCACTCCGGATCAAAGTAGACCTGGGAGCGATGGCAATGAAGGGGTACACTAAATTCCCCATAGCTCCAGCATTTCTAGAACCTCACCATCAGATTTTTTTGTGTAATATCCAGGACACTCGTTGGAGGTGGTCTTATCCCTCAACAGAGAAAGAGTCGGTGTACTCTACAACCCCAGCTGACTGGGCAAAAGAGAGAGACAGAGAGATAAAAACGAGAATTTATATCGACAACAAGTGAGAGAGAGAGAGAGAGAGAGAGAGGGAGGGAGAGAGAAAAGAGGGGAATAGACATTGGTGTTAATAGTCTATGGTCGGAAGAGTACAGAAACACACACACACACACATATATATAATGAGTACTGATTAAGGTCCCCTGAAATTCCTAATATCCAAGGATTTTGTGTCTTTCCATTACATAGATAACGCTAATCTGCGTAAAAAAAATTTTTCTTAACGTCAAATATATATGATCGCCATTTTACGCTGAATTTAAACATACCGTTCACTGTATTTTGTCATGTTTGGATTTTATGATTTTAAGATTCTTGAATAGTTCATAACAAGTTGTATATAATAATAATACTTATTGAAAAGCCTGTGAACTCTATTTGCCACAGCTGATCGTTGGTGCCTGATGTTTATTACAGCATATAATGTTATATGAGTACCTAACTACAGTGTACCACCCTACTCACTAACACACCAAATATCTATGTCTATGTGTTTCTATCTAGATACCTATCTTTGGAGTGTTTTCTTACGAGATATCGTAACGCCTGTCCATTACGACTGAATAGTGAATTTGATTCGCACTAAATGCTCCATTAGGGCAGCATTGTGCTAACAGTTATGCTTAATTTTTGACAAGAATCAAGTCACAATGAAATCATCGTTTTTCCTCAGATCTCCGAAGTTAAGCAGTGATGAGTCTGCTCGATACTTAAATAGGTGACCATTTATTTATAGCTTGTACTGTATACAACTTGCAGTTTTTGCGCCGACAAAGCAAAGTTAAGTAAATTACAGCAAAGGTTAGTATTTAGGTCCCCTATATATTTTTATCTTATTCTCTTCGTGTTTATCTATCTGGTCAGAACGTTTTCCTGCGGGGCAATAGTTAGCAAGTTTGGTCAATATAAGTATAACCTTCTCTTTTTGGCCGAAAAAACAAACCTAAATTCAGCCAATCACTGTCTATCCTAGTTTTCGAATTTATAAAACATTTACAATAGCCGAAAGCCATTGATAGTGATTTCAGTTTATTTTGACTGCTTCATTAAGCTGACATTGTCCCTAAAGCTGACCACACCCGACACATCTCTTATTCTATTTCATTTTCTGTCTACATGTCTCTGTGTGTCTCTATCAATCTCCCCATCTCTCTCTTATACACACATACTCGAACTATATATATATGTGTGTGTGTGTGTGTATGTGTATGTGTGTGTTGAATTGATTGATTATGGTGAATCTGACCAGATGATTAGAATAAATGGAAGGATTGAGAAATTAAACACTTATAAAAGTTTAGTAGTAGTGATATTTCATTCTTGTTTATTCAAAGAATTTCATTAGAGTAGTCTTTTACTAAACTTTTGTGTTCGATTTATCCATCTTTCCACTCATAGATACACAAACATATATATATATATATATATGTGTGTGTGTGTGTGTGTAGAATACCTAAAAGAGCTAGAAACTACCTACCCAGGTTTCGGCTAACAGATCTTCAGAATTATTCTGACTAAAGAGAGTTGACCCAAACGACATTTTATTATTAAAGTTACCACCAGAAAGAATTTTATCAAAAAAATATTATATAATAAAAATTATATAAAAAAGTATAAAAAGTCCTTTTTTTATTCCTTTTTCTTCCTGGTACCAGTTTGTAATATGTTTTAATTTATAAATTGCATTATCTGTTTTTTCTTGCTGCCAGAGTTATAAATAGTTATAGAAAAATTATATATATATATATATATATAATAAAATATTCAAGAGAATAGAAGGCATTATGGTATTCTATTGAATATACCGTTTCACTTTTCACGAGCTTCGTTTTTGTAACGAGCGAAACATAATATATACTCCTGGACAAAAATATAAGACCACCCTCAAAAATGAAGAAAAAGATATTGTGTACAGTTTTTTAATTATGAAAATCAGATATATGAAAGATAAGGCATATAGACGATTAAATTTAAAATATGAAGAAAGTTCAATTCATTTTTATACGTATGCATTTTTGCTTAATTAAAATTTTTTTTTTACATAAATATAAGACCAATGAGTAAAACTATGGAAGATAAAGGTAATTTTTTATTTGATATTTTGTAGATCCGTCGTTAGCTTTGATAAACTGAAAACTTCGGCTAGGCATATTATCAAGTAGTATCTGAAAATGAACCTAAGGTGTCTTTTCCCATGCGTCTAAGATTGCGTTTTGGAGTTCAGAAATTGCTGAATACTATAGACCTCTATCATAATCTTTAGCAACCATCAATCCCCAGAAATATTCTATAGGATTGAGGTCTGAAGAGCATGCTGGGTGGTCAAGAAGTCTTATTTTTTGTTCAAGCAAGTACTTCTTTGTTATTGATGCATTGTGGATAGCAGTATTATCTTGCTTAAAAATCCATTCTTCTCTACATAGACGACGCCCTTCTTGCACGAAAGATAAAAGATTTAGCATTTTCACATAATCTGCAACTATCTATTGACCGCTGACAAATTGTAGTTTAAGTTTTCCTGAAGATGAGAAAGTCCCCTAGATCATAAGAGATCCTCCTCCACTATGCTTTGTTGAGTAATTCTCTTCTGGGAAATTTTTTGCGTGTCAGTACTTCTGAAAGCCATCTGGACTGTCTAAATTAAATTTCTTTTCGCCATTCTTTAGCACTCGTAGTTTGATATTGACGAGCATCTTCCAGTCGTTTCTCTTTGTGCTTCATAGTTAAACTTGGATGATGAATTCTTTTCTTATATTTAATTTTTTCGTTGTTTATATGTCTTCTAATTGTTCTAGTACTGCAAGGAGCGTCCATTAGATTTTTCAATATTTTTGATGTTGACGAAGTTTTCTTTTCTTATTTAACGAATAATTCTTCTCTTGAATTGAAGAGATAATTTTTCTGGCCTGCCAGTCGGTTTTCTTGTTCCATACTTATTTGAACTTTTCAAGTAATTGCAGATAACGGTTTTACAGTGTCCTAAGGCCTTCGAAATTCCTCCCTGAATTTTTCCAACTCTTTTCAGGGCTGTAATCCCATCTCTCTCAAATTCAGATAATTTAGTTCCTTTAGCTATTTATGTTTTTAGTATTTTAAGTATTTTCATAATTAAAGAATTGTAAACAATATCTTTTTCTTTCTTTTTGAGGGTAGTCTGATATTTTAGTCCAGGGTATATATATATATATGTGTGTGTGTGTGTGTGTGTGTGTGTGTAGGTGTATGTGTGTTCCTGTGCTCTCGTTTGTATGTTGGTATATAGATAATCAATGTGTTCCGAAACGAATTTTCTTTTTTAATAACATATCAAATATTGTTTTCATTCATAAGCAGGAAAAAAACTATTGGTGGTAGAAGTACAATGACCTATAAATGAGATTTAACCAGAATTGAAAATTAAATAGGGGTGCAAATAAGTGAATTGAATGTGTGAACACACACACACACACACACACACATATATATATATATATATATATATACGAATGTTGAAATGGCATAAAAGACTCTGAAACTAATATATATATATATATATATATATATGTGTGTGTGTGTGTGTGTGTGTGTGTATGGAAGAATGGTAGATTTGGTAAATCCGACAAGATGTGAAAAATAAGTGAGAAAAGAAGATAAACCGAAACAATGACAACGGATTGAAAAACTCTTAAAATCTGTTGCCAGTGTTTCGGTTTGTCCACTTTTCCACGTTTATATATATATATATATATATATATATATATATGTGTGTGTGTGTGTGTGTGTGTGTGTTTCATTAAATAATAAAAATAAATTTTGTCTGTATAATTTATCTAAGATCCTTTCAAGTTTCCTGATAAGTGTCTTAGTTTCAGGTTGGAATTGGTAGATTAATTTCCCAAAATTATCCCAAGCGCTTTCAGACCCTTCATAGGCGATCATCAGGGTATTTTTTTGCTTGTGTAAGGTGTGTTGTTTTTAAAAAGAGTTTTGAAAATTTTTGAAAGTTTTTCATAACATAACAAAAATATTCGAACGCAGAGTTGGATAAAAACAGGGTAACTGATGTATTTAAAAGGGAACGCTATTTAAAAAGGGAACCCGATCAATGGAAATAGAATACTATCAAATAATACGGGAAAAATATATATGTATATATATATATATATGGTTTTACACTAAAAAGTCAAGAAGCAGACGATACTCCGCATAAACTATAACTTACGAGGACTATGCATATAACATTGCGCTTATGGTAAATGCACCTACCCAAGCCGAATCTATGCTGCATAGTCTGGAGCAGGCAGTAGGTGGCATTGGCTTCCATATAAATGCTGATAAAACGGATTACATAAGTTTTAATCAAAAAGCAAACATCTCCTCACTAAATGGTGGCTCTCTGAAATTAGCGGATATGTTCAAGTACTTCGGAATCAGCATCTCATCTACTGAAAGTGACATCAATAAGTGACTAGCAATGGCATGGCCTTCTATCGACAGGTTGTTAATCAAATGAAAATCAAACCTATCTGATAAAGTAAAACGCATTTTTTTCCAAGCAGCGGTTGTGTTGATTTTACTATGTGAATGCACCACATGGACGTTGACTAAGCGTACAGAGAAAAAGCTTGACGGGAATTGCACAAAAATGCTACAAGTCATATTGAACAAATGCTGGAAGCAACATCCCACAAAGCAGCAGCTGTACGTGTGGATGAATAAATATCAAATAAAATATTTAACGCTTTACCCAAAAATGAATAAAGATATTCTTTTTGAAAAATGTTTGATGCTATTATCCCAGAGCCGATTTATTATCTAAAAGATTAAAAATAGTCGACAATTTTAATTACCTTCCATTACTCAGAGTTCCACATGTTTATTGGCCACACGATCTAATCTATGGACGAACATTATATATATATATATATATAAATGGTAATCTTTTAGTGGGTATTTCTCCTAATCAATAGACGCCTTCTTATAGATTACCATTTATATATATATATATATATATATATATATATATATATACACGCAGTTTCTTCCAGGCTGCGGTCGTGTCGATACTGCTATATGGATGCACCACTTGGACGCTAACTAAACGGCTGGAGAAGAAGCTAGACGGGAATTATACAACAATCTTGCGAGCAATATTGAACAAGTCCTGGCGGCAACACCCCACAAGGCACCAACAATACGGCCATCTGCCTCCTATCACGAAAACTATCCAAATTAGACGAACCAGACATGTATGACACTGCTGGAGAAGCAAGGACGAGCTCATAAGTGATGTACTCCTATGGACCCCCGTATATGGCCAAGCAAAAACAGGACGACCAGCTCGAACATACATACAGCAGCTAAGTGAGGATACGGGATGTAGCCCTGAAGACCTGCCAGAGGCGCTGAATGATCGGGAGAAATGGCGAGAGAAGGTCAGGGATATCCGTGCTAGCGACACGACATGATGATGATTATGATGAATCTTGTAGTGGCTATTTCTCCTCATCAATAGACGCCTTTTTATAGATGAGTAACAGTAGTTTCCTGATTTAACTTTTTAATCCTGACCGCTGAACTTTGAGTTTCATCCGCCCAGCATCTGGTGAAGCGTGCTCTTGACCAGATTTTGGATTGGTGAATAACATGCCTTCACATCCACCATGCTGCATTCCATGGTTTCTAATGCAATACCTTTGTATTACTTATCTGAAATTCTCATCAATGATTTGTTATCTCGTGATAAGCCCAGACAAAATAACTGTTCTGATTGCAGAGGCCGGATGTTTGGTTATCATGGAGTTTGACCTCTTCAGTTGGACCGTAGTTTTATTGCCGTGAGGTAATACATCTCTCGTATTACACTTGTAGGGTTTTGATAACGAGCACTTTCCTTCTAAAAAATAAGTAATTTAAAAGTTTTAACTTAGTTATAGTACAGCTATCACTTTTTAAATAAGTTATTATGTTCAGCTTATTCTTTCATTTATCGTCATTTTGGTTCATTTGATTCTGTATTTTCTGAACTTTTTTTGCTAGTTGTATTTCTCTTTCTTCCTTAAGGCAGTTTTTAAGGTCTTTTTGGTATTAGGAAGGGGATACATTTTCGATATATTTGAAATTTTTTGACCTTCTTTTTCGGGTATGTGAAAATGAAAGAAAAATTTCCCTATTCTATTTTTCGACTGAACTGTCTTTTATATATTTTTTCGAAAAGAATGAGAAAAAGACTGTCGGCATTTGTTTTTAGTCCCAAATTGAATTGAATAGGTGTATTTTTATGGTTGTTTGCAAAGAAAGGGAAAAGGTATATATCGAATTTTAAGTTTACGACGGGAGAGAGAGTTTAGGGAATCGTTGCTATGTGTAAGTATATATATATATATATATAGAATGCTTAGAATTCAATGCCAAAGTGCCTAAAAATAGCAAAATCAGTGTTCAATAGACAAAATGCATAGCAATATCACAATATATCATCAATTATGAAAATGTAAGGCAGGGTAATAACTCATTTCACGTCTTCGATCGTCAATAGAGCTGATAATCGATTGGATGATGATAATTGATTCTTTAGAAAGTCTAATTTATGTCGCGGCTGCGGGACTGTCTTGAGGATTGAAAAGAAACTGGCCTTAGATTTGGTAGGCAAATTTAGATGTACCTATTTATAAAGCTCAACTCTATCGGTTACAATGACATATTATCTAGGCACCCAGTAAAGATCGCTATATATATATATGTGTATATTAACCCTGAAAAATCGCAAATAAGAAAAGTTTTTGCATGAAAAGAGAGCCTGCTACTATTGTTACAGACCGGGTATAAAACCTATACATAATAAAATTATGGACACAATAAGCTTGATACTTAATTTTCGTGTTTTCCACAATCTTCAGACAGGGAAGTGGTAAAAGTGGCTAGTCGATCATCGATAAAACTTTAGGTTTAGGTAAGTGATATGGTGTTATTATGCGAAGCCTTTACCCGAAAGAACAACGTGCGTAGGTGTTAGTTCACATGACATTCAAACAAGAAAAAATTACCTCAGGCACTCTATAATGGAAGAAAAGGAATTATGCATTTAAACAGGTTCAAGTGGTAAATAACATCATAGAAATTTGTTGATGTGTCTACCCTTAGATTCTATTTTGCTTCTTTTGCTTAGAAAATTGTTCTCGGTGTGTATCCAGGACGCATACTTTTCCTTCCAAACGCAATCTGCAATCCTAGTCACTTCCTTTATAAGCTTGGGTTTTTATTTTAGAAGAGGAGTAACAGAGGGTGTCCTGGTTATGAAAATAAACTGCATCTGGTGTGAGGCCACAGTTTTGGAGTTCTGGCGAGTCTGGAATCGGAGATTTTTTTGCCATAACTACCAGGTTCACTATAATTTGGAGTGGTAATACCGTTAGGATTCTATCTAAAGGTGAAATAAATCTGTTCGAATTTCATTAGTATTAGACAGGAATTCCGGAAATCATATAACCGATTCCAAAAAAAAAAAAAAAAAAAAAAAAAAACAACAACAAACAAACAAAAAAGAAAAATCACTCAAGAAACAGCACCAAAAATGTAAATATAAACTTACAATGTAACTAACATCTACACATAAAATAACCCAAGACAGGTTGACATGCCGTTAAAATCAGTCAATCATAATAATTCATGGCGTCCAATCTCTGACAGTGTGGAACAGCTCGTATCAAAAAGAAGAGTAAAGAATAAGCTTCTTGGGTGATTCGAACTAATGTCCCCTTTTGCCTCAGTTACACGTACCAGTCATTATAATAACTTACATAAGAGAACATAGATGATACGTGAGAAGTCCAAAAAACCCATTCAATAAGCTTGACTCAAATTGATCGGTGCTATATTTTCTGTGATCATAGTAAATATTATTAGTGTGAAGAGAATATTCATTTATTTAAGAGTACTATTCATTCATTTATCTTTAGATTAAACTCTGTCAATCATTATTATTAATTATTTTGACTAGCATTATCCTTCAACTGATGAATTCTAGTTGATTTTTATTGCAATTCAAGCGTAGAGGCGACATCGTAGAAAGTAAGTTCAAACTTCAGCCGCGCTACTGTGTTCCATTGGGAAAGTAAGGAACTCTCTCATCCTCCTAGTTATAGGTTAAATAATATCACTAATTTTCTCCGACAAGGATGGCTTTGGCGTTAAATAACCCCAAAAAGTTGATGTACATTTAAACAAAGAAATCAACCAACCAACCAAACAAACCATCAATCAGCCAGCCAAGGAAGGTCACATAATGTTTAAAATTCTTAAAAACTAATCTGAGTACTGAATAAACACGTCATTGCTTAACTAGGTATGCTTTATTTTGACCTTCGACCCAGCCCAAAAATGCTATTCCAAGGTGATACACCGGAAGGAAGTGACACATTCCAATGGCCAGTAATCGAAAGAGATCGCGTGGGCGGATTAAGGCTTATGATATGGGACAAGGTGAAGGTCCCATTGTGCCACTAACAGTGATGCACCGGAAGAGAGTAATGCATGACAGTTATTTCCGCTTGATGACGATTAAACATCCGATTCAAAGATCCAGTAGGCGATCGTGTGGGCGTTGAGTTATTATTTAACTCAGTTGAGTTTGGGTCCCAGAGCAGTTGCCAGTAGAATTCCAGACAGTAGAGACGAGATGTGGTAGGGAAAGCCACACCCGACCGAGGGGGCCCTCGGAAAGCCCCGATGAAGTTGACCCCAACATCAGGAGAACAAGACACAACGTGACGGTCATAACAGTGGGGTCAAAATATGAAGTTTATGTTCGGTCTCCAGCACCCTCTCACATGCAAACCTTGAACAACCCTTTTGAACCTTGCAATAAACTGAGAGGTAAATATGTTGTTAAAGAAGTCTTCTTGCGTCTGTTATCATTGCATCGGTATGTATCCAGTATATATATGTATATTCTGCATGAATAAGAGTATATATATGTATGCAACAGGTAATCTTGTTCAATTCCATAGTAAGAGAGATGTGTATAAAGCCCCTATTCAGTAGTTTCCTTATTTATGAAATTTAATACGAAGTTGAGTCAAAACTTTTGCAATATTTTGGTTAGCTAAGGCTCAATTCAGCAGCTTTTTACGAGTTCATGATATTGACGAACTAAACTAAAGTATAAGCCTGATTCTCTGCGATTGCTACTAACCTGATTTGCCTCTATAGTTGGATTCACACTTTTAGGCTTACCTCATCTTGCCTGATCATCGAGGTTCTTGAAACCCAAGTAAAATCTCTTGAAACCTCTGATTACAGTACTGTGATCAATTACACCTTTACTTTCACACAACAAATGTTTTTGGTAACTTCCGCGGCGTTATGGTCCTGTATGAACTTGTGAAACTTTTTCCAGAATCAGACTGCGCTTTACGTTCACCTATGTAGCTTTCAAATAACATACCAAGTGCATCAACGCACAAAGTGTGAGCGCACCAACACCATCATACTACCAACCACAGCAGGTATCTTGCTCGACTTGAACTGCAAGGGTTGCATGATGCACGTGCTGCAAACAAGCACGTACCAAAAATATTGCAATGCGTTGGGCTCACCGTTGTATAAAACATAAGCATGGCGTAATAGTCATTTTTAGGATGAATCTCTTCAGGAGAAAGCAGTCGCCGAGAAGTTTCTTTCAGACGAAAAGGATATAATATTGTTTTTTAAGAAGTTGATCTTTAAAGATTTTATAAGCTCTTTCGCGTTGGTGACAGGAGAGAGAGAGAGAGAGAGAGAGAGAGAGAGAGAGAGAGAGAGAGAGAGAGAGAGAGTCATTCGTCGATTCAGATCAGACGCCCAACAGTATTAAGAAAATGTTTCTAAAGAAACTGTCAGATAGTGATCCATTAATTTCA
This sequence comes from Sepioteuthis lessoniana, assembly GCA_963585895.1. NCBI lineage: Eukaryota > Metazoa > Mollusca > Cephalopoda > Myopsida > Loliginidae > Sepioteuthis > Sepioteuthis lessoniana. Next base: position 69,421,839 of record OY757919.1, read on the forward strand.
TTCTGTAAAGAATAGTTGACTGACTGAACGCCTGGCAAAGCACAAAGCTGAAAGAACGTCGTAAAATGTCGAATAGATTTTTAACTATTAAATCAACCCTTTATAATCGGGGTGTTCAGTAACCATTTTGGTTTTATAAAATTACCCAAGTTTTCAAGGACTTGATGCATTGTTTCCTTTCGGAGGTCTGCGGGTTTGAGGGAGATATACTGATTGAACTGAAGTAGCAGACAATCCTATTTTGTTCTACACATTAATAAAGGCATTATTAACGAGAGTCAATTTTTGAAAAGAGACAAATGGTCACGACTGGCGACGTTTTATTCATCAATTGTCAGATAGGGTTATAATGATAAAAATAAAACCGACCGAGACGCTGAACATGAATAGTTCGTGAATGACCTTATTGTGTAGACAATAAATGGCGTACAGAAAGAACGAAAGAAAAAGCACCTTTGGCTGGGTTCATGATTCTTTTTGAGGAAAGAGCTAAGTTACAAAAGTTGTTTTCAACAAAATAATCTGAATGGTAAATATTAGATTTTAGTCGAAAAAGGAAAAAATGTCTATCTGAACACCTGTTGTCTGAACACAGCAAAACAAGATACCATAAAACTGAAAATATAGGGTATCAGATAAGTTATAAGATGGATGGGCCTTTTTACAATAAGATGAAGAGAATAAAAATGGTGCGTAGAGAATAACAGAACATTTTTAATTCAAGCCTTATTATTGTAAAATCTACGATGAGGATGTTATATATATATATATATATATATATATATATATATATATATATATATATGCAGCAATTTATGTTTCTCGCTAGTTTCCTAGTATCAAAGTTCAATTGATCGCACCTAAAAAGCAAAAACAAATTGTATCAATAAAAAATTATCTGAAGACGATGAATTGATGTGATCTAAAGCGCTTGGGAAACGAATCTTGGGCAACATCTTTATCAAATGGAGCCTAAAACAAATAAACTAGGGAAAAAGTTTGTGAAAAAGTAATAAAATCATTAAAAAGAATATATATATATATATATATATATATATATATATATATATATATATATATTGAACGAGAAATTAAGAAACAGTATTCCATTTCTATAATAAATTTATTTCGCTTATTCATGCGTGTCAGATGGAATTAAAAGGTATATGTATTAGGGAAAATGGGAATAAATCCGATGATATGTAAGTATATATAAGTATATTGAAGGAAGAGAAATTAAAGAGGATGAATATTTTTTTGCACACACACACACACACACACACAGATATACACACACATATATATATATATATGCTTTGATAGTAGATGTAATCTGAGCCTAGAAGTAAAAAATACAAATAATGATATACCCAGACCCTGAAAAATGATCAAATCAACGATGTGAATTAATATCAAGATGTAGTCTTCGGAATAAATTTAAACTATAGACAAATTATCATTGATAATGTTTAATTAACCAAAACATAGAATTATTTTGAGATTTGAGAGGAAAAGAATAAAATAAAATAAAAATATGAGAAGACACCATGTGATATGTACGTACTTTTAAATGGAAGGGTAACTGAATTAATAGGCACGAATATAAATTTTGAATTTAAAATTTGAATTTCAAATTTTGAATTGAATTTAAGATAAGTATTAATGTATCCTTACGTAAGGTTAATAAGGAATGTTGTACTTCCCTAAATTATTATTAAGTCTGGAGTTTTAAGTTGAAATGTATTTAGAATTTAAAAATAAAAAAAAAATGAATCAACTATAATTCCAACCGGCAATAAAAACTAAAAACCGGAAGTGGGCCAAATGGGGAAGAAACTCTTCACCCCTCTTCTACCCCCTTCTTTCCTGTGTCTATTCTGAATTATTTCATCTATTAGACCTGAAGAAGTCCCGTTATTTTTGGTGTTATTGATTCATATCAATACCCATAACAGGATGGAAATAAATCTTTAATCCTAATATGGCCGGCTTTTGTTTTTCTTTAAGAAATTATTGCTTTGTGATGTCAGTTACATTGAGCTCTTTACCAGGAAAATTAAATTGTGAATAGTTGAATGACGGAGTTATTCCCGACTCTGGTTTAACTGGACTGAATAACACACACACACACACACATACACACACACACACACACATATATATATATATATATATATATATATATATATATATATATATATCTGTGAGCACCTGTATAGTCGTTGATAACTCGACTATACAGCTATTAGTGTTGAGTTATATGGTACTAGTGTCGCATGTTGACCTTTGACAGACCCTTCAATAAGGGATTTCTAAACAGGGTTTTCCAGCTGTATAAACTAGAGAACAGCAGAAGCCGGTTACGTGGGTTGAGGACTAGGAGGACAACCGGGATGAACAGGCATTATGAAATTATATATACATAGATACCCACAGACAGAACAGTCAGTCGCAATCAGACAGTCAAGTCGAGTCAGTAGCCTGTCCAGTGACACAACCTGCTTGGTAGCGCCAGGAGTGGCAGTCCCACCTTGAGCTACAGAAACTGTGTTATCACCCCTGGTTGGCGCCTGATGAGGGCAGGGTATCGCACTTGCTTTCACACGTTATGTGATGGAAAAAATATATCAAGTACTTTCTAAAACGAATAATTTTAAACCTTAACATTTTGGCTCTGGGAAAACTTAGGAGCAATGGTAATGAAGGAGTTCTCTACACTACCAAGATCCCCAGATGCAGTTTTGTTTCATATACAGGGCATCACTTTTATGAAAGTGTCTTAGCCTCTTCAGGTGATATTGTTAGTGTATTATTCAAAGCCTTGCTGACAAAATTGGCATGACATCTGAGTTCTGAGTATCTTTTTTTGTTATTTATTGTAATTTGGCTTTATTACCTGCAACTTTATTTTGGAGTAAATTGAATCAGATATTCAGTGTGTTGCAATTTTATTTTTCTGTCAGAGCATTACCCACAGTTCTCCATTAGTAACAGTCAATAAACACAAACAATGGCTGACGACACTGTAGTGCTAATGGCGGGAAAAGTTAACGCGATACGATGCAATATTCTTGCATATCTTTTTTTTTTTTTTTGTTGAAATGTTTTTGGTAATTTGGTCAGTTATTTTATTTTCGGTCAAGAATACTGTTGTTAATGTCATTTTTAATTTCACTTGCCTTTTCTAAATGAAAGTTTGATGAAGTCTCTTAAAATCAGGTTAGCGTTTAGGTCATGAATTAATGTACTATTCTTTATATTCTCGTTTCTAAAAATATGTTGTTTCTTTGTCAATTGAATGTTTTATTCGGATGGGAATAAATAAAAAAAAAATTGCTCTCCATTATTTCTAACATAAAAAAAATCTTTTAAGATGAATTTACTTTTTTTTTAATCATTATACTTTCAGTCAATACGAGTTCGGCCTAGAAAGAAATACAACTGATTTTTTTTTAATTTTTCAGGTTGGCAACCTTGATTGAAAATATAGATCTTGAACATGAAAGAAGACTTTCAGTTCATGCCCCGTTTAGTACTCTTTGGATTATTACATGTGTATTTGGCGGTGCTTGTAATGTTATGGTTATCGTCGTAGGAAATGGACCCGAAACGGCGAACCAAGTTCAGGTCCTTGACGAGGCTGCTCGCATCTTACATAATACTAATACCTTTGGGAAAGGTATGAATCGAATTATTCTCTCTGAAGCTATGGATGAATAGAAGGGCAGACTGGGCCCTTTAACCTTGGTATAGCAACCCATCGCGGCAAGGAAAACTGTAAATTCAAACCTGTTAAACTCCGCTTAAAAATAACCTTATGTCAAGTCCTGCTCGTGCGGAGGGTTTGGTAAATATATACAAAAGTGTTTGGATTTGCTTTTTTTAAATTTTTTTTTTATTTATTGAAAACCATGTTATAACTGGTGTCAGATGGGGTCGTGGCGTAACGGTTACAGTCATTGAAATTGACTCCGCAACCTGATTTCAAATCCTAGAGCAGGCTGTTTGCAATCGCATCGCGCTCATACCAATTGAGAAAGTCGAAATCCAAATATTATTCTTCTAGCTTTTTATAAATAGAAGGTCAGACTAGTTTTTTTTTTAACTTTTGTAGGGCAAACAGTGGAAGAGAAGGAAAATTCCGAACCCAAACCAGATATACTCCGGTTCAAAAACTTGCCTTGATTCACATCCACTAAGTGAAATGTTGGGTAAATACGTACAAGTGTGTTTGGTTAAGTGTGTCACAAGAAAAATTGAACACAAATTGTATGTTAGACTTCTGGAAAATATTTAACAAGTTAACACAGGCTCACAGAAATTAAAGCCTATCCCAGCTGTTCAACTAATGTTGAAATGTACGTTCACTGACAGACTCCTAATCAAATTCTTAGTTGATATTAAAACCAGTTTCCGCTGATTAAAGTCATATTTTGAACTCATGTAATAAAATCGTTGAAATTTTCTTTTTTTTTGTCCTTAATTTAATGCCTAAAATAAAAAAGAATAAACAATGAAGCTAAAACAATTAAAAGAAATCAGCAGAGCGATATACGTGATTTAAATTATATTGCATCCATGTAGATTTGTTTTGATTTGTTTATTTAAAGGCATATCAATCTTCGTGGGTGATTTAATTCTAAAGTCATCCTTGTAGAAGAACAGCTGTGCTACATGTTTAACCCATAGCTGGGAGTGGGTAAAGGATTTGCCTTTCCCGACGTTATTTGTCCGAAAGTGAACGTAGCGCGACTGGAGTTCGAACTCACTAACTACGATATTGTTGTACAGCACGTAAGCCACTACGCCACGGGGCTCTCCCCGCATAAATATAAGTAATAATATTTCATTCCAAAATACCTATCAGATTTTAGAATAAGAAAAAAATGTCTGGTCTCGCGGAATACTGATAGTGAGTTTGATCCTCACTGTGTACTTCATACTTCAAGTATTATAGCAAACAAGCAATTCTAAAAATCACTATTAAAAGTTTGAATGAAAACTGGAATAACAAATAGGAATATACAGCAATCCAAAAATAAGTCCACTTTTTGTATTCATATAAATTATTGCTATTATATTTTTGGTTATAGAGTTTGAGTGCTGTAGCATTTGGCAATAAATAACACCTAATAATATCTGTTTTGATTCGATTCAAGAAATCTTTAAAAGATAAAGTAATCGAAGGAGTGCACTTATTTATCATCGAAACAATATATATATATATATATATATATATGTGTGTGTGTGTGTGTGTGTGTGTGTGTATTATAAAATACATATGGGGTATTACAAAGAAGATGTGATCGTTTTCTTGACAACTTATTTCTTAACTGCTTCAACTGTATTGTAACCCAGAAAGCAGAAGTTTAAGACGACCTGGTGTGTGAACATTTCTTTTGAAGAAAGTTTCTTTTTAAAGTCAGACATTTTTAGGGGAGGTATTGAAGACTGATATTAAAATATGGGGGAGTATTTCATATAACTCTAATGGAAAAGGAAGTAAAATCATTCCTTTTATTGCCGTTTCATCAGTCCGTGAAGTGACCGGTTGTTAAGAACAAAATTCATATCCCATAGTCTTTCGGCCATCCTAACCTAAAAAAAACCTGTGTGTAAGATAGAACTCGATCCCAATAAGCCTCATCTAACTTTTTTCTGTTCCATTGTTTTAAAGTTTAGCTGAGAATTTGATCGCATTATTCTGCTCGATATTCCTGTTTTCTAATTTCGCAATATACTTAATCAAAAACACTCGACGAAGTCTTTATTGTATCTTGGTCTAACCATGACGCAACTTCTAAGTATACCTACATTGCCCATACCTAAACAAAGGTTATTAGTTAAGATAAAAAAAAAAAATTCTAAACAGCGGTCGTGTCCATACTACTGTATGAATGCACCACTTAGACGCTGATTAAGTGTATAGAGAAAAAGTTTGACGGCATTTGCACAAGCGTACTATGAGCTATATTTAACAAATCCTGGAAGCAACAACCTACAAAACAGCAGCTGTACGGCCACCTACCACCCATCTCGAAAACCATCCATATAAGACGAACTAGACATGCGGGACACTGCTGGAGGATCAAGGAGGAACTCATAAGTGACGTTCTCCTATGGACCCCTTAACATGGACGCGTAAGTGTAGGACGACCAGCAAGAAATTATCTACAACAGCCTTGTACGGACACAGGATATGGCCTGCAAGACCTGCTTGAAGCGATGGATGATAGATGATAAAGTATGGTAGAGAAATCTGTGAGAGCAGTACGACATGATGATGATGATGATGATAATACATATGCCTATAATATATAATTCAAGATTACTCCGCTAAATGTGAATCCGGAGAATCAAATATGAACTGAAAGTTTTCATAAGTGATTAATGTCGATATTGATTTTCAATCAGGGTTGCCAACCTGAAATTTATTAAAAATCAGTTTTATTACTCTCTTGACAGACTTTGTATCTCTGCTACTTTTATCGCATTTTCCTTTTTTAGTGAAGTGGTTGGTTGAGGCGAACCTGGTTTAGGTTCCATAGTTTTTCGACCATCCAAAAATACCCCCTGTTACTGAAATGATAAAGTTAATTGATATAAAAATAATTGTTTTATTCTACATGTATGCAAAGTCTTCGTTCTTAAAAAAAGAAAGAAAAAACTCCGAAAAAACGCAATCTAAAAGATGTGTAGTAGTTTTTAATGATTGAAATGAATTTAATGGTCGCCATTATTGCGATCTTATCACCAGTGATTCTAAAGAAACTTATAAAAATCAGTAAGGTCAGAATTGGATTGATCCTATTATTTATATGAATAGTTGTTAATTGTTCAGCTATGTGTACGATAATTGTCACGGGAAATATAACTACTTTTTTAAAAATGTAAAACAGCGGCCTTGAAAGCTATCATAGCAATTACGAATCTTGATACAAACAGGCTCTGCACGTGATTGACATATATGGCTTTAGTACAATCAATGATAAAATCTCTAACGACTTGATAAGCGTTGCTCTGTGACTAGGAACAATAATTCTAATTAGATGCATTGGCTGTTACAAAAAAACATTAATGAAACAATTGCTTTATAGTATTATATGACCTTGTTAAGACGAAGGTCTTTCAAAAAAGTTCTTAGCCTTAACAAGTTAGCGAAGCATAGGCGAATATTTTTGTTGTGGCAACATATAACTATTTCTTATAAAACTAGAAAAATCTGAATTAGTTTTTTCTAGTTTTATAAGAACTGGTAGTGTGTTACCTGTCACAACAAAAAATATTCAGTTATGTTCTCTTTTCTTCGTGAGGCTTAGAACTTTTTGAACAAGCCTTGTTGATGTCTTTTGGCAGTAAAGAAACATAATCAGTGAATCTTCGAAATATTTGACCGAATCTGCAGCCTGGAACAGGCAGCAAGAAGCATTGGTCTTTACGTGAACTCAAATGAAACACATGTTTTAATCAAAATCGTGCTATCTCCTCATTAAATGACAAGTCTCTGAAATTAGTAGAATAATTTATATACCTCGGCAGTAACATCTCATAGACTGAAAGCTGTGTCAAATTAGTTGACCAGTTCATATACCTCGGTATTAATATCTCATCTACAGAAAGCCGTGTCAACAGACTCGTTGTGAACCACCGGACTGTTATTGACAAATTATGTACCATATATAAATCTGATCACTCTGATAAAATAAAACCGGAATTCTTTCAAGTTGTTAATACTACTGTATGGTAGCACCATTTGGGCTCAAACGAAAAGTCTGGAGAAAAAGCTTATTGGGAGTTGTTCAAGAATGTTGTGTGTTGTGTTGAGCGAATACTAGCACTGGACAAAACAGTAGCTGTACAGCCACATACCTCCCATCTCAGAAACTATCCAAGTAAAAAGGGCAAGCCATGCCGGTCACCGTTGGTGAAGTAAGAACGAAATCATAAGCAACGTTATCTTATGGACTCCTACACATGGACACAGCAGTGTTGGCTGAACATCAAAAATTTACATTCATAAGTTCTGTATGGACATTTGTTACCGTCAAGAGAACTTGCCGTGAAGGAAGGCCGATAGGAACGGATGATAAATATGAGGATGATGAGAGAGAGATAGAGAGAGAGAGAGAGAGAGAGAGAGAGAGAGAGAGAGTGTGTGTGTGTGTGTGTGTGTGTGAAATTTGTGTAGTCGGCATGCTTTGATGATGGTGATGATGATAATAATTGTGTATTTTGTGTCGTTTGGTTGGTTTAGTTTGTTGGGTTTTATGGCATATCAACCTTTATAGGTTATTTAACGCCAAATCGATTTTTATGTGAATAATCTGTTCTATTAAAAACAATTCAGTTAAGCATAAGTACACAGTTTGTCAAAAACATTTCTATTTCAAACTATTCAAGCAGTTATATGTAACAATTCAGTTAATTGTAAATACAGTTTTAATATCAAAAAACAGTTCTGTTTCAAATAATCCAGTTAAGCATAATCACGTAGTTTAGATGTAAGTACGGTTTAATTGTCAAAAACATTTCTATTTCAAGCTATTCAGTTTACTCAAACAATTCATGTTAGCATAAGTATGCTGTTAGTTCTATTTAACCCATAGATAGGGCCCTGTCAGGTGCTACCACTCAGGGCCAGAGTGGACCTGGGAGCAATGGCAATGAAGGGGTACTCCGCATTCCCCAAAGCTCCAGCACTGCTCGAACCTCACCATCAGATTGTTTAGTATCATATCCAGGACACTCGTTTGGGGGGGGTCTTCTACAGTGTATTCTACAGCCCCAGCTGACAGGGCAAATTTCGTGTCGTGAAAATATCGAAGAAAGTATTTTGTTGTGAATGATACTATCAGAATATACTTGTTTATTTTTTTAAAAATACCTGATGTAAATTTATTGCAAATGATTTTTTGTCTATAGGAATGCATTGCAAACATTTTTACAATAAAAACGCATTGTAGATTATTTTGAAATCTTTTGAAAATGAAGAAAAATGAGATTGTTAGTGGTTAGTAGTCATGAAAACAAGGATGATAAATACAAAACAGATATGAAGCATCTATTCTTAATATTTTGTATGTTTTCTAATTGATGGGATCTGGAATAGATATGAATACGTTTTTGTATCATTCAGTATATTATAGTTTGAATTTCAATTTTTGTCAGTGGAAAATTATTTTGTATTGTTAGTATTTTTTTAATGTTTACTTTTATTGATTTTCCATCTTTTTTTTTAATTCTAGGTTTGTGTGAGCATTTGTGAGTCACGTTTTGCCTCGTATCCATTTTAATTAGGTTTAAAAAAAAAAGTCGGAAATTTATAGAATTCAGATTTTTGTGAGATAACAATAACGAAAGACAACCATTTTCCGAGAGTTTTTATAGAAATATAAAATATTTTATTCGTTACTATTTATTTCCCCTCCTCCTTCTACTCCTCCTCATTATCATCATGCAATATTCTTGGCTGTCTTTTTACTTACCCTCTCCTGCACACCCGAGATGTGACACAAGGTCGATTTTTAAGCTGGTTTGTATTCAGTGTTTCTTTCTTAGCTAGTTGTTGTACAAAGGCTGAAGAGCGTATCAACCCTACAGAATTTTTTGGGGGTCTCAAGAGATCGTTGTCACTTGACAGATAGATATATCGATTGATAGATTCGGGCAGGGGACGTTTCAGCGGTGTCGTGGCTAACGTGCGGAATTGTGACGTTATTGCAATCAAGTTCGAACTGCCATCGCGCTATTACTTTCACTTTCTGACTTATACCCTTGGGAAAGGTATGCACTAAATCCCTTATAATCCTAGGTAAGGGTTAAATAGTACCGCAATGTCATTCTACAATGATAACTTTGGCATAAGATAACCCACGAAAATTTGTATGACATTAAATAAAGAAACACTGCCATGATACGGACAAAATAGAATATATGCACACACGATTTTGAGTGCGACTATTAACTTTTCTTTGCGTCTTATTGTAAAATTGTAGAAAACAAATCTGACAGGTTTTTTAAAACTCAGCTTAGTTTGCCAGAAATATGGAGGGTGAAGTCAACATGAAAGTAACGGTTATGCCTACTGGAGGGCATTAAACAGTCCCCCTAATTTTTTGCAAATTGTTTTGAAGAAAAATACAACCCCCTCATTGTTGTCTTAAACACTGATTAGACTGTTCGATCTCCGATTGCAGTTATCAGTTTAAAAATTCAGGGAGAATAATAATATTGACAGAATTTGAAATTCGAAGAAATGAAGCCATCTTCGCAACAGAATTACAAAGATCAGCCGAAGAATTGAGTTCAGCGTCAGGGTTATCGATGTAGGAAATGGAATCGGTGACCCAATTTAAAATCTTGGATGAACCCGTTCGTGCTTCACTTCGCGCCCTTTAATGCCCTTAAAAAAGGGAAAAATTCATCCTTTTTTCCTTTCCAAGATACATGGTGCCTTCAATAAGTTTCCAGACTTTTTCTGTACAGGCATTTAGAATCGTTGTAAACTCTTGAAAATTCAAAATGTTATTGCTATACATCTTATGAGATTACTGACCAATTTTTATGATTTCAGGTTCAAAGGAACTGCTACTGCAGGAATTAGAATACACTCTACTAAAGCCTGATTGTTACAGCAGGTGAATTTCAAAAATGCAATAAAATTCTATTTTAAACTTTGAAAAATGCCACAAACGTATGGAATGCTTCAGACTGCTTTTCGACCATCTTGTATGAATCGAGCATGAGTTTTTGTGAGGCATAAGAGATTCAAGGAAGGCAGGGAGTCTATGAGGGATGATGTGAGGTGTGGGAGGTGTAAGGAAGTCAATACACCAGAGTTGATTGGCCAAAGGGTTAGGGTTAGGGTTACTATGTTGAGGTTTTAAGGGAGTTCAGGAAGAGATTCCCTGGGAAGAGGCCAACACTCTTCAAATCGGGTCAGTGGCATTTCCACCAGGACAATACACCAGTTCACAAATCCATCCTTGTCACAGACTATTTGACCAAGATGGACATGAAGACAGTTCCTCATCCTCCCTATAGTCCAGACCTTGCTCCCTGTGACTTTTGGTTATTCCCCAACCTCAGAGTCTGTCGTTATGAGACAATTGAGCGGATGAAATAGGCTGTGACGAAGGTCATTGACAGGCTCACACAAGAGGACTTCGATGGGGCCTTCCAGAAGTTGTTGGAACGGTACAACGTTTGCATTGCAGCCGGAGGAGAATACTTCGAAGGGAACTAGAATTTCATGTGTGCACTATCAATAAAAGTGCCCATACAAAAAAGTCTGGAAACTTATTTAATGATCCTCGTATATGTAAGTGGTAGGGTACACCGAATTCTCTAGTCTTGGTTGGTAACTACTTTAGGAGAAGAGAAACTCTGAATTCAAAACAGCTTTACCCTCTTAAAAATTGACCTCGTGTTGCATTCTGCTCGAAGTTTAAGAGTTGAGTGAATACAAACTAAAATCAGATTAAATACCGAGAAGAGTAGTTCAATGCTGAAGAAAATCGCTTTGACTTGAACTTATGGAAGATCCACCTGTTACTTATTTTATTTCACTTCTGTCATCTGTTAATCTCGAGAGATTATAGATCAGCGCTTGGATCTCGGCACAGGCCTGTCTATGGGTGTACCGATAACCGACTTTTGTTCATACTGCAGCTTTCCCTTCTTCACGACACCGATCTTGTTCATAGGAATGGCAAGGTGCTATACGACATAGCATAAGGGTATTATCACAAGAGTTGACAGAACCAACTTGAACACAACGACGAACTGATTGGTCGAACAGCAAAGGCTTTCATTCATAAGTTCTGTGTGGACACTTGATGCCGTTTAGAGGACTTGCTGAGAGTGAAGGCCCGTACTGCAGGTCTCCTTTCTTCACGACATCGATTTTCTTCATTGGAAGAGCAAGGTGCTATACGACATGGCATTAGTTTTTGGTTCTACTCTACTATTGTGTAATGTTTACTTGCTTTGCTTATTTGGGCATTTAAATACCCAATTTTCTTTCTCTTTGACCAGTTGCTCAACCAATGCTCGAAAGCCTTCTATATCCAAGTATTAAACCATATGTATGAAAAAAGAAATGGGTCTAAGCCTTTTTCAAAGAATTTACACGCTGTCAAATGTAAGCAGATTCGTCTTGACGTTGAAATTGGATCGTCGAATCTATTTTCTCCAGCGAAAACCGTTACACCACACTCTCCTCCATATCACCAGTTACAATTGGTGCGAAAACTCAATGAATACAAAATATTGATTTATTCATCCCGAATGTGAAAAAAAGAAAAAGCATGTTTACACTAGTCAACTTAATTAGATTTACCAAAGGGAACATTTTTCAACCAACAACACATCAATTATGAGATAGTTAAATCGATAAAAATTTATTTAGATAACTAGCTAGCTACCTAGGTATATAGATAAGGACAGACTGCAATACATACATGTATTGTCAGTTAAATTTTGAACGTGGCTACCCTCTGTGTTTGTGTCAACAATAACCTATAAATTGATCCATCCTTAAATGAATCCTTAAGTTAGCTACAGCAGCAGCCCCTGCCACAGCCTGGACATTGCCAATAAGTTTTCTAAAGGCTTTTTTTCTGACTGATTAACTAACAGGGAATGCTTTGGGATTTTTGAGTTCAGCAAGTGACAAATATAATTTTAGATTATAAATTGCTCGCATGCAATTGGTAATTACATACGTCTGAGACATGCTCACGTTCGTGAACAGAACATTTGTGTTCAAAAGTGATGGATGAGGCGACAGTTCAGTTAAATTTCTGCTGAATCATGTATTTGGTTAGATATGACATCAAGCAGTGTTTGTATCTGAGGTTAAGGGTTTATTTTATCTAGGAGATCAGGTTTGGTTTGAATTGGTTTTATGGTATATCAATCATTGAAGGTTATTTAATGCTAAATCCATTTTTAAACATAAGTACGCAGATAAATGTGAAAACACTTCTATTTCAAACAATTTAGATTAGCATGAGAACAGTTTTTTTGTTTACACACAGTCAAATGTCAAAACAGTTCTGATTCAAACAATTCAGTTTAGCATAAATCTACAGCTTAATTCTATTTGACTCATAGATGGAATCCTATTAGACGCTACCACTCCGGGCCAGAGTAAACTTGGGAGTAATACCGATAAAGGGGTACTTCGCATTCCCTAAAGCTCCAGCATTACTGAAGCCTCGTTGGGAGAGTCTTACCCCTTTGCAGAGATGCGGTCGATGTATTCTGCAGCCCCAAACGACTGGCTAAAATGAGATCAGATTTATCTGATTATGGTCATTAACGATTTGGAAATATTAGAACAACACGCTTAAAATACTCTTAAAGAATAAAGAAATTTCCAGTTCACTTTGCAACGATGCAATAATTTTTTATTAATGAAGGTCACGAATTTTCGCTGATCTTCATTTTGCAATCGTTCAAATTCTTGATCTAACAAAGATAACTATGAGAGTCTGAATCATTCACATTCATTTCTTAAAAATAGATGCATCGATATCAAAGACCGAACGAGTCAACTGGTCATATAGATATAATTATTGTGGTATTAATACTTTGAACTAGTTCGGTGGTTGTCCTGTCTGATTTTGTAATTGTGTTCATTTATTATAAGAAGCTCAACAAATGAAACAGAGAATAACAACAGAAGTGCTGATTGTGATTTGACGTACGCCTGCTTGCAGAAAAGGTATACTTTGTTAGCGTTTGTTTGTTCGTACCTTTTCTTGTTGTTGTTGTTGGCCTAGCATTGATTAAAAAAGCAGATCAATTTCTTGTCTACCATCAAGCCAATTGTAGGTGTTAAATAAAAGGAAATACTGCGTGATTGAATGTTGGAGTTGTTATTTAGTCGTGAACCAGATTAAGCTCAGCTCAATCTGTTTCAGTTTCTGTCCCTCACTCTATCTCTGACTCTAATATGGAGGGATTTGTGGTGCAATGGTTATCGTTGAAGGAAATGAACACGGCGAAAAGAAGTTCAAATTCTGAACAAGGCTTTGTGCTTTTTAATCTAGGTATAGCAACCGGTGTTAAAGAAGAAAACCTGATAAACGCTGCTTAAATATTGATCTTATGTCGTATTCTCCTGTGTGGAAGAGTTGAGTATATATATATATACGTAATGCATTCAATAAGTTTCAAGACTTTTTTTGTACAGGAATTTACAATTGACGTAGACACTGGTAAATTCAGTATATTATTACTATACATCTTATAAGATGACTGACCAATTTTTATGATTTCAGGTTCAAATCAACAGCTACAGCAGCAATTAGAATACACCCTACTAAAGCCTGATTGTCACAGCTGGTGAATTTCAAAAATGCAATCTGGACGCAAGGAATAAAATTCTGGACGTATGCAATAAAATTCTGGATGTATGCAATAAAATTCTGTTTTAAACTTGGAAAAATGTCACAGAAACGTAGGGAATGCTTCAGACTGTTTTCGACCATCTTGCATGAATCGAGCATCAGTTTTTGAGTGGCATAAGACAAATCGGGTCAGTGGCATTTCCACCAGGACAATGCACCAGTCCACAACTCCATCCTTGTCACAGACTATTTGACAAAGATGGACATCAAGACAGTTCCTCACCCTCCCTATAGTCCAGACCTAGATCCCTGTGACTTTTGGTTATTCCCTAAGCTCAGAGGTTGTCGTTATGAGACAATCGAGGAGATGAAAGCGGTTGTGACGAAGGTCATTGACAGGCTCACACAAGAGGACTTCGATGGGGCCTTCCAGGAGTTGTTGGAACGGTATAATAAGTGCATTGCATCCGGGGGAGATTACTTCGAAGGGGACTAGAGCTTCCTGTGTATACTATCTATAAAAGTGACCATACAAAAAAGTCTGGGAACTTATCTAATGATCCTCGTATAATATATATATATATATATATAGTGCATAATTTTACGGGTGATGCAAATACGGTTTTGTTAATTGCATGACGACTAATTATGACTGTGTGCAAACAAATGACTTATGTTAAATTGAGTTGTTAGAAATAGAACTGATTAATTATTTAACTGTGTGTAAATAAATGACTGATGTTTAATTGAATTGTCAGTGATACATAGCAATACTTACAGCCATTTAGCAGTGTTCAAAGGAATGCGTAATGTTGAAAACAATTATTAGTGTTAAATAGCCACATTTGTAACCACTTTGCTGTGTTCAAACAAATGATTAATATTAAATAGAATTATTTGTGTTAATAATAATTGAAACCATTTAACTGCGTAGAAAACATAGCAATGCTAGAATGCAAACAAATTAGTTCTAACTCATTTGAAAATGAAATTACCAATTAATTATTCTCTAATTATTCACTAATTATTCCCTAATTATTCATATATTTATTGCTATTTAAATGTGATCAAACAAATGATTAATTGTAAATAAAATTATTTTTATTAGATAGAAATACTTGAAACCACTTAACTGTGCGCTAAAAGAATTACCTCAAGATCATTTAAGTATATTATACACAAAAATGTGTTTACAATATATATATATATATTTAAATATATATATATATATATATATATATATATATATATATATATATATATATATATAAAGGATTTGGCATAAAATAACCAACATTGGTTGATATTGCATAAAACCCCGATCCAACCAAACTAATGATGACCATGTGGAAAATTGTTTTTGGGAGCAGAAAACTTGCTCTATTCAATGGTCTATTGTATTTGCCGTATATATTGTAGATTGGAGACATAAATATGAAACGCATCTTTTGGAGCGTTTCTATATCCTACGGCTCATTGTCTAGTGGGTAGAGTGTTCGTCAATGGTCCTTAAAAGTTTCTATGATATCATATCTGGTGTTGATAACTTTTTGGGCTTATGTGATCAACGCAGTGTAACACTGAAGAAAGAATTGCGTGGACCGGAAGCAAGACTTTGTTGAAAAATAAACCTTATTTGTTTTACATTTCATAAGAGTTTCTTGATCAGCCTCTAAACTTTTCAGTTGACCCTCGTATATATATATATATATATATATTTCTGTAACTTGCGATATCCCAAAAGAAAGATGTCAGTGATATGGCATATGTTTATCTAAGTTAGGATCGCGTAGACACTTGGTAACTCAGTTTCTCGCCAATGCGATCATTAGGCTTAAACATTTTGGCCTGATGATTACATTGGGGTGAAACTGACAGTTACGAAATTCTGCTGGCTCTACGCATATACTACCCAAACCTACGTATATATATATATATATATATATATATATATATATATATATAGTAATTTGGCCGATTGTAATCGAGGGTGAACTGAAAGATCTCTTTTCAATAAAAAAAAAAAAGAAAAAAAAAAAGAAAAAACCCGGATATATTTGAATTTCTATGAGATTATTTTGTTTTGGAAAAGAAACTAAACCCTTCATCCGCAAAACAATATATTTTCAGTGTAATTACAGTATAGTTTAATATTTATTCAATTCTTCTGATTATTTATATAGTCTGTCATATTTCTTTCTTTCTTTCTTTCTTTCTTTCTTTCTTTCTTATGGCTTATCAACCTCCGTTGGTTATTTAATGCTAAAATCATTATTGTAGAAGAAAAATTGTGATACTATTTAACCCATAACTGGGGATTCTTTTTTTCCATTTCTCATTTAAAAATAAATTTTCGATTCATTATAATATCAGCATCTCGTAAATTCGCATCGTGGCGAATATTCCACGCTCATCGAAACAATTATAGTTCTAGTGACGTAGAAAAGAGCCACACACACACACACACACACACACATATATATATATATATATATATATATATATATATATATATATATATATATATATATATATATATATTCCACAGAATATATACATAATAAGTACACGAATTCCGAGATGAATTATTAAGGATTTCTATTTTCAATTTCTATTTTAAATAAATAAAAGAAACAATATCAATGCTGGACAAAATATATTGAAAATTGCCTTAAAATTATGTAAACGAAAGCAAAACAATGAAATGGAAAAATTGAAGATTCAATTTTGTGATGTAAGTAGGTAAATATACCTACCTTATCTTTAAGAAGGTATTACTTAAAATTTTAGATAAGTGGTTCGATTTACAATAAGGCTAACACTACCGTTTGGCCAGAAGGTAATGTTCGATTAACAACGCTATCAATAAAACATCGTTTATTAAAAGAGGTAATTAACACATAATAAAAAGGAATAATAGAACATAATTGTTTAATTCCAATTTTCTTTTTTCTAATATCCTGTTTTCTTCATATCAAAATTAGCTAACTCTGTCGAGGAAAAAAAACTATTGTCATGCTTAATAGTGAGGTTACGGTATATCAAGTAGCGTTATCGGCAGCAAACTAGATTAACAAACAATTGGTTGAAAAGAATGGACAAAGAATCATGTAAGACTTTGAAAATGTGTTTTTTGGTTCTCGTATTGGATTTTCGAGTGGTCAATGTTTGTTAAAATGATTTCTGATGCCACTTTGAGCCAATAGGCTGCAGGTGAGCTGTCTAGATAGAATGGAAATAGTCAGATATAGGGAATCAATAATTTTTAAGGATGGGAAAGGTATTCTCCTAAGGAGAAATTGAATTCATATAAAACTTTTGTTTACCTTTTAGGCATTGCTATTTTGCGTCGAAGTAAGTTATTGCTGATTAGCAAATTAGAGAATTAAATTTTCTGTAGAAAATGATTGGCTTTATAAGTTCTTCGGAGTCAACTGAAGAAGTTTAGTGCTGTGTGATATATTTTAAAATACGTTCAGCTTGTTTATAATTAGTGTGTATACTATAAGACGTCAGATTCTTGTTAAAAATACCTGGATAGTATATAAGAATAACCATATAAAGAAGAAGCGAAAAAACTCAACCTCCAAAAAGCTCTTTGGGCGAGTCCCCGTGGTGCAATCGGTAACGTGCTTGACTGCGACATCGTAGTAAACTGCTGCATATTGACCCTTGACAGAGCCGTCAATCAGAGATTCTCTGCACAGGATGGACCTGTGAACATAAACGGAAGCAGTCACGTGATTGAACGGAAATGTGTGGGTGTTATGAAATGATATATGCACATGCCCACGTGAGATAGACTCTTAGTCTTGAGTCAGCTTAGCTTGCGACCAGGAAAGATTTGGTGAGTCACGGAGAGAGCCAGTGAATATCTGGGAGCCCCACTGGGGCTAAATGCCCACAACAGGCCTCCAGTTGAATACCTCCTGACTGAAAAGCAGAAGTGCTTAGTGGGAACTTGAAGATAACACAGCGTGGTATGGTCAAGAGAAGAAGTAGATATGGGTCAGTATAGCAGTCTCTCGGTCTCTCCCTGTCTCTCTCTCTCTCTCTCTCTCTCTCTCACACACACACCGCAGAAGCTTTGACTCCAGAAGAATAAAGAGAATATTTTTATAACCAAGTGTTATGGTTTCTTCCTTCATTATGGCTATACAACAGTGCAAGTTCGAACTTCAGCTGCGCTCTTAAGTTTATAATCGGACTAATACCCTTATAAGAGGAATGAAACCCCTTACCTCCCAAGGTATGGGTTAAATAGCACCGCCACTGTTCGTCTACAAGAATAGATTTGCCATTAAATAAGTCACGAAGATTGATATGCCATTAAACAAATAAACCAACCAAACGAAACCAAAAAGATCTTCGATCATAGACAAGATGTTCTACATATATTTAACAATTAGAACCCCTACCCCTTCTCACACAACTACGTGACATCAGTTGGCACCTTACCGACAAATACTATATTTGTTTGAACCGCAACCGTCATATGATTTTAACCACGGCATTGTTTAATTAGCTTGAGAAAGTGAAAATTAACCTTATCGTAATTCCATAAAAAAAAGGACACCGTTCTTGAAACTCGTTGAAGACACAACCGAAATCGTTTGAAAAATAAAATCTTTTGTACGATTTCTTCATGCATTTCATCTGGAATTACGTAAAAGATGATGAACTTAGAAAGGAAGTTCTTCATGACTTCTTGCCGGTTTTTTAACCAAACATGTATAAATGAAGAACTGCTACCGACACACACACAGACACACACAAAAATAGGAACCTGAGTAGTAAGCCTCTGAAATGAGTTGACCAGTTCATATATCTCAGCAGCAATATCTCATCTACTGAATGAAATGCCAACACGCTAAAATAGAATGCATGAACTATTATTGACTAGTTGTCGATTATAAAGAAATCTGATCTCAATGATGAAATAAAATGGGATATTTTCCAAGCTGTGGTTGTGTCAATACGACTCTATGGATGCTAGATGAAAATAACTCAAAATGTTCGGTGCTGTTTTGAACAAAACCTGGATGCAGTATTCCACAAAACAGCAGTTTACTATGAAAACTTTAGGAGACTTGCTGTCACTCAAACTCCAATGAGAAACCATCAGCTAACACTGGTGTGAAAAACTCTCAAAACAGTAAAATAATAATAGAAGACGTGAACGTGATGAAGAAAAGGAAACTTTAAGAGAGAAATTGAATCTCTTCCAATAGCAGCACAAAACAACGAAAGAAGGACCAACTATGTTAACGCAAAAATAGATCAGACGAAATAAGATAGCAAATGTAGGTTATGTGGTGATAAAGACGAAACGATCAATCACATCTTAAACTAATGCAGTAAATTAGCGCAAAAAAGAGTATAAGACTAGACACGACTTGGTGGGAAAGGGGATCCACTGGGAAGTGTGCTGGAAATTTAAATTTGACCATACGAACAAAAGGTATATGAACAACCCAGAATCTCTTCTGGAGAATGAGACGTAGAAAAGTTTCTCGGATTTTGAGGTAGAAGCACATCACCTAATTTCGGTCAGACGACCAGACTTAATAATAATCAACAAGAAAAAAAGAGAATCTGCGAAAAAGTGGACTTTGCCGTCCCTGCAGACTGCAGAGAAAAATGAAAAAGAAAGCAAATAGATATAAGAACCTAGATCTTTCTAGAGAGCAAAAAAAAAAAAAAAAGAACTATGGGCGATAAAGGTGATGGCGATACCAATTGTAATTGGTGCGTTCGGTACAATTCCAAAGACTTGGTAAAAAGGAATGGGAAACGTGGAGATAAGAGGACAAGTGGAAACTACCAAGAATACAGCGCTATTAAGATCTGCCAGAATACTGAGAAGAGTCCAGGAGACTTGAGGAATCTTGAGGAGATTTTCCGTCATTTAAACTCCAACGGAAAACCATCGGCTCACGCCGGTGGGAAAAACTCTCTAAGGAATAATAATAATAATTATAAAACCTGGACCTTGTTAGGGAAGTGGAAAAACTGTGGAACATGAAAGTGACAATTATAACAATTGTGAATGGTGCTTCTGGTATAATCTCAAAAGATTATTAAAGGGACAGGAGGACTTGGAAATAAGAGGATGAGTGGAGACCATCCAAACTACTACATTAATGAGAACGGCCAGAATACTGAGAAGAGTCCTCGTGACCCGATGAGACTTGATATCATTCAGACTCCAGTAAAAGACCATCAGCTAATACAGGTATGAAAAACTCGCAAATACGGAATATAAGACTGGGAATCGGTCGATTGTTGAGAAGAGTGGGCGTGATTTCGATGAGCGAGAGATCAAAAATATTGTGGATTTCGAAGCTGGATAGAGATGGATTGACAATATTGGGATATTTTTTTGAGTAAATATATCTAGACGAAATGACCCATTAGCTTGATTTGATCAATAGCTGATTTAGGAAGAATTTTTAGCGTGGGAATAGATTTAGGTTATGAAAAGATATGTATGTCATATACTATTATTTTACATCACGAGCTAGTTGGTGTCCAGAGTTAATTGGTGTTGTTGAGAGAGGTAAAGCACGGTCTCAATTTTGATAGCAGTCTGGCGAGAGAATGCTAAACTCATCCAACGCATTCATCAGTGAATGATTCCCGCATTTCACTATGTCGCTAAAGTTAACTTATGACCGATACACATATTGCCAGACCAGATGTTGTATTCTGTTTTGTATAACAATAGATGGCATACTATAGTTTTTATTCACTTAACCGTCTGTTTTTAAACTGTTTATATTTAATCACCTGGCCTTATTATTCTTTTGGAGAAGGGATCGATTTATCCTTTTGAAAACATTCGTCGCCAGAGGAGATTACCACAGCTCATTGGTTTGCGAAATACCTTGGCTTATAAGAATCACAACACTTGAATTTTAAGCTAGATGATCGACGACTGAGGCTGTGCCTTTAGGACAGTTTCGAATTGTAAGTTCCTCACCATTCTGACAGATGTGTAGAGAATGAGATTTTACACGGGTTCGAACTGATCCGCGCATCAATCAGAAATACGGCGTGTTTGGAGTGGATAGGGTTGAGTTTATAGCCTAAGTGGAAGGAATGAGACACGTATAACATATAACGGTATTGTAAAAATGTGTTATACATATGTATGTCCTCTCAATTAATTACTGAATCGATTTTTATTTTCTTTCTTCCCATCTTTCTTTCTTTCTGTCTTTCTTTCTTTAAAAGCGAATCGCAGTAAAATCTTGCTCAGTCGGCTGGGGCTGTAGAATACCCAGACTACACCTCTGCCGAAAGGTAAGACTATGAGTGTTCAAGATATGACACTAAACAATCTGATGGTGAGGTGCTGGGGCTTTGGGGGAATGCGGTGTATCCCTTTATTGCCACCGCTCTTAGGTCCACTTTGGCCCGGAGTGGTAGCACCTGATAGGGTCCTTTCTAGGGGTCAAATAGAACTAAAATGCGTACTTATGCTAAACTGAATTGTTTGAAATAGGATTGTTTTGACATTTAACTGTCTGTGGACAAAAACTATACTTATACTAAACTGAATTGTTTGAATTAGAACTGTTTGACTAAAATAAATTGCTTGAAATAGAAATGTTTTTGACAATTAAACTGTGCACTCATGCTAAACTGAATTGTTGAAATAGAACTGATTATTTGTAAAAAAAAATGGACTTGGCATTATATAACCTACAAAGGTTTATATGCCACAAAACCCAACCAACTAAACAGCCAACCAATCGCAGTTAAGTCTTTATCAAAATAGCCTTACGTTTCGTTACTCAATAAATTCCCTAAACGAAATTAATTGATAATTAGTTAATTGATAATTAATGCAATTATTCAAACAATATAAACAATTATGATTAAAAAAACATTTTTGTATATTTTGGTAAGTTGTGTTTGAGGATTAAACCTTCAAAGAAAGACAAACAAGACATGCTGGACACTGGGTAAGTCAGAACTAACTCATCTTTTCCACAAAATGCTAATGAATGCAACTATCCTACCACCGGCTATGGGTAACAAGAAAAAGCTGAGATCGGAATCTTGCAACTGCTTTAGGAGAAGGAAAAGTCAGAATTAAAATCTCCGATACACATAAAAATTGACCTTGTGTCGCATCCTGCTCATGCAGAAGGATTGGGTATATATATATATTTAGTTAAAATACACACATATAAGCACACACACACACACACACATATATATATATATTCTGATAGAATATACATATTCAGTTAGTATATCAAACCAGTATATATATATATATATATGTATGTATGCATGTATATATTCAACTAGGATATAGATATATAAAAAGATGCAAGTATTTGTGAAAATACATCCACACATACATTTTTTATATGATTAAAAAACATAAATCTCTTAAGTACACCCCCCACACATATACACAAATATATATATATATATATATATATATATATATATATATATATACTTCAGTGGAAATCACCTGTGAAACATGTTTCCTTTCTTAACGTTCCCTTTTTTCCCCACCTTAATTTCCCTACTTTTCTATTGTTGCCCTGTCATAGCCAACGATTGGATATTTTCTGTCGCATTGCGAACGAAGGCGCCAATAGGGACACGCTTTCATATCTTTCTGTTCATGTATGCACGGACATGCACACTTCGCCGCGCAGTTTCAATTAGAGGCAAAAGGGGCTTTGATTTGAAATGCAACAGGCACAAAGTAGATTGGTGAAACAACAAAGCAATTTAACCACATTAAGATGATAGGGGTTGATGAGCGCGCCTACATTGAATATGGTTCAGAACCTTGCAATATTGTCCTTGTTTCTTTCCTCTTCACCTATGCTTCTGTCTTTCTTCCGACATGCATATCACCTATATACGCTAGAAAAATCTTGTGTCTGTAAGAACAATAACAATTCATAATTTTCTCTCTTAAAAAATGAAAAAAAAACCACGATTAAAACAGTATAGAATTTATCAGCCATATTGTCTGTCGCTTCTTTGTTTTACACTGCCGTTCGATGGGTTTTAGAATAAGCTTAAGTTAACAGTATACCCCTTCTGAGGGATACCCCCACCACAAAAAATGGAGGGTTCTGGGTATGACACTAAACTAAACTGATAATAAGACCTCAGTTCTTGAGATTCTAGGAAGTGTCTAGTATCCTTTCATTGCCATTACTCCCATGTCCACTCTGGCTCAGAGTGGTAGTTCCTGTTGAGGGTCCTAGTTATGGTTCAAAGAGATATGTTTCAAAATTATTTCTATCGGATAGGAATTTGTGAGCTCAAATAAATGTGAAGACAAAAAAATTATTAAAGAGAATTATATTAAGTTTAGATAAGGATACTTGAAACTATTTAACCGTTGTTTTTATGTGGAATAAGTACATGTCGCTACAATTGCTAACGGAATATAATTATTAGTTAATTAAAGAATACGCCCTATAATTATGTTAATTTTTAGTCGCCTGTGTGGTTGAGAATACGTCCACTGGATCCTCTGAGGAAGGGTAAGACATCCCTCCCTTAGAAAAAAAGGTGTCCGGAGTACAGCAATAAACTCCGCCCGTTTGGTAAGTGTGGAGTATCCCTCCATTGCTATTACTCCAAGGTCCACTTAGACTTATTGTGAAGATATTTTTTGTACAGTATATAATTGGATGGAAATGCGCATTATATAACGGTTATCGAAATGAACTCGACGTACTGAGTTCAAATCCTGAACGTGGTTGTTTGTGTTTCACTTCATGGTAATGCCCATGGCAAAAGCATGAATGCCTCTCCCTCACATCCATCTATAGGTAAATAGTGTTATAGACTGGGTTCTTTAGCCTTGGTATAGCTGTTGAGGAGAAAAATGCTTTGAGTCCAAATCCAGGGAGCGTGGGGCTAGGATTTTCACCCAGTAAAACCATAAAAGCTCTAAAACCACCGCACAATCACAGACGTTGTGTGGCTGCGGCTCTATGACCATCAAAACGGGAGTGAGAGTTACATGTCAATAGATGACAAAAAACAAGCATTATCAGGGATGAGGTTTATATTTCTTATCAATATAATGTGGTGAAGATGGTGATTGGCTGGCGAGCCTTAGGGACTTAATTCAAATCAATCTAATGTTGTAAAAATATACGACGCACTCAGTGGATTTAAAAAAAAAACTTACTCAAAATGCTGCAAAATAATTTAAAAGTTGTATGGCTGATAGAGTGAATACATCTTGAAATAGAAAAACTATTATGATGTCTTGTGTCAAGCAGATAGGATAACATAATTAAGCTAGTTTCAACAAGCAACAAGGAAAAGTTCATCATTCATTCAGATTTCATCTCTGTTCTACAATCTTTTAAAAACACAAAACTTGATAATCTCTTCATTGTCAAATTTCTGAACAAACTAAACTCCATGAACCAAAGCAAAAAGGTGATATTCTGCTGGATCCCAAGCCATATAGGAATCCAGGGAAACGATAAAGCGGATTCATTAGCTAAAGCTGCACTCAATATGGTACCCGATAAAAAAATCAAAAATACCTTATACTGACCTCATACTGAAAATCAGGCAAATAATTACTAAGAAATGGTAAAAATTATGGGAGAAAAATTCCCACAACAAGCTCTTTCAAGTACAGCCCATTTTATAAGAAAGGAAGCTGGATCTACTAAAAGGTTTAGCAGTGAATAAACTTTTGTATTAGTGAACCAAGATTGAGTTTTGTGTGTTCATCACTTGTTCTTTTCTTCGTGGTGGAGGTTATCACAAGGGTCCAACTGACAATTAAAGTGTAGTACTAAACTCATAGACCCGTTAGAACCGTAATGTTATGAATGTCTATGTTGTGGCGTAAAGGGTTCTGTCGAAAACCGTGGTGGTGTAAGCATCGATATGGTGTAGTAATATTGCAAACGGCCATTTCAGAACCGTAGCGTTACAACCTTCTAGCTGGTGTCGTAACGGTACATATTGAGCACAGTAATAATTTTCCCGGTTTTGTAATCATTTTATATCTTAATCTGACATTTTGAATATTATATAGCGGTAAGTTTATATATAACGAGACAGAATTTTAAGAAATTACATTACATATATATATATATATATATATATATATATATATATATATATATATGTGTTTGTGTGTGTGTGTGTGCGCGTGTGTGAAACTTGGTCATATGAAGGAGTTTCAAAAGTGTAGATTGAAACAGACAATTAAGTCTGTCGGGTGTTCAAATCCCAGAAGGTAAGTCTAGGGTCAGGTTTTAGTCGGAATAAATATGACAGGAATAGAAAAACGGAGAAAGCGACGAATTCCCGTGCGCAGAGTATAACACGTTCATCTCAAGTGTCTTTTAAACTTTCGTATTCTGTCTTTCCAACAATCGCAAAGAAAATAAACATTATTGGCCCTGATGGTTGATGTTTTTATTGTTTTTGTCGATCTGCTTCCCAAAAGATAATCATACCTCTGACTTCATAATAAAAAGTAGATCTTTATCCAATACAATAAACCATTTTAAACAAGACTTTTCTTATCTTGCCATAACTGCTTTTAGGCGAAATAAACCCCGAATATCAACATAAATACGAAGGTTATCAATATGTAGATCAAAGTCTTGTTTTTATATTAATACCTATCTAGAAATATCAAATGTTATCAAAGCAATTTATGTGAGCAGTTCGGAATTTTCTATTTTTGAAGACTCTTTTTAAACTTCTGTTTGAAGTGAATATTTTTTTTTTTATTCTTGGTTAATTTATATTTTCATTTTCTCAGGGAGAATAATGTTTCTGAGTGAGCGTCTATAAATTTGTTACCAACGCTAGCCTCATGTATTAAGACTAGAGTTGGAGAACACACACACACACACACACACACACACACACACACACACACACACACACACACACACAGACACACACACATATATATATATATATAGAAATTGATAACAAGGCAATCCAGAGGAAGGAGAGATTTATTGAGAAGTCGACACTATAGCGTTTCGGTTCTGCTGAGCCATCATCTGGACCACGAGGGATGATATTAGCGATGTTAAGTCAACGATGGAAGTTTTAAAATACAAAATACAAAAATCTAAGGGAAAATTTTGTATAACAAGAAAAAGTTGGCCATTTAATTAGTGAATCAGCGTTTGCTGGTTTAAATTAGGTCATTAGGAATATTGTCGGATAACAATCCATTATTTACTTCCATATATATATATATATATATATATATATATATATATATATATATATATATCATGCCGTGCTGCTTGCACGGATATCCCTGACCCTCTCTCGCCACTTCTCCCTATTGATCATCGCCTCTGGCAGGTCTTTAGGGCTACATTCCGTACCCTCACATAGCTGCTGTATGTATGTTCGAGCTGGTCATCCTGCTTTTGTTGGGGGGTCTATGAGCCCCATTCAGCAAATAAAGGATTCTTTTTAAAAAGTAAAATACATTTTGCTTCATAATTTTTTTCCATAAATGTAAACTATGCATTGTTTGGAATTGATTTATTGCAAAATTATCTTAATCTTTCAAAAAAGTATGTCCTCAGATCTTTAGCGGCCGAGAATTGCAAACCATGTGAAATTAACCGAAGAATGTGAGATGTGTCCGGAGAAGCCTGTTTTAATTTTTTGTCAAAAATGTTTGCAAATGAGCTCAACATAAATTTGCCACTTTGAGCTTAAGTAGAAAATAAACACGCAAGCTCTCCTCTAAAGAAAAGTTTCTGGTCTGAAGATCATCCTCACAGTTTTCTAGGACATGAAAAGAGCCATCACTATTGATTTCCTTGAAAAAAGTGCAACTCTAATCAATAATTCCAATTACCGACTCCTTTGGCAAAATTCCTCTTGTTTATTGAATGACACCTGTATATACGTACATTCACAAATAAATAAATAATTCTTTTGCAATAAGATTTATCTTGTTAGCGTACGCAGTCCAGCGCTTTTCCATAGATCCCATTACCTACTTTGGGAACTAATCCAGCTGCCTGTTTACTGGGGATCGATTTGGTTGGTTTGGTTGTGGTATCTAGTATTTGAGACTTTATATAATTAACCTGCTCACACCTCAGGGAATATGGAACCTCTCATTTCTCAGGAATTATTGCATCATTTAACAAGATGTGTTCTGAACATTTTCTCTCATCTATCTATAACTTATTTTAAAAACAAAAAAACAAAACAATTCGGTCGTTACCATGATACAACATAATAAAACTGAAAGGATAAGTGGCAACAGAAATATATCTGTATATTCGATCATGAAAGAACGACTCCGTTTTCGCTTCGATGAATTCTTCAAGTTATTTTTTTTTCAACATTAGCTTGTGAACATGCGACACATAGATAAGAACATTCCAAGTATAATTGTTGTGCCTTATTGGTAAGATGAGTACTAATGTTTTATTGCAGAAACATCAACTTTCTAGCTAGATATTCTTGTGTTCAATACATCAATTAAACGAGGCAGTTTCTCACTGGGTGATTTTTTAATATGTAGATTCAGTTTAACTTGAGATTTTAAGGCTTATTTTATACCACTCTATGATTTATTTAGTTTTGAATTTTCCCAATGAATAAGTTGTTTCTTAAAGAGGTTTATTTTGCACATGGTCTCATGGAATATGAATAATTTTTAAATAGATCTATTCGATCCATAAATGGGACACTAACAATTAACAACTACTTCTGGTCAGAGTGAACCGGGGAGTAATGGTAATGTAGTGGTACTCACCCCTCTTCTTACCTCCAGAATTAGTACCTCAGCATAAAATGCTGTTTAGTATCTGTTGTATCGTGGTAAGGAAGATATACACAGTGAAATAAAGAGTTAATTATTTATCAACTCAAGTGGTACAGTTCAACAACTGTGGGTGTTACGTCCGAAATTGATCTTACTACTGACCGAGATCCTTCAGAACCCTCGTGCTTAAGAAACATGACGTCTTTTATACATCCGCGATACCGGAAGTACCATGGTACGAGCCACTATATAACAACATCATACCCAGGACATCTCTACAGGGGATACAGTCAGCTTTTTCTAGGCCTTATCGGTTGGCTGAAAGGGCATTTAGCTATTGATTATAAAGTACAAAAATTAATTAATTAATTAATGCTAACACCGTAACATTGATTAATTTCGAGTTCATATAAAGCAAGTAAGCTGGCGACCGTAGTCGAGGGCGACCGGAAGGCTCCCTTTTCAATAGCTACTACACCGAGGTGTAGCGGAGGGCGCTACTCCTTTCCCTGGATTGCTCCACTTTACCCTTGATACATATCTTATATTGCTGAGTGTTAAGCAAGGATGTATCAAGTACCATTTTTAGTCTTTGGTATGACGCGACCTTGGAGTGAACCCAGGTCTCCCGAACCATTGGCGAACACTCTACCCACTTGGCCAAGGAGCGAGTTCATATATTATATGTATAATACTGCCTCATACATACTTGGTGAAAGGCCGCTCCACGAATGAATGGTCCAGTCAGCTGGGGCTGCAAAATACACTGACTGCTTCCCTGCAGAGGGGTAAGGTTACCCCAACGAATGCCCTAGATATGACGCTAAGCAATCTGATGATGAGGCCTCAGTAATGCTGGAGCTTAGGGGAATGCAGAGTAGCCCTTCATTGCCAGGTCTATTCTGGTCTGGAGTGGTAGCACCTTATAGGGTCCTATCTACGGGTCAAATAGAACTAAACGGTGAACTTTTGCAAAACTGAATTTTTTGAAATAGAACTGTCTTGACATTTAGCTGAACTGTTTTGACATTAACTGTTTGTAAACCAAATCTATACTTATATTAAACTGAATTGTTTGAAATCTAAGTCTGTGTTAAATGACCCGAAAAAGGTTGATACGTCGTAAAACAAAAAACGAAACAAAAAAATAAACAAATAAACAAACCAAACCAAACCAAACCATCCACAAGCGAAATTTTAAACTAGTTCTTGTGGAAGACAAAAAATTAATGTTTTGTTCCTATATAAATATCTAACTTTCAGTGATTTATCAATTGGAGTAATATCTGAAGAAGTATCCTGTGTCATCGGCGAAAACAAGTTCGAACTTCACACGTGCTATTAAATTCACCTTCACACAAATACGGTTAGAAACCCTTTCCCCACTGCTCTTGGTTATATAATATCCCTGCTGTTTTACTCCGAGAATTCCTTTGGGATTAATTAAACGACGAAGACTGATATGTCATTAAAGAAAGAAAGAATGGTGAGTTTATTTAAATATACATAGTGAATCTGGAGAAGAATCTCCATCATTCATTTTGGACGGTTACGTAAAATTACCATAATTTTATCAGCGGCATTTTTTATTGCAGCAATAAACACAGATATGACACGGAACTTAACAAAATTCGTTGAGAGTTTAACGATTATTTCCCCTTGGTAGCCATTACCCATAATATAAACATGAGCTCAAAAGCAGGAAATTTTGCTGGCTGGCCTGATTTTCAGCTGATATGAAAAAAAGAAAAGAAAAAAGAATTCATAAAAATAAAAAAAAAATAAAAAATACAAGAAAAAGTCATAAATTTGCTTGTTGCGAAAGAAATATTCAAATTTTGCACGCTTAAACAAAGATTCCCGTGAGTTAAACAAAAAGACAGAAAACAAGGTTTCATTTTGACATTATTTATATATTGTTGCTTGATTGGTGTTTATGTGGCATATCAACTCTTGATTTATATTCAATGCCAAATCCTGTTTATATATAAAGTTGGTGACCGTAGTCGAGGGCGAAGCGAATACTCCTTTTCCAGGTGGAGGGGAGTGCGCTTTTCCTTTCCCGAGATTGCTTCACTTTACTCTTGATACGTACCAAATAATTCTGAGTGTTAAGCAAGGAGGTATCAAGTTTTTTGAGTCCTTGGTATGATTCGACCTGGGATTGAACCCTATTCTCCTGGGATATATGTATAAACTCTTTTAAAAATAAAGTCAGCAACAAACGATTCACTTAGAAATTATATATATATATATATATCATCATCATCATCATCATATCGTGCTGGCAGCACGGATATCCCTGACCCTCTCTCGCCACTCCTCCCTATCGTTCATCGCCCTAGGTAGGTCTTCAGGACAACAACCTGTATCCTCACATAGCTGTTGAATGTACGTTCGTGCTGGTCGTCCTGCTTTTGCGCGGCCGTGTGTGGGGATCCATAAGAGTACATCTCTTATGAGTTCATCTCTGCTTCTCCAGCAATGTCCTGCATGTCGGGTTCGCCTAACTTGAATAGTTTTCGTGATAGGGGGCAGGTGGCCGTACAGTTGGTGTCTTGTGGGGTGTTGCTGCCAGGACTTGTTCAGGATTGTACGCAGCATTCTTGTGTAATTGCCATCTAGTTTCTTCTCCAGCCGTTTTGTTAGCGTCCATGTAGTGCATCCATATAGCAGTATCGATGTGACCGCTGCCTGGAAGAAACTGCGTTTCATTTTATCGGTTAGGTCTGATTTCCATATAGTCGATAGCCTATTGATAGCTGTCCATGCTTTCGTTAACCTCGTTTCGATGTCCTTTTCGGTTGATTCGACGCTGCTTCCTAGGTACGTGAATTTGTCTACTAGTTTAAGAGGGGTTCCTTCTAGAGTGGAGATGTCCCCCGTTTGGTTATAGCACATATATTCCGTTTTGTGTGCATTAACATGGAGGCCTATGCTTGCTGCTGCTCGTTCCAGGCTATGCAGAAGTGTTTCGGCTTGGTCAGGTGTATTTGCCAGTATCGCTATGTCATCGCCGTAGTCGGCGTCGGTAATTGTTGTTGCGGGGTATCTTCTGCTTCTTTTCTTCGTCAGTTCGAAGCCATTCTCTTTGATTTTGTCAATCGATGTTCTAAGTACGTAGTCTAGACAAATGATAAAGAGATACGGAGCCAGCGTGTCCCCTTGTAGTACTCCTGCTACAATGTCGAAGTATTCTGTGTCTCCATCTGGTGATCGTACTTTTACTTTAGTGTTTCTATAGAGAATCGTTATTGCCGCTACGGTTTCTTTAGGTATGCCGTACGCTAGTAGGATTTGTTCCATCTTTCCTCTGTGAATGGAGTCGAAAGCCTTGGTAAAGTCGACAAATATTAATGTCGCTTGTAGGTTCTTTGCCCGTACACCTTCAAGGATTCTGCGGATGGTTAGTATTTGTGAGGTCGTAGATCTATTTCTTCGGAAGCCATTTTGGTTTTTTCTTAGTATGTTGTCGATTTTGGGTTCTATTCGGTTTCGTAGTAGGGCATTGTAGATTTTGGCAGCTATGGATGTAAGTGTTATGCCTCGGTAGTTTTTGGCTAATCCGAGGTCCCCCTTTTTAGGGAAGGGGAGTATGCAACCCTTCGTCCATCTATCTATCGGATTTTGATTGTATACTGCGTTGCAGTGTCGGAGCAGTATGTCGTCGAATTGTCTGGTCTTCCATACTTCCGGGGGAATTTCGTCCAGTCCTGCAGCTTTCCTATTTTTAATTTTTCTGAGAACCGAGTCGAGTTCTCCTTGTGTGAACGGTCCAAGTTTAATGTCTAATTGTTTGCTAATTATTCTGGTGATTGGTTCATGCGTTATTTTTGGTGGGTTTCCAAGTAAGTTTTCGAAGTGCTGTTTCCACAGTTTTATTCTTTCTTGTTGGTTTGCTGCTTTAAGTTTTGCTTTGGCTGTGTTCTTTCTTCTGCTCACTTCGTTTATTGTTTGCCAGGCAATTCTAGATTGTCTATCTTCTACCGAGTCTCTAATCTTATCTATCTGATTTTGAATGTATTCTGTCTGTTCCTTTATATATATGCCTGCTAATTGATATTGTGCTGTTTTTAGTTTTAAGGCATTTGTGTTTGTTGGGTTTTTTCGATAGTTTTTGGAGGCTGTTTTCACTAGTGCACGTTTTTCTCTCACCGCTAAGGTTTCCCATGGGACTCTATATTTAGTTTTAATTTTTGTTGGAATGTATTTTGCTGCTGCCTCAAGGTGTGCATTGACGAAATTTTCGTATTCGTCGTTTGGTGTACTTTTTTCCGTCTTTTCTTGTAGTGTCTCGAATCTGTTTCTTAATTCTAATACGTATTTATCTCTGACATCTTTGTTGTTTAATAGGGCCCAGTCATAGTGTTTGGTGGTCGCTGTTCGTTTGTCGTTTTTTCGTAGGCTTATCGTATTTTCGCTGTGACTATTCGGTGATCGGTGGACACACCCTCAAAAGAGGAGTATGCCTCGCAATTCAATGCACTATTCCTCCATTTCTTGTTTATAAGGACGTAGTCTATCTGAGCTTTAGTATTGTTTGCATACGTGTATGTCCATAGTTTGCCCTCTCTTTTTTGGTAGTTTGTATTGAGGCATGCTAATCTATTTTCTATCATGAAATCTGTTAGATGTTGCCCATTTCTATTTGACGTGTTGTGGAGGCTGTATTTGTTGTTTCCGTTTTTCCCGATTTGTGCATTCATGTCTCCGCCAATGACTAACATGTTGTGTTTCGGGATGCTACGCACTAATGAGGATAACTCATCGTAGAAGGTGACTATTTCATTTTCTTCACTAACATTGGTGGGGCTGTAGCATGAGACGCTTGTTGCTCTGGGGTTTCCGTTAAATGTAGCTACCATCATTCTAGGTTGTATTTTCTCTATGCTATTAAGCGTTTTTAGTGCTCTAGGTCCTATAAGCAATCCTACCCCTCCCACTGCGGCGTTGACAGAGTTTTTCCATGCGGATACAGTGGCGAGCGACCATCCATTGCCAGTTTCGTGATATTTGATATCTTCTGTGTGCTTGTATCTGTGTTCTTGTATGCATATTATGTCTATTTTATGTTCTTCGGCCGATGCGATTAGCTCTGGGAGTTGTCCTATTCTATTTAAGGTTCTTACGTTAAATGTGGCTATTTGTAGTGTTTGCTTGCATTTTAGTAGTTTTGATTGTTTGAGCTCTGTAGCTGATTTTTCGAACACCGAGGCCAGGGCTCCAACCTCAGCAGGACGCGCCCCTTTTTTACCCGCGCGAAGAGCGATGCGGTTTGTGTAAGTGGTTTGAGTGTGGGTCATGGTTATCTTTCGATCGCTGTTTTATTCTCTTCTATAGAAGCCACTCTTATAGAGGAGCAGCAGTAGTTCCCCGATCGAACTGTCGATCCTGAGCGAAAAGTCGTCAAACTCACGTCCAGGACGCATTTGGGTATTGAGTTTGGTCGTCCATTGGTTTATTCAAATACCTTAACGTACATCATGCTGCTTCCCATGTGTACATAAAAAAAAAAAAAAAAAAAAAAAAAAAGAAAATAAATAAAAAGGGGGGGGAAACTTAAATCGCTAGTCGAAAATCTTCTACTAAAGTTTCACCTTAACGGATCATCAGGAAGTACCGTGAATACTGGTAGATATTAGATTAGTAAATATATATATATGTATATATAAATTGCACATGGGATTACCTGGATATGGTTAAGAAGAGGAAATCCGAAGAGACAAACTGAGTTTTTTTTATCATCATGAGCAGCATATCGTGCCACTAGCACGGATATCCCTGACCCTCTCTCGCCACTTCTCCCTATCGTTCATCGCCTCTGGCAGGTCTTATGGGCTACATCCCGTATCCTCACATAGCTGCTGTATGTATGTTCTAGCTAGTCGTCCTGCTTTAGCTCGTCCATATGTGGGAGTCCATAGGAGTACATCACTTATGAGCTCGTCCCTGCTCCTCCAGCAGTGTCCTGCGTACCTGGCTCGTCTAACTTGGATAGTTTTCGTGATGGGAGGTAAGTGGCCGCATAGTTGGTGCTTTGTGGGGTGTTGCCGCCAGGACTTGTTTATTATTGCTCGCAACATTCTTGTGTAGTTGCTGTCTAGCTTCTCCAGCCGTTTTGTTAGCATCCAAGTAGTGCATCCATACAGCAGTATCAATACTACCGCTGCCTGGAAGAAACTGCGTTTCATTTTATTGGTCAGGTCTGATTTCCATATGACCGATAGCTTATCGATCAAAGCAAAAATTGGAAACGCTAAGTGCAGGTTATGTGGCGATAGAGATGAAATTGTTATTTATATAATAAAAAAAAACTGGCACAAGAGTTGACATGATTGGGTGGGAAAGGTGATTCATTAGAAATTGTGCAAGAGATTTAAACTTGACCATGCTGACAAATGGAAAATGCGCAAACCAGAATCTGCCTTAGAAAATTTGACACATAAAGATCTCTTGGATTTTGAGATTCAACCAGATGATCCAATCCCGACCAGAAAACCAGATCGAGTATTTATTTACAAGAAGAAGAGAAATTGTCATCTCACGAATCTTGTCGTTTCAGTAGACAATTGAGTGAAAATAGTTGAATATGAAAAGATTGATAAATACTTGGATCTTGCCAGAGAACTTTAAAAAAATGTTGAACAGGACAGTGACACTGATACTAATTATAGTTGGATCAATTGAAGCGGTCTCCAAAGAAGTCGAAAAGAGAATGGAGAACCTAGAGACCGAGAAAAGAATCTAGACCATCTAGACCACACCACTGTGACGATCAGCTCGAAAACCAAGAAGAAATCTGGAGACCAGTGGGGACTTACTGTCACTCAGACTTCAGTGAAAGACAACGAGTAAAAACTTCTGAGAAAAAACTCGCATTCAGTAAAAATAATGATAAAACATTATTAATAAATAATAATTTTGTTTTTCAATCTAAAAAGCTGATGACGTTCCGTTGATTGTTGCTGTTGTTTAGTTTTTATGACATATCAACCTTTGAAGGTTGGTTAATGCCAAATACATTTTTATACAAATAATCAGTTCTGTTTCAAACAATTCAGTTTACCATGAGTACACAGTTTGTAAAAAAAATTATATTTCAAGCTATTCAGTTTAGTCAAGCAGTTCTAATTCAATCAATTCAGTTTAGTATAAGTATAGTTTTTTGTTTACACAATTAAATGTCTATATAAACAATTCAGTTTAGCGTAAGTACAGTTTCAATGTAAAAAATAGTTTCATTTCTATCAATTCAGTTTAGCATACAAAAACAGTTCCATTTCGAAGAATTTCGAAGAATTCAGTTTAGCATAAGTACGCAGATTAAATGTAAGTACACAATTTAATTGTCAAAAACATTTTTATTTCAAGCTATTCAGTTTAGTCAAATAGTTCTAATCCAAGCAATTAGCATGAATACACAGTTTAGCTCCGACATTAATGGAATCTCACCATCAGATTGTTTAGTGTCATATCTAGGACACTCGTTTGTGGTTTTTTCTTACCCTTCTGCAGAGAAGCAGTCGGTGTATTCTAAAGCCCCAGCCGACTGGGCAATACACAGAGTTAAATGTAAAAGCAGTAATATTTCAGAAAAAGTCAGTTTAGCATGAGTACGTAATTTAGATGTCAAAACAGTTCTATTTCCAGCAATTCAGTTTAGCATAGATACGCAGTTTGCATGCCAAAACAGTTCTATTTCAAGCAATTCAGTTTAGCATAAGTACACAGTTTAGTTCTATTTAACACATTGATAGGACACTATCAGGTGCTACCTCTCCGGGCCAGAGTGGACCTGAGAGCGATGGTAATGAAGGGGTACTCTGCATTCCCCAAAGCTCCAGCATTACTGGAGCCTGACTATCAGATTGCTTAGTGTTATATCCAGAAGACACGTTGGTGGTGGGGTCTTACCCCTCAGCAGAAAAGTAGTCAGCGTATTCTGCAGCCCCAGTCGACTAGGGAAAATGACTTTCGGAGACAAAGCTTTGTATATATTCGGAATGAGTGTACTCGATTTTTTCTCGAACATCTTTAGTCGGGTAACAAAAGAAGACGTTTCTTTTCCTACCTAGTTTTATATAGCCAGTATTATGATCTGGTGAAATTAACGATACTTTTTTTGAGTAATATTATTGTCACTGATAAATGGAACCTATTTTATGTGTCAAGTTTTGTGAAAATCGATAAACTTATTGTTCAATGAATATGTAATTTATTCATCTAGTGTAACTGTCTAGGGCACGCCGTGAATATCGGAGACTAGCTTCTTCAAAAATACTGTATATAGTCTTGGTTATTCCTTATTACGCAAATGTATGTGGAACATATTTACAATAATGAGTCACTTAGAGTCAGAAGAATGATAGCAGATAGAGACTGCAAAACACCTAAAAAAGAGTGCAAGAAAGTTAACGTCAAAACTAATGAAAACTTATGAAATCCGAGTTATCTTTTTTAATATCATCATCATCGTGTCGTGCCGCCAGCACGGATATCCCTGACCCTCTCTCGCCATTTCTCTCTATCGTTCATCGCCTCTGGCAGGTCTTATGGGCTACATCCCGTATCCTCACATAGCTGCTGTATGTATGTTCTAGCTGGTCGTCCTGCTTTTGCTCGGCCATATATGGGGGTCCATAGGAGTACATCACTTATGAGCTCGTCCCTGCTCCTCCAGCAGTGTCCTACGTGCCTGGCTCGTCTAACTTGGATAGTTTTCGTGATGGGAGGTAGGTGGCCGTATAGTTGGCGCTTTGTGGGGTGTTGCCGCCAGGACTTGTTCAATATTGCTCGCAACATTCTTGTGTAATTGCCGTCTAGCTTCTTCTCCAGCTGTTTAGTTAGCGTCCAAGTAGTGCATCCATACAGCAGTCGTATCGATACGACTGCTGCCTGGAAGAAACTGCGTTTCATTTTATTGGTCAGGTCTGATTTCCATATGATCGATAGCCTATCGATAGCTGTCCAAGCAACGCTTATACTATCCTTTCTTGTAGGACGCTAAGAATATATCTTGTTTATCTGGCACACTTATCTGTCGAGTAGATTCATAGGATATAAAAAAAATGTACCTCAGACGAACGATAAAGCTTCTCGAAACGAAGCTCTGCAGCAGAAATGTCGTCATCAAAGGAATAAACTCCTGGGCTGTCCTTCTTGTAAGATCGTCGGGATCATTCTTGAAATGGACGAGAGAAGAACTTCAACAAATAAACCAGAGGACTAGAAAATTGATGACGATGCTCAAGGCTTTACAGACTATATGTCTTAAGGAAAGAAAGAGGAAGTGGATTTGTCTGTAATAAATATAGCGTGGATGCATCAATACGACAACTCGAAGATTACATTAAGAAGAGAAATGAAGACTAATTACAACGGCCAGTAACAGCACTGACAACATAAGAACAAAGAGAACAACAATATCTTGAAAACAAAAATGGGAAGAAAAAATCTTTTTGTAATTCAACCGACAAACAAGCAAAATCTCACATGAGAATATCTGGAGATGGCCACAGAAAGGAATCTTTAAGAGAAAAACTGAATCTCTTCTAAGAGCAACACAAACCAATACCATAAAGACCAATTATGTTGAATCGAAAATGAATAATATCCAACAGAATAGCAAGTGTACGTTATGTGGTGGCAAAGACGAAACGATTAATCATATAATAAGTGAATGTAGCAAACTAGCACAAATGGAGGATAGGACTGGGTACGACTGGGTGGGAAGGTGATACGTTGGGAATTGTGCAAGAAATTAAAATTTGACCATACAATCAAATGGTATATGCACAAACCAAAATCCGTCGTGCAGAACGAGACACATAAAATTCTCTGAGATTTTAAGGTACGAACAGATTACCTGATCCCGAGCAGAGAACCAGGCATAGTGATAACAGTTATCACCCTGGTTGGCGGCTAGTGAGGCTAGGGTATCGCACGTGCTTTCACACGTTGTATAATGAAAAAAAATCTGATATAACGTATTTTCACTCTTAGAATATGAATTTAAGATCTCAGAATAATGATGTTTGAGTGAGTTGTCAAATGGTGTGGCAGAAAAAGTACAGGTCCCTCTCTTTCTCTTTGAACACACACACGCGCGTGCATATCTGGAGAAATGGTAGCTTTTGGTGAATCTGACAATATGATAAAAATAAGTAGAAGAGTTGAATAATCAAACACTTATAACGGGTTTAGTGGTAATATATCGTTCTTTATTCACAGACCCCTTGTAAGCGTTTGATTTATCTACTTTCCTCCACGTATATATATACATATAAATCAAAGTTAACATTTTGTTGTCACAAAGTCTATGCTGCTTGATGACTGTTAGTTTCTCGCCTATGAGATCATCAGAGCTCTTAGTTTAAAGAACACATTGGACAGAAACTACGCAATCTTAACTCAGACCTTCGTATGCCCTATCACCGATTTTGAGCACTCTTTATAAATACTACAAATTGAATTCATAATGATAATGATAATAATGATTATATATATATATATATATATGCACACATCTCTACACACACACATACAGAGATACCAATATATATATTCTTTTAAATTTAATCAAAACAGGAGATCGCAAAACTGGACACAGAGACAGAAGACATGAAGAGAATCGTGTATTCATATTCCTGAAGGAGGGATCGGAGTCAGGCTTTAGTCGGAAGAAAATATGACTGGAATTGAAAACCGGAGAGCCAAAGAGAAATAAAGATGTACTGACAACAGAATATGATCTCTTCACCTTAAGTGACTTGAAAACTCTCGTATTCTCTCTTTCCAAGAAATAAAATCAGTTAACTTGATGTTTGTTATTTCTGTTGATTTGTTTCTCTAGAGATAATAACACCTCTGACTATGTAACAAAACAGCAGATCTCTATCCAAGACAAGAAACCACTTTGAAAAAAATATTTTTCTTATCTTACTAGAACCGCTTTTAGAAGAAATGGTATCATTTCACCAAAAAGCCGTTA
The DNA here is from genome assembly GCA_963585895.1 of Sepioteuthis lessoniana. Taxonomy (NCBI): domain Eukaryota; kingdom Metazoa; phylum Mollusca; class Cephalopoda; order Myopsida; family Loliginidae; genus Sepioteuthis; species Sepioteuthis lessoniana. The sequence goes on from OY757919.1 coordinate 69,460,972, forward strand.
TGCTTAGATTATCAACATTAATACGAAGGTTATCGATGTTTACATCAAAGTATTGCTTTTGTATTAATACCTCTTGGGGAATATCAAATGTTATCGAAGCTATTTATGTAGACAGCACAAGATTTTCTACTCCAGAAATATCTTTTTAGATTTCAGTTTGAATTGAATAGTTTCAATTCTTCCATAGTTAATACATTCATTTTCTGTAAAAAGATAAACAATTAGATTTTCAAAAACCCAACACTAATCACCATCTACTTGTTACTAACACTTACCTATTCTATGAGAATTGGACATCATATATATATATATATAGTAATAATTTACATAGCTCTATATTTTGAAGTGGCACCCAATAAGAATCGAAACTCACTCGTGTAGGGTTGCTAATCTAGTTTACAAACCATTACACCCACAGAGGTGCCTGTAGATTCTGAATCAATTGTTGTGATTATCAACTGTTAGTTTCTCGCTTATGAACCCATCGGCGAGAAACTAACAGTTACCAAGCATCGATAACTCTGTGTCAACGCTATGCTAAATAAAATATAGATGCTTCTTCAATTTTATTGGGTGGAGTGGCGTAATGGTTAAAGTGTTGGACTATGGAATCGTTGTAAGTGAGTTCGAACTCCAGTCGTGTTATTACGTTCACTTTCGGACCATTAGACAAAAGTAGGAACCCCGTTTTCCTCCCAGATGTTAGTTAAATATTATCTCTGCTGTTTTCTACAAACATGGCTTTGGCATTAAATATCCCATAAAGAGTGGATATGCCATTAAACATAGAAACCAGTTTCAATGATACCTAGTACTTCTTATTTATAAACATTGCTAAGTAAATTATCAATAGTAATATATATATACATTTTTCAAAATTATTTTACTCGTTTGTGTCCCTTGTTTCTATTCGTTGGACCCAGTGGGTAGAGTGTTCGCCAATGGTCCGGGAGACCTGGGTTCAATCCCAGATCGCGTCATACCAAAGACTTTAAAAAAAATGGTACTTGATATTTCCTTGCTTAACACTCAGCAATTTAAGGTACGTATCAAGGGTAAAGTGGAGCAATCCAGGGAAAGAAGTAGCGCCCTCCCTTACACCTCGGTGTAGAAGCTATTGAAAAGGGAGCCTTCTGGTAACCCTCGGCTACGGTCGCTAATTTTACTTTATATTTTTTATAACTTTACTTTATAGTAACTACTTGAAGTATAGGTGGTTGAACTAAAAGATTGAAACTTAACCTTGACGTAGCAGTTGATAGAGAAATTTCAAAAGACTCTTCGAAAACATTTGAAAATTTACATCTCTATCAAAAAGCATTTTACGTAAAATTTGTACATATATATTGAGAACTAAAAATTCCGTGCTCAGCAAATTCTAAGGCGAGATGTTGAAAGAAGAGATTATTTTGTAGACGATGGTTATTCTCGGACAGGCTAAAACAATCAGATTTACAGAAGATTTTTTAAAAACTGTTTCTATGAGTGAGCCTAGAAATATTTTCATCGGCTTCGAGAGCACATGGAACAATCAATCATGCCAAACCGTTGTTTTGTTCCCACGTTTGTATTGCCGTTTATAAAACTGGAATACTTGCCAATTTACTGACTAGAAACTGGTGATAGTCAGTGCAACATGGCGTAACCTATTCAGGGAAAATCCACAAACTTTCACGCGGGAAATGGAAGATGGTCGATAGAAACGAAAGCCAAACGAAATGAAGTTCCGGAATTTCGTGTTTTTTTACTTAAAATCCGGAAGCACTTCCTGTCAATAAAATTTGGCTGGCATCGCAAAGAAAATATTACAAAAATAAATAGATAAATAAATATAACAACAAAAAAGAAAACATAACAACAACCAAACAACAAGCAGAGAAATACCCCAAAAAGGTCACAATAATAATATTGATAATAAAAATAATGATAAATATTGAGGTTTATAAAGTAAAAGCTACTTCGTATTGAAAAGGAGAGGAAATGAGGCAAAGAGACCGACAAGTATATATATATATATATATATATAGTCTTCTATATTTTATCAATAAAAAGTGCTCAGTATCGTTGAAGAGCGTACATATTTAAGTTAGCATAGAGCAGACTTAGAGTCAACGCTACTGAGTGATAGTCAGTTTTTCATCTATGTGTTCATCAGACTAAGTCATGGTTCACATTCAGCGCACATCCAGGATTTTGAAAGATGCTTAAATAAACGTAGAAACGTTTGTTTTTGCATCTTTTAAAATGTTCGTTTGCAAATTGGGCATAACAATTTTTCTTTAAACTCGTCTATGATCACTGCTAATAATAATAATAGTGATAATAATAATCATCGCTACGAAATGTAAACCTCAAGAGGGAAATTGAATCCCTTCTAATAGAACGCAGTAAGGATCAATTACATCAAAGCGAAAATTGATCATGCTCAACAGAATAACAAGTGAATGTTATCATATTTACCCAACCCCTCCGCCCGGGCAGGATATGACACAAGGTCAATTTTTAAGCGGAGTTTAACAGGTTTCAATTCAGAGTTTTCCTTTTCCTAGACTCCTTGCCCTACTAAGGCTGAAGAATCTAGTCTACCCTACTATTTACCCATAGCTGGAGGGAGTATAATTGGATTCGTACCTTTCCCTAGGGTATTAGTGCTATGTGAAATGCAATCAGTCTCATCCAGGATTTGAACTCGTGTCGCCGTGTCCATTCCCTACGACGATAACCATTACACCACGGGCACCTCCCCTAGTGAATGTTATGCTGTGACAAAGATGAAACAGTTAATTACACAATAAGTGAATATAGCTAACTGATACAGAAAGGATACAAGACTAGGTATGACTCAGAGGGAAAGGAAATCCACAGAGAATTGTGCAAAACACTGAAATATTATATGTATAAACCATATTCCCCACCTATAGAATGAAGCGCATTGAATTCTTTGAGATTGTAAGATACAAACGATAACTTTATCTCGACCAGCAGACCAGACCTAGTGTTAATCTAAATAAAAAAAAAGAATTAATAAAAGAACTTGCCGTCTAGTGGATTTTGTCATTCCAGCGGACCAGGAAGTGAAAACAAAAGAAAGCGAAAAAGCCAGAGAACTAAAAATGCTGTAGAACTAGAGTGAGGGTGATACCGATTGAAATACGTACACTTGGAACGGTTTCCAGAGGACTGGGAATGAGTCTGGAAGAGTGAGAAATCAGAGGACGAATCGAGACCACCCTTTTTACAATATTGCTAAGATCGGCCAGAATACTTTGAAGAGCCTTGGTGATCTAAGGAAACTTGGTGTCACTTAGACTCCTGTGAAATCTCATCATTCTAACGTTGGGGGTGAAAAACTCGTAAGTAGTAAAATAATAATTATATTGTAAAAAATCAATAAATAAACATAGAAGACAAACCATTAGAGGCAGCAAAAAGCTTGAAGAAAAGAAGCAAAACACAAGAAGTAAATCGATTAAAAACGCCTGGGAAGGAAAACAATCCCTTCAGGACAATATGCACAAAGAATTAGAAAGGCCGATATAGATATAGTAAAGATTAATCGATGGCTGAAAAGTGGTGGGCTGAAAGTAAGGAAAAGGGGTTAATAATAGCAGCACAGGATCAAGGCCTAAAAACTAGAATCTATTGGGAAAACATTATAAAAAAATGGATATAATCTAATAAGTAAATTATGCAAATAAAAAACTGAATCAGTTCACCACTTAGTGCCCGGTTGCTCAATCCTGACACTGATAGAATATTAAGAAAGGCATGTTAAAATAGAATGTTATATTTATTTGAAAGTGTGTAAATAGAAAGGAATATTGGATAATGAAAAATGGTATAAAAACCAACCAAAACCATTAACAGGTGTAAAAGAAATTATCATTCTCTTGGGCTTTGCAAGGCAAACTGGTAGAAAAATAAAAACAAACAGTTGTTAAAGACTATAAAAGAAAAACATGCCTTCTAATTGATATGGTAAAGCCAATAGATATCAACATATCAGTCAAAAAATATAATAAGTAAATACAAAGAAATTGAAAAATGTGGCACTTTAAAACTACTACTGCGCCTAACAATGATTAACAAAAGAGCAGATAACGACATTAACAAGATACATAGCAGTTTCATATCACCGAAAAGAGGCAGCAAAAAATGAATATTTAGAATATATATAATTACTACTTTCCCTCAGCCTATGTCTTGGGTAAAGACCCGGTGAAGGAGTGTAAGTAACCAAAAGTAAAAACTTGCAAAAGAATGGAGACTTAAAAATTACCGAGGCAGGGTCAAGCAATGCAATCAAAAGAAGACGGAAAAATAACGAATAAGAATTCTACCAACAAGTAGGAGGAGAATGTATGTGGTCATACCACCTATCGGATGTAAGTGAAGCAAAACTATTTTGGGATAAAATATGGGAATAGAAATAAGATAACAGGAAGGCCAAATAGATAAATAACATAGAAAAAGAACTATGATGATTTGAAGAAAGCCTTGAGATTATAATAAACCGGGAATCGCTCAAAGCAACAGTAAAAAAAGTAACAAATTGGAAAATGCCAGGCCATGACAACATACATAGGTTCTGTTTTTTAAAATAATAACAATCCATGACAGACTGTCTCTTGAACTGTGTAGATGCTTAGAATAAACAAATATAGCCGAATGAATCACTAAAGGAAAAAACATACTGATCCAGAAAGACCTTAAAAAAGGAACCATTCTCAGTAACTGTAGACTGATAACGTGTCTACTTAAGATGTGCTCTGTTAATAATGAGAAATGGAAAAAAAATAAAAAAAACAAACGACGGAAAGAATCGAATTGCTAAATCGAGAGAGATTCAGAATATTCGAAGTGGCATTTTTCCTGGAGACACATTTTTACCATCGTTCATAATTGTTCTTATGTCTTATAGTTATTCCTAAAAATGATAGGAATGGGACATTGTTTTATCAGACTTAACTGTGGGTATCTACAAAATGTGTTAATAATTCATATATGTTATATATATATAAAAGCAGGATTGTACATTAAATGACCAAAATGGTTGCTACGCTATAACCCCCCCCCCGATATCATTGGCATGGAAATTTAAAAAAAATAACAAACAAGCGAATTCTTACAAGAGAAAACTTGGACATGGCTATGAAAGAGAAACATTAAGAGCGAAACTGAATTTTTTCTGATAGTAGCGCAGAACAACGCCATAACGACTATACCAACGCTAGTGTTGTGGTCTTCAAATAATCTTCAGGAATCTGAAGATATGCATCGCTCAGGTCGACCTTGTAAAGATGATCTTTCCTCCATTTAGCTTTGTGAAGACCTCTTCATGGCTAGGAAGTAGGCAGTGGTTGTCTATTAATACTGCGTTTAACCCAGTTGAAAAGTCGGCGCAAACGCGTATTTCTTTAGACTTCTTTTTGACGTAGACAGTAGGGGCTGCCCATTGGCTGAACTCCATTTTTGATAGGATGCCGGTCTTGACTAGTCTCTCAAGTTTTTTTGTTTATTTTCTCTAGAGAAGCGAACGGCACGTGTAGAGAAATCGGCCACTCGTTAAAAAAAAAAAAATAGACGAGACAGTTTTTTTTGGTTATTCACAAGAAGGGAAAAAGAAAGTTTTACTCACAATTTGGAGATTTTCTTTTTGGGTTTGTTGTTTTAGTCAAACAAAAAACGTTCTTGTGTAGCGTTTTTAGAACACTAATTTTTTCGTCGCCGTGAGGTGGTATTATTAAATCCGTGTATGTGTTTTTTCTACGCGTAAATTCTTTCGAATCCTCGTGTCGCCACTGTTGTGGTCTTCAGATAAGACCGGTGGAAGAATAACTCAAACAACGGGTGATAAGTAAACGTTATTGTATTAGCAGAAAAAGGAAGTCATACAAAGGAAGTACTAGCCGTGCTCGGCTTGCAGTCCGTCTGTCAAATGTCTCGTAAGGAACGAGAAGTTGTCTTCCCCGAGCGAGCTAAGCTTGGAGAATATGTTTAGTTTGGACAAGTACATCTTTGAGGTATGGTAGGATATGTCCCCATAACACCCTCTCTGGAAGGTGTCGCAGAACTCCTTAAAATCAGACGACGTGAACTGTGTTCCGTTGTCGCTGACTAAGCATTCCACAACATCAAAACGAGCAAACAGTTCGTGGAGGAAGGTGATGGCGACCCCAGTCGTGGGTCTCTTGCACCTAAGGACTTCTGGCCAGTTTGTGTAACTGTCAACTACAATCAAGTAGTAAACATCCTTCAGTGGTCCTTCAAAATCCACGTGAATCCTGGACCAAGTTGGTCTGTCTTTGGCCACGGCTTGTAGGTAATCGGTGGCGCCTTTGCCGACGGGGCACAACCCTTGGAAGCATCAACCATATTGGAAATGTCCAGGTCCATTTTTGGCTCTTCATCCTGTTCTTTCCTGGATGGCCCGCGTGGAAGTCTTTCAATATCCGTTTCTGTAAGGTCTTGGCTATAATCACCCTTTCACCATATTATAGTACGTTGTCGCACAACGAGAAAATGTCCGCTATCTGTTGATTTTTGTCTGCAATCTTCTGTTTTATGGCGCTAATAAATTCGTCTTCTTGGGCTTCGCGTTTTATTTCCTGTAGTGTAACCGGAAGTTCCCTTACCGTGTTAAGCATCATATTTTTAATCTCGTTGTCGGTTCGTAGGGATTCACTCTGACTTGGAACCAACCTTACAATTCGTCGGCATGACCGATTTGTCTGGAAGGGAGATATTCTAACTTAAAATTTTAATTAAGTAAGATGGTTCCCCACCTTAGTAATCTGTTTGCTGTATATACAGGTAGTCCTTTTTTCGACCCAAAGATGGTTAGGAGCGGTTTATGATCAGTTTGCAATTTGAAAAATCTTACATGCAGGTAACGATGGAATTTTGCTACTGCAAAAATTATTGCAAGGGCTTCCTTTTCGATCTGAGAGAAATGCTTCCCGGTGGGCAATAGGGAACGTGAAGTGTGTGTTACTGGTTTTTTTTTACTTCCATCCGGCATTTTATGTAATATGCAAGTGCCTATGGCATGGGAGCTCGCATTACTGGCCACTATAATGTCTGATACTGGATTGTTGTGCGCTAGGGACAGATCTGACGTCAGAGTATTCCTGATTTTGTTGAATGCCTCCTGGCATTCCGGTGTCCATTTCCATGTACTGTCTTTTTTCAAAAGCGCATTAAGTGGGGCCTGTAGATTATGCATGTTGGGAATAAATGACTGGTAATAGTTGGCCAAACCTAAGAAACTTTGCAATTCGGTGGTGTTCCCGGGAGCTGGCATGTTTTTTTTTTTTATTGCTGTTGCCCTATCAGGGTCCGGTCTCCTGTCGTCCTTGTCTATTATATGACCCAGGTATTTGATTTCTTCTAAAAAGAATTCGCACTTTTCTTCCTTAACATTAAAACCGAACTCCTGTATCAGCGAGAATACTCTGCGTACATGTTCTTGGTGTTGCTCTTTGGATTTGCTGATGATAATTACATCGTCTAGGTACGCGACTGCAAAATCAAGGCCGTCCAACATGGTACCCATTACCTCTTGGAAAATGGCCGGCGCGACCTTGATCCCGAACGGTAACCTTTCGAATTTGAATAAACCCCTGTGGGTGTTTTTACCAAGCAACTTTTAGCTATTTTCGTCGACAGGATTCTGAAGATATGCATCGCTCAGGTCGACCTTGTAAAGATGATCTTTCCTCCATTTAGCTTTGTGAAGACCTCTTTATGGCTAGGAAGTAGGTAGTGGTTGTCTATTAATACTGCGTTTAACCCAGTTGAAAAGTCGGCGCAAACGCATATTTCTCTAGACTTCTTTTTGACGTAGAAAGTAGGGGCTGCCCATTGGCTGAACTCCATTTTTGATAGGATGCCGGTCTTGACTAGTCTCTCAAGTTTTTTTGTTTATTTTCTCTAGAGAAGCGAATATGTTTAGGTCGGACGAGTCCATCTTTTGGGTATGGTAGGATATGTCCCCATTACAGCAAGAATAAACAACACGCAACAAAATAGCAGATGTAGATTATGTGGTGAAAGAGACGAAATTATTAATCACATAATTAACGAATGCAATAAATTAGCGCAATAAGAAAACTGTGGAGCATGAAAGTGCCAGTGATAACAATTGTAACAGGCGCACTCGATACGCTCAGCAAAGGATTAGTACAGGGACTGAAGGACTAGGAAATAAGAGGGCGAATGAAGAATATCTAAACTACAGCATTGTTGAGATCGGTCGGAATACTAAGAAGAGTCCTGGTGAGCTGAAGAAACTTGCGGTCACTCAAACTCCAGTAGAAAATCAACAGCTAACGCTGATGTGAAAAACTCTCAAAAGAGTAAGATTATATATAATAATGATAACAATTCCTTATCTGATAACAAACTGGAAATCAGTGAAATATGGTAGTAAGAAAAAAAAAAGGAAGAGAGAAAATATGGCTATCGATCAAGTTCTTTGTGCAAAGAAGCTATTAGAATTCGAAATTAGATAATCAATTCTGTTTTCCTAGTTTGTAGCCTTAATCTCTTTCTTCAACCTCTCTTTCAATTTCTCTTTAGAAGAAGAAGAAGAAGAAGAAGAAGAAGAAGAAGAAGAAGAAGAAGAATTAGTTGGTGCAGCAGAAATATTGTTATATACTATCAATTATAATAACATCTTCAGATAAAAACTACGAAATAACAATCGCAAAAAGAAAAACTAGAAAGGTGAGAAGAATTATCGCTCCGGATGACAATCGCAACCTTCACGAAACATAGGAGGCAAAAGTAAGCAATCAGATAGATAAAATGAGATCTATCTATCTATCTATCGATCTCTTCATATCAATATCTCTGTCTCAATCTCGTCATTTCTATCTATCTATCTATGTCTGTCTGTCTGTCTCAATCTATCCCCAACCACGTGTGTGTGGACAAAATTTCATATCCCTCCGTCTGTATGCAGTCACTACTAATGAGTTTGATAAGCATTACGGCTGGCAGACTAATCTAATAATGTTAATAAGATAGAGAACCGACTTCTTCAAAATTAGAAGTCAGCAACTTTAGAGCATTTGAAAAATTTCCCGATGTTATTGTTGCAAAATAAAAAGATATTTCTAATCAAATAATAAGAATTATCAAAAAAAAATACTGCTTTACAAACTGAAACGATATAAAATGTGGCTTAACTATAAAGAATATCAAAAGTATTTTCTGATGCCAACAAAAATTGTAGTTATTGTATTGTGCAACAGGTACTAAGGTTTTCCCTACGAGGAAAGAATATTACAGGAAATGTTTAATGATAAAAAGTGAGAGAAGTACGCGGTGAAAAAAAAATTGATATAAGGTCAATATTTTTCTATTAAAATAGATCTTTTTTCTTTCAAGATAATGCTAGTCGACATGTTTCATAAATGATATTGCAAATTCACCGGGTTTTAAAGCCTTGTTGCTTCTTCTCTCTTCTCTAGAGTAGTTTCTATCATATTCCTAAGTTTTAAACATTATACGTTTTAAAGCAAAACTGCTTTTACTAAAAATAAAACAAAGAACATCGGTCTTAGGAGATTTGAGAAAAGAGATAAATGATCTTATGATTATTGATCTTAATCATAGTTGGCAAATATTTATGGACCTAATAAGTCATATTATCGTTGATAATGCTGCGAATAAAACTGCGAGAATTTTATGCCATAATTTCCCAAACAGCATATCTGTCTACATGCGTATGTGTTCTTATAAGCCTGTTTAGTTTTATTTCTTTGTTTAATGGAATATCAACATTCGAGGGTTATTTGATGCTAAAACAATTCTTGTAGAAAAACAGTAGGGCTACCATTTAACTCATAACTGGTGGGGGGATAAAGGAATCCATACATTTCCCAAGATACCTAGTTTAGAAGGTACCCGGCCTCTGCTGGGCCACCTGGTATTCGTTCCGGGTGGGGTATCAATGACAAGCATAAATTCATATTGCACTTGGAATTTTTGCCTCGTGTATCATTAATAAGCGTTGGCAAGCATGGATTCACATTGACTCGTGAATCAATGACAAACGATGACCCATTGTCACCTGGCCTTTGGACCTGGTGGACCTACGACTAGTAGTGCATAAGTCTCGGCTCATGTGCAACCTTCCCCTTCTCTAAATCTTGGCAAGTCGGCTGGGGCTGAAGAATATATCGACTGCTCCTCTGCCGAGGGGTAAGATCCCCCAACGAGTCTCCTTGATATGGCACTAAATCTAATAGTCTAGCTCCAGTAATACTGGAGCTTTGGGGAACGCAGAGTACCCATTTATTGCCATCACTCCCAGGCTCTCGCGGGCCTGGAGTGGTAGCACCTGATAGGGTCCTATCTATGGGTCAAATATTAGACTGAATTGTTTGAAATAAAACTGTTTTTGATATTGAAACTGCGTACTCATGCAAAACTGAATGGTTTAAAATAGAACTGTTTTGACCTTTAACGGTTAACAAAAACTATACTTATACTAAACCGAAATGTTTAAAATTTAATTTGGTGTTAAATGACCCGAAAAGGGTTGATACGCCGTAAAACAAAACAACTAATTAACCAACCAAATAACTTCCTCTAAATCCTCTCTATAAATAAGACTTTGAGACAAATCCTACCTGGTGGTAGATATGGATAAAAAATATTAACTTTCCCCATTGATATTAGTGTGAAAGTGAACGCAATGTCATATCGGGTGACCGATTACGCTTATGTTGCAACCTAGTGCGTTAGCCATTACACTACTAACTTCCCCCATAGACGCCTGTGTTATATAGACATTATCGTCTGTTGTTATCGCTGTAAATACAGATTAATTAATAGATTTTCGAATGGAAATCTCATTACGTCAGCTCGCGACCCAGTAGTGGCCTCTCCAAACACTTGATAGCATTTTTTCAAAGCTATAGTTCATAACCGATTAGAAAATACCTTGTACCGTCTAAAATCTATGTTCGTGATAAAACTGGATCTCCATGATCCTGTATGAAATTTTTAGATATTTCTGTCGCATTGTAGTGAAGTCTAACAGAAGATTTAACCATATGTTCCATTATTGTGTTCATATGAGCACGTATTATTGAGATCTTTTAGAAAATTCACATGACTCTGCATATGAAGATCATAGAAGGGTATTTGGTTTTCCTCAGGTCGTTAAGAATTTTGGTCAATTTAATGTGTGAAAGAGCGAAACCTTTCATATTTGTTTATATCAAATTTAATGAATTTCAATCAATAGAGACGTCTTTTTACTTTTATGATTCTCTGCATGTATATTTTCCGAAGTGATATATATATATATATATATATATATATATATATATATATATATATATATATATTATTATTACTGTGTATGTTTGTAACTATCTGACTATGAGATGGAATGAAGCCTTTGGTCGTAGATAAGTATCCATGCTATTAAATATATATAAAAACTAATATATATATATATATATATATATATATATATATATATATATATATATATAATACAAATGTGCTTTCACACATTGTATGATAAAAAAATGTGGAAATTTGGATAAATCTAACACTTAAAAACCGATTTAGAGGCGTGATATTTTGTTCTTTTATTTCTAAGAACTTTCTCAAAGTGAAACCGTTTTCTGAGTTTTTCTATTTATAAGCAAATAAGGAACATAGAATGATGCAGAGGATAAAGGTGTATCAGGAAGAAGGAGAAGGTTTAGAGATTAAAGATTTTTGATTGCATGCATGTGGAAATAATTTTAGTGAGCTGATGAGAAAGAAATAGGGAAAAGGTGGCGGGGAAAGAGGTTTCGGCATACCTTGCTTTGTCGAAAGACATTGACTATAATGCGATGTCTATTTCTATCTTATTATCAGATTAACTACAATCTATCCTTTCAACATGTATATATATATATATATATATATGTGTGTGTGTGTGTGTGTGTGTATATGTGCGCATGTATGTACCCTAACCATCAGACAAAAGTTCAGAGGGTGTCCTCGTGGGGTAATGGTTAAAGCGATGGACTTCGGAATTGTCGTAAGCGAGTTCGTACTCCAGTCGCGCTATTATGTTCACTTTCGGGCAAATACCCTTGGGAAAGGTATGCACCCCCTTATCCATCCAGGTATGGGTTAAATAGTACCACTACTTTTCTTCTAGGGAATAACTTTGGTATTAAATAACCTACAAAGATTGATATGCCATTTAAGAAACCAACCAACAAAAGTTCAATTTTTAGCAGAGTCGTGCTGGTTTGAATTCAGAGTTTGTTTTTCTTCCAGATCAGTCATCATACCCAAACTGAAGAGCCCAACGGTCCTACTACTTATTCACTGCTGGGAGGAGAACAGATGGTATAATGCCTTTCTCAAGGGAATTGGCGCGAAGTGAAGCATAAACAGCTTTGAACTTTGGTCTTTGAGTCTATTATCAAAGACGATAACCGTTACGTCACGCGCCCTCATATCGCGTGTGTGTGTGCACGCACGAGTGTGTGTGTGTGTCTGTGCTTGTGTATGTGTGTGCTTGTGTATGTGTGTATGTGTGTGAGACGTTAAAATATGACTGCTTTATTCTCCGAGGTCACTGGTCGTGATTACTTTTATCTCCAAAGACGCTGGTCAAGATTACTCTGCTGAACGTAAATTCTTAGGCATAGATTAAGTTGTATTCACATGAGTTCGATGTCAAGATTGATCAACTAAAAAAATACGAAAGGCTAATTATTTTCTCGACAACATTTTTAGAATCGTTACGGGAAATTGTTTTAGATGAAATTCTGAGTTTAACAGAGGAAAAATTACTAATTTTCAAGTCTTAATTCAGCCTACAAAGTTTTACTAATATAAATCTTTAACAGACAGGCTCGTCGTGACATAAGTCATATTGCAAACTTCCGCCGCAGAAACTTTAAGATTAATTATTTTAAGATATGGAAAGATAAGACATTCATAGTGAGAAAAGGACAAAAGGTTGGTTGGTTGGTTGTTAGGTTTTACGGCATATCAACCTTAGTAGGTTATTAAACGCCAAATCCAATTTTAAACAAATAATCAGTTCTATTTCAAACAATTCAGGTAAGCATGAGTGCACAGTTTAATTATCAAAAACATTTATATTTCAAGCTATTCAGTTTATTCAAATAGTTCTAATTCATCTAATTCAGTTTAGTATAAGTACAGATTTTGTTTACACACAGTTAAATGTCAAAACAGGTTTATATTAAACAATTCAGTTTAGTGTAAGTACAGTATCAATGTCAAAAACAGTTCCATTTCAAACAATTCAGCTTAGCATAAGCACATATTTTAAATGTAAGTACAGTTTAATTTTGAAAAAAACATTTCTATTTCAAGCTATTTAGTTTAGTCAAACAGTTCTAATGCAGACAATTCAGTTCAGCATAAATATGCAGTTAGTTCTATTTAACCCATAGATAGGGTCCTTTCAGGTGCTAACACTCCAGACCAGAGTGGACCTGGGAGCAATAGCAATAAAGGGGTACTCCGTATTCCTCAAAACTCCTGCATAACTGGAACCTCACCATCAGATTGTGTAGTGTCATAACCAGGACACTCATTGAGGGGGACTTACCCCTCTGCAGAGGTGCAGTCGGTGTATTCTACAGCTCCAGCCGACTGGACAAGGACAAAAGGAGAAATAGAGAGCCGATGGAAAAAGATGGAAAAGAAGCAAAACGGTTATATATATATATGAAAAATTTCTTTTTATGAGCTTTTGCTTTTTACGTCTTGCTCTCTTACTAATTTGTTTGAATCAGGGTTTAATTGATAGAGAAATTTAAGTTTTGCTTTTAAATGCTTTCAATCATATCGATTGGTCCTCTTCTGAGTTATTTTTGTCGGTATTTTTTTTTATAGTCAGTGTGCATTATTTTTCTTTTTTTGTTGTTCGAAGTGTTTATTATCAGGTGGGGTTCTTTAACTTGCATCTTATATTATCATCATCATCGTCATGTCACGCTGCTTGTGCGGATTTTACTGACTCTCTTATATCACTCGTTTCTTTTATCCACTGCTTCTGACAGGTCTTCTAGAAAAAATCCTGTATCCGTACAGAGCTGTTGTAGATAAGTTCTTGTTGGTCGTCCAACACTTGCAAGTCCATGTGAAGGGGTCCATTAGAGAATGTCGCTTCTGAATTCGTGCTTACTCCTTCAACAGTGTTCCGTATGTCTTGTTTGTCTTATTTGGATGGTTATAGAGATGGGAGGTAGGTGGCCGTACAGCTGTTGTTTTGTGGGATGTTGCTTCCAGGATTTGTTTAATATAGCTCGGAGCATTTTTGTGCAGTTCCTGTCTAGCTTTTTCTCTATACGCTTAGTCAGCGTTCATACGATTAATTCATATATATATATATATATATATATATATATATATATATATATAGAGAGAGAGAGCGTGCGTGAAACTTTTCGATGGTAATCATAATATAAAATGAATGACTTTCTTCCCAAATCCTTGTCAGATGATCGTTGCATAACCTGAGAGCAACTCTTCGTCAAGAGTAAAGAATTACGAGCTCACCTAAAGGTCTAGTGGGTAGAGTGCTCACCTAATGGTCCGGTTCAAACCTCAGTCGAGTCATACCAAATACTCAAAAAATGGTACTTGATACATCCTTACTCAACACACAACATTAAAAGGTACATATCAAGATTAAAGTTAAGCAAACTAGTGAAAGGAGTAGCGCCTTTCCTTACACCTTGGTTAAGTAGCTATTGAAAAGGCAGCCTTCGGGTCACCCCCGTCAACTTTACTCATACTTTATTATATAACTTCTTATGACGGTTCTGTCTTTGTGCATTGGGCACTTTAAAGTTTCTACTGTAATTTTAACACACAAAAACACAACAGTGCGTGTTCACTTCGCACATGTATATGTATGCGTGTTATTATTCGTGTCTATCTGTCTGTCTGTCTGTTTATGTATGTACATAAGTATATGTTTGATTCTCGAAGGACTTAAGAATTTATGTGGCCTATTGAATTCCTGAATGTTTTTGATGCATCCGGTTGTTTTTATGAAATCATTTCATCAAAGTTTATTAAATTTATTCGGAATATACCATTTTCCTTTTCTTTCTGCTTCTTCCATTTTGTTCATTTCCTTCCATTCCAATAATTCTAATATTTGAAGCTGTTTTTATGCCGTAAACTATGTCTGCCCGTCTTTCATTATTTAACATTTTTCGCTTAGTTTTTCCGGAACGAATTTTTATGAAATATATTTAAAAGCCATGTGTCTTTTTTCTAGCGATGCCTTTTAAAATTTTAACAGGAGGCTTTTTTTTAATTATCAAATATTTCGATAAAAGTTTTGTTATTGGTATGCCACAATAGCTAACTAGGAAGATGCTTTCAATCAGGGATCCACTGTATCCTCTAAGGAGGAGTGACCTAGGTTTGACACAAACCTTCATCTAATTATGAGACTTTTTCTGGAGATCTGAGGTGCGTAGAGTACCCAGTCATTGTCATTACTCCCAGGTCCTCTCTGAACTGGAGTAGCAGTATTTGTAAGGATCTCAGTTAGATCTGTTTGAAGATTATTAATAGAATGCATAATTGATAGGAATACTTGGTATTATGAAACTGTAAATTATATTCAAATAATTATTGAATGCTGTAATTGATTACGAGGGATTATTATTAGTTATTTGAAAACATTCAACTGTGTACAAATTATTTGTATTTGATAGGAATACTTGAAATCATATAACTGTTTAAAAAATCTTTAGAAACGAATATACAATAAATGTGAATATGAACGTATAATGAATAAAATACACCTTGACGGGTTGATACGCCGTTAAAATTAATCAGTTCACTAAGCCAGTAAACCTGTGATAGTTTTGGCTCTTTGTTTCCGCATAATCTCTGTCTTATCCTTCGGTATTCTCCGCCTGTCTTCCTGTCTCCTGGTTCGCGGCTTTTCCCCGGATCGGCATCACTGATCCTCAGCTAAATTTCTAAACCTACGCATGCGTAATTCGTGCAGACTCTTTTTTTTTCTGTCTATGTCATTTGATTGACGTTCTTACTCTCAGCCAGAGAATATTTATAATAAAAGCATGGAGACATTGCTAAATTTCAAGCTCGGCTCACCGATTCTCTTTTCCGTGCCGTTAACAATTAGGCCAGGTGTATTTTCACTTAGATATAAAAGATGAGGTTCACTCTAAAAAACAAGTTATAGATTATATCAATTAAAGTTCATTATTTTTTGTTGTTGTTGTTGATAACTTATCTTTCCACAACTTGATTTATTTCAACTTTGT
The DNA here is from genome assembly GCA_963585895.1 of Sepioteuthis lessoniana. NCBI lineage: Eukaryota > Metazoa > Mollusca > Cephalopoda > Myopsida > Loliginidae > Sepioteuthis > Sepioteuthis lessoniana. Next base: position 69,477,291 of record OY757919.1, read on the forward strand.
AATTATATCCCTTGTTTTACCTAAACATTTGTTTCTGTTGATTCTATCTAATTCATCTTATTATATTCGTTTTCAATTTAAGAAAGCCTTCTCTCAGAGAAAGACTAGAGTGACATTATTTTCCTATACCAGTATTTCCCGACATATTCTGATGGCTGACGATAATGAAAACCTTGAGTAATGTGTGCGGACGAACAAATTATTGAATTCTAGGACGATTAACTCTTTTAATAAGGAATAATGTTTTTAATTTATAATCTTCGATTGGCGAAAAAGATGCAATCGTGGTGTAAGGGTTATTGTCGTGGTGAAAGAGAATCGGTAACGTGAGTTCAAATCCTGGTCAAGATTGTTTGCATACCCCGTAATGAAATTACTTTTGGGAAATGTATGAACCTTACTATTCTCCTTCCATATATGGGTAAATATATATAGCTACCAGTCTAGGATGAGGAAAAAACTGAATTCAAACCTGTTATGCTCCGCTTAATAAATTGACCTTGTGTCACATCTTACTTATAGTTAAGGGGTTGGGTAAATACATATAGATAAGCGAAATCAGTTTTGTTAAATCAGCAGAAACCCGAATACAGCAACTGGTTTTGTAAACAACTGAGGGAAAAGAAACGGAGAAGAAGACTTCCAAAGTTCTCTGCTGACAGGTGACACTATGTAAATAAGTGTTTATATTGAAAGAAGTTTTAAAAAGTTAAAATCGGAACGTCTTCAAGTTTTAATTATAAATATGTATCACGGCAATCAAATAAAGACGACAAAATAGGGGTGGTAGTGCGAAGATTTTGCAAGCATAAACTTGTAAATCTCACCGAAGAATTGTGATGCTGATCGGGGGGGGGGTCTCAAACTGGGAAGCGGGTAGTGTGCCGTTGCAGGGTCTTGAAGAAAGTTGATGGAAACAACGATAAGATATAGAGATGACGACATTTGACATCAAGAAAAGGAAAAAGTCAGACTGGTGGTTGTAAAAATGCCACTTACTTTATTGCCGATGTGGCAACTTTCCTTTGGATCGGTTTCAAAGACAAGAAGACGTAAAGCAGAATTCTCGAATATATGAAGGAATATCTATTGACTTACAAATTGTAGCCCCCACCCCTCACTATGTGAGAAGGGAGGTTTTGTTTGCTCTGAAATTTAGATTATTCCATGTTATTCTGCTAGTTACTAACTGACTGATCCTCTCATGTATGACCATTTCTCGTACCTACCACGAGAGCTCTTCTGATTGACTTTTAATTGTCAGTCACACAACCGGGCACTGGTCATTGGAGGCAGCTACTTAATTACTGGAGACTGGTGAAACAGATCGAAAAATCAGAAAGAGTTGATGGAAAAATACAGGCACTAAAACTAGTACAAATTTGCCTTAAAAATATCAAATCTACCGGACACTAAAAATGTATTTATTCAATCCTTCCGCTAGGAGCAGGGTCCGACACAAGGTCAGTTCTTAAGAGGAGCTTAACAGGTTTGAATTTAGAGCTTTTCTTCTTGACCAGTCGCAGTAACATGGTTAGATAGTCCAGCATGCTCCACTATCTACCCATAGCTGGAGGGAGGATATTTGGAAGAGTATCTTTCTCAAATATATTAGTTCTATCTAAAATGTAATCAGCCTTGTCTAGGATTTGAACTCGAGCCACTGAGCCCATTTAATATGATGATAACTGCATGTATTTATTCAACCTCTTCTCATCGGATGAAACGCGACACCAGGCATTTTTAAAAGTAGATCACTGTTAGTTTGAATTCAGAGTTTTCCTTCTCATGGACGAGCAAGGGCAGGACGACCAGCTCTGTGCCGATACAGGATGTAGCCTTGAAGACCTACTGGAAGCAATGGACGACAGAGAAGGGTGGCAGGAGAGGGTCAGGGAGATCTGTCCTGATGGCGTGACACGATGACGATGATATTGGTTGCTTTACCAAGGTTAAAGAATCCAGCCTGCCCTACTACTAATTAACTAACTCGTCACTAGGGTTTCACATTCCCAAGAAAATAAACAACGAGTTCTTACAGTTGTTGATGTCGATTCACCTTGCCCCTCATTTTTCTTTCACCAGATGATAGCTTTTGTGATCCGATCTTCTTTGGGGAGAATTCCCGTCCCGTAGCGTAATTGTTAAAGTGTTGAACAGCGACCTGAAAGTAAGAGAGTTCTAACTCCTGTCACACAATTACGTTCAAATTTTAAGTAATACTCATGGGAAAGGCATAGATCCCCTTATTTAACTAGTAAGGGCTAAATAGTATCACTGCTGTTCTTCTAACCTTATTAGACATTAATGGTATCCGATCTGAGACGACTGTTCTAATCTTTTTAAACTATACAAACTTCATGCAAAATCTATTATTTAACACTTTAAATAACTATTCTTAATACAAATAATTTACGGGGAGGGGGCTGTTATCCCTGTGAAGTTATTCACTTTCGGACTCATATCCTTATCTATTGGCTAAATAGTATCACTGCTGTTATTCTGTAAGGATTACGTTAGCTTACACCACCCAATGGCCCGGGAGACCTGGGTTCAATCCCAGGTCGAGTCATACCAAAGACTTTAAAAATGGTACTTGATACCACCTTGCTTAACATTCAGCATTATAAGGTACGGTTCAAGGGTAAAGTGGAGCAATCCTGGGAATGGAGTAGCGCCCTCCCCTACACCTTGGTGTAGTAGCTATCGAAAAGGGAGCCTTCGGGTCACCCTCGACTATGGTCGCTAACTTTACTTACTTACCATTAAACAAAGAAGTTTAGTTGAATACACAGAATATCTCATTTTTGATAGGGTCTTACCCACTTTACGGGAAATACTGTTAATATATTGTAAACCCCACCGACAGGAAGTGCTGTATTTATTATATCTACATAATGTTTTAGGTACAATATTATGGAAAGCAACCTGACACCACCTCGATTTGTGATGTTCTCTAAGAATCGGACGGTAAATTGTTATGCCTCACTCCTATAAGAGTTACTATGTTAATCTCGCTCTTATCCTCGATATTGGCGCTAATCGCATGGTAATTTCATCTTCTCGTCAACGAGTTCTTCCGAGCAATCGCTTTCAGTCATTCGGGTACCACTCGACAGCTGCACTGGTCTGTTCGGCCAAGCAAATTTTCTGCCTTCAGTACTTCGCGATCATGTCCTTCACTCCACTCCGCTCCGATCCCGTATTACCTCGCTCCGGATATGCTTCCGCAATGATATTCCCTGCACGGATCTCTTCGTAGCCTTCTGAGTCATAACTAGTTGATGTTCTTTCTTCATAGTAGCCATCGTTTCGCATACAAAATAGTGTCATTGAAGAGATTGGCACGTAGGGTCTTTTTCAGCTTTGCCTAGAGCGCATTTTTTTTTATCGTGGTAACTACCTTCGAGGGTGTCCTCGTGGTGTAATGGTTAAAGCGATGAACTGCGGAATCGTAGTACGCGAGTTCGTACTCCAGTCGCGCTATTATGTTCACTTTCGGGCAAATACCCTTGGGAAAGGTATGAACCCCCTTATTCTCCCTCCAGCTATGGGTAAATAGTAGGACGGACTAGGTTCTTCAGCCTTGTTGAGGCAACTAGTCTCGGAGAAGGAAAACTCTGAATTCAAACCTGTTAAACTCCGCTTAAAAATTGACCTTGTGTCATATCCTGCCCGAGCGGAGGGGTTGGTAAATAGTACCTTCCTCTTTAATCCTATAATCAAAGTCTCGACTTATCCACCATCTGTTCTAAATAGACGAAGTCTTTCACCTCCTTGATTTCATCGCATCCCACTACTATGCAGTCCCGTGATACGAATATTAGAGGAAAGAAATAGTATTTTAGAAGCTAATGTATTGCGTCAAGGCGGAAAATCTTAGAATGGGTTTCTCACTTCTGATTCGCTGGTTTCAGTTTATTTGTTTAATGGCATATCAACCTTCGTGGGTTTGATTAGGTTTTATGGTATATCTACCATAATAGGTCATCTAATGCCAAATCCTTTTTATACATATATACGTTAAGTTTTTGATTTCTAAACACATTTTGTAGATAAAATTTTTAAATGAGTTTGAGCTCATTTTTGCTCACGGTTATATGATTTCACTTATTTCTATCAAATTCAGTCAAATATAAAAGCAATTCTATTTCAAACAATTCAGTTTAGCATAAGTGCACAGTTTCTTGTCTCTACACACGCATTTGTTTGAATGCAGTTTTTTGTTTACATACTGTTAAATGTCAAAACAGTTCTATTTAAACTATTTCAGACAATTCCCTTTCGCATTAGTACACAGTTTTAGTTTACTCAGTTAAATGTGAAAACAATTCTATTCCTAACAATTCAGTTTAGTATTATTACAGTTTCAATATCTAACAGTTCTATCTGATCTATAGACTAAAAATGCATATATATATATATATATATATATATATATATATATATATATATATAACATTAGGATAGTCCGCTATGTTGTTAAAATAGCGATAGATGTTTAAGGATTTTATTAAACATCCATCACTATTCTAACATTTTTCATAAATTTAAAGTCCTGAAGAAGGTTATTACAACTGAAACGTCGACTTTCAAAATAAAATCTGAGTATTTTAAAAAATTTTCTTTATATATATATATATATATATATATATATATATATGTGTGTGTGTGTGTGTGTGTGTGTATGTGTGTGTGTGTGTGTGTATATGTGTGTGTGAGTGTGTGTGTGTGAGTGTGTGATCATTTATTTATAGTGATAATTTCTCTGCATAAAAGAAGCAACAATGATTAATATTTATGTGACAATGCTAAATTATGATTCAGAATTAATTATTTTCAAGTGTTTTTCTTCCATCTTATTTATTAGGGCATAAGTAAAACACGTCAAACACAATCTCATGCCGATATTTATATTGCCAATGTCTAAATTGCACTCTCGCTTAGGAAATATCTTTTCATTACAAATAATAGCTGATGAAGCTATCAAGATAAACTAACATAAGTCATTACAATTGACTGAAATTTTTCTTATCTGCCATATTTGAGCATAAATTACGAGCTGCGTTGATGTAATGGTGACCGTAACTCTAAATTGAATTTTAAAAAAATTGAATGAAGACGTTTGCACAGTTGGTTTTTGATTGATTGATTTAATGGCATTTCAACATGTTCAGAGTTATTTCCTACTGAGAGTTTAGGAAATCGTAGACATTGTACGTTTAGATTTACATTTTGTTGTAGTTTTTCTTAAAAGTTTTGGCACAGTTATATAAAATCAAAAGAAGGGATCGTGGCGTAACGGCTATCGTCGATGGAAATGGACATGGTGACCGGAGTTCAAATCCTGGACAAGGTTGTCTACATTTCACATAGCGCTAATATCCTTGAGAAATGTATGAGTACAATTATGATCCTTCCAATTGTAGATTAATAGTTGGGTAGATTATGCCTTTTGACCTTGGTATGACAACCAGTCCAGAAGAAGAAAAACCCCGAATTCACACCTCTTTAAAATTGACTTTGTATCACATCCTGCTCGTTCGGAGAGGTTGGTAAATACATGTAATTTATTAAGCTTTTTGTTTAGGTGTGGAATAAGGCCGAATGAATGGGGTATCCAATGAGACTCAAAATCTCTCTTGCTGGTTTGCTAGTTAAGCTTGCCAATCATAACATTATCTGAGGTGTCCTAGGCAAATACATATATGATATCAAATATTCCTCCCTAACACAATTAATTTCCACACAGTTATATAATTTCAAATATTCCAATTGAATAATAATAATCATTCAATAGATAAGGGAATTTTTCTGAAAAAAGCAAATAACATTTTTTTTTTCAGATGTTTTTCCATAAATGTAAACTCAGCATTTTTGGGGAAATGGTCTCTCGCAAAATTTTCTTTAATATCGGAAAAGTCTTTGTTTTGAGGCTATTCAAAATGACAACAAATCAAATCGAATGCCCCTGGCTTCAATAGGCTTGGTAGTTGAGAAGTAAAAACTATGCGAAAGTTACAGAGAAATGGGTGATGTGTACGGGGAAGCATGTTTTAGTAAAAAAAATCTGTACAAATGAGCTAAGCCTGGGTTTGCTACACGAAATGAAAATACTGTCCATGGATTAGAAACACACTGACTCTCGGGTAAAGAAAAATTTCTGGCTGCAGTGGTCAATAAGGAATTTTATGTTCACACTATTCTTGCACATGAAAGATGCAACTGTAAACCGTGCTTTCTATTGCCAACTCATTACATAATCTTTAACCTGATTTACTAAATGACCCTCATATGTTTCTATTTAACAATAGTTATTTGTTTGTACCCAATTATATGATTTTAAGCAGCTACTAATAATCCTTAGAAAATAATCTTAGTAACAATTCTTAATACAAATGATTTACCGTTAATCTTATTTACCAACCCCTCCGCCCGGGCAGGATATGACACAAGGTCATTTTTTAAGCGGAGTTTAACAGGTTTCAATTCAGAGTTTTTCTTTCTCCTAGACTAATTGCCTCACCAATGCTGAAGAACCCAGTCTTCCCTACTATTTACCCATAGAAGGAGGGAGAATAATTGGATTCATACCTTTCCCAAGGGTATTAGTGCTATGTGAAAATGTAATCTGTCTCGTCCAGGATTTGAACTCGAGTCTTCGTGTCCATTTCCTATGACGATAACCATTACACCACGGACACTGTTAATTGGCATAAAGTTTTCTTATCGAATACAAATAATTTTCAAACAGTTCTATTTGCCCCATAGATAGGACCTCAACAGTTATAACTATTACGAGACAAAGTGGACTAGGGAGTAATGGCAATGAAAGTGTATTCGATACTTTTAAGGTCTATATAAATGGAACCACATTATCAGTTGCAATTTAGTGTCATATCCTTGACACCACTTTTTTGAGGGTGGGATCTTAACCCCCTGAAGATGATACAGTCAGCATATTATAAACCTCACCAGCAGAGCATATGTGTACGGTTGGGTAACTAATATAATAAAATGATAATGTCTAGACGTTTGGACTGCTGTGTAGATGAATCGGTGCCAAATGAAAAAAAAAATCATTATTCAGGCTCGGTATTTTTTCATGGTAATTGTTTTCGTGAAACACAGGATTGTGAAAGTGCAATGCCCCACTACTGGACAGATTTATCCCCATGCAGATTTTTCTTGTTTTCTAAAAATTCACCTAAAGGAAAGATTTGCATTAAAGAAATACGACAGCGTAATTTTCCAACGTATCGAAAGATTAACTTTAGAGATGGAGATATAACAGGCATAAGTGTTGTTGAAAGTCAAGAGATTGAAGAAAATGAACGTTTCATTTATTGTTCATTTCTGTCTTAGTAAATATAGCTTTAGTTTGGATACCATTTGTACACACCTCGTATATGAGATTGGATGGTCTTTGAATTTTTAGATCAGTTTTATTGCATATCAACCATTGTAGGTTATTTAATGCCAAATCCTGTTTATACATATATATCAAATATATATAATTGATAAACACATTTTGCTGATAACATGTTTAAACGAAGCTGAGCTAATTTTTAAAAAAACAGTTAAATGGTTCCAAGTATTGCTATGTATCACTAACAGTTTAATTAAACATCAGTTATTTGTTTACCCACAGTTAAATGGTCAAACATTTCTATTTCAAATAATTAAGTTAAGCATAAGTCATTTGTTTGCCCACAGTTTTAATGTCAAACAGTTCCATTTGTCTCATAGATAGGACCCTATCAGGTGCTATCTTTTGGGGTCAGAGTGGGCCTGGGACTGATGCCAATGAAGGGGTACTCAGCAGTCCCCAAAGCTCAAGCATCACTAGAGCCCCACCATCAGATTATTTAGTGTCATAACCATATCCATTATACTCGCTGTGCGGGGGTTCTTTCTCCTCTACAGAGATGCTGTCAATGTATTCTACAGCCCCGGCAGACTGAGCTATTGTATTTTTTGATAGTGTGTTGTTATTACAAGACTCTTAGACACGTATTCGTTTAAATATAGTAATTTACTAAGCGTTTTGCTTAGATGTGGCACAAGGACGTGTGAGTAGGGCACCCAATAAGACGCGAATTTGCTAGTCTAGTTTGCTCACCTTGACACAATCCGAGGCGCCCTAAGATCTAGTATTTTAAAAATCTTTTTGCTTAGATGTGGCATAAGGCCGTATGAATTGGGTACTCAATGTGACACGAACTCACTCGTGAAGGTTTACTAGTCTTGCTGGCTAACCAGTGTACTATCTGATACGCCCATCATTTCGATTAATTTCTGCTGCTTTTTTCCAAAATTCTTATATCATAATTAGTCAAAAACTAATACGACTAATAATACTTTGTTCTGTTCACTTTACGATTGTCGATTTACAATCATCTAGAAGCGATAAAACATTTCAGAAAAAATGAAAATTAACAAATAAAAATAGTTTTTGTTTCATTAGACATAATATTAAAAAGTTTCGTTCAGTTTGAAATATATGAATTGAAAAGATAATGAAGTTTTCTTATTTTACATAACATCTTCCTTCTTTGAAAGTCAAAGCAATTTGCTTATGGCTTTTGAAGTAGACGAGATATGAACGATGGTGGCGCTTATATTGAGGTGAAATAAAAGTGTATGAGTGTCAAAAATTGGCAAAACACTGAAACAACAAATTGAAGTTCAGTCAGCAATTCATCTAATGTCGTCTGGTTAAACTTACTCAGGGCATGACGATATGGCAATCAAGCCGTGCACTGATTTCGAGTAATTGTTTTATATCAAATATCAATAACATTTTATGAGATTAAAAGTTGTGGAATTGCATTTCCTGTTGTTATCGATCATGTTGCATGCTGGAAATATTGTCTCTTTCACCCCTCCCATATATATAAAAAGTAAAGTTGGCGACCATAGTCAAGGGTAATCCCGAAGGCTCCCTTTTCGATAGCTACTACACCAAGGTGTAGGGGAGGGCGCTACTCCTTCCCTGGATTGCTCTACTTTACCCTTGATTCGTACCTTATAATGCTGAGTGTTAAGCAAGGAGGCATCAAGCACCATTTTTTGAGTCTTTGGTATGACTCGACCTGGGATTGAACCCAGGTTCCCCGGGCCATTGGCGAACACTCTAACCGCTAGGCCAATGTCCGGTAACACACACACACACACACACACACACATATATATATATACATATATATGTGTGTGTGTGTGTGTATGTGTGTGTGTGTGTGTGTGTATCAACGAGAAAAAATAAATGTTTTAATGAAACCGGCTCATTGGCCTAGTGGGAAGAATGTTCGCCAATAGACCTGGGTTCAATCCCAGGTCGCGTCATACCAAAGACTTTAAAAAAAGTACTTGATACCCCCTTGCTTAACACTCAGCAGTATAAAGGTACGTATCGAGGGTAAAGTGGAGCAATCCAGGGAAAGAAGTAGCGCTTCCCCTACACCTTGGTGTAGTAGCAATTGAAAAGGGAGCCTTCTGGTCGCCCTTAACTACGGTCGCCCTCTACTACGGTCGCCAACTTTACTTACTATATATATATATATATAATAAAATAAGAGGAAAGATGGATAAATTAAACACTTACAAAAGTTTCAGATTCTACACAGTCTATCAATTCAACACACACACACACACACACACACACACATATATATATATATATATATATATATATATATTCGCTGTGTTAGATGGGGTTATAGAATATACCGACTGCACCTCTACAAATGGGTAAAATCACCTCCACTGAGTGTTCTGGGTATGACATCAAAGGCATCTAATGATGAGGCTCTATTATTGGAGCTTTGGGGAATGTAGAATACCCATTTATTCCTATCATTTCTAGGTCCAATCGGACCCTGCCTGGAGGTACCAATCGAGGTCCTATCAATGGGTCAGTTGACCTAGTCAATCTTTACTTTACTTGAAACCATTTGACAGCGTGCACATACGTGATTAGAATGAAAAAGAATTATTAGAATTAGATATCAATAGTTAAAACCATGTGTAAACAAAATAGAATTATTTGTGTAAATAGTATTATTAATGTTAATGACAATATATGAAATCACATAACTGCAAATAAATGAACTCTAACTCGTTGAAAAAAAATTACCCTCTTACAACTTATATATATATATAATATATATATGAACATGATTTTTATTGAATAATCCAGAAAAAGGTAAATATTTCAAAATGAATAGGTCCACAAGTTATTCATTTTTCTTCTACACGTGTTTCATGAACACTTTCATCAGGAAGATTATAAGATAAGCAGTCCCGCAAATTGCTATTATTTGCATTTTATATAAGCTGGAACGGTCAGGTATCTTGTTAATATGTTTATCTGTCCCTTTCTTGATCATACCAAGGTCTTCTACTATTACTGGTAGGGTAGTAGTTTTAAACTGCCACATTTTTTCAATTTCTGTTTTCATATCTTTGTGTTTATCTTATTATATTCTGATGTGCAATTACCTATTAGCACAGGCATATCAATCAGAAAACCTGTTTTTCTTTTATATGCCTTAACCACAACATCTGGTCTATTACTCTTCATTTTTTTTCCAGTTAGTTTTGATTGAAACGACCCAGAAAATAATAGCTCCATCTGCTTCTATTATTGGTTCTGGTTGGTGTTTAGAACATTTTTTTAGCAAATTTATAATTTTTTTTTTTTACTTATTGAATATTTTTTTCTTTTGCTTCTCGTGTATGTTTACTGACTGTAGCATCCAGTCTGTTGTAAGGTCTATGTATTTCTTTAATAATAGTTGTTGTTTTTAGGTCAATTCTTGTTGGATTAAATCTTCTCCACCATTGTCTCCCTTGACGTACAGACGTTCTATACCTGCTCTTGAGTGATGTGTTCTGTGGCAGGTTAAGTGTTTCCTAACTTTAGTATCCATCATTTTTATTTCAACTAACGTCCATTTTATTATATCAAAACTATATATCATGATTGGTATTGCGAGGGTGTTAATTGTTACAGTTCATTTTTTTAATTTAATTCTGTTCTTAATATGGCTCTTATTCTCCGATAGAATTGAAAACAAATACATTTTCTTTATTTATAGTATGACTGATACAATTTGTTTCATTACTTCCTAAATATTTGTAGATTATATAGTGTTTTTATACTGTAATTTACATGTTTATATCTAAATTAATGTTTTTAGAGAAGCAATCCTTTATTAAATGTGACTTTCGTTCATTTGTCAAGACCAAATTATAACCTTTATGTCGTCACTAAATCTTTTTACAGTGCTTAAAGTAAAGTTGTCGACCGTAGTCGAGGGTGCCCCGAAAGCTCCTTTTTCTATAACTACTACACCAAGTTGTTGGGGAGGGCGCTACTCCTTGCCATGGATTGCTCTACTTTACCCTTGATCCTTACCTTATAATGCTGAGTGTTAAGGAAGGTAGCACCAAGTACCATTTTTTGAGTCTTTGGTATGAGTCGACCTGGGATTGAACCCAGGTCTACTGGGCCACTAGCGAACACTCTAACCATTATGCCAATTGAGTAGACCGAAATCGTTATCATTTTTTGCCAATGACTTTAAATCGTGTATATAAAATAGTTGGTAGATTTTTTTACTAGTAGTTTTATATCCATATTCCGAGCTTTGAAATTAGAGAGAGAGAGAGAGAGAGAGAGAGAGAGAGAGAGAGAGAGAGAGAGAGAGAAGTATTAGAGCTATAGAAAAAAGAAGAGGTGAAAGTGAGTCTCCTTCGAAGATTCCTTGGTTAATGATCAGATTATTAGTTTTTACTGGATTTTTACAATCTCATTGATTAATCTGTGCTTAGTATGCCACCTTTCCACATTATGTTAGGTTTGGTTTGGTTTTATTGCAGGTTATTTAGTGCTAAATCCATTTTTATACATATATACAGTTCTATTTCAAACAATTCAGTTTAGCATGAGTACAGTTTTTGTTTGCACACAGTTAAATATAAAAATAGTTCTATTTCAAAAAATTCAGTTTAGCAAAAGTACACAGCTTATCTCTATTTGAGCCATAGATAAGACCCTATCAGGTGCTACCACTCCTGACCAGATTGGACCAGGGAGCGATGGCAATAAAGGAGTACTCCTCATTCACCAAAGCTCCCGCATTACTGAAGCCTCACCATCAGATTGTTTTGTGTCATATCCAGGACACTCGTTGGAGGAGTCTTACCCCTCTGCAGAGTTGCAGTCACTGCATTCTACAACCCTAGCCGACTGAGCCACCCCATTATGTATTTTAGGAATGTTATAACTCGTTATATCTTTAAAATGTTTTGAACTTTTGGAATGCATTCGTAGGGCAAGATATCAAAAGCTTTTTTGTAGTCAGTCCAAGACTTTTTTAGATTTTACTATTTGGATCGACACTTCTCCATGAACATCTTGTTCATGAGAAGCTGATCTTTGCAGCCATATGATTCTTTTTTTTTTGCATATCTTTTGTTCTAAAGGGAAGATGTCTTTATATTCTATAAATTCGACTTTCCTTTCCTTTAAAATCGATATCGATCATATCGGTTATATAAAAGTCAGACCTTACCGATAAAATGAAACGCAGTTTCTTCCAGGCAGCGGACGTCTCGATACTGCTATATGGATGCACTACATGGACGCTAACTAAACGGCTTGAGAAAAAGCTAGACGACAACTATACAAGAATGCTGCGAGCAATTTTGAACAAGTCCTGGAGGCAACACCCCACAAAGCACCATCTGTACGGCCATGTACCTCCCATCATGAAAACTATCAAAATTAGATGAACCAGACATGCAGGACGAGCTCATAAGTGATTTACTCCTATGGAACACCTCATATGGCCGAGCAAAAGCAGGACGACTAGCTCGAACCTACATACAGCAGCTCTGTAAGGATACGGGATGTAGCCCTGAGGACTAGCCAGAAGCTATGAACGATAGGGAGGAGTGGCGAGAGTGGGTCAGGGATATCCGTGCTGTCGGCATGACATGATGAAGATGATGATGTTGTGAGAAGGCATTTGATGAATCAGTAGTTTCTTCTATTTGTTGGGTCTTTTGTTTCTGGTTGTAGGTATGTTACTCCTGTGAGCTAATCAGGTATTTTTCAGGTTTTTTAAATGATTTCTAAAATAAGTTTCTTCATCAGTTTATGTGTGGCGGATAGGTGGTGCAGCCAAAAGTTTATTTTATCCATTCCTGGTAACTTCCATTTATATATTCGTTTAAGTGTATTTATAATCTCTCCTGTTTTAATATATTCGCACATTTCTAGTTCATAATATTTAAAAGTTTCTTTTGTATTTTCAATCCACCTTGCTGTTTTATTTCATGATTTCTTATGACTCCCTATATTACTCAAGAATGATTGCATTTCTTGATTCGTGTGGGCGATAGGGGGAGTCCTTTACATATGTTGTCCTTCTTTTCTGATTTCCTGAAATATTTTGTTGTGGTAAAAGAATTTTGATCGATTTTCATAATTTCGGAGATGCTGGATTTTTGCTTCAATTTTTCTTTTATAATCAGGTTCTTATCAATTGATGCCATCACATATTTTCTTAAAATTTCTCTTGCTTTTCTGGTTTTTTCTTTGCCAACGTTCCCCATTTCATCAAGTATGGATATTCCTCTTCTAGATTCCTCAATTATTTTTTGTATCATTAATTTCCATTTGGGTTGCTTAAAACTATTATTATTATTATTATTATTATTATTTACTCCTTTAGAGTTTTTCACTGGAGTTTGAGTTACAGCAAGTCTCCTTAGCTCTTCAGGACTCTTCTCAGTATTCTGGCCATTCTCAATAATATTGTCGTTTGGATGGTCTCCACTCGTCCGCCAACTTCCAAGTCTTCAAGTCTTTTTAATAACCCTTTAGTTACTGTACCAAAAGCACCAATCACAATTAGTATAAGTGTCACCTTCATGTTCCATTATTATTATTATTATTATACTTCAAGCAATTTTTTCCTTCAGTTTAAACTGGTGAACTTCCACGGGAGTCTGAGTAACAGCAAGTCTCCTCATGTCTCCAGGACTCTTCTCAGTATACATACCGATTTTAACAATGCTGTGGTCTGTATGTTTCGATTCTTCATCTGAGAACCGTTTCAAATGTTCCATCTGTAAAACCTACAACACCTTCATGTTCTATTTTTTCAGCTCTTTGACAAAACCCAAGAATTAGTCTATCTTTTTACTTTCTTTTATTTTCCCTCTGTTGTCTTCTGGAACGGCAAAATCGGTTGTTAGATATATACTGTGTTATTAGAACAGATTTCCTCTAACATCAGGCAATCTGTATGTGTGATTTTATGCATAGCTAATCTTGTCGACCATTATATGATGCGTATTATAGATATTGGCCAAAGTTCAAGAAGCGAGTTAAACTAGAAATCAGTTTATAATACTTCATCTCCAGCAAAGACTTTCCTGTCGTTAGCAGACAAGAAACTACTCAGATTCAGGTAGGATGATGATAAAAATCAATGCAGACAAATTTTGATAACATAAACCAAATGTGTCGAAGTCAATGACTGCAAGGTAGGATGTATTGATCTTTAAGAAAAGTTGAAAAAGGATTATCAGTAATGGTGAGTACGTAGATGAACTTTGTAAGAAATATCTTTCGCTTTTTTTGCTTACGAGACTGACACGAGAGAAAAGGTCATCTTAAATGTGTACGTATTTGAAACCGGTGCCTGAAGCCGATATTTAAGCCTAGATAAAAATTAAAAAAAGTAAAAAGACAACAAAAGCAAAACCAAAAATCAAATACTGATTTTTCAGATAAGCAGAATCAACAATCAAGGCGTGCTGACAGAACGGATTCTTTTGACTCTCTTGCGCGCTCTCTCTCTCTCTGTCTCTCTATCCGTCCCTATCGGTTATCACACTTTTAAGTCCTCTCTACATAACCAGTGTCCACAGACAGCTGATGAATGGTCGACCAGTAGCCAACATGTCTTGCTCGTCTTACTTAGATGGTTTGTGAGATGGGAGGTTAGTGGTTGTACCGTAGCTGTTCCGTTGAGTGCTGCTTCCATGATTTGACCAAAACAGCATGCAGCGTTCTTATGTAATCCCAATCTAGTTTTTACTCATGTGTTTCTTTAAAGTCTATGTGGTGCAAATATACGATAGTACTGACAAGGCTACAACTTATAGTCTGGAAAGATCTCTTAATTTAAAACGTTAGTGCAATGATTTTCATTACCGACAATTCTCCCAATTTACGAACAAGGTTTCTACCGTTTCAAGTATTTCTGTTAAAATTAATCATTTTCATACAGATCTACTCAACCCATAGATTGGACCCAAACAGTGCTATAATAAGAGTGGACCTGGGGGTAATGGAAACGAAGAGTTACTCCAAACTCCCCAGAGCTCCAGAAGTAGGGGCCTCGCTACAGAATGTAGTAAAGTGTAATACTTTGGACTATTATCTATCATTAGTGAAAGTGATTGGCAAAACTATTATTATTATTATGATGCGAGTTTTTCACGTCAGTTTTAACTGATAGTTTTCTCTGAAGTCTGAGTGACGATAAATCTTTCAAGTCTTCTAGCTGGTTCTAAACATGCTATAGTCTGTATTGTCTATATCTTCCACTAATTTTCAGTCATCCCTGTTTTTTTTCAGGTCTTTAGGCACTAACTACAAGTGGAATTAACGGTATATGGACACGGCGACACGTGTTCAAATCCTGGACTAGGCTGATTGCGTTTCAAATAACATTGATACCCTTGTGAAAGGTATAAATCCAATTATTTTACCTCTAGCTATGGGTAAATAGTAGATCAGACTGTGCTCTGTAACCTTGGTTTGTCGAGGAGAAGGAAAACTTTGAATTCAAACTCGTTTAACTCTGCTTTTAAAAATTGACCTTATGTCACATCTTGCTCGTGTGGAAGGGTTGGTAAATATATACAAGTGGTATTAACAACGCTTTCATGTTCCACAACATTTTCTGCTCTCTAGCAAGATCCGAATATTAGTCTATCTTTTCGTTTTCTTTTATTTTTATAATGTGGTCAGTTGGAACGACAAAATGCACTAAATACCAATTTTTTTATCATTAAGAGTTTTCGGGCTATTGTCTTCATCTTAATTGTTATTTCAACCACGTTTCGGCCGATATGTCCTCTGGCCTTCTTCAGGTGTTCTTCGAACTTGGGAACCTACACAGAACTTCGAACTACGTCCTTTATTGAATCCACGGGGGTCGGATGTTCTGATTTCGTTAGCCATAACCGGGTACAAGTGTTAAGTATTCCAGTATTATTACTCGCCTGCAGTCAAGATTGAACCTGCAACCACTAGATGATTGTCTTCTTAGAAGCTTAGGGAACCAACGCCTATAACCGTTACGATATGTGTCCTACTAGAAACGTTGTAGAAATAACAATAAGAATGAAGACCATAATCCGAAAACCTTTAGTGATAAGAATTATCAAGCTTCGTCTCAGAAATTCAGATATCTTTTCTTTTTGGTAATTAATACTTATTCTTGTCTCCTGGCCAGAATTGAATGAACTGTTTGAATCTTAATATCACAGGCGGTCTTATGTCTCTCATTTTCTAGATCAGATTGTGCATATATAATTTATCAGGACATTTATCTTGCACAATTCTTAGTGGATCACTTTTTCCGTTCGGTCGTTTTTTGTCTTGTATTCCTTTTTAGCCTGTTTGTTTTATTCCCATTCCCTCTCTATCACTTTATTATCTCCCCTTGCTGTTCTGTTACTATTATCAACTTTTGCTTTGATATAAATGGTCTTTAGGACATTATTTTGAACGGCTATTAATAGAAACTCCGTTTCTCTCTTCAGGTTTCCTTTGCTTTGCCTTATCCAAGTTATTTAATGAGCAATTTCCTTAGTTCGTCGCTTTTTTACATTTGTTTTTTTTCTGAAACGCGTGCAGTATTAGAATTTTAACTAATCATTGTTGTATTTTTGTCATTTCATAAATCCTAATTCAATTTAAGAAGTAAGATTTTCACGACCAGATACCATATCGATACAGTTAAATGATATTTCTTGAAGAGACACATTATTTTAATGTTTTCTAAATTATATTCATAGACGTTTATTTTGAGAATTAAAAAAATCTTAATTCTTATAGGGACTCTAATTTTTAAAAATCGATGACAAATATACTTTAATAGTTTTGACTAGACTTTTAATCAAAATATTTTCGAAATAAGATCTTGATTGCAAACAACATAAAATATGTTATTCTATTTTCATATGAAAATTAAAAAAAAATATATACTAACTGCATAGACATTACTTTTGAGAACGTTTAAAAGATTTCTTAATTCTTATGGGAGTTTTAGGTTTAAAAAAATCTATATCAAATACATTACAATTATATATATAATTGTAATGTATCAAATACATTACAATTATATATATAATTGGAAAAGAATTATATATATATATATATATATATATATATATATATATATATATATATATATATATATATATACTTTTAATAATTTCGATATCACTCCTCAATAATATATCTTCTAAACAAGATTTTTATTGCAAACAACAAATACATTATTCTTATATTCATTTAATTCTATTCATTCAATAAGAAAATGTAATATAAATAAAAATTCTAAAAATATAGAGTATATACGTTACACTTTTTTGAAAAAAAAAGAACTTATTTTTCATAGTTTAAACATGACTTCTAATCAAAATATTTGAAAACTATTAATATATTTTTATTGTGAAGAAGAAAAAGAAGAAGTAGAGTAACAACAACAACAACAACAACAACAACAACAACAACAACAACAACGACAACAACAACAACAACAAAAGCAACAGCATTTTTGTCATATTTAATATGAAAATAATAATAAAAACATTTTAATGAATAATAATAAAAATAGATAAATAAATAACACAGTAATAATAACAAAAATGTTGATGAAATTAAAAAAGAAATTCTAAACTGCATACATAGGCGTTTTTTTTATTTTGAGAATGAAAAAAAATTCTTAATTCTGGTAAGGGTTCTGAGATATAAAAAAAGATAAATAAAATAATTAAGTGAAAATATTAAAATGAAAAAAGAGATAAATAAATAATAAAAGGAAACTTTCGAATACTAATTACGTCACATACAGTTGGAGGCAGAAAGCTATTAACAATATCAGAACGCTAAGAATTTTTCAATTTGATTTTTTTTTTCGTTTCATTTTTTTTTTATTCGAGTATAATTTTTAACATTACACATTAACTTCGCATTAAGGATAAAAAAAAAAAGAAGTACAAAAACCCCGAAAGTTAAACACTGGCATATTATTCATATACAAATAAATGAATCCTTTTTTTCATATTTTATATTTACTTAACATCAGATTTATTTCCATTTTTCTTTAATATCTTGCTTATGGAAAAACCAAATGTAGATGACATAAAAATGACTTGAAAATAGAAAAAAGAAACAATTGCTCTCAGTACATTCTTTTGAATATAGGAGAACCTTAAAAACCAACTGAATACATAAGAAAATAATACGTAACAACGTATCTAGGATTCTCAGGTCTTCCAACAATATTTTTTTCGGAACATAAAAACTTCCGAGAACTTTCGTTGAAAAACAAAAATTTCAAACATTCTTACTTTCGGACCTCCCCCAAACCCTCATAAAAAACAAAAAAACAAAAAAAACAAAAAACAAAAAAAAACAATTGGTTTGGTTTCTTCATTTAATGGAATATTGCACTTTTCGTCAAACAGACGGGATTCTATTTTTGAGGTTTAAAATGTATGAGTTGAGCGAGGAAAACACATTCCTGTTTTTTAGTCTGACGTGTTTGGGTCTATGGAAATACAGAAGATAAATGTTATAAAAGGTAGAAACTGATAATTATTATCAATTCATCTGTTGCTGTGTTTGTTTTATGACGAAATTTCACCGTTACTTCATCATCATCATGTCATGCTATCAGTACGGATATTCCTGACCCTCTATCGTCCATTGCTTTCGGCAGATTCTCAGGGCTACATCCCGTATTGGCACAGAGCTGCTGTATGTAGGTTCGAGTTGGACGTCCTGCCTTTGCTCGTCTATGTGAAGGGGTCCACAGAAGTACATCACTTATGAGCTCGTCCCTACTTCTCCAGCAGTGTCCCGCGTGTCTGGATCGTCTAATTTTGATAGTTTTCGTGATGGGTGGTAGGTGGCCGTATAGCTGCTGCTTTGTGGGATGTTGTCTCCAGGACTTGTTTAATATTGCTCGCAGCATTCTTGTGTACACCGTTACTTAATTGAAGAAAACGACAATCTTCTGTCTGGTTCGTCACTCACTTGTATTTGTGACGATATTTGATTCCTTTTTCCGTTTCTAGTTTTGGTTTGTTTGGGTTTTATGGCATATCAACCATTGTTGGTTAATTAATAGCAAACCCTGTTTATAGATATCTATTGAATATATTATTTGTTAACACATTTTGTGCTAATACTTTAATCGAGCCTAAGCTCTTTTAAAAAAATGGTTTCAAATATTTCTAACAAGACAATGAAGTAGTTACAAGCATTGCTATTTAACACTAATAAGTTCTAGTCAACATTACTCATTTCTTTGCACGCAGTTAAATGGTTCCAAGTATTTCTATGTATCTCTAAAAATTTGATTAAACATCTGTCATTTGTTACACACAGTAAAATAGTCAAACAGTTGTATATTAAACACCTCGATTTGTCATAAGTCATTTGCTTGGACACAATTTAAATGGTCAAACAGTTCTATTTGATTCATAGATGGGGGCCCTATCAAGTACAATTACTCGGGGCAAGAGTAAACCTGAGATCAATGGCCAGGAAGGGTACTCCCCATTCTTCGGAGCCTCTGAACTGGAGCCTCAGATTATTTAGTGTCATATCCAGCACACTGGTTGGGGGTATCTACAGAGATGCAGTCGGCGTAATTCGCAGCACAAGCCGACTGGGGTGTTATAGTTTCAAAACTCTTGTGAGAATTTTCGTTGCTAATCCCCCATCTGTACTAAAGAAGATAAAATTACAGATATCCAAATATTAAATAATTGATATAAAATTCAATTATGCAATTTGTAAAATTATGCAATTTGTAAAAGAAATGGCTTACCCATGTAGGCTGGAGCTGCGGAATACACCGACTGCTTTTCTGCAGAGGAGTAACACCTACCCACCAACGAGTGTCCTAGATATGACACTAAACAATCTGACGGTGAGGTTCCAGTAATGCTGGAGCTTTGGAGAATGCAGAGTACCCCTTTATTGCCATCGCTCCCAGATTCATTTTGGCCCGGAGTGGTAGCACCTGATAGGGTCCTATCTATGGGTTAAATAGAACTAAACTGTGTACTTATGCTAAACTGAATTGGTTGAAATAGAACTGTTTTGACATTTAAATGTTTGTAAACTTGACTAAACTGAATAGTTCGAAATTTAATTCGGCGTTAAATGACCCGAAAAGGGTTGATACATCGTAAAAAACAACAACCAACCAACCAACTAACCATGTTATAAAATAGCCGAGGGATTTCGGTTCATGCCTTTGAGTTTAGTTAGGCTGAAAACCTTTGGGCTCAGCACATGGGTTAGTTAGGTGCAACATTGAAGCAGGTGTTAACGCGGGTGCGCGTGGGCGGATGGAGGTGTCACTCAGATGTCATAATAGTCCGAAACGAACCGAGGTGACAGGGTGCGGGTGACGTCACGCACCGGAAGCGTGCGGAGGTTTGTGTGAGAATTTGAAGAGAGAAAGAGTCGGGTACTAGACGCCAAACGAGAAGGATCGACTTTTGGAGCTCGCAGACGCGAGGCGAACTTGCGCCCTATGGGGGCCGCTCGAGTTGGGGGCCAAATGAATAAGACAGCATAGAAGATTATGTCAAAACCTTTAACTCAAAGTTAATAAAAAGGTTTCGTACCTGAACAAGAAGTCGTTACGTATTTTCGAATTCCGAGATTCCTATGTTCTATTGTTATGAACATTATATGTCCATTTCGCACATAGCGTTAATTATGAATATGATACAACCAGCCAACCAACCAACTCGTTTATACGTTACCTAGTATCTAAAGTATATACATTTTTTTACACATTTTGGCTTGAAGTTTTAAATCATGTTTTTTTTTAATTTGAAGAACACACTAACAACGAGTGGGATTCTGTGCTAATAGCAAGGAATTATTTTTTGTTTGGTTTGGTTTAGATTCTTTGCTTAATTGCATATCAACTTCCGTGTGTTATTCAATACCAAAGCTATCCTTGTAAAAGAATAGTAGCTGTACTATTTAACCTATAGCTGGAGGAATAAGAAGTTCATACCTTTCCCAAGGGTATTTGTCTGAAGGTGAACATAATAGCACGACTGAAGTTCGAACTCGCTCACTAGGTTGTTTCGATGCAATACATTAGCCATTACATCACAAGGATATCCGAGCCCAGTCAGTTGAAGCTGTAGAATACACCAACTGCATCTCTAGAGAGGGAAAACTCCCACCAAAGAGTGTCCTGGATATTACATTAAACAATCTGATTGCGAGGCTCTAGTCCTGTAGCTGTGAGGGATGTGGAGTACTCCTTAATTGCCATTGTTTCCAGGTCCACTGTAACCCCAAGTTCTGGCACCTTATTGTGTCCTGTCTATGGGTCAAATAGAGCTGTTCGACCATTTAACTCGGTGTAAACAAATGACCCACGTTTAATTGAATTTAGTAAAACATAGCAATACTTGAAACCATTTAACTGTGTGTAAACGAATTAGTTAAATTGAATAGAATTATTAGTGTTAAATAGAAATACTTAAAACTCAGCTGTATACATAAATTGAAATATTGGTATAGCATTACAATAGTTGGAACCATTTGACTGTGCAAATGAATGAATAGTTTTCAATAGAATTAGTGGTAAATAGAATTATTAGTGTTACATAGAAATATTTGAAAACATTTAGATGTTTGTAAAGAAATGAGCTCACGTTCATTTAAAATGTTGTCTATAAAAGGTTTACAAACCATAAAGATTTGATATATATATAACTTATGAAGAGGATTTACTATCAAATTATATACAATATGCCATAAAACCAAACTAGACTAAACCAAACCTAACAAGAATAGCCAACAGAGTTTTGTAACTGAAACTACGTAATAAAAAGTGTATGTCCCATTAAACAGTTGAGAAATTCAGATAGGAAATATTTAAGTTAAACAACGTTCACATTTCTAAACAACAACCCCCCCTGAAATTTCTATGAAACAACAGCAACTGAAAGCTTATCGGTAAGAATGATGATTTTCATAACAATACACACACACACACACACACACACACACACACACACACACACACACACACATATATATATATATATATTAAAATCGCTTATGAAAAAGAATAAAATTTAGGTTATTAAAACATTGAAAAGTAATAATAAAACAGTAATTAAATTTTTCAAACCTAATTTTTTCTTTATAAGATCTTTTCTTGTTTTAGTAAGCGAGTTAAAGAAAAAATTGCCAAGCATCGTGTAACTCAGCACTATCTGCTGCATGTTTGAGCTCATTTTAGCCTTGGTCAGCTAGAGATGTGTTCACCATCCTCTCTTACTGAAACGATAGAGTCACATAATATGTTATAAATATATTCTTCTCATGAGTACAATAAGAAAAATTTGCACAATCTATCTATCTATCTATCTATCTATCTAAGGAAAACCTCGCTCTCCCTCTACTCCGTTTCACGTGTAATCACAATTATCGGAGAAAAAGATTTTAAGGCTGACAGCCAGCCTTGCTCTAAAAGAATCGAGTAATTGTTTGTGTGTGTGTGTGTGTGTGTGTGTGTGTGTGTGTGTGTGTGTGTGTTGCTGTTGTTAGGTAGGAAAAATAATTAGTTAAATATTGAAGAATTTACCGGCCGAGAATGAAAATACCTAATTGTTCATGTGCGTATCTGTTTTCATCATAGAATAATGAAAACAACTCTGTCCTGCCCAGTGCCAAGACAGACTGGCAGTTCCTGTATTTTTTATTCTTAGACAAGAGTCAGCCAAACAAGGAAATCATACTGTATATTATTCTCGATATAATTGAATATTCCTCAACTTTTGACAAATGTCTGGTTTTCATTCCTCTTCAAATATAGCCGTCAAAATACCTCACATATTGTGACACGAGACAGAATCATCAAAGCCTCCAGCAATTAAAGATTTCTCAACCACAAACAGTCGGTAATATTTAGTCTGTTTATACTGTTCATTTTTTGGACCTTCCGTTTAACAGATGGGATTCTATTTCTGGGGTCAAAAATGTACGAGCTGTGAGAGGAAAACAAATTCCTCTTTATTAGTCTGACGTGTTTGGGTCTATAGAAATACAGAAGATAAATGTTATAAAAAATAGAAACTGATAATTATGGTCAATTCATCTCACTGTTGCTGAGGTTATTTTAGGACGAAATTTTACCGTTACTTAACAGAAAAAAGCAACAATTTTTTGTCTGGTTTGTCACTAACTATTGCATGCATTTGTGAAGATATTTGATTTTTTTATTTCTGGTTTAAAACTCTTGGGAGTATTTTCATTATTTTTCACTCATTAATACCAAAGAACATAAAGTTACAGACATTCAAATATTGAATAATTGATATCATATGCAATCGTTCAATTTGTAAAAGAAATGTCTATTCGTTTATCTGTTACTAAGCATCTAAAGTACATAAATCTTTTACAAATTTTTTTACTTTAGATTTCCAACTCTTGTTATTTTTACTGGTAGAACACACTACCCACGGATGGCATTTTATGCTAATAGTGGGGATCTACTTTTTGTCTGGTTTGGATTGGTTTCTTTGTTTAATGCCATATCAAACTTCTTGGGTTATTCAAGACAAAGCCATCCTTATAGAGAAACAGTAGCGGTATTATTTAACCCATAGCGGTTAGTTGAGTTCGTAGTTTTCCTAAGAGTATTCGTCCGAAGGTGAACCTAATAGCGCGGCTGGAGTTCGAACTCGTTACTATGTTATTACAGTCCAGCACATTAGACACTACACCACGGATATTCCTCCCCTATTTTTTGTGAGAACTTATCAATTTATATACTGTATCGTGCATAAAAATGTACCTCCCGAGCAATTAAAAAAGATGTTTATTCGCTTCTAAACTAACTATTCCAGGGTTTTATTATTTCAGTTATAGAGTCAAAACGAATATTATTTAGCATTGTTGGCTGCCAAACTCTACAGAATTGAAAACATCTAACCAAACATATGAATATGTATCAGTGAAAAAATAGGTACACACTTATATTTATTCTATATTTGCTTTAAAAGAAAAATTAACTTTTTATTAAAAAAAATTGTTGTAGTTGAACTTAAGTCACTTAAGTGAGATAAACCGTTTCCGACTTTAAAATCACATATTATTATTACGCTTTTGATCAGTTATTCTTGAGAAAATAAGGGGCGTAACTTGTACGTAATAAATACTAACATTCCTGATAAAAGGTGTGTGCTTTTCTATCTGTTTTGTTTTTGTGAAATAAAATATTATTGCATCAATTAGAAAGACCGACGAAACAAAATAAAAACGCGTATAAGAATACTACACTTATTTTTATCGTATTTTAACTTAAACAAATGAAAGCGAGGGATTATCATTATTGATCACTTAATTACAATTAACTAAAGAAAAAAAGAAAAAAAGAAACAAAACAATTCAACCAAAGTTAATCATTTAATTACCGGAATAAGAGAAAGTCACCAATTAAAAGAATAAAATATACTGAGATAAGCAGGATTTTCAGAAAATATAATGCTAAAAGGACTTATTTAAACACTTAATTATTTAAATTAATATGATTTTATTTTGAAAAGAGAAACATTACTGTAAATCCTTTAAAAATCTACCGAAAAAGACTTGTTAACCTAAGATATTTTAATTACTCAATTGGATTCCTTAAAATAAGACATGCATTGATAAATCTGTGGGGATTAAAAAGAAAAAATGCAAAAAAGTAAGTTTCCCGGGAGGCCTCTGGCGCATACTTAAAAAAGATGGTCTTCCTGGCGCCAAAGAGAATTTTTTCTCATCAAGCATTTACCAACTCAACTGTAATGACCTTTTTCTCTCTGCTGCTAGCTGGAAGCACAGGTGCGTGCTTAGTCCCCAACTAATCAGGGCGATGTGTCTCTCTTACTTGTAACAGCCTCGGATAAATATACCCACTGAAGACATGACATACCCTCGAACTTGTAATTGCCGAAGACGATTCTATAATATACTTCAAAACCTTGTCTGGAGGAATCGTGACTCTTTCTATTGGTTCAGAAAATATCCCACACCAGAAAATAGTCGTAAACCCCAAAATAGTTCAAGTCTAAAGTTTTCCCTATGTTTTTCTGTCTGTCTTTAATCTTCTTACAGCTTCGATGGATAAAAAGAAGACAACAAAAGAATGGGGAAAGAAGAAGAAAAGGAGTCAGTATACTAAACTCAGAATCTCCTAACAATATATCAACAATTCACCACAACCACAAACAACCCTTTTTATACCCCATAAATCTAATTGAATTTTCAAATAAATAAATAAAGTAAATGTTCATTAATATATTTAAAAATATTTACAAGCAACTCCGGGATGATAGATTTTTTTTTCAGTCACTTAGAATTTCACTCTAAATATGTATAACATTAATAAATGTAAAAACTTGGCAATAACTAATCTGATGCAACAAATTGGTTATTGTTGTTGGATATTTTAATTGTTTATCAACCTGATAAATATAGTTAGAAAAGTTAGGCAACAATCATAGCAAAATATATTCCCCACCCAAGTAAAGTAAATTGACATCTTAGAAGTAAAAGTGTACTTAGCTGAATTTTTTGCATTGATCATTAATTTATTCATTTAGATTTATCAGTTTATTTCTAATCGATTTATTAAGTAAGCATTTAAATAGATAAATAAATAAATAAACATCGTAATAGTCTTTTTAATAAACTTTTTTTTACTACAAATTGAACAGTCAAAAGATGTCCTATTCTCAGACTGACTCTGGCTTTTATAACTAACGTAGTGTTTGAGCAACAGTAGTTGTAACCTGAAATCATAAAATACAAAAGGTCATTACCTCCCTTGTCTTCCTAAGAATTCTGTTAACGGCTGAATATAACAGTAAAGAATAAAGTTATAGTTATTTCTGTTTTTTAATAGATTTCTTTTAACATTTATTGATAGGATTTTTGTTAATATTTATCCGAAATAAAACCAATGAATTAGAAATCAATAATAGCAAGCAAATATTTATTGAAATCACATTTTAAAGATCAATACGCAAAATAGCCTTCTCGTTCACACTTTAATCAGCTAGTTGGTTGTTTATATAACAAAAATTGCATGTTGCGACAATGTACGTAAAATCAACTGTATTAATGCAGATATTATTTGAAATTGATAATTAAATAAAAATAGAAATAGATGATGTGATAAAAATAACTTTGGGAACAATGATATCAGTGGTGACGAAGATTACCTTAATTATAATAATATACATTGCCTATAAGCCAGTATTGAAGCACTTTTGATTTATCAGATTTTTAAGCGATTGTTTATTCCCATTAGTCTCTCTCTCTCTCTCTCTCTCTCTCTATATATATATATATATATATACAAAACATGGTTTGCTGTATTCATGAATACAGCGTACTCAACATCGTTGATACAGTGTATATATATATATATAAGTTAGGGAACTGAGTTCCCGTTGAGTCTGTCTTCCTTATCCCAACATATATAGTGAATAGATGAGAATAAAAAATCGCTTAAATCCGCCAGATAAATAAAATAAAGATTGAGAACGAGGAGGATATTTAGCGACGGATTAGATTTACACAATATCAAAAGAGGAATTTCAGAGGTGTTTCGGCCAATGGAAAATTCACTGGAATAATTGTGTTGAATAAGGAGGGAGTTGGCTAGTTTTAAAACAATTGACATCACATTCATTGTTAATTTCTTCATAGGTAAATACAGTTTCAGTCTTGTTACTTTTTGAACACGTCTGTATTTAGATGTGCACAGGTGACAATATTGCTGGACAGATTGATTGATTGATAAATGAAAATATCTCCTAGAATCAATCTTTACATTCATGAATGCCAATGGCTTGTATTTGTACATATTGTAAAGTACTGATAAAAAGTATCTAAACGTGGAGTGACTAACTTTGGGGGTGGAAGGATGAAGTTAAAAGAGCAGGAAATGGAGAAGGAAAAATAAGCCCCGCCAATTAAGGGAAACGAAAGGGCTTGAAAGAAGGGGGGAAAGTGGGACTAGACGGGGTTCATTGGCTCAGTTGTGAAAAATGCTAGAAGGCATTTTCTTTTTAAATCTTTGTTCGAGATTCCAATTTCAACTCTCACGATCGACTGGAGGCAGGGAATTATTATCTAATGAGAGCATTACTGAGACGTTGAATCTAATGTCCACGCACGCACGCTCGCACGCACATACACAGCATGTGCGCAAAACAAGTCAAGAACCATTGTCTAAATTTGCATATCTATTTATCTATGCAAGAAAGAAGGAAAAACCCTGCACGTTAAATTAAAACCTATATTCAGGTTGTAATTTTGCTTTTTGCCAGTATATAAGGTACACTGGCCCAGGGCACCTCTGGTGGTGTAACGGTTAGCAAGCTAGACTAGCAGACCTACACGAGTGAGTTCGAGTCTCATTGGGCGCCCCATTCATTCGGCCTTGTGCCACATCAAAGCAAAGCGCTTTGTAAATTACATAAGGTACACTGGCCCATTGGTATAATGGATAGAGTGTCTGCCAATGGTCTGGGATACCTGGGTTCAGTCTTTGGTCGAGTCATACCAGACTCAAAAAATGGTACTTGATACCGCCTTGCTTAACATTCAGCATTATAAGGTCAGGACCAAGGGTAAGTAGAGCAATCCTGTGAAAAGAGTAGCGCCCTCCTCTACACCTCGGTTTAATAGCTATTAAAAAAGGAGCCTTTGGATCGCCTTCGACTACGGTCAGCTAACAGGCTTTAAATCTTGGCTTCTTACCAGTACTTTTTATAGAATGCTAATGAATAAGTATACCTCTGGTTCGAATGAAAGTCTTTCTCTATCAGTTAATTTCATGAGTTTTTGTGAAGACTTCACTTGAAAGTGAGAATCAAATCATATTCTTAATTTCCAGAAACTCTACCAGTTTATTTATATGCTTACAAAATCTATAGTAAACCCAAGACTAGTATTTGTCTATCTACCTATGTATCTCTCTATCCTAAATGGCTGATATCTAAATGCTTGCTTGGTGGCTGAGATAGTTGTGTATTTCGCATCAATTTATGTATTTACCTAACCTCTTCATCCATGACCAGGATACGACACACAGTCAATTTTTTAGCGGTGTAGAGCTCGTCTGAATTCAGTTTTCTTTCTTCTAGATTAGTTGCCAGACCAAGGCTAAATAAATCACTCTGCCCTACTTGTTTATCAGATCTGAAAACATTAAACAGAACAAAGAGGGCTGTAAAGCGCACCGGTTGGAATAGAAATAAGAGAATGATGGACAAGTCGCTGATCTTCGTCTAAGCAATAGTTATTTATTCAACTTTGTCCCTATGCCAGGATTATGGGGCACCCAGTGAGAATAGAACTCACACACAATGCTAGTTGAGGTTGTTATCCATTACATTACGTGAGACGCACCTTTCCACTGTGAGCAGAATGTGACACAGGATAGGATTTTTTAAGAGTAGAGCTGATTTGAATTCAGGGTTTTTCTTCTCCAGGAAGAGATGGAGCCCAGTCGCTTGAGATTGTAGTATTAAGCGACTATTTCTGCTGAGGAGTAAGACCTGGATATGATACTAAACTATCTGATGGTGATGCTTCAGTACGGGAGCTTTGGGGAATGTGGAGTAACCCTTTATTGTCATTACTCCCAGATCCACCCAGACCCGAGGAGATAGTAACTTTCGAGTCCCATTTATGAGTCAAATAGAACCATTTAACCATTTAACTGCGTGCAAACAAAGGATAGGTATTAATTGTCTAAATTTCTGAGACGAAGCTTGATGATTTTTATCATTAAGAGTTTTTCGGACTATTGTCTTCATCTTTATTGTTATTTCCACTATGTTTCAGCCGATATGTCCTTCGGTCTTCTTCAGGTGTTTGTCGAACTCGGGAACCTACACGGAACTTCGAACTACGTCCTTTATTGAATCCACGGGGGTCACCTGTTCTGATTCCGTCAGCCATAACCGGGTACAAGTATTAAGTATTCCTGTATTGTTACTCGCCTCCTGTCAGGATTGAACCTGCAGATGATTGTCTCTTTAGAAGCTTAGGGAACCAACGCCGACAATCATCTGGGGATTGCAGGTTCAGTCCTGACTGCAGGCGAGTAACAATGCAGGAATACTTAATACTTGTACCCAGTTATGGCAAACGGTATCAGAACCGGCCACCCCCGTGGATTCAATAAAGGACGTAGTTCGAAGGTCTGTGTAGGTTCCCGAGTTCGACAAAAACCTGTAGAAAGCAAGAGGACATATCGGCCGAAACGTGGTAAATAACAATAAAGATGTAGACAATAGTCCGAAAAACTCTTAATGACAAACGATTGGTGTTAAACTGAATTGTTAGTGTTACCTAACAATACCTGAAACAATCTTGCTGTGTGCAAATAAAACTATTTGTTAAAGAGGAATACTTGAAACTATTTAACTGCGTGCGAACCAATAAGCTCTGGCTTGTTTAAAATGTTACCTACAAACTATTAATTCACAAATCCAATATATTTGATATTTACAAAAACAACTAAAGTTTGACAGGTTCTTAGTTAAAGAGAAGATGAAAGCAACTGCAGAGAAAGAAGATTCAACTGAGATTAAGAGACAGAGAAGGAAAAAAAACCTAGAAGGACAATTACCCAGTCATTTTATGGAGGGGTTGACTTCTTTTCAAAGAAATAACCCTTTTTTTCTTGCTTGTATTTGCATTTTCATGTGTTATCTTTTGTTTAAGTAAACGTCTTCCCATTATATAAACTGTAGGCACGTAAATAGGCATTCATTTAATGGCCAAGAACGCATAAATCCACTTTACACTATTTCTTATGGGAAATGTTGTTTCAGTTATCGAACAAAGTGGTCGTCGAACATAATTTTGGAATGAATTATGTTCGACAACCGAAGTTCTACTGTATATGTATAAACTGGATTTGGCATAAAATAACTCACAAGAATTGATATGCCATAAAACCAAACCAACGAAAAAGAGAATCTATAGATTCATAATTTTCCCTAGGGCATTAGCACAAAGGAAAACGCAAACAGCCATGTACAGGATTTGAACTCGGGTCGCCGATCCTATTTCTTAGAACAATAACCGTTACGCTAAAAACGCATTGACGAAACTAATTGTTGTTTGAACTCTGGCAGAAGCCATGATTTTGCACACATTTTTCCAAGCAGACGGAATGTCTTCACATGGAATATTGGCAAAATCCAATTTTCTCATCAGAGCAGTCAGTACATAAGCGTACTTATGTAAGTGCACGTATAATGCTTACATGACTTATCTATCTATTTATCTATCTATCTGTAGCGTTAGATGAGTGTAAGTTCGGGCTCATTCACCGTTACCTGCATATGCTTAAACATTCTCTTGAATGTTGTTTATGTCTTCGTTTTATCGATTTTTGCAACCAATACACACAAACACACCTACACTGGCATATATTTATATATATACGTGTGTGCGTGTGTGTGTGTGTGTGTGTGTCCCGACCTAACTGCTTAAAAATCTCATTCTGATTATATTACGATCTCTGTCTCTCTGTCTCTGTCTGTCTGCTTGTCTGTCTGTCTCTCTCTCTCACAAACACACACACATGATTAGATGGTTTGGTTTGGTTTCTTTGTTTAATGGCATATCAACTCTTTTTAGGTTATCAAATGCCGAAGCCATTCTCCTAGAAGAACAGTAGTGGTACTATTTAACCCATAGCTGGGAGGATAAGGGTGTTCATACCTTTCCCAAGGGGATTTGCCCGAAAGTGAACGTTATAGCGCGACTGGAGTACTACGATTCTGCAGTCCACCGCTTTAACCATTACACCACGAGGACACCCCCCTATATATGATTAGAATCGGATAGATAGATAGATTGATAGATATGAAGAGCGTTAGATAGTCAGACAAAGATTTTGAAAAAATTTGGTCATAACGTACTTTGATATATATATATATATATATATTGCGATCTTTGTTCCGACCAAAGATTTTGAAATATCTATCTATCTATCTATCAACCAACTCCCCGCAGCACTATGTGAATCTAAATACATGCACATTCACGGTAAACTGCACATGCTTAAATGTTCTCTTGTGTCGTGTTTACGCTTTCCTTTTATCGATTTTTGCCGTTCCAAAAAAGTTGAGATAATTCCATTTACCAATCAGCAAAGATCTCGAAAGAACGTAAATGTCAATTTTAACTAGTTTTAAAAACAAATGCGTTGTCGCTGCATGAAGTGTGACACGAAGGCTCTTAACAGGTTGTCGATTTGGTCGATTTCTTTCGAGAGGAATTTTCAGTGGTATTTTTTACACACTGGCACACGAAGGCTATAAAGAAAATAAGGAATGGCATTTCGCACAGTGCCATACAATTCATTCCTTAGGCTTACTGTGTGTACTCATGTAAAAGTCGATATTTTCAAGTATATTCTTAATATTAAACAGAGTTGGCGGCTATTCCATAGGAAGTTTATGCTTGCTTGAAAGTAGCCATAGCTGTGGGTTTTATGGGAAACTTGGCTCTTTCATTTTAAAGCTCTCATTAATCATCTTTGTAATAAGTGTTAAATACAGATCATTCATATATTTTTTGGTATATACTTGCGCATTTATTTTTTCATGGAGGCGTATAGCTTAACGGTTATCATCGTAGGGAATGGAGATGGTGACCCGAGTTCAAATCCTCGACGAAGCTACTTGCGTTTCTTTTCAAGTTAATTCCCTTGAGAAAGGAATTCATCTTTTCTTCACCTAGCCATGGTTTGGTTTGATTTGGTTTTATGGCATATCAACCATTATTGATTATTTAATACCAAATCCTGTTTTTACATATATATTAAGTATATAATTTGTGAACACGCTTGGTTGATACACACAGTTATATGATCAAACTGTTCTATTTCTAACAATTCCGATTAGCTTAAGTCAACAAAGTTAAATAGTTCCAAGTATAGCTATGTATCACTAACTATTCAATTAAACATCAGTCATTTGTTCCCACACAGTTAAATGATCAAACAGTTCTATTTCAAGTAATTCGATTTAGCATAAGTAAATTTGTTTGCTCTCAGTTTAAATGTCAAATAGTTCTTTTTATCTCAGTAAGACTCTATCAAGTGCTACCATTACGGGCTAGAGTGAACCTGGGAGTGATGGCAGTGAAGGGGTACTCTACATTCTCCGAAGCTCCAGCATTACTGAAGTTTCACCATCAGATTTTGTAATGTCATATCCAGGACACTCGGCGGGGGAGGATTCTTACTCTTCTGTAGAGAATCAGTCGGTGTATTTTGCAGCCTCAGCCGACTAGGCTGACGAGCTATGGTTAAAATAATTAAAGCAGACTATGTTCTTTAGTCTTTGTTTAGGAACCAGTCTAGAAGGAAAGTCTGGATTCAAATAAGTTTTGCTCCACTCAGAAATTGACCTTATGTCACATCCTGATTGTGCGTGGGGGTTGGGTGAATACGTATTAAAACTATAATAATTCAGAAAATATCATTACTTACTTAATGCCATATAACTGCGAGAAATACTTGAAATAATATAATTGTGAGCAAATCATTGATCTTAGGAATATTTGAAACCTTAAAAGTGTCAATTATTTGTGTTATTTGGAAGAGAGTTTGTTTAAATACATACATATAAATGATATATAGATTATATGGTGTACTAGCAATTATATTATGATAGCACGGATATTTTTTTTTATTATTGTTCAATTATTTCTTCATATGGCAGGTCATTGCGTCCACTCAATTACAAAGCAGAGAATAGTAAAGTCAAAAGATTGATTTGATTTCTTTATTTAATGGCATATCAACCTTTTGTTGGTTATTTAATGCCAAAATCATCGTTGGAGAAGAACAGTAGATGTGCTATTCCACTCGTGGCTGGTTGCAGTGGGTGATAAGGAGATTTATACCTTTCCCAAAGCTATTCGTCCGAAAGTGAACGTAATAGCGTGACTTGAGTTCAGACTTGCTTACTACAATATCGCAGTCCAGTACGTTAAAAAATTTGCCTCGGAGACTCCATCCGGTTCAAAAGAATTGTATTCCTTTGTCTCTGTTTCTCACATGTGTCTTTTCAATACTTTCTATGAAGCCGTTATCAGTGCGACTTAAAATAAACTTACTGCTAGGATATATATATATATATATATATATATATATATATATATATATATTCAATAGGTGTATATGAGATATGCCAATGCTCCGATTTTTAAACAATGATATTTAGGGCAGTGTTTAATGGTTCACCGGAAAAATAATTTTCATATGTAAAATGAAACGAAAATATGAAAAAAAAAAACTTAGCACTCTTCAACATTAACAGCATTCGATTTCAAATTTGACTGATATCACTCTGATATGCAAAAAACAAACAAAAAGCAAACAAAAACAAAAACAAAAAGAACCAAATAAAAAAGAAAATAACCACTTTGTTTCTCGTTTAAAATAAAAAAAAAAAAAGATTTAGGACTTTGAAATTTCTAAAAATTCTTAAAAAAGATTTATTTGTTCATAGTTTAAATCTTATTGTTTGTTTAGTTTGGCTTTATGGCATATCAACTGTTGTTGGTCATCTAATGCCAAATCCATTTTTATACATACAAAGTTATATTTCTAACAATTCAGTTTAGCATAAGTACTCAGTTTAAATGTAAAAAAAAAAAAACAGTTCTATTTCAAGCTATTCTGTTTAGTCAACAAAGTTAAATGGTTCAAAGTAATGCTATGTATCACCAATTAAACATCAGTAATTTATTTACACACAATTAAATGTCAAAACAGTTCTATTTCAAACACTTCAGTTTAGCACAAGCACACAGTTTAGGTCTCTTAGACCCACAGAGAGGATCCTATCAAGTGCTATCACTCCGGACAAGAGTGGACCTGGAAACGATGGCAATAAAGGAGTACATCACATTCCCTAAAGCTTCAGCATTACTGGAGCCTCACCATCGGATTGTTTAGTGTCATCGTTGTGGGGGAGGGCTTACTCATCTGTAGAGATGCATTCGGTGTATTCTAGAGACCTAGCCGAATGAGCTTAAAATCTATTGGAATTTTAGTATATATAAATATATATATATATATGTGTGTGTGTGTGTGTGTGTGTGTATTTGCCTTTGTGCGTGTGTGTGTGGGTGGACATGCCTGCTTCAATTGAAGTTGCAACAATCGCAGTTTTATGTCGATTTTATCAATACACAAAATATTGACTTCCATTGGAGTCAGTGAATTGGACGAATGAGTTTTTCATGAATCTGTATAGATAGCAACGTAAACACTAATCAAAGAAATATGTATATAAAACATTGAAATTTATCCTACATTGCCTGCAAAATTTTAGAAATATTTCTGCGGATTCAAAAAAATAAAAGAAAGAAATTTACTTTCAAGTTCGTCGACGTTTGTGCCAGTACCATGGCAGATCACCCGGACGACTAACGAGAGGTTTCATTTGCGCTTGTGAACCCAATGTCGGGTTTCCTAGATCATCACGTCTCTCAACATTTTTTTAATACGATCCGTGATTGACAGTTGTTTCAGGTGGATGTATCTGCGGGGGTGAGAAATCGAAGCTGGTCGATAGGAAACTTTGAGAACGAGCAAATCATATGATCTCTTTTCCAGTCACCTTTATCTTATTCACGTCATTTTCACTCACTGAAGATACAAAATAAAGCTCCATTCATCCAGGTATAGTAGTATAAATCTATATTCATCTATACTGGTTTGTTCAAATCTATCTATCTATCTATCTATCTATCTATCTATCTATCTATCTATCTATGTTTTTGTCTGGCCATTCCTTTCTCTGGTTGGTTATTTTATTCTTTTCTTTATTTAACTTGCTATTCATTGATTTCTTCATGTCTTTCTCTCTCTCTCTCTCTCTCTCTCTCCCTCTCTCTTGATACACACACACATATATATATTTATATACACATATATACGTGTGGCGTGTGTGTTTGTGTGTGTGTCTGTGTGCGTGTTTTTGTGAATGTATAAGTGTATTCATATCTATCTATCTATCTATCTATCTATTTTTTCGTCAGTCCATTTCTTTCTCTAGATGTTCATTATATTTTTCTCTTTATTAAACTCTTTATTTATTGACTTCGCCATGTATATAGATATTTTTCAAGCAAGATATATATATATATATATATAGCCGGCTCATTGACCTAGTGGTTAGAGTGTTCGCCAATGTCCGGGAGTCCTGGGTTCAATCCAATGTCGAGTCGTATCGAAGACTTAAAAAAATGGTACTTGATACCTCCTTGCTTAACACTCATAAGGTACGTATCAAGGGTAAAGTGGAGCAATCCAGGGAAAGGAGTAGCGCTCTCTCCTACACCTCGGTGTAGTAGCTATTGAAAAGAATCCTTCTGGTCGCCCTCGACTACGGTTGCCAACTTTACTTACTATATATATATATATATATATATATATATATATTTTCATCCACAGACAGACTGTTTCGTTGTATCACAACTGTTCTGTGTGGATACACACGCATGACGCTTCAAGCTGGGATCAAAGCCTGCCCAACTTTACGTTAGACGTGGTATCTAACCGCTCAGCCATTACGATACACGTCAGCCCAGGATTTATAACGCATATGTATTAGCTTTCGTTTTTTTTCGTTTTTCGCCATCGGATACCAGAGGGCTCAATTCGTTTGAAGAGCTTTGAATTATGCGGGTGGCAGCCATTATATATCTGTGTGTATATGTGTATGTGTCTGTCTGTTTAAATGTGTTATCTATCTATCTATCTATCTATCTATCTATCTATCTCAGGTTGTTCATTATATTTTTCTCTATATTTTTCATTGTTTATTCATCTCTTCTACTATCTCAATTTAGTTTCACTCTCTCACTCTCTCTAACAATATCGCTCTATCTCAATCTATCTCTGGTTTTTCATTAACCTTTTCCTTATTTTTCATTCTTTATTTATTCAACTATCTATTTATTGACCGCTCCATCTCTCTGTAACTCTTTCTGTCTGTCTGTCTTCCTCTCTCTCTATATATATATATATACACACACATGTACGTATATATATATCTATGTGTATGCGTATGTGTGCGTGCGCGTATTTGTGTATGTGTTTGAAAGTGTTCATATCTATCTATCTATCTATCTATCTTTTTGACATATCATTTCTTTCTGTAGTGGTTCATAGAATTTTTCTCTATTAAATTCTTTATTTATTGGCCTCTTCATGTATCTGCGTGTGTGTGCACACATATATATATATATATATGTGTGTGTGTGTGTGTGTGTGTGTGTGTGTGTGTGTGTGTGTGTGTTCATTATCTATCTATCTATCTATCTATAAGATTTTTTGTCTATTCATTACTTTCTGTGGTTGGTCAATATATTTTTCTCTCTAACTCTATTTAATGACCTCTCCAAGTCTTTCTCCCTACCTTTCTTTCTTTCCTCTCTCTCTCTCTCTCTCTCTCTCTCTCTCTCTCTCTCTCTCAATATATATATATATATATATGTGTGTGTGTGTGTGTTTGTGTGTGTGTGTGTGTGTGCGTGTGCGTCTGTGTGTGTGGTTTTGTGGTTCTGTGTGTGTGTGTGTGTGTTTAAGTGTGTGTGTGTTTAAGTGCGTGTGTGTGTGTGTGTGTTTAAGTGTGTTCATATCTATCTAACTATCAAATCCTGTCGATATATCCATGTTCACACTTTTGTCAGGTTTTTATTGTCTTTGTGTCTTCATTCCAATCAATATATTCATTTTAACATCTTGTTTGTATCAGTAACCTTTCTCCAGACTGAAAGAGATCGAATTCTCTAAAAGTCATAGCCTGCTATAGTAGCTTGCTATCCACACCTCCGCCACAATGGGAGGTTGTTCTCAGCCTATTTTGATCAGACTATTTCACCATATTAAGTGGGCAAATTTTCAAATTTTCTTTATGAAAATATTAATTCCCAAACTTTTCGATTTGTCAAAATAAATTACTGATATTCAATTGAATTGTTAGTGTTAAATTGCAATGTTTGCAAAGATTTAACTGAGTGCAAACAAATGATTAATAGTAAATAGAATTATTTTTATTAAATAGAAATAAGTGAAAACATTTAACTGTGTGCAAGGAAATGAGCTCAGGCTCGTTTAAAAATGTTACCTACAAAATGTCTTTAGAAATAATATATCTAATATCTCATAAGACTTGGCATTAAATAACCTACAATGGTTGATAGGCTGTAAAAACAAACCAAATTAGAAATACTTATAACCATATAAATGTGTAAATTAATTGTCTTTGATAGCAGGTTTGAACCCAGGTCTCCCGGACCATTGGTGAACACTCTACCCACTAGATAACTTTACTTATAATTATATTCAGTTTTTAATAATTATATTTCCGTTGATTATATTTTCGAGGAGTTTTCATAGCGTTGTGGATGATGTTCTGGACTAAGCGGGTTCGAACTCCAGTCATGCTATTGGGTTCATTGCAGGATTCATATCATTGGGAAAGATATGAACTTCTTTATCCATCTATAGCTATGGGTATAATAGTATCCCTGTTGTCCCTCTACAAGGATAGCTTTGGCATTAAATAACTCACGAAAGTTGATATACCGTTAAACAAAGTAACCGAGCCATTATATTTTCAACAATTAACTTTTACAGTTCTATTAAATCTTTTATACAATATATGACATTTAAGGAAGTATATTTTCTTTGATTATCAATCTATCAACATTGTTTAGCCCCGTCAGCTGTGGCATGGGGGGATCTGTAGAATACGCCGACTCCATATATCCTGGGGATAGCACTAAACTGCATCTGTGTATTGTAATTGAACAGCTCATAGAAAATTGAAAGTAAATAAATCAATAAATAAAGCAAACATTCTCCGAATAGCCTGGCCAAAGCACTCGTAGTAATTAAAAATGACTAGGGAAAACTGGAGGTCTCAAAAATTATTGTGCGCATGTGCGGAGCTAGTGGAGACAGATGTTCGTCCCGCCGACACCAGGCCAAAGGCAGAGGGTGACTCGTTTTTTGGCGAGACGGCGAGACGTGATGAGGTAAAGACGTATTTCAATCATACATCTTAGATGCATCAGGGAGGTCTTCAGTGATGCGCTGTCTTCATTGCCGATTTCGGGTTATTTCTGCATCATATCGGCTCCGACAGTAACCCCGGCATGACTCTGGAAGAGCCGAGCCGCCTCTGTGATCGCGAAGTGCTACGCTCGTGCCTCTACCAAAGTTGAATACAGTTGAATACCAGCCACGAAGTAAACGAGTTCGAACCCTAGTCGCGCTATTACGTTAACTTTCAGACAAATACCCTTGTGAAAGCCATGAACCCCCTTATCTCCCTAGCTATAGGTTTAATAGTACCATTATTGTTCTTCTAGAATGATGAATTCGGCATTAAATAACCTATGAAGGTCGACATGTCATAAAACAAAGAAACCCAATCAAACCAAATCATTTTCTATACTTGAAAACATTTCGCTGTGCGCAAACGAATGAATATTGTTGAATAGAATTATTAGCATTACATTGGAATACTTGAAACCATTTAACCGTGTACAAAAAGAATTAGTTCTAAATCAGATAGAAATACTTGATTAATAGGATTACTAATGATAAAAAGAAATACTTTAAACCATTTAATTATGTGCAAACAAATGAGCTCTGGCTAGTTGAAAAATAATGTTACCGACAAACTATTCATTTACAAATACGTGTTTAATGTATGCATAAACAGGATTGGGCATTAAATAAACTACAAGGATGGATTTGTCATAAAACACAACCAACCGACCAACCATCCAACCAACTTATCAACATTGTTATTTATGGCATTATTATTGAAGGATGTGATAAACTAGATGATATTTCTGTTTCTTTTTTCTTTCTTTGTTACATTTGTTATTGCTTTTATTATTACTACTATTACTACCATTATCATCATCCTCCTTATATTAACCCTTATTCATTCATGATAGCTTCCAAGATGTGACTGTCAATACTACTGTATGGACGCTAACAAAATGCATTGAGAAAAGGCTAGATAGGTATTACACAAGAATGCTACGTGCTGTTTTAAACAAATCCTGGAAGCAATACCCCACAAAACAGTAGCTCTACGGTCACTTACCTCCCATCTCACAAACCATCCAAGTAAGACTAACAAGACATGTTGGGCGCTGGTGGAGAAGAAAGGACGAAATCATAAGCTAGGTTCTTGTATGGACCCCTGTACGTGGACACACCAGTGCAGGCTGATCAGCAAAGATTTACATACGTCAACTCTGCGTGGACACTGGAGGCAGTCTAGAAGACCTTCCAGGAGCGATGGATGCCAGGAACGGATGACAAGAGAGAATTAGGAAACTCCTTGCTATAATCATTTGACGGACGAATATATATATATATATGTTGGGGATTTTAACTACGTGGCAAAAATGCCGTTAGAGCCTATGGTTATTTTTTTTTTTATAGAAGAGAAGCTCTGTTTAGAATCAGTCATTTTTTGGGATAAACTGGTGACAAGAATACTGCCCCTGTGTGAGATAGATGCAATACACATATATACCCGAACAATACTTCTTAGATTTGGAATTCAGAATTTTTCCGTCTCCCAGAATAATTGCAGTATCAACAGCCTGTTGTATATTTTATTCATAACTGGCGGAATGGGAGAGAAAAGAAAAATAAGCGCCTGAACCGTTACAAATATTACATAACTGCAGCGGCTCATTTTTTAGCACTGACGGTGCCAGGAAAATATTGTTCGCGTAGTCTTCCGGTTTTATGGAGGAACTGATCAAAAGTGTCTTCATAAATCATAAAATTTTAACAGTTGAAATGATTTGATCATATGTTAGCCTCATTCGAATATCCATTTCTTTGTGTTGTATCAGTTTTGATATTTTTCCATGGATGAACGTGTGTTCATTGTGGAGGTTTATATTTGGGCAATTGAGATTATTTGACAGCGTACACCTTTCCAAGTAACATGAGACAGATTGTACTGGGTTACATTGTATCATAAACGAACAGTTAACCCTAACCTGATCAATTATCAAACTCACCAAATGAACTGCCTTTTACTAAGCCAAAAAGCTTCACCACCTGTCATTTATCTAAAACTGAACAGGAGAAATAGATTCATGCCTTTCCCAAAGTGAGCGCAAACTGTGTTAGAAAGGTTTAAATTCTGCTCTTCCATTTTCCACGCGTAGTCCCTGTGGTGCAATGACTAAAGTGCTGGTAAGCGAGTTCGAATTCTAGTCGTGCTATTAGATTCACTTTTGAACTAATATCCTTGGCAAAGGCATAAATCGCAAACGCAGCTACTTGTTAAACAAGATCACACTTGTTCGTTTACAAAGATGGCTTTGGCATTAAATATCCCACGAGCGTTGATATGCCATCTAGTAAAAAAAAAAAAAAATTCTCGTCGCTAAAGAGTTTTTCCACCCGAATTCCCCCCCCCCCACCGATGATCAATAATTTTTATTACTTTCCTTTTCTTAATCTCTTTTCATTTCTTTCTTTCTCTTTTTTTTCTTTTTAACTTTTTTCTTTCACATCAATCTTCCTTTTTTTTATTCATTTTTTCTTTACGATCAGTTTTTTTTTGTTTATCTGTTATTCTTCACTATTTCTCTCTCTCTCTCTCCTTCTCTGTCTGTCTCTCTTTCTCTGTCTTTCTTTTCTTTATCTTTTTACATTTTTCCTTCTCTTCTCTTCAGTTATCTATCTATCTATCTATCTATCTATCTATCTATCTATCTGTTTTCTTTATTTCTTCATATTTTTCCCTCTCTTCACATCTGCTCTTTCTATTTTTTTCTCTCTTTTACTCTTTCTTTCTTTTTTCTCTCTCTTTCTCTTCTTTATTTCTTCACATTTTTCTTTTCTCTTCTGCCCTTTCGCTCTCTATCTCTTTCTCTTTCTTTTCTTTATTTCTTCACATTTTTCCTTGTCTTCACCTCTGCCCTCTCATATTCTTTCTCTCTTAATTTTTTTTCACTCTTTCACTCCTTCCACACCCTTCTAATTAATCTTCAATATAATAGCGTTATGCTAATAACGTTTTTTTACAAGACAACCGAAGTGTTAATTGATTTTGTTTACGTAAAAACGTTTTCTTTGTTTTCAGGTGAAGATACACACACACACGCATATATATATATATTGGCTCTCCTGTGTCTTTCCGATTGTCACCTTATAGTGTCATTTTGTCTTGGTGAAATATATTGCCAATCATTGGCTTCACACGTCACCCATGTGTTAATTCAGTTGACATTTTTAACTTGTTATAAAAAGCAATAACGTCACGTAAAAATTATCATTGATGTGTCTCCTACACATCAATTTATATTCCTGTATAAGACACTGGGTAACTGAGAGTCTTCAACTGAATTCAAATGAAGACAATTTGATAAATTATTATTATTTTCCTCTTTGCCAGTATATCACACCACTAGAGTCCGAGTGATAGCAAGTCATCTCAGCTCTCTAGGACTTTTCAGAGTATTTTTGCTGACCTCAGCAGTGCTTTGGTTTGGACAGTTTCAATTCTTTCGCGGATTTCGTGTTTTCCCATTCTATTTTCTAGGTTATTGGTGACATTTCCGAGTTTTCTGACTGCGATAGATATTACCGTCATCTTCATATTCCGCGAATTTTAACTCACTGGCAAGGTCCAGATAGTTTTTTCCCCTAGTTTTTCGCTTTCCTTTATTCTAACTCTGTAAACTGCTGGAAGAGTTGAAGTCCACTTATTTCTTACAACTAGGTCTGGTCCTTTGACCCTGATTGGGTGTTTTGTTTTTATCTCAACGTCAAAAAGAATATGGTCATTCTTATCTTTGCAGGGACAGTTTCTAGTTTGATCGTGTACAGTTTGTCATTAAGGTCAAATTTTAGTCACTTGCACAATTCCTTGTGGATTACTTTCCCTATCAAGTCGTTCTTGCTCTTGTATTCTTTCTGTACCAGTTTGCTGCAATTCGATTATGTGGTTTACTGTTTTATCTCTCAAGTACTGTTCTTAAAATTCTTCTTTTTAATTTCTAGTTGAAGCATTTAAAATTTTTATAATCATTTTACTTCTTATGAGTTCCTCCTGCCAGTAATTATGTAATATAATGGCCGAGGGATTTCGTTTTATATGTCTTGTCTTTGGGTTTAGTTAGGCTGAGAACCTTTCGGCTCAGCACATGGGTTAGTTAGGTGCAAACTTGAGCGCAGGTGTTAACGCGCACGCGGGGG
This sequence comes from Sepioteuthis lessoniana, assembly GCA_963585895.1. Taxonomy (NCBI): domain Eukaryota; kingdom Metazoa; phylum Mollusca; class Cephalopoda; order Myopsida; family Loliginidae; genus Sepioteuthis; species Sepioteuthis lessoniana. The sequence continues at coordinate 69,519,947 of OY757919.1, forward strand.
AGGATGTGTCGTTCACAGATATAAAAAAACAAACCCATATAGAAAATTGTGACTTGGGGATGTGAATGACGTCATGCACTGGAAGCGCATGCGGAGGATTTGGGGGATTTTGAAAAAGTCAGTTGAGTTGAGTCTTGCGGTCCGAAAAAGAAGGGTGACTTTCGCTAGCTCGCAGTGACCTTTTGGCGGGTGCCACACGTGTTGGGGGAGGGGGGCAGATGGAAAAGCCAGCATAGAAAGATTGTGCCTCTCTCCTGATGTCGAAAAACCTTTTAACTCAAAGGTAATAAAAGGCTTCGTACCTGAACTAAGAAGTCGTAAGTGTTTTTCCTGTTTCGGGATTCCTATATTCTATGTATATATGTTACGAACATTTAATGTACGTTTCCCATATCCGTATCATGGGTATGTTACAATTACAGGTGGTTTTAACTGAATTCCAAGTGACAGCAAATTTTCTAAGAATTATAACCAGTTTCAGTAGGCCTTTAGTCTAGGCAAACTCAGTTATTCCTTGGATTTCTATTTCCCTCATTCTATTTTTCCGAGTGTTCTGACTATCATCGGTATTACTGCCACTTTCATATTCAACAACTATCATTTAACTCTCTGGCTAGTTCGTTTCTTCTTGATTATTATAACTTGGGAATTAATTTTTATTTATGGTGGATTTTTTGTCCACATCTTGGTAGTTTTTGTGTTGTTTCTTCTTTCACTACGTTTCGGCCAAATTTCACCTCTGACCTTCTTCAGATGATTTTTACCGCGTCCTCGGAAAGGAATGCTGAGTCGTGTAACCGTATCCCCAGTAATTATTGCCTTCCATAGTTGTTGTCTATCGCACCACGTTGTCTATCGCACAAAAAATCCATCCTTGATCGCCCTTCTGTAAAAATACCCGAAGAAGGCCAGAGGTGAAATTTAGCCGAAACGTAGTGAAAGAAGAAACAACACAAAAACTACCAAGATGAGGACAAAAAGTCCGCTGTAAATAAAAATTAATTCTCAGATTGAGAAGCCTCATCTCAAAATGATTCCAATTAAAGACAATTACAAAATTCGGTACGGACCCGACTATGGAAGACAAGACAAGGAAAACAAATAATTGGATTTATAAGACCAAAAAATCCATCCTTGATCGCCCTTCGGGGCCCGTGGCCTAGCGGATGGAGGCGTTGAGTCTCTACGGTTCCAGGCGAGCACTGTCAGGAGATAGCGGTTTCAAATCCAACCCAAGCCGGACAGAGGTTTACTTGGTCAAAGACGTGGATAGACAACAACTATGGAAGGCAGTAATTACTGGGGATACGGTTACAAAACTCAGGATTCCAATCCGAGGTCGCAGTAAAAATCACCTGAAGAAGGCCAGAGATAGTTTTTATGTTGTTTCTTCTTTCACAACGTTTCGGCCAAATTTCACCTCTTGCCTTCTTCAGGTGATTTTTACCAAGACCTCGGAAAGGAATGCTGAGTCTTCTAACCGTATCCCCAGTAATTATTGCCTTCCATAGTTGTTGTCTATTGCACCAAAAAATCCATCCTTGATCGCCCTTCGGAAAAATCACCTGAAGAAGGCCAGAGGTGAAATTTGGCCGAAACGTAGTGAAAGAAGAAATAACACAAAAACTACCAAGATGAGGACAAAAAAGTCCGCAATAAATAGAAATTAATTCTCAGATTGAGAAGCCTGATCTCAAAATGATTCCAATCAAAGACAATTATTATAACTAGGTTTGGTCGTCTGGCCGAGATTATTTTCTTTTCTCAAACTCGAAAAGAATGTTTATATTCTTATTTTTAGGACAGTTTCTGGTTTGTGTATGTACTGGTTTGCGTCAGTATGATCAAATTGTAGTCGCTTGCACAATTTTCAGTGGATCATCTTCCCCACTGTTGTGGTCTTCAGATAAGACCGGTGGAAGAATAACTCAAACAACGGGTGATAGGTAAACATTATTGTATTAGCAGAAAAAGGAAGTCATACAAAGGAAGTACTAGCCGTGCTCGGCTTGCAGTCCGTCAGTCAAATGTCTCGTAAGGAACGAGAAGTCGTCTCTTCCGAGCGAGCTAAGCCCGGAGAATGTGTTTTGGTTGGTCGAGTCCATCTTTGGGGTATGGTAAGATATGTCCCCATAACATCCACCGAGTTGTACTAGTTTTTAAACTCTTTTTGAGCTCATTTTCTGCTCTTCGCTTATTATTGACTGATTATTTTTTCTCTCTCTCCTCTCTCTCTCTGTCTCTCTCTCTCGCCGCATTGTCTTCTCTTGCTATTGTCTTGGGTCCGATCTATTAAGGCTTTTACTTTTATCGTATCTATTCAAGTGCTATTTTTGGTTGTTGAAACTGGAATTCTTTCAATCTAATGCCGTGTTAGTACCATTGTATAGTTGCACCACTTGAATTTTGACGAAGCAACTGGAGCATAAGTTAGATAAGAACTACACAAAAAGATGCTGCATGCTCTTTTGAAAATATCCTGGGCGCAGCACCCAACAAAACAGCTGCTACACGGCTACTTACCTCCCATCTTGCAAGCAATTCAATTTATATTCAAACGATAATGATAATAATAATGAATAGAAATAATTTCGTTTCTCTCTTTAGATTTCCTCCTCGAAGACATAATTATACTTCTTACCAGTTTCTGACATCAACATTAGCTGATGTTTTCATTGGAATTTGAGTGACAGCAAGTCTCCTCAAATCTCCAGGACTCATCTCAGTATTCTGTATTTTGTATAGTCTCGATTCGCTCATCGATTTTCAACTCTTCCAGACCTCTTTTCAATCCTTTGTGGACTGTTCAAAGTGCGCTAATTACAATTGGTATCACCGTTACTCTCATGTTTTACAGCGTTTTTTGTTCTCTGACAAGATTTACGAACTTATCTTTTCTCCACTTTTACTAGTCTTTCACTGGAGTCTGAGAGCCAGCAAGCCTCCTCAGGTTTAGGACTCTTCTCAGTATTCTAACTGATCTTAACAATGCAGTCTGGATAGTATTGATACTTTCTTTGATTTCCAATTATTTTTCGAAGCCTTTGAAAACCATGCCAAGCACAACGAATACAATTGGTATCATCATCAAATTTTTCTTTCAGTTTTTTTGCAAGATTCAAGTATTTACTAATCTTTTTTCTTTATTTGATTTTCACTCTGTAGTCTACTGGTACGACAAAAACTGCTCGATTACAATTAGTTTTCTTCTTATTAATTAATACTAAAATTTGTGATTCTGGTTGGGATAAGGTGATTAATCTCTATTTCATTGCTATTGTTTTTATTGGCTAGAATTTAATAATCTTTTAATTGTCATTTTTATGATTAATACTACATTAAAAATGCATGTATATATTTACCAACCCTTCCACGCGAGCAGAGTGTGACAAAAGGTCAGTTTTTAAGCTGAGTTTAACAGGTTTTAATTCAGTGTTTTCATTCTCCTAGACTGGTTGTCATGTCAAGGTTGAAGAGCTCAGTCTGTCATACTATTTACTCATAGCTTAGATTCATACATTGCCCAAATGTACAAGGGCTCGATGAAATGCAATCAGCATCTTCCAGGATTTGAACTCGGGTCGCCGTGTCCATTTCCTACGACGATATCCATTACACCGCAAACGCTTCCATAACAAATTGCATTTAGTACCTTTTTTCAATATATTAAAGATCCGGTAGAATAATCTCTGGGATTTAAAATTACCATCGGGCAAGCACTAGTAACAGCAACTACGCTATTTCACCAGCCATAATGGCAGCTATAGAAGTTCTGAGAGATGTTTTCCTAGGGCGCTTCATCTCAATACGTTGTGAAATTCCGTAGCCTCAACAGATATATACCCTTGTGATCACTTCCTCTGTGGATAGCAGAAAGTAGGCCGCAGACAAGTGACAAGGTGAAATATCTATTTGTCGTGAAGTCGCAGTAATATCAAATGCAATAACGAGTTGAACACTGCAGAAATTCAGGCTGTGGTTTCAAGAACGCATGCACTTATCCAAACTTTCCGCACGAGTAGGATGCAACACTAGGTTAATTTTTACGCAGAGTTTAATTTGAATTTCTCAGCTATCAAAACATTTGAAGAAAGACCTCTCTGCCGGGAGCACTCTGATTTGCTGCCATTTTGAATAGTCCTAAAAAAGTATTTTTGTGGGATTAAAATGTTTTTTTTCCTATAAACTAATTCCATTAGAGAGAGTGTTTATGAGTCTGTGTGTCTGTGTGTGTGTGTTTGTGTGTGTGAGAGAGAGAGAGAGAGAGAGAGAGAAGAGAGAGAGAGAGAGAAAGAGAAAGAGAAAAAGAGAGTCTGAAAGAGAGAAGCGAAAGATGTGAGCTCTCAGTTACTATACTTTAACAGTAGTAGCTGATATTGTGACAAAGAGATGTTAAAACTGATTCACGGGCAACGCGTTGGATTATTAAACGCAAAACCGTTACATCCTGACACTTCAAGAAGAAGAAGAAGAAGAAGAAGAAGAAGAAGAAGAAGAAGAAGAAGAATCATCCTCCTCCTCATCCTCATCCTGCAAAAAGTTCCAGCTACTTCTGAAATGCTCTGTTGTGGTCGCTCTGGTCAACAGACTACAAACAACTTATCTTGTTATATAATCAGCTGTTCCTGGTTCAGAAGGTTATTTCTATTTCTTTTCTTTGAAAGCTTACATTTTATTTTGAAAATTCTGATGTTGGTCATGATGCAGTCTTTGAGGAACCATGTTAGATCAATTCAAATAAAAATTCTTCAGAATTGCTTTGATAATAAAAAGTTGGGTATAAATTCAAAACAAGTACTGGGAACATTGCAATCCGTACTTTGCATTATTTCTTTTCTCCTCTTGATGGGGTGGGTAGGAGAGACACACACACACACACACTCACACACACACACACACACACACACACACACACATGTATATATATCTTATGAATTTGTGTGTATATAAAAAAGGGTTGCCATTAACTTCTCCATGATTTGATTGATTAATTGATTGATTGATTTTAATGGCACGTTAACCTGTATAGGATTATTTTTTATCTAAAGGTTAGGGAATTGCATACAATGTACGTTCATATTTACATTTTTTGCGTAGTTGAAACGACTAAACTCTTTTTTGCCCACGGTCCGACCGAATACGGATTATTTTTAGACAGATATATTTGACCCATGGATGGGATCCTCAAGGTTCTACCACTCCGGACAAGAGTGAATCTCGGTGTCATGGCAATAAAGGAGTGCACCACATTCGTCATATCTCCAAAACTGGAGCTTCACCATCAGATGCAGCTTCGTGTTACACTTAGGACACGCAGTGTCTTACCTTCGACAACAGAATTACTGACTGCATATTCTAATCCCCGCCGACAGTACAGAATGGTCATTTGATAATGGAACAATATCCTTCAATTTGCATCAGAATAATAGCTACAGATTTCTCGATTGAACCTCGTATTATGATTTTTCAAAGGTGATTAACAAGTTTATGTTGATGCTTGCCTCGAGTGTGGAAGCTAGTTTTTAATAAATGGCTAAACAGCTTGATGTAGATCTATTAATGTTGGCCGTAGCATAAGAATTTACTCTGATTTTTTTCCTATTTCTCATTAGAAAAGAAGAGCTTTCATCGGGCGGGTGTTTCTGATAATAAACATCGTAAAGATATATTGTTGGAAGAGTTAACTAAACAAGAAGAATCTAAATTTCCTGAGTTTAGAAGAAAAGAAAAAGAACGAATTATTTTGTTAAAATAGTGTTCAGGTTAATTTAACAATGCCAGTTAAATTTTAACAGATTTTTTCTGGAGATGTAAAATAATTCAATTGATTTATTGTTTTATTAGGATTAACAATCCAGAAAAAATGTTTCTATAGATAAATCTGTTATGTGTCATTCACATAAATAAAACAAATACTTCTTTCGAATACTCTTTAAAAAAAAACTATTCTAACTTCGTTAGATATGAAAAATATAATTGGTAGTTCTCTTTTCTGTGATTTAGAATTTATCTTCGATAGTAATGAATAGAAATTGTAATGGTTCGATGTGAAATTTTAATTGATAACAAAGTTGTGAAGTGGACATTGTTTAGAAAAATGAAATAAGCAGATTGGAATTTAAGCGTCTGAAAAAAAAAGAAGATTTTGCTCAAAATTTGATGACATTTTCAGGACTGTAGGAACAATTTAGCATGACTCTATCTGAAAAAAACAAAAACAAACCAAAACAAAAAACAAAAAGTAAGAAACGCATACCAACTCATCATTGGTAGTAAGGGGTCATTTTACTATCAATATAACCAGACTTAAACTTCGATATTGCGTAGTTGGGTACTTTCGCTGATTATATATATACATAAATTCATATATATATATATATATATATATAAACATTACACCACAATGATGTAGTGGTTATCGTCGTAGGAAATGGACGCGGTTACACAAGTTCAAATTCTGGACGAGGCTGTTTGCATTTTTCATGGTGTTAATACTTTTTTGGAAAGATATGAATCCAACTATTCTCCCACTAGCTATGGGCAAACTGGGTTCTTTGGTTTTAGTGTAGCAACCAGTATAGGAGAAGGAAAACTCCGAATTCCAACTTGTTAAACTCTACTTACAAATTGACCTTGTGTCACATCTAGCTCTAGGCCAAGGCGTTGGGTATATATATATATATATATATATATATATATATATATATATATATATATATATATATACATATATATATATATATTTATATATATATATATATGTGTGTGTGTGTGTGTTGTGTGTGTGTGTGTGTGTGTGAGTGTGTGTGTGTGTGTGTGTGTGTGTGAGAGAGAGAGAGAGAGAGAGAGAGTGGGTGTGTGTGTATTTATGAGTGTATTTACCCAGCCCCTCTGCACAAATTTCTTGCTCGATTCTCAGTCGATCAATTTGTCCACTCTTGTGCCTGTTTGCCGTGTTCGTTTATTAAGTGATTAACAATTTTTATTAACCTGCACTTGTTATTATTCTGTGGATTATCAGTTTTTGCTTAAACAAAGTTCTTATCAGATTATTTTGAGCTACTAATAAAAGAGACTCATTTCACCACTTGACGATTCCTTATCTTAGCCATGACCAGGACATCTCGGGATCATTTTCCTTCAACGTTTGGTTTTATTGCACATCATCCATTGTAGGTTATTTAATGCCAAATCCATTTTTATACATATAAATAGTTCTATTTCAAACAATTCAGTTTGGTATGAGTACAGTTTAATTGGTAAAAACATTTCTTTTGCCAACTATTCAGTTCATTCAAATATTTCTAATTTAAACAATTCAGTTTAGTATAGATTTTGTTTACACAGTTACATGATAAACAGTACTATTTAAAAAATCAGTTTAGCTTAAGTATAGTTTCAATGTACAAACCTGTTTCAAACAAATCAGTTTTGTTTAAGTACGCAGTTTAGTTCTACTTGACGCATAAAAAAGGTTGGTTGTTTGGGCTTTTTTCATAACCTTTGCAGTTTATGTAATGCCAAATCCATTCTTATACAAATAATCAGATCTATTTCAAACAATTCAGTTTAACATGAGTACAGAGTTTATCAAAAGCATTTCTATTTCAAGCAATGCAGTTTAGTCAAACAGTTCTAATTCAGAGGGGGGTGTCCTCGTGGTGTAATGGTTAAAGCGATGGACTGCGGAATCGTAGTACGCGAGTTCGTACTCCAGTCGCGCTATTACGTTCACTTTCGGGCAAAATACCTTGGGAAAGGCATAAACCCCCTTATCCTCCCAGCTATGGGTTAAATAGTACCACTACGGTTCTTCTAGGAGAATGGCTTCGGCATTAAATATCCTAAAAAGAGTTGATATGCCATTAAACAAAGAAATCAAAGAAACCAACCAATCTAATTCAGAAGATTCAGTTTAGCGTAAGTATAGCTTCAATGTCAAAACAGTTTTCTTTCGAGCAAATCAGTTCAGAATAAGGACAGTTTTGTTAACACAGTTAAATCTAAAAACAGTTAATTTCAAACAATCCAGTTGAGCGTAATTACACAGTTTAGTTCTATTTGGACCATAGATATTATCCTATCAGCTGCTACCACTTCGGGTCAGTGAACCTGGAAGTGATGGCTATGAAACGGGTGTTCTACATTCCCCAAAGCTCTAGCAATGGAACCTCACGATCAGATTGTTTAGTGTCATATCCAGGAGACTCGTTGGGGGTGGTTTTTACCCCTCTTCAGGAGGGTGCAGTCGGTGTATTCTACTGTAATTTTCTCAATTTGTCGCTTGAGTTATTCTCACAGTTGTTTTTCTTTCTACTTTTTCAAGATTTTTATTGTTGATTTTTGGTTATGATATTTCTGTAGGTTATCACCTTAACTGGCTGCTGTAATTAGTCTTTCTATACCCTCTTTTCAATATTTTCCGAATCCTTGAATTATTTTATCTACAAAATCTTCAATGCCGTTGAGTCCTCTTTTCTTGACATATAATCTGTCCATGAGGAGATGCCTGTGGTGTAATGGTTATCGTCGTAGGAAATGGACACGGCGACGCGAGTTCAAATCTTGGACGAGACTTATTGCCTTTCACATAGCACTAATATCCTTGGGAAAGGGTATGAATCCAATTATTCCCCTCCAGCTATGGGTAAATAGTAGGGCAGACTGGGTTCTTCAGTCTTGATGAGGCAACTAGTCTAGGAGAAGAAAAACTCTGAATTCAAACCTGTTAAACTCCGCTTAAAAATTGACCTTGTGTCATATCCTGCCCGAGCGGAGGGGGTTGGTAAATATGATAATCTGTCCATGTCATCTATCGAGTTTAAGGTACAACTGTCCGGGTTTTTTCTTGTCCATTTTAAGAAGGGTCTAGAGTGTCTTACAAGGGAGACAACACAGGTATTTATTCCTTTGATTATATTTCTGCTGCAGAGTTAGGTTTTAAGAACTTTTTTTTTCTTCTTTTCTTACTTTATATTTAATCTTCACCTGATAGTATTTTTTCTAATATTTCCACATAACTCTACTTTTCTTTTTCTCTAAAAGGGTGAGTGACTACACGAAAAAGGTTATTTAACTTTGAAGATGGTAACGTATTGCTGAGAGGGATGTTATTTCGTTCGAGTTTTCGTTCACTCATTCGGTTACCTGCGATGGTGGTTCAAAAATTCGAAGCTTCACCAAGAAAGGAAAGTTACACCTGAACAATTTTGTTGTTGACAATACATTGCCTAAACACTTATTTCAAATTAGAAAAACTTATTCAGATTTCTGTCTCACTTTCTGTGCTGGTGAGAGGTATACTATAAATCTAAAATCTAGTTGAGGCTTAGAACTTTTGAACAATTCTTGTAGCAAATTAAATGCTGAAGTGTATAGGAATATAACTGAACGGCGTATTGTTCCTTTTCTCAGAGCATCAGATTTCCCTGGTTCAATCATTATGCAAAATAATTTCATTTGTTGTACTCCCCAAACAATTATTCGAAACTTGAAACATTGAGATTATTGCATGGCTAACCAGGTCTCAATCCAACTGAGAACCTTTTGGAGAACATGTACGATAATTATAGGATCAGGAAATCTACGACTGTGACAGTTTTAGAGTAGAAACTTTAAGTGGAATGAGACAAATCTCCGCCTGAAGACTGTAACAAATTTGTGAAGTCGTGCAGGAGTAATTAAAGACATGCTTGTTACATGTCTTAATAATATTCTAAAGCCATATCAAATCAAGAACTCTGGTAATTTTAATTGAAATGTGTTAGCATCTTACGTGGTGGTCATTAAGCACGTTATCCAGTCTTATTCTTCTGATTCAGTTAGTATTATGGTTATTGCACGGTTGTTCGCAATCTCGGTGAGTAGATCATTGTTTGATTGTTAATATGTACCCATAAACTATGGCCTTATGCCAAGCTAAGTTTCGTTAGTGAATACAGTATACTAACAGTTTTAGATGCTATATATATATATGTATATTTTTCTTATAAAAAAATTAGCTTGATACTTTCTTAAGACATGGTTCCGTTTTTTATGCAAATTTACCGTTGTGCAAAATAATATTATAAGAATATTTAAAACGATTTTGTCTCATCTCAATTTGCAGAATTTGATATAAAAAATTAGTTTTTATATTAGACGCCACTATATATATATTATTATATATATATATATATATATACTCACACGCACATTCACGGCCGTGCGCGTGCACAACACACACACACACACACACACACACACACACATATATATATATTGATTAGAATTTATATCAAAAGTGTTTTTAATCAGTGAAATCTTCATAGTAATTCATGTACAAAAACGGGAGAGCAATATTTTCAACAACAAAATATTTTCAGCGATAAAATATTGTCGATATTGTCTCACTTGAGTATCGGCAATGTGAAACTAAGAATTTTATGTGGCCTGTCGGCAGGGGCTGTACAATACAAAGACTGCATCTTTGCAGAAGTGTAAGACTCACTCCCAACGAATTTCCTGGATATAACACTAAGCAATCTGATGGTAAGGCTTCAGTCCTGGGGCTTTGGGGAATGTGAAGTACCCTTTTATTGCCATCGCTCTCAGGTTTACTCTGACGCGAAGTTGTAGCAATTGATTGGGGTCAAATAAAACTGTCTGACATTTAAACTGTGAGCAAATAAATGATTTGCATTAAACTGAATTTTTAGAAATAGAACCCATATTTAGCTATGCCTACTCAAATGACCGGACATTGGCCTAGGAGTTAGAGTGTTCGCCAATGGCCCGGGAGACCTGGGTTCAATCCCAGGTCGCGTCATGTCAAAGACTCAAAAAATGGTACTTGATGCCTCCTTGCTTAACACTCAGCATTATAAGGTACGGATCAAGGGTAAAGTTGAGCAATCCAGGGAAAGGAGTAGCGCCCTCCCCTACACCTTGGTGTAGTAGCTATCGAAAAGGGAGCCTTCAGGTTACCCTCGACTATGGTCACCAACTTTACTTTTACTTACTCAAATGACTGTTGTTTAATTGAATTGTTAGTGATACATAGCAATACTTGGAACCACTTAACTGTGTACAAAACAATAAGCTTAGGCGCATTTTTAAAAGTTTTCAACAAGATATGTTTACAACTCATATATATTTGATATATATGTATAAAGAGAATTTGGCATTGAATAACGTACAATGGTTGATATGTCATAAAACCCAACCAAACCAAATCATATCTAATATACGTATAAAGAGGATTTGGTATTAAGTAACCTACAATGGTTGATCCTATTTACCCAACCCCTCCGCTCTGGCAGGATATGACACAAAGTCAATTTTTAAGCGGAGTTTAACAGGTTTGAATTCAGAGTTTTCCTTCTCCTAGACTAGTTGCCTCGCCAAGGCTGAGGAACCTAGTCTGCCCTACTATTTACCCATAGCTGGAGGGAGAATAATTGGATTCATACCTTTCCCAAGGGTATTAGTGCTATGTGAAATGCAATCAGTCTTGTCCAGGAATTGAACTCGTATCGCCGTGTCCATATCCTGTGACGATAATCATTACACAACCTACAATGGTTGATATGCCATAAAACCCAACCCAACCCAACCAAGCTAAACCAATGAAAAGTGTGCGTTTTTATAGTTTTAATTTTTATTGTGTTTTATAATTCAGTATATATATATATATATATATATATATATATATATATATATATATATATATATATATATATATGTGTGTGTGTGTGCATGTGTGTTCGCGCGCTTAAGTATGTTTTCTCACCTCCACATATCTAAAAGACTAAAGTAAGATTATAAAAAAAGACTCATATGATGAGCTCCAAAATTTAACTGTTGAGAAATGCAAATAAAAAATAATAATAGAAAACAAGACCAATCAAAAACAAAACAAATTAATTGATTAGAACCCCCCCACCAAAAAAACCGCCTTTCATATCCCCAAGTTATGTGTAGATTTTATATTTACGAAATGACATTTAATTTCTGATGACGATATGTTTATAGCGAAAATTTCAATTCAATTTACTGTATTGGTTTCTTTTTCTCATTCCGTTGAGTTTTATTCGAAACCTTACCCATATATAAATATATATATATATACATACATATATATATATATATATATATATATATATATATATATATATATAGATAGAGAGAGAGAGAGAGAGAGAGAGAGAGGTGAAAGAAAAAAGAGAGATGGAAATAATGGTGTTGGCTTGAACTGAATAGCGACCCGTTCAATTTATGGTGGTTAAACGTATGAATACATGTCGTGCGCGTAATGCTAAAGAAAATAATGCATTTTAATGAACAAGAAAATGCACACTATTTTCTTCATCACATTTCAGGCAAATACTAGAAAACCTGATAATTCAATTAACAACTCACCTATATACATCCACACATCCAAATTAATATACACTATCACTCCCGGATACAGTATCCTGGATATGAAAATTAAACTACATCTGATGTAGACGCTCAAGTTCTGGAAATCTGGGAGAGTGTGGAGCGTCCCTTCATTACCATGACTCTCAGGTCCACTCTGACACAGAGTAGTAGTACTTGATAGGGTACCATATAAACTGATATTTTAAAAAATTATTCGTATTCAATAGGACTATGTGTAAATAGTAAAAGTAAGTTGGCGACTGTAGGCGAAGGCTCCCTTTTCAGTAGCTACTACACTGAGGTGTATGGGAGGGCGCTACTCCTTTTCCTGAATTGCTCCACTTTGCCCTTGATGCATACTTTATAATGCTGGGTGTTAAGCAACTAGGTATCAAGTACCATTTTTAAGTCTTTGGTATGACTCGAACTGGGATCGAACCCCGATCTCCCGGACTATTGGCGAACAATCTACCCACTTGGCCAAAACCCTCTTAAATAACACAAAAAATGCAAATATTAACAAAATTATCTAAACTCTTGGGTTAAGATAACCCTAAACGGTTTGACATTCCATTAAAATCGATAACACATGAAGACACATATTTGAGGTCTCATAAAGGATGTGTTCTTCATAACAAAAGGGTAGAATCTATGAGTATGTAAACCTTATGTGACAATACGAATAATTGAGTAACAGATTAAAATGAGACAAAACGACCGATTGATTTCTTTTAATGCGGTAGCCCCATTTGCGCAGCCACTTCTCTCTAGTTTATTCTCTGCGTCATGTCCCATGGGTTTAAATTGTTGAGATGTATTTAGAGTGAAAATTTCTTTCTTTGAGTATTCATCTGCTTGAAGACGATATTGAAATTGAGATTTAAAACACAAATGAACAAATGTTTGGAGAGTTAGGTACAATTCTAATGAAACGGATTGGAACCGGCATCTAAGTTAAAGGAAATCATTTTCAACTTCTCTGTAAAATTATAATATATGTATGATTCACATCTTTTTGCAACGCCCCTCCCTCTCTCTCTCTCTATATATATATATATTATAATAGTGTTGGTTATCACTAAATCACTTTGTGGGTTTGAGTTGAACCAAGTGCAATATAATATGGAGAGTGCTCAACATCTTGGATAGAGCTATAATAATAATAATAATGATATATATATATATATATATATATATATATATATATATATATATATATAATCTGGTGGGTAGAGTGTTCGCCAATGGCCCAGGAGACCGGGGTTCAATCCCAAATCGAATCATACCAAAGACTCAAAAATAGTACTTGATGCCATCTTGCTTAACACTCAGCGTTTTAAGGTAAGGATCAACGGTAAATTGGAGCAACCCAGGAAAAAGATAAGCGCCCTCTCCTATATCTTGGTGTGGTAGCAATTGAAAAGGGAGCCTTCGGGTCGCCCTTGACTAATGTCGCCAACATTACTTTTTTATATGTATAAAAAAAGACAGACTGATAAATGTAATTGCGTAATTGCATTTATCTGTCCGCAAAAGATTTTAAATTCGGTACCTTGTTTTTTTGTAAATTTTATAATTCCATATGTTCATGCAACACATGTTTCAGGCATTTCAGTCCTCGTCAGGCAGTCGGGTGACGTTTGAATTTTAGCTGAGTGTCTTTTTCTTATATAATAAACGCCACCTGACAACTTGAGGACTGAAATGTCTGAAACACTCGTAGCATAAATATATGGAATAATAATAATAAAAAACTAAATACCAAATTTAAGATCGTTTGCGGACCTATTCATTTTAAAGTATTTTCTTTTCTCTCAGTGGACCAACCACAGTCTTACGCCCACACACACACACACACACACACACACACACACACACACACACACAAACACACACACACACACACACAGACGTGCGTATATTTATAGTAAAAATAAGTCGAAAGATAGATAAATCAGAAACTTACAGAGGGTTTAGTAATAGTGATATTTTAATCTTTATTTCAATAATTTCTCCCTGAAGAAATTCTTGTAATAAAGAATGAAATATCACTACTACTAAACCCTTTAAAAATGTCTGATTTATCTATCTTTCCACTTATTTTTATCATCTTGTCAGATTCATCACAAGCTACTATTTCAATATACATGTATATATATATATATATATATATATATATATATATATATGTTGCACTTGGTTCGACACAAACACACAAAGTGATTTAGTGACAACCAACGCTGTTATGATATATATATATATATATATATTGTCATGTGATGGCTCACGGAAACGAGGAGGTGGGAATGATACTCTCTCCCCCGTTGAACTAAAATTATCTAGCAGTCAAAAAGTGACCGTTATGAGAGAATGTGGGTCGCACAGATGTTTGCACTTAAGTGACCTTGGGTCGCCGGACATCGGAAGGGGAAAGAAAAATGAAGCCAAATGATTGGCGGGAGCCTCAAACGGAAGTGGGGTCCCCTTCCCCTCAACGGAAGTAAATACAAAAAAAGTTAGTTTTTGGACAAGTCTCGTGGCAGACGGACGATAGCCATTTTGACTCCGGGCTAAAGACAAAAAGACTGAGACACGGAGAACTCCAAAATCCTCCAAGCCAGCATTAAAAACAGTACCAAGTCTATTAGCCCGTGAAAGAAGAGCAATTCTCCAGTGGAACCCCGTCAAAAGATAAGTAACTTTGGGACATTTTTCCGTTACACCCAAATTTTGTTTACCACTCTCTCTCAATTTGAAAAAGGATAAAAGCCAAGAAAAGACATTCATATTCATGGACTATCCTATTATATATTTTTGACACTTTGAACATATATATGTATATAACCGTAGTAAAGAACCTATGTATTTTAATTTTACCATGTGGTCTATGTTATTATTCCATGCTTTCCTTTCAGCTTCTATTCGCCTTATATTATCTTGCTTAGAACTGTCCTATTAATTCCTAAAGTATCACACGGGAAACCGGAGTTGCCGACGGTAGCAATATTAATATTATTACAACTCAGACCTATAGGCCCATATTCTTCTATTATCGGAAGGGGAAGAAGTTTAGCGGCCTGGTGGGTGTGTGATAGTGTGAAATTTTGGACCCCTTTGCCAGCGGTGGCCAGTCTGGCCCTAAATTATTCCCTCACGTAATATGCCAGTTCTTATCTGCCTGAGAAAAGAACTCTGAACAGGACTTATTTCTGTAGGGGATCAAGTGCCAACCTGCCCCGTCTTCACACGTGCGAAAATAAAGTCCCGTTTAGGGATTTTAGTCAATTTGCCGTCACAATATATATATAAGATGAAAAGAAGTAAGCACCCAAACTTATCTTTTGAGTTACTTATTCTTTATTGTTCTCAATACTTATTAGGGATGCAATTATTTTTAAACTGCTATATATTCACATTTCTCTAAGAGCTTTTTATGATCACATTCGGTAGAGAAGATGCAACGTCATCAACCTGGACATTTCTCTCATAGACCTTCTCTTGAAGCCGCTATGGAGGAGTTTGTCTGCGTTGTGTGGACACCACTGGCTATTGGCAAAGCTGCAACTGTCCTGGCATCACCGTTTCGATATTCTTCTAAGAAATCAAGTTATGATAATTTTTGATCACTGTCAAGCGGCATTTATGTGGAGTTGACGTGTTTTGTTACTATCACCTGCAGTAGACCTTAAATATACGATAAAGACGTCAGAAAAGAACATAAAACTGCCCTTCATTGTTTATTGCTTTCTCTATATCAAATCCTTTACACACACACACACACACATACACACACACACACACACACACACACACACACATATATATATATATATATAGAGAGAGATAGATAGATAGATAGATAGTGTTATCTTGTGAGCATAAAGGGCTGCGAGATAAAAAATGGGACTTGCTGGTGCTTGCTCCTGGACAGCACACAAAAAAAATGTTGGTTTTCCTTTCTTACAAAAAGAAGTGGATATATATATATATATATATATATATATATATATATATATATCCAGAGAAGATATGTTGGGAATGATTCAAATTGAGAAAATATAAGAGGATTCATATAAATTACCAGGAGTGCTCAATATATGATTATTAATATATAAATTTATAAATAACAATATATAAATGTCTAAATACCATACAGTGCAAATTCATATAATTGGAAAAAAACTCAACAGACCGTTATTCGACAATGATAAATTTATTTCAGCTGTCCACTTAATGTTTAATTATTATAATGATAATGATTTTACACTAATTAAAATGGCAGTTTTCAGGATGAAAAAAATCATAATAATAGTGATACATTAAATAACTATTAAATTTCAATCTTAAATAAAAATCAGATAAGACCTTAAAAGCTTTTCTTTTTTAACTTAAGATTAGTGTGATTTTATTAATAGCATTTATCACCACGTTTTCTTGATAAAAGAATAAATTAGTAAATAGACTGATATATTTCTTATAATAAAATAGGTCGGCTAATTAAAAAAGATTTCAGCTACCGAAGGTCCTGTGAATCTCGTTAAAACATTCTGGTAGATAAATAAGGATACATGATACTAGACATAGACATCATACCCGGACTTATCGCCAGCTTCTGGCCCATGTCTTTTTGTTTCATAGTCCCTCTTGAATGGGTTAGATTTTTTTAACGAGTAAGAATCCATCCTACTCGAGCAGAAGGCTTGGTAAATTAACACACACACACACACACACACACACACACACACACACACACACACACACACACACACACACACACAAATATATATATATATATATACACTTAAGATCTATCAATCAACATATATATATATATATATATATATACATATACATATATATATATATATATATATGTTGATTGATAGATCTTAAGTGTATATGCTATGCCTCGCCGATAAGGTGTGTGTGTGTGTGTGTGTGATACTTGTCATGAGTTTTTTAATGAAGAAATTTCTTCAAATCTCTTGATTCGGAGTGTTAAAAAACGAGCATTTTATTAGAAAAAACGCCTTATAGATATTAACATAATAACATTTTTGTTTAGTTTTTAATCAAATGAAAAATATGGAAAACGTCTCAAAAGCTTAAATGTTTTTAATGATCTTTGCTTTTCAAAAAATGTCCTAGTGCTGCTTTTACAGCATCCAACTCGATGACTGATCGTTTTTTTTTCAAGATTAATCGTTAACTGTCATGTTTTTGGCGGTAAATGGTGTGAATATAGGTTATCTCCTCTTTGATAATCCAAGCTATAAAAGCTGTACATTTCCGCTAGTCAAGTAGACGAGTAGTAAGATTCTTAATTGACATAATCTCTTGTCCTGTTTTCATTACAGTAAATATAGCTACAAGATTATATATCATTTTTAATATTACTCACCAGATGTTGTATGGTGAAACTCAATTAAGAATTTGATCAGGACGTGTAATGTAACTGTATGTGTATAGTTGGAACCAGTATGATGTTTTGAGAAGTATTGCTTGCTACAGTCATTCTATATACATACGTTGAGAATATAAATGACTGATATAGTATTTTAAGTCAGGCAAGAGAAAAAAATTGCGTGGGTTTGTTTACACTACGAATGTTCAAAAAAGGGCAATTCCTAAAAAACTTTTTTTTTCTAATTCTCCCGAAACCAGGTGGTTATCAGATCTTATTAAAAATGTTCGGTATTTAAACCAATAAAAAAAAGACGTCTTTTTAAAATTGTTTTGCTGTCGTGCGCCAAACCACCGAAATCATTTAGTTAAATTGATTTTATCAACAGAAATGCGTGTGAATAGTTTTTACATGTCTTAAAGATAACTCCGTAGAAAATTAGACTTTGTTGACATTTTTTTTATAACGGTTTGTCTATTTTGTCTGTTCGGATGCCTTTTTTTTTATGTTAAAAAACGGTACAATAAGTTACAATGTTGTTCTAAGCAATTTTTTTTACTTCATTCATTTTCCTAGCTCAATCTTCTAAGGATTGGTCCACAAAAGAGAGAAAAAATTTTGGCAAAACAATATTTAGAGGTTTGAATTTGACATTAAAGAGCAGAGTTGTCTGGGGCCGTAGACTACACCGACTGCGTCTGTGCAGCGGGGTAAAACCCTCCCTATAAGTGTCTTGGATATGACACAAAACAATCTGATGGTGAGGCTCCATTTATGCTGGAGCTTTGAGGAATGTGGAGTATCCCTTCATTGCATTTGATTTGGTTTGGTTTGGCTTTATGACACATCAACCATTGTAGGTTATTTAATGCCAAATCCGTTTTTATACAATTAAACAATTCTATTTCAAACAATTCAATTTAACATAAGTACACAGTTTAAATGTCAAAACAGTTCTTGTTCAAACTATTCAGTTTAGCCAGCAAAGTCAAATGGTTCCAAGTATAGCTATATATTACTAACAATTCAGTTAAACAGTGATACATTTAAACACAGTTAATGTAAAAACATTTCTATTTCAAATAATTCAGTTTAGCATAAGTACACAGTTTTTTGTTTACACATAGTTAAATATAAAAAACAGTTACTTTCAAACTATTCAGTTTAGTTTTATTTGACCCATAGATAAGACTTTATCAGGTGCTACCGCTCCGGGCCAGAGTGAACCTCTTCATTGTAAGCACTCCCAAGTCCACTCTAGCCCGGAGTGATAGCACCTGATAAATTCCTATATATGGGTCAAATAGAACTCTTTGAGATTTAAACTGAAAGCAAATAAATGACTTATGATGAACTGAATTGCTTGAAATAGAACTATTTGATTATTTAACTGTGTATAAACAAATGACTGATGTTTAATTGAATTGTTTGTGATACTTAGCAATATTTGGAACCAGGGAATTGTGTACAAAGGAATGAGCTTCGGTTTATTTAAGAACATTATCAACAAAATGTGTTTATAAATCCTATATATTTAATATATATGTATAAAGAGGATTTGGTATTAAAAAACCTACAATGGTTGATGTACCATAAAACCCAACCCAACCAAATCATATATATTTGATGTATATATATAAAGAGGATTTGGTATTAAATAACCTACGATGGTTGATGTGCCATAAAACCCAACCAAACCAAATCATATATATCTAATATATATGTATAATGAGGATTAGGCATTAAATAACCTACATTGGTTGATATGCCATAAAACCAAACGAAAACCAATTGCCATTAAAAAATTATAATAATTTTTAGCAAGATTATGAAAACAACTTTAAAAGTGTTTATGTGGCTACATAAAGTTGGAGTCTCATACGGCGAGTATAGCCTAAAAGGTCATTTTAAGCAGATTACAATTGGTTTGAATCCTGAGTTTTCCTTCTCCTAGAAAGATGGATGCCGCATCAAAGCTAAAGAACCGGTCTGTTAAGATATTTCCTCATAGTTTTATGGAAAACATATTGATTCATATTTTTTTCAAGGGCATTAGCACAAAATGAAACGCAATCAGCCAAGTCCAGGGCTTGAAATTGGGTCACCGATCTCATTCCCATGACTGTATTCGATTACGCTAAGCACGCCTCCAATATCACATTAATATCAAAGCATAAGTATGCATCATATCCATGTAAACAATCATTGTGGAAATAATATTTTTTAGTAATTTCATTTCAATAATGATAATAATAATGATAAACCTGAGCAACTGTGTTCGAATATCGCACCTTGCCATAAGATAAGTTTCATTTTGAAAGAGAAGGAAGATGAATAACACGCTACACTTAAGGGAGAAAAAGAAAAAATACAAGAAAGAAAGAATAAACAAAAGAAATGAGAGATAGAGAGAAAGAGAGAGAGAAAGAGAGGGAGGGAGGGAGAGGGAGAGAGGGAGAGAGGGAGATGATGATGATGATGATGATATTATATATCAGACGCTCGTTGTCTGCCTTCATGAAATATAAGAAAGAAAGAAAGCAAAAAAGGGAAGTGAGAAAAAGAAATAGAAATAAGAGATAGATAGATAGATAGATAGATATATAAAGAGAGAGAGAGAGAGAGAGAGTGCGCGCGTGTGTGTGTGTGTGTGTGTGTGTGTGTGAGAGAGAGAGAGAGAGAGAGAGAGTTATGAAAAAATGAAAGGAAAAGCGGTTTTTGTTAATTCTTCTTAACCGAATAGTAAACAAACGGAATAAACGTTGGAAGGTGGGTGTTTGACGGCATATCAAACCTTGTGGGTTATTTAATGCTTAATGCTCTTTTTGTATATAAGTTTTAAGTGAATAGTTTATACGTAACTTTATTTTTATTTTACTTATTTTGATAAGGCACATTTATTTGCTCACATTTAAATTGTTTCCAGTTATTTGACGCTAATACTTCCATTAAATATTAATCATTTGTTTGCACTCTGATAAATGGTTTAAAATATTGCTATTTAACATTAGCAATTCTATTCATCAAGTATTCCGATGTAATAAAATTAATTTGCACTCAGCTGTGTGGTTTTAAATACCTAATCACTAAGTGATGTAGTTTTATGTTGAACAATGTTTATTAAATGCTAGTACATTCACTTCGAAAGCCATTATGCACGGTTTATATTATTTTCTTATTGTAATGAATTTTGTTATTCCTTTTGAAGATGAATATTTTTTCAGATCTATTTGGCCCATAGATGAGACCGTAACAGGTACTACTAATTTGGTGTCAAAGAGGACCAGGAAATAAAGTCAATATTTCACATTACCCGTAAGATTCAGAAACTGGAGCCTCACTCTCAGATGCAATTACTTTCGTGTCATATCCAGGATGCTAGTTTTTGTGGGCGTGCGCGTGTGGCGGGATTTAACCTCTCTGCAGAGGTGCAGTCGGCGTATTCTACAACTCCTTCTGACTGGGCAAAGTTTTGCTTAGATGTGGAACAAGGCCGTATAAATGGAGGACCCAATGAGATTCTAACTCCCTTGAAAAGCTTTGGTAGTCTAATTTGCAAACTGGCACCCAGAGCAGAGGAGTAAAGTTGTTGTTGTTTTTTGCATATAGGTTGGATATTAACCCCCCCCCAAAAAAAAGGAATGTTTTATAAAACGTATAATTTCCACGTGTGCTGCTTCTATGTATAACATAAATTACTTTGTTTCTTAACTTCATGTATTTCAATTTCTGGGGAAAATATTCATATAACTCCAATTGATACAAATGGTCAGGAATCTTGCTTGCTTGCGTACATTTTTGTCGACAAAATTTCGATTGCCATCTAAAACTAATTTGAATGCAACTTTAATAGGTAAACAAGGGAATACCTATCTGGCGGTGATTTTAGTATGCATCAGTAATAAATAATCCCACACGATATTTTAGGCAAGAAATCAGACGGAAAACTTTTGAGAAACAATTTTTAAAATTCAGAAATTATTCTCCAGAGAGGAAGAAGTGCTTTAAATCCAAACCAGACTGAGATTTATGTAATCTTTCTCATTACAACAAGAAAACATTTCGAAGTGAACGTACTAGCATTTAATAAACACTGTACATTGTTTTACATGAGTTACACATGTACAAAATTCAATTCATCTTGTTTTCTGAAATTTTCTGTGTTACTATAAACTTACCCAATTACATACGGCTTTTAAGAGAAGGAACACTTAGCGTAATGGTTATCGTTTTGTAAAATAGAATAGGTATTTCGGGTTCAAATTCTGGATGAAATATTTGGCGCTGATCTTCCGCTGCCTCACAATTGCCACTCGGTGAGACAGCGGTCATTTTAGCTTTCTTTGGGTTCTTTGTTTAATGGCATATCAACCTTTGTGGTTTATTTAATTCTAAAGCCATCGCTGAAGAAGAATAATTGGCGTGCTATTTAACATAATAGCGCGACTGGAGTTCGAACTCGCTTGCTACAAAATCAAAGTTCATTGAAGTTTCCCGCGGTCATAGTATTTAAGACTAGAACAAACACTGAACAAAGTGATCACGGTAGTTAGGGTAAGTTTTCAGAAACAAAACACTAACTTTACACATAGTATCTTCTGCTGGTTGTGCCTGTGATAATTGATAACTTGCTTCATGGAGCGCTCGGAAAATTTTCTCGCTGCATAGGCGACACACTTTTTCGTAACTGTGATGACGGCGTCATTGTCAGAAAAAAATGTTATTTGAAGCGTCTATCTTGAACCGACCCAATTATCCCTAAGAAGCTGATCGTGTCGTTCTTCATTTTGTCTGTTGACAGCTGTGACGTAACCGCTGAAAAGCATTAACTTATGCCGAATTGCATATATTTATCAAGGAGATGTTTGTTGTTGGTTGGTTGGTTGTTTTTTATGGCATATCAACCTTTGTAGGTTATTTAATGCCATATCTATTTTATACAAAATATTTAT
This sequence comes from Sepioteuthis lessoniana, assembly GCA_963585895.1. Classification (NCBI taxonomy): domain Eukaryota; kingdom Metazoa; phylum Mollusca; class Cephalopoda; order Myopsida; family Loliginidae; genus Sepioteuthis; species Sepioteuthis lessoniana. Next base: position 69,542,705 of record OY757919.1, read on the forward strand.
ACAAATATTCAGTTCTATTTCAAACAAGTCAGTTCAGCAAACGTACGCAGTTTAATTGGCAAAACAGTTCTATTTCAAGCAAATCAGTTTAGCGTAAGTACGCATTTTAGTTCTATTTGACCCATACGTAGGACCCTATCAGGTGCTACCACTCCGGGCCTGAGTGGACCTGGGATCGATGGCAGTGAAGGAGTACTCCGCATTCCCTAAAGCTCCAGCATTACTGGAACCTCACCATCCGATTGTTTCGTGTCATATCAGTATACTCATAAGAAGTGCAGTCGTTGTATTCTATTGCCCCAGCCGACGGGGCAAGATGTTCGTTGTGTAATGGTTATCATTGTAGGAAATGGACATGGCAACCCTAGTTTAAATCCAGGACGAGTATGACTGCAATTCTACGTAGTGCTAATACACTTGGGAAAGGTATGCACCCAACTATTTTCCCTGAAGTTATGACCAAAGGCAGGTTAGAAAGAGCTCTTTAACGTTCGTATAGCAATTTGTCTAGGAGAAGGAAAACGCTAAACTCAAAATTGTTAAACTCCATTTAAGAATTGAGCTTATATTACATCCTACTTGAGCGAAGGAATTTGGTAAATGCATATATTTAACAAGGAAAGTACTATTTCATGTTTTTTTAAAATCATTAAGGAAAAAGACGTATATATATATATATATATATATATATATATATATATATCAGTAATATCCAGTCAGCATCAGAAGACCTTGGGTATGGATTATTCAAGTATAGAATATATGTGGGATTTCATATAAATCTTTGGAGTGCTCGATGTGCGACTATTGTTATATATTCCTTTTCAGATTTCATAAAACTCACATACTGAGCGTATACAATGTAACTGGAAAAAACTCGACAACGTTTAAGTTGTCATTATGAGTTTATTTCGGTGAAGAATATAATCTTCGTCTCCTCAGATGACATACACCCTTAATTGAAAACAGTATATATATATTTTAAAAAGATGTTCAAGCCAAAAGGAAAGGGAGTCGAGACATTCAAAATATTAAAACCCAGAAAAAGGGTTTTCTGGTAGCCGACCCAACTCAAGGGAAATACTATATGATGGGTTTGTATTTCGAGTACGTCGTAGTAGGTGGAATTTTGTATTATGAAAATTACTATCTTTCTATTTCCTCGTATTACAAGTGTTAAGTCCCTAGGTTTTCTAGCCATCTATCTTCCTCCAACATATTCCCAGTGTCTCGCCTATAAAGCGAGAAGATTTTCCGAGCGCTCCATGAAGCAAGATTTGGTTTGGTTTCTTTGTTTTATGGCATATCAACCTTTGTAGGTTATTTAATGCCAAAGCCATTCTCCTAGAACTGTAGTCGTACTATTTAACCCATAGCTGGGTCCATGAAGCAAGTTATAATTTATCACAGGCATAACCAGCAGAAGATACTATGTGCAAAGTTGGTGTTTTGTTTCTGAAAACTTACCCTAACTACCGTGGCCACTTTGTTCAGTATCTACATCGGTCTCTGATGAATGTACTGCCACTAGATTTATTTTGTTTACATTTCGTGAGTGTAGAAGTCAGTGCTCTCATGCGTAATGGTTCACGAGCTGAAGTGAGATTATATGGACATTGGGACGTTCTACTATTCGAAGGTGGCATGTCTGTCATTGTGGTAAACACTTCCCAGTCGATTCGAAATTTCCTGAACTGTTGGGGGGTCATTTCGAAGTGGATTTGGGGAAGCTTAGCAGATGGTGCCTTGGCATACATAGTCTGGGTAGAGGGCTCCTTAGCTTGTTTAAGGATAGCCAGGACTTCTCCCATAGTCGTGATTCCCAATTCTTTTAGCATGGCCCGATCCATCATTTGAAGGTTCTCTTTCGTCAGCTTTTTCCTTGCAAATGTTGCGGCACAGTTCTTGGCTGAGTCGACCGAGATGCCTGCTTTGATGAAGAAGATTTTCACTCTTTAGTTCCGTATCCTGTTCGCAGCGCCCTGTTGGATTTCTATCGTAAGACGCATGTGAGCACTGACTCATTGCTAATGACCCTTACGATAGAATTCCAACTGTGGGTAGTGATGAGGGTTACGGTGATCTCAGATTTTTGACCAAAAATGGTAGAAAGAAATTAAAACCTTATAAATTCTTAAAATTCGAAATACGAACTAAACTCCAAGACCCCGAAATCACCTTCACATCATAGAACCCCCGCAAAGTTATTCTATTTATAACAGAAATAATGTCTACGGTTATACAGTCCTTGTTTCCAATTTCCCGCAGATATACCTTTGTATGATATTTGTCGCTGCCTCCCACCAGACAGGAATTGACACAAGGTCAAAAGCCCGAAGGCCGATTAAAGTGGGGATAAAGGGGAGGGAAGGTCGGGAACGAGCCGAGACTCGAACCCTGCTGGTCATTGACCCACTAATTGCAATGTGGGTCTAATGAGTCAAGCAGTATCACGGACCTAAATCTAGATCCGGGCACGTATGCCAGAATATAATTTGAACTAGACCGTGAGGTCTAGTGCTATACAGGGGGTGCATAGGAGTCATAAAAGTAGCTCGCCCACCCGAAGGTGGCCCAACCGAAGTTGGGGGCCTTTCGGCCTCGAATCTGCCATTGATTTCCATACCCCATCCGACACTAATGCCAGTATGTATATTCTCTCCACATCCTCATATTCGTCCATGGTGGAAATGCATGTTTGGTAGACCATGCTCTCCGAGCTACATCCTCCGTCGTTCGTTTTTTTTTCGACATTTACAAGGTACTCTATCTGTTCTTTCATTATTCCGATTAAATTCACCCTGTAGCCTCCTATTGGGGTTAAGTAAGATTTTATACATATTATTTGTACAAAAGTAACTAATTTGAAAAAAATTACTTAGCGAGTTATCTTTATTAAAGTGCCTATCCAAAAGGTTTAGGAAGTATTTTCCTATGTTAATGTAAGTTTACAGAATGGTGGGTTAAACCAAATTAATTTTCTATTTCTGTTACAGCCTCGTCTATTTGAATTATTATTATTGGTGCCACCGACCTTGAAGTGTCTGTGGTTTCTACCACAGTTAGTTTTACTTGTGGTAACGTTTTGTCCCTTAAAGTTGGAGTTCACTGGGTTTACGTATTCTAGTCTACTATTTTTAGGGCTTCATCATATATCCTTTTGTTATCCTCAAAAACTTATTTTACATGATGATAACCTGTTTATTCTCTGATTCACAGCATTAGGAATCAGTTTCAATATCGATCTTGGGTGGTTAAAATTAACGTTTATGTAGGTGAGGGCAAAATTGCTTTTACTAAAAGGTTTGAAGGTGCCATTATGCAAATCGAGCGTAACATCAAGAAAGCTGATAATTTTCAAGTTCGAGTCTATTTCAATTCTTAGCCCTAGTAATTTAAACGCCCTAATAATTTTCTTATGAATCTTAGACATTTTGGGGCCGTTACTCTCCTGGATGAAAATGATTCCGTCATCCTGATGTAGCACCCTCTGCTCCAAGTTGACAATACGACCTAACGTATCCAAAACCTAAATCCCTATTAAGTTAGCCACCAGCGCTGAGTTGTAAGCATCCATGGGTACGTCAAAGTTATCTACGTAGCTTTTCATCCAAGTTCGACGATTATAAACTAGAATAGATTTCCTAATGGCTAGAATAATATCTATTTACTCGTTTGTGTTATCTGTATATTCCCGAGCGTAGTTCAGATTTACGTAATAAATCCCTAGTAATGAATGGATAAAATTCTATGATATCGAATTGGATGAACGTTGTGCTTCTTTTATTTTTAATGTTTTTGAACCAATCTATAGTATCTAGAGAGTTTTTCCATAGGTTATATTCGGAGCTACTTGTAATCCTAGACGTTATTTCTTGTATTAGATCCTTAGATACTAAGCCTAGTTGGTGGGGCTAACCAGTCTGGCCTGTTTCCTGTCTTGGAAGTTCTGCTTGTGGTCCTTAAATAAAATGTAAGAGCATTTTTGTTTTAGCTTCCCTAACCTATCTTTAATCTGTAGTTAGCCAGCATGAACGTCATCTGAGGAAACGAAGATTATATTCTTCGTCGAAATAAATTTATAATGACAATTTAACCGTGATTGAGTTTTCTTCCAGTCACATTATATATATATATATATATATATATATATATATATATATATATATATATATATATATACGAACAGCAGCGTGAAAAATCAAAGAAATTGAAAAGAAAGAAGAAGTCTTGGATCTTGCCAGAGAAATTAAAAAGCTGTGGAACATGAGGGTAACAGTGATACCAATTGTAATCAGTGCACTTTGAACGGTCTCTAAGGGTTTGGAAAGAGGACAAGAATAGATGGAAATCGGAGGACGAATGGAGATCATTCAGACCATTTTTGAGACTGGCTAGAATACTGAGAATAATATTAGAGACCTAAGGAAATTAGGAACAAGAAAATAATAATAATAATAATAATAATAATAATATATCTGATGGTGGAATTTTTATATGAGTCATTGCTTTTTAGATATAGTTACATGTTCAAGAGTTAAAAAAAAATACAACTGTTTCTTACAATTTCAGTTATGACTGTGGCTACCAGAAGATGTTATGACATTTCTGTATGAATTTTTGGCTATTTCAAAATTAAGAATGCAAAGATTAAAATTCAGTATTTTTGATTACACCTCACGTATATTCAAATATCAGAAGAATTTTCGGGCTTCGATAAATCGTTCTGAATAATTTCCGAAGTTTTGTTTTAGTTTAGTTGGTAAGATATTTGTAAATAATCTAATTCTACTTCTTTTAATTAATACTCGGGCGGGTCAAATGTATTGCCACATTTTGGTACGTTCTTGTATATCACATGACCTAAGCAGCGCAGGCCGTGGTATTTATACGGTAGAGTTAGTAGTACCAGGGTAGCTGGTACGCTTAAACGTTGTGCATTGGTTCACATTGTGTGTGGTTTGAAAGCCACAAACAAAAATGTGCAAAGTAGTCTAATTCTGGGAATTATGTTTTATAAGATCAAACTGGGACATATCACCGCGGAAGCACCCGAAGATATTTCTTGTGTGAAAGGTGAAAGCGTATTTGATGATAGTACAGTAACCAGATGGTTCAAGAAAATTTTCTTGGATTGCGAGTACCTCGACGATTCAGCAAGGTTAGGCAAACCTAAAAGCGTCGATTCCGAGGCCGTTCTCTTAGCCCTTGAGGCAAATACAGCGAGCAGCACTCGGAAAGTTTCGGACGTGCCCGGTATCTTACAATATAGTGTGGTCAGTCACCTTCACGATCTTGGCAAAAGGATTCGGTGTTGCTAAATTGTACCACAAGTTATAAAAATATAGCAAAACTTATAAATCACTTTGGTAGTAAGACTTCTGACAAATACAATTACCAAGAGTAAATACTCTAATATTTGTAATGCTGTAGGTCAAATGAATAGTAATATACATTTAAATTAAATGTTATTCATATGTTGAACAATAATATACTTAATTGCAACGCTAATTAGATTAGTCTGCAGAGAGCTACGCTTAAGGTTATTGGGTCTGTGCCCAACAATTATAATTATCATTATTTTACTCATTGAAAATTTTTCCCACAAAGGTTTGTCGGTGGTCATTCACAGGAGTCTGAGCGACAGCAAGCCTCTTTTAGTTTCTGGGGCACTTCTCAGTATTCTGGCTGATTTTAGCAATGCTGTGGTCAGGGTGGTTTCTATTCGCCCACTAATTTCCAGTTACTCCACTCCCTTCCTCAGGCTCCTGGAGATCATTCCGAGCACACCACCAACAGCTGGTATGACCTTGACTCTTAATTTCCACATTTTTTTAGTTCTCTGGCAAGGTCTAAGTACTTGTCGATGTTTTCGCTTTCGTTTATTTTTACTATGTGGTTTGCCGCAAGGGAAAAATCCACAAGACAGCAAGTTCTTTTTTTGTCTTGTCATTTATCACTCGGTCTGGTCGTCTGGCTGAGATCTGTTTGTACCTCAAAATAACAAAGAATTTTTCTGGGATCCCATTTTCTTGAACGATTTCTGATTCGTGCTTATACCATTTGGTAGTATGGTCTAATTCTCCGTGGATGAACTTTTCTGCTCATTCATGCCCAGGCTGTTGTTGTATATTGACCTACGACCCGGCTGGGCTGTCAAAATAGGAAATGCACCAATGTAAATAACAGGTGCATCCGGTCGAGGAATATCAGAATTTTAACCTTGACCGTGGATGGGTTGAATGAGTGAAATTGTGACGCCCACAAGAAGGTGGCCGTTGAACTATTATATAACTCGGTGAAGACAGGAAGTCAGTTAGTTTGGAGACCAGACGAGTTAGAGATAAGATGCGGTAGAGAAAACCATCACCCAGAGAAGCTGGGCTCCCGGGCCTCCGGTTGAGCAACCCTGGAGAACGAGAAAGACACAACGCTGATGGCCATAAGAGTGGAGGTCAATATGTTGCAGTTCTGTTCGGTCTCCAACTCCTCTCACACACAACCCTTTCAATAAAGTGAGAGGTATATTCTTCTAAAAGTCTGTGCCGCTCGTCTATTATTGTGTGTCGTTATGACTCTGCATGCATCTGCATATGAGTATACAACACTGGTACTTCTATTATACTAGTTTGTAGCTTCTGCTTATAATGGGATTAATCGTTTCATCTTTTTCGCCTCATAATGTACACTTGCTATTCTGGTACGTATAATGAATTTTCCCTTTAATATAATTGATCTTCATGGCTTTATTTTGTACTACTATTAGGAGAGATACAGTTTTTCTCTTAATGTTTACCTTTCGAGGCCATGTCCTTGTCTTCTCGTGTTCAATTGTGTCAGTTTGTCGCTCGAAATCTCAACACATTTGTTTTCCCATTTTTGTTTTCTTGTTTTTGCTGTTTTTCTGTCTGGTCTTATTTGCAAATGCTGTCACTGGTTACTATGATGTGTATCCTTTTGTTCTTTTTTATGTAATCCTTGAGTCTTTTTATTACTGTGTCTATCATTCCTCAATGCTGGCAAACAAATTAGTGATAATAGAGTTTAAAGTTAATGAACTAACGATTTTGGCGTTTTCTGTTACCTTCAAGAACATACGCAGAGTAATTTATTTTATTTACATTTCTGATTAGACTAGGATAATTGTCTTATCATACATTTTCACTTGTGGATAGTTTATTTTTTTTCTTTTGGGGTGACATTCCAAATTAATTTTTTCCCTTTTGTTCATCTCCCACCCTTTTGGGGCAGTAGGATTCTAAATTCAAATGAAGATTATAACATTGGTCTGTATAGTCTCAATTCTTCCTTTTATCTCGCGTCCACTGTTTCTTTTCCAAGCCATTGGCAACTATTTCAAGTGCAATTACGACAATTAATATCACCGTCATCTCCATACGACACAGCCTGTTTCTTTTTAACTCTTTGGCAAGATCCGTGCATTTGTTTATCTTTTCACTTTCTTTCATTTTCGCTCAATATTCAACTGGGGGAGCAGAATCTACAAGACCCCCTAGTACTTTTCTTTTTCTCAATTAACACTTGGTCAGCTCTTCTGATCACGATTAGGTGACTCGTTTTATTAGGTCTGGTCTTCTGACAGGGATTCGGTGATCCGTTTTAGGATATCAGGTTTTCTGCCCGGGATTGGGTGATCCGTTTTACTAGGTCAGGTCTTCTGGCCACGATTAGGTGATCAATTTTATAGGGTCTGGTCTTCTGGCCACGATTAGGTGATCCTTTTTACGAGGTCAGGTCATTTGGCCGAGATTAGGTGATCTATTTCACTAGGTAAGGTCTTTTGACCGGAATTGAATGATATATTTTACTAGCTCACGTCTTTTAGCCTAGATTTTAGTGATCTGTTTTACTGGGTCAGGTTTTCTGGCCGGGATTGGGTGATCCATTTTACTTGTTCAGCTCTTCTGGCAGGGATTGGCTGATCCGTTTGTATCTCAAAATTCCAGACAATTTTATGCGTATCATTTTCAAGAACAGATTTTAGTTTGTGCTATTTTGTAGTATGATCAGACTTTAATCTCTTGCACAATTTCCAATGAATCACCTTTCCTACACAGTCATTCTTAAACTTGTATTTATTTTGGACCACTAAGGAGTCTCCATTGCCTCATGGCTAAACTGCATTATCGTAGTAAACGAGTTCTAACTTCTGTCGTGCTATAACGTTCACTTTCGGATTAGTAACGTTGGGAAATGTATGAACCTATTTATCTCTCGCCTAAGAGTTAGATAGTATAATTGCTGATCTTTAGCAATGGCTGATTTAGTATTAGATAATCCACGTTGGCTGATATTCTTTTAAACAAAGAAACGAAACCTATAATACCAGTTTGCTGCATTCGCTTATTATACATATTTACCTACCCCTTCACTTGGGCAGGATAAGACAAAAGGTCAATTTTTAAGCGGAGTTTAACTGGTTTGAATTCAGAGTTTTCCTTCTCCTAGGCTAGTTGCCTCACCAGGGCTGAAGAACCCAGTCTACTCTACCCATAGCCGGAGGGAGAATAATTGGATTCATACCTTTCTTAAGGGTATTAGTGCAATCTGAAATGCAGTCAGCCTCTTCCAGGATTTGAACTCGTGTCGCCGTGTCCATTTCCTACGACGATAACCATTACACCATGGACACCTCCACTTCGCTTATTATATGATTAACCGTTTAATCTTTGACCTACACTTATTTTGCTCCTTGTGAGTTTTACACCAGACTTACCTAATGGTCTTCTACAGGAAATTGAGTGACAGCAAGTCCCCCAAATCTTCAGGCCTTTTCTCAGTATCCTGGTCGATGTTAGCAATGCTGCAATTTGGATGATCTCGGCTCCTTTTCCGATTTCTAAGCCCCTTAGTAAGCTTTTGAGGACCGTTCCCAGATCGTGTTTAGAGAATTTGTAGCAGTCTAATCTTAAATAAATTTAACACCTGTTTAATTTTTGTCAGATTCGTATCAACTATAAATAAGAAATCATAAAGTTTGCATCCTGTTTTGAAACATAAAATTTGCGATGTATATAAAATGCATGAACAAGCTTGCATCGAAAATAAACTCATATTAGGAGAAAAAAAATTATAAACAAACACACAATTCAGTGAATATTTCTGTGAAATGGCATAAAACGGAAGTATTTTTTACACATTAATTACCATAGATATAATTTACTTTTGGTCATACCGTCCGAGAGAAAAAATTAAAATTACATTCTAGTTCGCACCCCTTACTTTAGGTCTTAAAAATACGAAAAAAAAGTGCGTTTTGTACACGTATAATTACGGCGGGAAAGGAGTGTGTAGTATGATAAAAATTATCGATTAAATAAACAAGATTTGTTTTCTTTGTTTAATGGCATTAATCAAAAGTCATTGTTTTTACGAATTATTTTGTTCTGCAGCAAATAAAATATTTATAATAAGGTTATATATCATTATTTTTCTTCGTTGATCATATACGCATATATATTATGTCATTTTAAAACAAAGCTTTATATATCATCATCATTATCATCAATTCGCTCTGCCTGCACGGATTTACTTGACTCTCTCTCGCCATTCATCCCTACCATCCATCGCTCTTGGCAGGTCTTCCAAACTATATCCTTTGTCTACATAGAGCTGTTGCAGGTAAACACTTGCTGGTTGGGCAACCCTGGCACGTCCATGAGAAGAGGTCCATAAAAAACGTCACTTATAAGTTCGTCCTTATATCTCCAGCAGTGCCCTGCATATCTTGTTCGTCTTATTTTGATTGTTTTAGAGATGGGAAGTTGGTGGTTGTACAGCTGTTGTTTCGTGGGGTGTTGCTTCCAGGATTTGTTCAGTATAGCTCGTTGTACTCTTGTGCAGTTCCTATTTAGTTTTTTCTCTATACGTTTTTTCTGCATTCATGTGGTGCATCCGTACAGTAGTATTAACACAACTGTTGCTTGGAAGAAATCCGTTTTTTTATGGGACCAAATCCTTCGCACGAACAGGATACAGCAAAGGTCAAAAACGTAAACATATAACGTCTGATTTTAGGAGGTGCCCGCGGTGTAATGGTTATCGTCGTAGGAAATGGACACGGCGTTAAGAGTTCAAATCCTGGACGAGACTGATTGCATTTCACATAGCACTAATACCCTTGGGAAAGGTATGAATCCAATTATTCTCCCTCCAGCTATGGGTAAATAGTAGGACAGACTGAGTTCTTCAGCCGTTGTGAGGCAAGTAGTCTTGTAGAAGGAAAACTCTGAGTTCAAACCTGTTAAACTCCGCTTAAAATTGACCTTGTGTCATATCCTGCCCGAGCGGAGGGGATGGGTGAATAAGAATATAACATCTGACTTTTTGGTATTTGATATAAAATTAATAGAGTTTTAAAAAGTAATATTAAAATACCTACTGTGACTGTTCTGCATCTTTCTCGCTAACAGAGAAGATATTTTACATTTTTTTTTTGTTTGACACTATGCATTTGCATTCATATGTTCGTACATTAAAGTATATATTTATCTCACATACAATAAAGTAGAATGCATACCACTTTGCATGTATTCAACTAGTTTTTATTAAGTACGCGTATATTCTTGTAAATTTTAATATTCCAGGGAAATAAATATCAGCTGACAAGGACATCAATGGAGGTGAGTAATCACGCATTTTCGAAGCCAGTCACACAGAGAACATTGAATTCGCACGTAACAACGATTGATTGCGTGACGTCAGACTGACACCTCTTATAACAATGGTTCTTGATGTCAGGCTGTTTCGTTCGGGCCACCATTGAAAATCAGATTATGTCTTGGACACCATCTGGCCCTTCCCTTCTCGTTATTGTGTCCCTGCGTAAAGGGCTTCTTCTTCTTTCCTGGAACGTCCTTGTGAAACAGTTACGCTGATCAGCTCACTGGCAAGTAATGAAGCGATTAGACAAAATCCCCCATCATTTAAACCATAGAGATTTTAACTGCTCACATAAATAGAATCAGAATGGTTTTCTAGTGGTGATCCACTCATCATGGGACTAAACACCCCCCCCAAAAAAAAGGAAAAGAAAAAAAAGAGAGAGAAAAAAAGAGAGAAATGAATAAGGAATTACCGCATCTAAACACTCATTCATCTTGTACATACGTGATAACACACACACACACACACACACACACACACACACACACACAATATTCTGTCAGTAAGGCTCAGAATATAGCGGCTGCATCCGATGCAGAGAGAAAAGAACGCACCCCATAAAAAAGGTGTTCTGAGTATGACCCAGACCTACATTCGGTTATAAGCCTCTCTTCTAGATTGCTGAAGAGAATGGGGTCCTTTGTTGTCATTACTCCCAGGTTTACTTTGATCGAGAGGCATGCTACTTGTCAGGATCTCATTCATGAATCAAATAGATCTATTTCAGATAATATTTTGATTTTGAATTGTATTAATACCATGGCTTTTAAAATTATTTAATAAAAGGAAGGTCGTTCAATATATAAGGGAATCCTTGAGGCATAGTATATAACGTGTTGAACTTCGACATCGTAGTAAGCGAGTTAAAACTCCAATTACGTTATGACGTTCACTTATGACTTATACTCTTAGGCGAGGTATATACCTTCTTATCCTTCCAGCTATTGGTTAAATATCAACACTATTGTTCTACAGGGATAGATTTGGCATTAAATAACCTACAAAGGTTGATATACCATTAAATAAGAAAACCAATAAAGGAAGTGAATTTTGCCGCAGGAGTCTTTATATTTGCCCTCCTTTTAAAGGAAATCGATTGTAATCAGTCCTTTCATATACAAAAAGACTGTCAACATGACCCTTTTTATTGACCACTGTGCATGGAACTTTATTTTGTACCGGATGGTTCTAATCTTAGACTCAGGTTCGTAGTGGAAAAGCCATGTTTTGGAGATCTGTAAACATTTTTTGACTAAAACATGCTTCTCTGTATACATTATACATTCTTGTATAAATAATATCACATGATTTGAACATTTCAACCACCAAAAACTTTATCACAGACCTCTGCTCAACTGTAGAGAATTGTGTTTGATTTTCTACCATTTTGAATTGTCTGACAAAAAATTTATTTTGTGAGATTAAAATGAATTTTGCAATAAACTAATTCTAAACAATGCAGACTTTAAGTTTATAAAGAAAAATTCTGGAAAAAAGTACTTGGGTTTTCTTTAAAAAAATTACCCTTATTTATTGAATATATATATATATATATATATATATATATATATATATATATATATATATATATGAGAGGTGCATACGATAAGTTTCCAGACTTTGTTCGTATGGGCACTTTTATTGATGGTATACACATGAAACTCTAGTCCCTTTCGAAGTAATCTCCTCCGGCTGCAATGCACTTGTTGTACCGTTCCAACAACTTCTCGAAGGCCACATGGAACTCCTCTTGTGTGAGCGTGTCAATGACCTTCGTCACAGTCTCTTTCATTTCCTCAATTGTCTCATAACGACAGCCTCTGGGCTTCGAGAATAACCAAAAGTCACAAGGAGCAAGGTCAGGACTATAGGGAGGGTGAGCAACTGTCTTGATGCCCATCTTGGTCAAATAGTCTGTGACAAGGGTGGGGTTGTGGATTGGTGTATTGTCCTGGTGGAAATGCCACTGGCCCGATTTGAAGAGTGTCGGCCTCTTTCCAAGGAATCTCTTCATGAACTCCCTTAAAACCTCAACATAGTAACCTTAACCCTAGCTTTTTGGCCAATCAACTCTGGTATTCTGACTTCCTAACTCCTTCCACACATCTCATCATCCTTCACAGACTCCCTGCCTTCCTTGAATCTCTTATGCCACTCAAAAACTGATGTTCGATTCATGCAACATGGTCCAAAAGCAGTGGGAAGCATTCCGTACGTTTCTGTGGTATTTTTTCCAAGTTTAAAACAATCTTATTGCATATCGTTCTTGTAAAGTGTCCTCATGTCCAGATTGCATTTTTGAAATTCATCAGCTGTGACAATCAGGATTTTGTAGGGTGTATTCCAATTGTTGCTGTAGCTGTTGATGTGAACCTGAAATCATAAAAGTTGGTCAGGTATCTCATAAGATGTAGAGCAATACATACTGAATTTTCAAGAGTCTACAACAATCTTAAAGGCCCGTACAAAAATAGTCTGAACACTTATTGAATATATATACGCACACACACTTATATATATATATATATATATATATATATATATATTTGTATAAGAATGACGCTCGTATATTAATTATGATGATTATATTCTATTAGTTAATGACAAAAAATTATGACATTTCATCTATCTATCTATCTATCTATCTATCTATCTATCTTAGTCTGTTTACATTCATCTATCCATCAGAAAGGGTACTACAGTAGCTAATATTTGTTAGAAATAACAAATTTGGAACGTCCAAAAGTAAGGGACAAAATTTCTCAATGTTATCTCTTACTTGTGGACGATCCTATTTTGAAAATAAATAAATAATTATTATAATTCTTTTTCTATCTTTTGCAAATGATTCAAATTTTAGTATGCTATTATGGATGATAACGACTACCAGTTGTCAAAATTTCAGCGTTTCACATTTGTTATTTCTAACAAATATTAGGTTTTAAAATTTTGTCCCTTAGTTTTGGATGCTACTGTATATTGAAAAATAAACCACATTTGATCACATACCATGAGATTATCTGGGACAACCTAGGAACGTTTAAGTCAATCCTTGTATATATATATATATATATATATATAGATAATGATGGACTCTTCGGTAGATTTTGACTTAAAGGGGCCCTAACAGTTTAGTTAAAGATGTGAACTATTAGAATACCTACACTGATCTTTTGCTCATAGTGGTGTAGAATCAGCTAGACTGTTTGATTGAGTTTAATGGTATATCATCCATTGTTGGTTATGGCCCAGTCGGCGAGGGCAATAGAATTCACCAACTGCATATCTGCAGAGGTATAGGACCCCCCTCCCAACGAGTGTCCTGGATATGGCCTTAAACAATCTGATGATGACGCTCCAGTAATGCTGGAGCTTTTGGGAATGTGGAATTTCCCCTTCATTGCCATTGCTCCCAGGTCCACTCTGCCACAGGGTGGTTGCACCTGATTGGGTCCTATCTATGGGTTAAATAGAACTAAATTGTGTAATTACGCTAAAGTGAATTGTTTTAAATAGAACTGTTTTTAAATTGAATTATGTGTAAACGTAAAAATTGTACTTATGCTAAACTGAATCGTTTGAAATAGAAATATTTATACGTATACAAATGGATTAGGCATTAGATAACCTTCAATGGTTGATATGCCATAATACCAAACCAAATCAAACCTTGTAGGTCATTTAACACCAAATCCTGTTTAACAATTTTTTGATAAGTCGATAACAGAAAAATATAGCACCGATATGCCGTAGATTCTCCCGAACAATACTCTTCTGCATTTGATTTTTTTCCTTCTCCTTGTCCGGTTGTCTTATTAAAGCTAAAACGTCCAGTCTGTCCAACTATTTACCCATATATGAAGAAAGAAGTGCAGGTTTTGTGCCTTTCCCTAGTGAACTAGCATAAAGTGAAACACAAATAGCCTCTTTTAGGATTAGAACTCAGCCAATTGCATACGATGAAAACCGTTATATATATATATATATATATATATATATATATATATATGTATGTATGTGTGTGTGTGTCTGTGTGTGTGTGTGTGTGTGGTAGAAAAAGGTGCAAATGATTGAATAAAACAGCGATCTAAAATTTAGCAAAATTATTTTTTAAATTGAATAAAAAGTTTGTTTGAAAAAAACAGAAGTTAGTTTTTCTTGTAAAAGATATTATTAATCAGAGCGTAAATATTTTTTAGAGAAAAAGTGAAGTTTCATGGATGAAATATAGCAGTTTTTTTTTTAACCAAAATATAAACGGACATATTTTGAGCGTATGTAAAAATAATCAGTAAGAGAGTGTCATAATGTAGAGAGAGAATATTTTTATGCATTAAATATATATGTGGCTGCACCCAAAATTTGAATCAGCAGGAAACAAATTCATTTCAATCAGCATAATCCAGTTGATGGGACACACTTCTGCCGGCCGTGGTGTCAGCGGCACGGATCTGATCGAGTGTGTCTCTTTGATGGACATACCTCGAGCCTTAGGGGGGCGTCTTCCCAGGGTTTAGCCTTCTTTGGAGGGATTAGGTTTAACGCCTGGCGCCTGAGGCATGCCTATTTAGGGGCCCGATGCATTTTTGGAGACACTGGGCGCGTCTAAGCTAAAGCCCTGCGGCAGGAACTCCCTTAAAAAGGCCTTGTGCCACACTCGTTCGCTTGGTAGGACGGAGGATAAATACTGCAAATACCGCAGGAACAGATTGATTAGTCGTACGAATATTTTTAACACAATAAAAACGTAAGTAAAAAAAGTGAACTTGGCGACCTTAGTCGAGGGTGACCCTAAGGCTTCCTTTTCAATATATACTATACCAAGGTATTAGGGAGGGCGCTACTCCATTCCCTGGATTGCTCCACTTTACCCTTGATACGTACCTTATAATGCTGAGAGTTAAGCAAGGCTGCACCATGTACCATTTTTGAGTCTTTGGTATGACTGGACCTGAACCTTGGTCTTCTGGGCCATTAGAGAACACTTTACTCATAAGGCCAATGGCCAACAAACATATTCTTTCAATTTTAGATAATCAGGTGATATTGAAAAGAAATGCATTCTTGAAGGAAAAAAATGTTAGATTTCCACTCAAAAGAAATAAACCGAAAACTGTTGAGAAAGTAGAGAATAACTGAAGAAATATTTATTTCTTCGTTTATTAAAAAAGATTGAGGGAAATTAGATTTAAAAGTTGATAATTAATCTATGATTCTAATCGTCTAAAAATATACTTTTAACGATCTAGGAGAGAAAAGTTCTAAATTATCTTGGATTTGAATCCTTCAAATTTTTCGTGGCAAGTCATATATTGTCGTCTGGGAATTCTCAAAATTTTTTAAACAAGCACATAGACACTGATTGATGATAAAATGCAAAAATACGGATCCCAAAATTACCGCTTCTCGAGCCTATTTTTTGCTTATAAAATCAACACTTTTGTTTTTAGCATGGAAATCAGTTGATTTCTCATATATATATATATATATATATATATATATATATATATATATATATAAGCGTACAAAATGTAATTATTGCCGCAGACCCAAAGTCTTAGTCATGATAGATTAAAAAGCAAAAAAAAAAAAGAAAAAAAAAAAAAGAAAAAAAAAGGGGGATAAGGTACCTAACCAGTTTCGTCCTCGCTCACTAAAGCTAAATAAAAGAAATATCGTGTAGACTAATAAAAGGGAAATATTTATGTTCGTCAGTGGTCCGGGAGACCGGGTTTCAATCCCAGGTCGCGTCATGCCAAAGACTCAAAAATGGTACTTGATGCCACCTTGCTTAACACAGTATTATAAGGTAAGGATCAAGGGTAAAGACGAGCAATCGAGGGGATGGAGTAGCGCCCTCCCCTACACCTAAGTTTAATAGCTATTGAAAAGGGTCAACCTCGACTAAGGTCGACTAAGGGACAAGAAAAAAATAACATATTGGAGACGATACGGGAATAATTTAAAGTCCTCGCAGGCATTCCCCCTGTTTTCAGAGAGACTGTCTGCTGGATTAAATATGGATAGTCTCCAATATCTTCAAACGAAACGAAGAGCGCGACTTACTCAGAACTGAGAACGGTCACGATTATTTATTTGGTGTTCTGCTATGGAAGACCGTATTTGTTTTTAGGATTATCCATCGGGCCTCTCAATAAAATTACGTATTTTCGTTGGGACATGTTTAATTCCAGCTTCCAGTCATTGATTGGTTCTTCCTATGTTGCTCGAACCGCAACTACATCTAAACAAGTAAATAAGAGAATTATTATGATTATATATAATCAAGTCATAATGATAACACAGAACCCTATGGCTCTCTCATCATCTGTCCATATCAACCATCAGTATGTCTTTTTTTACTCGGTACTCATTGTATGCTCAGAGATGATGAATGTGAGTCTTTGCTGTTTGGATAACACTCGTGTGTCCATAAAAGAACGTCTATTATGTGTTCTTGCTTGCTTCACTCTGCAGTGCCCAGCATGTCTTGTTCACCTTACTTGGATAGTTTATGAGATGGGAGGTAGGTGGCAGGGTTAGTTTGTAGTGTGTTGCTTCCTGGATTTGTTC
The DNA here is from genome assembly GCA_963585895.1 of Sepioteuthis lessoniana. Classification (NCBI taxonomy): domain Eukaryota; kingdom Metazoa; phylum Mollusca; class Cephalopoda; order Myopsida; family Loliginidae; genus Sepioteuthis; species Sepioteuthis lessoniana. Next base: position 69,559,964 of record OY757919.1, read on the forward strand.
AAAAGAGCATGCAGCACCTCTGTGTAGTTACGATCTAGCTTTTTCTCCAAGCGTTTCGGTTAAGTCTAGATGGTGCAACTATACAATAAAACTGATACAGTAACAGCTTGGAAGAATTTCCGCTTTATTTTTTAAAAATATATCAACAAGCAATAATAATATTAATGTAAATATTTCTCAAACAGTTTCGGCTTAAAATAATTATAAGGAAAATGAAATATTTTTCCTAAAAGAAAAATTAATGCCCCAAATAATATACGGCGCCTGCTCTCTCTCTCTCTCTCTCTCTCTCTCTCTCTCTCTCTCTCTCTCACAGACACACACACACACACACACACGTGTATTTAAAAAAATGTACATTTTGGTATTGGCTGTCTTATTGCTTCTTTACCACTGTATGTTTTGTAAAGTTGGAACTGCTTTTAATTGTATATGTTGGTATACACGAAATTGATGTGAAAAATATATATATATAAATCAATAAACGATGAATGCAAATAACACTTGAAGTTTAACACTGATGGCAGATTTGACTTACTTTACTTAAGTTTTCGCATTTTGAAATAAAATTAGCTCATCTATGTTTGTTTAGAAGTAGACACATTGTTTACAAGATTAAGAACAATAGCAATAATAAATGATAAAAAAAGATAAAAATAAAACAAAACAAAGCAAAATACAAAGCAAGAACACTGATTCTAAAGATGGAAACTTGAAAAGTCCGCTTTTCCCGTTTAATATGAAAGAAAAATTTTTAAAAATCAAGAAAACTGTCTGAAGAGAATAAATGAAAGATGGCGTGAAAGAGAAGTAGATATTTACAAATTAAAAACGATATTTGATTGCCTGATGTCTTAGAAAGTGTTCGGATTTAATTAT